>JARWLC010000006.1:51427500-52027500 GCA_033318265.1 Phyllotis vaccarum
GTAAATGCACCACGTTTTCTTCATCCACGCTTCAGTAGAGGGGCATCTTGGTTGTTTCTAGGTTCTGGACATTACACATAATGCTGCTGTGAGCATAGTTGAGCAAATACCCTTGTGTTGTGGTTGAGTATCTTTTGAGTACATATGCAAGAGTGGTATTGCTGGGTCCTGTGGGAAAACTGATTTTCAGTTTTCTGAGAAACTGCCATACTGATTTCCGGAGAGGCTGTACAAGTTTATATTCCCACCAGCAGTGGAAGTGTGTTCCTTTTCCCCACATCATCCTCAGTATAGGCTGTCATCTGTGTTTTTGATCTCAGCTATTCTGACAGGTGTAAGGCGGCAGCTCAGAGTTGTTTTGATTTGCATTTCTATGATGGCTGAGGATGTTGAATACTTTCTTAAATGTCTTTCAGCCATTTATGAATCTTCTGTTGAGAATTCTCTGTGTGCATTTGTACTTCATTTTTTAATTGGGTTATTTGGATTTTTTGATGTCTACTTTCTTGAGGAGTTTATATGTTTTGGGGATCAGCTCTCTGTAGGAAGTAGGATTAGTAAAGGTCTTTTCTCGTTTTGTAGTCTGTCATTTTGTCCTATTGACCGTGTCCTTTGCCTTGCAGAAGCTTCTCAGTTTCAGGAGGACCCATTGGTTAATTGTTGCTCTCAGTGCCTGTGCTATTGATGTTATATTTAGGGAGTGGGCTCCTGTGCCAATGCATTCAATAGTATTTCCCACTTTCTCTTCTCTTAGGTTCAGTGGAACTGTACTTACGTTGAAGTCCTTGATCCATTTGGACTTGAGCTTTGTGTAGGGTGATATTCTACATGTTGGCATCCACTTATGTCAGAACCGTTTGTTGAAGAGGTTTTCATTCTTCTATTGCACAGTTTTAGCTTCTTTGTCAAAAATCGGTGTCTATATGTGTATGGATTAGTGTTGGGGTCTTCAGTTCAATTCCATTGATCCAAAAGTCTGTTTTTATACCAATACCAAGACTTTTTTTTTTTTTTTTACTATAGCTTTATTCAGGTGAAGCTTGAAGTCAGGGATGGTGATGCCTCTGGAAGTTCCTTTATTGTACAGATTGTTTTGGCTAGCCTGTGTTTTTTTGATTTTCCATATGAAACTGGGTATTGTTCTTTTGAGGTCTGTGAATAATTGTTTTGGGATTTTGATGGGGATTGAATTGAATCTGTAGATTTCTTTTGGTAGATTGCTATTTTTACTATGTTAGTCTTACCTACTCAAGAACATGGGAGATCTTCATTTCTTTCTTCAAGGACTTAAAGTTTCTATCACACAGATCTTTCATGTCTTTGGTTGGAGTTACCCCAAAGATATTTTATGTTATTTTGGCTATTATAAAAGGAAATGTTTTTCTGATTTCCTTTTGTACCTATTTATGATGTGTATATATGAAGGATACTAATTTTTTTTAGTTAATCTTGTATCCTGCCATATTACTGAAGATGTTTATCAGCTGTAGGAGTTCCCTGGTAGAGTTTTGGGGGTCACTTATGTTTATTATAATATCATCTACAAATAGGGAAAGTTTGACTTCTTCCTTTCCAAATTGTATCCCTTTTATCTCCTTTTGGTATCTTATTGCTTTAGCTAAAACTTCAAGAGATATTGAGAGAGAGGACAGCTTTGACTTGTTCCTGATTTTATTGGGATTGCTTTGAGTTTCTCTCCATTTAGTTTGATGTTGACTATTGGTTTGATGGATGTAGTCTTTATTATGGCTAGGTATGTTCACTGCACCCTAATCTCTCCAAGACCTAATGAAAACGTGTTGGATTTTGTCCAAGCTTTTTCAGCATCTTTTGAAATGACCACCTTTTTTCCTTTTAGTTTGTTTATATGGTGGATGACATTGAAAGTTTTCCCTATGTTGAACCATCCCTGCATCTTTGGGATGAAGCCTACTTGATCATGGTGGATGATTTTTTTGATATGTTCTTGAATTCAATTTGCTAGTATCTTATTGAGTATTTTTGCAGCAATGTTCATGAAGATTTGTCTATAATCTTTATTGCATGTTTGTGTGGCTTGGGTATCAGGGTGATTGTAGCCTCATAAAAAGAGTTTGGCACTCTTCCTTCTATTTCTATTGGGGTATAGATGTTCAGAATTGAGACTTCAACTTGATGGATTATTTTTCTGTGGTGAATATAAATATCCTCCATTTCTTTTGATTAATTTTAGTTTCAAGTCTGTTTTGTTAGATTATTAGAATAGCTACATCAGTTTGTTTCTTAGGCCCATTTAACTGGTAAATTTTTTCCCAACTCTTTACTCTGAGGTGATGTCTGTCTTTGATGTGTGTTTTTGTATGCAGCAGAAGGTTGTATTCTGCTTTTGTACCCACTTTATAAGCCTGTGTCTTTTTATGAGCAAATTGAGTCCATTGCTATTAAGAGATATTAATGACCAGAGACTGCTAGTTGTTATTTTTGGTTTTGTTGGTGGTGGTGTGAATGTGTGTGTTTCTCTTCTTTGGTGTGAGATTATCTTATTTCCTGTGTTTTCATGGGTGTAGCTAACTTCCTGGGTTGGAGTTTTCCTCCTAATACTTTCTATAGGACTAGATTTATAGGTACGTATTGCTTAAATCTGGTTTTATCATGGAGTATTTTATTTTCTCCATATATGATAATTGAAAGCTTTGCTGGGTATAGTAGTCTTGGCTGTCATCCATGGTTTCTGAGTGTCTGCAGAGTATCTGTCCAAGACCTTCTGGCTTTCAGAGTTTCCATTGAGAAATCGGGTGTAATTCTGATAGGTCTGCCTTTATATGTTACTTGGCCCTTTTCCTTTACTGTTCTTAATATTTTTTATTGTGTATATTTAATATTTTGATTATTATGTGGTGAGGGGACTTTTTGTCCAGTCTATTTCTGTAAGTTTTTTGTACCATCACAGGTGTGTCTTTCTTTAGGTTCACAATGTTTTCTTCTATGATTTTGTTGAATATATTTTCTATGTCTTTGAGATGGATTTCTTCTCCTTCTTCTATCCCCGTTATTCTTAGGTTTGGTATTTTCATGGCGTTCCAGATTTTCTGGATGTTTTGTGTTAAAAATTTACTAAATTTAACATTTTCTTTAATCAATGACTCTATTTCCTCTATCGTATCCTCAATGTCTAAGATTTTCTCTTCATTTCTGGTATTCTGTTGGGGATGCTTGCCTCTATAGTTCCTACTCATTTACTCAGATTTTTCTTTGTTTTCGATTTCCCTCAGTTTGTCTTTTCTTTATTGTTTCTATTTCAATTTCAAAGTATTGGCCTGTTTCTTTCTTTTTTCTTGGTGTTGTTATATTTCTTGGGTTTCTTTAAGGGATTTGTTGATTTCTTCCAATTTCTGTTTGTCTTTTCCATTTCCTTAAAGGAATTTTTCATTTCCTCGTTAAGGGCGCCTATCTTCCTCATGAAGTTATTTTTTAGGTAATTTTCCTCTGCATTTGGGTGTTCAGGTCTTGCTTTTGTAGAACCTGTAGTTTCTGGAAGTGCTATATTGCTCTTTATGTTGTTGAATGTATTCTTTCACCGTCTTCTACCCATTTATTTCTCAAATTCATATAGTTGGAGACTGTGTCTCCAGGTGTCCTACTTCTTCCAATGTGTTCCTCTAGATAGTCCTTAAGGATTGCTATGGTCCCTGACTGTTCTTCCCAATTGTTGTAGTAAAAGGGATGTCTTCAACGGACTCTGGTGCCTTGGCGATATTGGGCACAGGATTTTGGGAGGATGCTGTTGGATCTTTGGAACTGAGATGTATATCAGGGAGGGGCCAGGTATGTGCCTCTGGTACCATGGGCTGGAACACTATGTGACTCGCCCTGGAGCATTGCTGCAGCAGGAGTATGAGTGTATTTGCTCTTTTCTAAAGATGGTTTGACTCTTTGTGAGCCTGTTCTTTTATGTTTTTTTCAATTTTCCATTATGTTTCTTTAATATTATACAGTTTTGGTTTACAGCAAATCCATAAATTATGTAGTCTTCTGGCTTTGTTCTTTTTCATTGTAAAATTGGCTATTTGTCCTCTTTATATACTTTGAACAACTTTACTGATAGTCTCAAAGAAAATAGTTAAGATGCTAATTACTACTAGTAAATTTATGCATCAAATTAGGGAAAACTAAGTGACAGTATTAAGTGTTCTTTTCATTGAACATAGGATTTGTCTTCATTTATTTAGTGAGTTTGCTGTTTTTAAAGGCTTATTTTGATTTTTAATTTTGTGTATTTGTGTCTCTATGGGTATGTACATGTGTATACTGCCTTTAGAGGCCAGAAGATGGTGTCAGATCTCCTGGAGGTGGAGTTAAAGTCAGATATGAGCTGCCATGTAAATACTAGGAACCAAACTCAGGCTCTTAACCTCTTAATCTCTCCAATGCTTGTTTATGTTTTGTTAGATGATTCATATCTGTATATTTCAGTTCATAAATACAATCATAAATAGTGGTGTGTTCTTAATATCAGATTTTAGTTATGCACTGTTGGCATAACTGAAGTTACCAACTTTTGTCTAAAATTCTTATCTTGAAATCTCGCTACATTTCATTATTAGTCTAGTGAAGTACTTTTTATCAATTCATACTTCCTACTTTGTTAATCATGTCACCTTTGAATAAAGAAATTCTTTATTTGTATTTCTGACCTGAACACTGACTGCTGCCAAGGTCCAGAGTTTGGTTCCTTTCACTCATGCCAGGTAGTTCATAACTTCCTGTGATTCCAGCTCTAGAAAATCTGATCTCCTTTTCTGACTTCCATGTGCACCTTCATACATGCTCACATGCACACATACATATGCACATACAAAAAAAAATAAACCTTAGAAGTGGAGTTGTTGGGGGCCAAGGTTCCTTATATTCACAGATAAACACTAGGGAAACCAGGGATGTTCAACACGCACAGGCATCTTCTCAATGGAAGAAATGCCAATGTTCCACCCAAAAATCTGGGAGTGGATGTGATGAAAAGCCTGGTGATCTATTGCTGTCTCTAGAGGCACACCTCACCTAAATCCCCCAGAATGTTCATCCCAGACTTTCCCTTCCCAGGCCTTTGTGTTTAGCTCCCAGGTAATTGAACCCATCCTTAGGAAAAATGTCACATGTACTTTGTGGCCTGCTGACCTCTGTGCTATCTCGGTCAGAGAACACACCAGACCCCAAGCCTTTAAGCTATAGAACCTATCTTCATGGCCATGTGTACTTTGCAAAGAAGTTTCTATGTAGTCATGCCTTAAGCTTTATTGTACACCTGAAACTGGAATGATTGTTACTTGGAAATTCTTTTCCTCAAATTGTACTGCGTTTAATATGCTGGAAAGAAATATGGCATGGGACTAGGTGAACTAGGTGAGGCTGAACCGAATTTTATTCTCACCTCTTCAAGGACTGTTTCCCTACCAGATGTGATACCTGCAGGGATCTTAACAGGGGTTTAATCCTTCCCATTTGATTTAACTTTTCTTCATTGCAGTACCTAGATTTCTAGGTTGATTTTTAAAGCCACTATGTCTCTTGATTCTACTTTTACCAGGGAAGCTTTGACTTTATCACCAGGGTTGCTGTATATTATTTTGTATGTTTTACCAAGATGAAGAAGTTTTCCTTTGATCCCGGCTTGGCGTGAGTCTTCAGAATGAGTGTGTGTTAGGTTTTCTCAAATGGTTTTTCTGTATCCAGATAGTATTAGTTCATTTTCAAAGGTTGAGCCTGTCTGACAGTCTCGAGTCAAGTTCCATTTGGTAGTAGTGTGCAGTTCGTGTTCAGTTTTTAAAAGCACAATTTGATAATACATTGTTAAGATCTTACAACTCTGTTCGTGAGGTAAGTCACATTGTTAGTTGTTTGTAATATCTTTGGTTTTGGTATTAGATTAATATTTACTCCATTGAATGAAATCTTTCACTTTTGGGGGGGATTGTAGAGAATCAATGTATATTCTGCCTTAAATATGTGATATTCATGCTAGTGAACTCTATTTCTGGTAACTTCTGATTGTGTAGATGAACTATTGATTACATTTTAAATATATATATACTCCTGACCCTGTAGCCAGAAGTTTCTGACCTGTCCATGTCCCTGTTCTGATCCTGTAGCTGCTTATAAAGTAATTATTCAGAGGCTTATAATAATTATAAACTGTTTGGCATATGGCTCAGGCTCATTACCCATTAGCTCTTAAAACTTAACCTATTTCTATTAATCTATGTATTGACACATGTTCTGTGACTTTATCTGTGTTCTATTACATTTTGCTTTCTGGGCATCAGCCTGTATAGTCTCTCTGACTCTGCCCTTCTCCTTTATCTGACTGGATTTCCCACCTGCCACTCAGCTTTATTGCCATAGGCCCAAAAGCTTCTTTATTAACAAAGTGTAATAAAGCATATTCATAATATACATAAAACAGCCCACATTACAATCCACACAAGGCATTTCTTCAAATAATGCTATACCTTTTTATAGATAATACAACTGATTTCAAATAGTAACAAAGAGTTATACATTCCTTTCTTATGTCCCTTATATTATTGCTGTCACTAATGACACACGCACCACTAATTTATACACATATAATTATATATAGTCAAATCATTTCGCTATTTTACTTTGGACAAATGGCTCACTATGGATCCATTGAGAATAAGAAGCAGGAAGGCGTTCATTTTACTTAACTTACTCCTTCTGTGATGCCTTTTTCTAAGCACAAATCTGCGGTTTTGACATACGTCAATTTTCTCTCTCTCTAAGAACCAGTGTAATGACAAGCAGTTCAACTGGAAACAAGTTCTCTAAGTTTCATTTGAGGGAGTCCCTATTTATCTTTTATTTCAAAAGGATAATTTCTTGTGGTATAGACTTCTAGATTGCTGTTTTCACTAACCTAAGATTTTCTCTCAACACTTAAACTATTTCACTCTACTGTTCTTGCTTGCCTGACTTTTTAGGAGAAGTTGAATCTAATTACTGTTTCTACTCCTTCAGAGAGGAGGTGATTTTTCTTCTGAAAAATTTTGAGTTTTTTTTTTGATCCTTGGTTTTATCAAATGTGAAGATGTTACAATGCTCCAGTGTTATTTTTTGTTGGTTTGTTTAATTTGGGGGCATTTTAGTGGTTTCTATGTGGACTTCATTTTGTTTTGCATTTATCTTTCTTGGTTTTATCTGACTGCATATTTATTTGTACAGGTGTCTGTGTTAGTTTGGGGAGCCTCTCAGTCACTGCTGTTTTGAACATTTCAACTGTATTTCTTTCTTTTGCCCTGACATTGGCATTGTGTGGCACCCTTCTAATCCTGTATTTTTTTTCTTCTCAGATATTATGACATTACATTTTTTTTCTTTAAAAAATACTCTCTTTTATTCAAGATTGAAAAAAAACCAAGTTTGGAGTTTGGTTAATATGTATCTGAAAGAAGTGAATACAGGAAAATTTTAATAGCACATTTTAGTAAGAAAACCTTCAAAAAAACACAAAAATTCTACAATGAGACATCTGTGAACATATTTTATAAGCATCCTATTTTGTCATTAGGTTAC
The DNA here is from genome assembly GCA_033318265.1 of Phyllotis vaccarum. Taxonomy (NCBI): domain Eukaryota; kingdom Metazoa; phylum Chordata; class Mammalia; order Rodentia; family Cricetidae; genus Phyllotis; species Phyllotis vaccarum. Next base: position 51,435,070 of record JARWLC010000006.1, read on the forward strand.
CTCTACAGCCAACATCGTAAGAATTAAACACTACTATCTATCATCACTAGTCATCGAAATCCACCATAAAGACTGTCCAATCATCTATAATTGTACTTTTTGTGAATAACTTTCAAGAAAACTCACAAAATGTCCAAGATAAAGGATTTAAGCCAGAATAATTCTCTGTTGAAGCCAGAAAGTTACTGATGTACCTAGCTAATCCTAAAATAACATTTCTCACCAATTGTTGATGTAAGAGATGTGTTTTACAGTTGACAATTCTTGAATTACTGAGGACTTTCAGTCAATTCAGTCTACAGCCCCTGGACACTCTCTTCAAAGGGCTGTAGGGAAGAACATGAATCGAAGAGGAAGGAAACGTTATGCTCAGGCTTGGCATTATCCCTTGTCTTTGACACAATGCATGACTTTCAGTCTTGATATTTAGATATTGATATTTAGAACTGAGAAAAGGACCACATTGTTTCCCAGATGAGGATATCAGATCAGGGATTAAGTGCTCAACATCAGTAGTTACTTGACAATCTTGACCTAAAGATCTTTAGGACTTTAAGTTTTGAGCAAGAATAATGTCTTAAGGAAATATATCTAGTTTCAGCTATACCTGAGACACCATTGTGATGTAGCCAACAGATAGTCCCAGACACTGACTGATTCTTGAGGTCTACTCAGTTGATCAGTAGTGTTCCTATCTTTTTGTTTGGCTGAGAGTTCTTAGGGGAGCAATGAACCCAGCCCTCAAATTGTTTGACAAGCATGAATATGAGTCTGATGTGGGGATGCCTTTCTGTATTGTGTGAATCTCAATCTTTAAATAAAGGAGCTGTTTTGGGCCATGACAGGCACCATAAAAGAAGTAGGAGGAGGAATCAGAATAGGTAGGAAAGGAAGGGAGGCGTCAGAAGCAGATCAAGCAAGCTGCCAAAGGAGCAACATGTAAGGAGCACAGGTGAGCCATGGGCCACGTGGCATACAGATTAATAGAAATGGGTTGAGTTAAGATGTAAGAGCTAGCTAGCAATGTGCCTGAGCCATAGGCAAACAGCATAAAATTAGTATAAGCATCTGAGTCATTTCTAGAGGCCTGAGCAGAGCCGCAGTGTCTGGGCAGCTAAGGGGTCTGGCAGGACAGGTCTGTGGGTCTGGCCACCTGGGACCCAGAAACCCCACTGCAACATGAGTCCAGTCTAAGAAGCAGTCTTAGCATCTTTAGAAAGTACAGAGGTATCTCAGAATACAGCTCAACAGCCTGACCCCCTTTCTTGCACTGGCTTCACCCTCGTGTAACCATGACAGAACCAAACTGTTTGAGGAGGTCTAGTAAGACTCTGATGACTCTATTCCACCACAGTTAGAATGATCTCTCCTATGGTACCTGTGGTATTTCATCTTAAAGATGCATCTCCTAATGCTTAGGTAACAGTTGGAATTAGAATTATTACTTCAATGTAGGAAAACCCACGTATGTATGTACATTGTATGTATGTGTGTATATACATGTGTATATGTTTGATACACATATGTTTGTATAAAGTGTGTTTATGTGTGCTACACTAAGAAGGAAACACATTAACTGCTAAGATGAAGGACTCTGACTTAAGGTGGGGAATCTGATAGACCACATTTGGACCTCAGAATAAGCATATGGGCCATTTACTGGTCTTACTGAGTATGGCAGAGGCCATGCATGCACATATTTTTTCTAATGTTCAGAATCTTTGAAATTGTTCCCTTACATGTCAGATGAATTTGCATATGAGATTCTGTCGAGGATATTGAGACAAAGAGATGGCTGTGGTTTATTGGTTGTGTCCATTAAATCTTAAAATGCATTTTAAGTGAAATAAAATTTTAGCTAGAAATAGATACTGAGGTAATAACAAAATTTTAATATTTATCCAGTTAGTTTATAACCTGCTCTAGAGATCAAGGCAACTCACTTAAGAAAATGCATGTTCACCATTCAGCCAATCAATGTCAGTTCCTTGCTTCTTCTAAAAGTCATTCATTTAAAAGCATGAACTGTATTTAACAAACAGACATACTGGTAGTTCAATGGTAGACTGTACCAAAACCTGAACTAATCCTCCAGAATCACAGAGGGAAAAGACTAGAAGAATTAGGTTGATTTCATTATAAATGAATTTGTGAGTGTTAAACAATTTCTAATCCCCAAACCCTAGAAAAATTAATAATAGATTAATTTAATAATAGATTAATATTAAATTAAGGACCCTGAAAGAAAAAACACATATTTTTACTTTTACAAAACTTATGTTAGAAAAATCTTTCCATAGCCAAGGAAAAATGAGTCAAAGCTCAGAGGAGGCATTTGTCATGGAAAAGCTGATGCAACCAGGTGTTTTGATGACTCAACATATCTACAGTTCTAGGAGGCTCTGTTTCAAGAGAATGGAGCTCATGGAGTAACCAGACAACCCCTTGTAGTGGGATTCAAACTACTTATAACTAGCATACTTTATTGCTATGCCGTACTGCTGCACTGAATGCTTGGGAAAAGATTTTGGACCCTGGTCAAAAAATCGAGTATTATACTAAGGTCAAACAAGGCTTAAAAGAGCCGTATACCAACTTTCTACAGAGGCTTACCACGGCTTTTCATAGAGCAATATCAGATCCAGAAGTTAGGAAGCAATTAATACTTTCTCTGGCCTTTGATCATGCTAATATGGAATGTAGAAGAATGCTTATGCCTTTAAAGATCAGAGCTGCACCTATAGAAGAATGGATTCAATATGCAATCAATGCTGAATCTCTCCATTGCAACAAGGAAAATTGGGTAGGCCAAGCCATTGCTAATGTTAGGGTGAGGAACCAAGGCATCACTTGTTTCAATTGTGGTAAACAAGGCCATATAAGACGGAATTATACCCAAGGTACTCTTAGAAATAATGCCCAATCTAGGTTTAATTTGAACAGAAGGCCATTGCCTTCTGGATTATGCAGAAGGTGTGGCAAGGGATGGCATTGGACCAATGAATGTAGATCTACCAGGGATAAAGAAGGCAACCCTCTACCATCGGGAAACGCCTTTCGGGGCTTCCCCCGGGAAGTCCCCAAAAATCAGACTCCAAATTCTAGGATGGTGAGAGCATATCCAGTCATGGTAGAAGACCAGCATTCTCAGGACAAATAGAGCATCCCAAACCTGATCTAGAAGATCATACAGTATTAGATAATAACATAAATTCAAAATAAAATTCAGAAATTCCAAAAAGAATCACAAAATGAATATTTTGGCAGACTTCAACAAATGAACAAAGACCAAAATTGAGAATACGGATAGATAATATTTATATCCAGGGTTAGTCGACATGGGGGCTGATGTTTCGATCATAACCCCACAATCATGGCATCCAAGATGGCCTTTATGGGCAGTAGATATCCAGTTTCTAGGTATTGGAACAATATCTCAGGTGAAACAGAGTGTGAGGTGGCTTGAATGCATAGGACCAGAAGGTCAGAAAGGATGGCTGAAGCCATATATGGCTGACATAGCAGTGAATCTGTGGGGTCGCAACCTTCTAATGCAATGGAATACCCAGATTAAAATCCCTCCTGGTTCTGATATCAACCGGAGACTCAATTATGTTTCCAAAAATGATGCTTTAAGGTACTATGGAGAAAATTCACCAGCCATTCAGGTTGTACAAAAGAATTGCCCAATAACCACAGAACCTAAAAGGACACTCACAGCACTGCCTTTGAAATGGTTAACAGAAAAGCCTATTTGGGTTCAACAATGGGCCTTTGACGCGAGAAAAACTTCAGGCTTTGGAACAGTTGGTACAGGAGCAGTTATAAGCTCAGCATATCGAAGAATCAACCAGTCCATGGAATTCTCCTGTTTTTGTTGTCAAGAAAAAATCTGGAAAATGGAGGATGGTGACTGACAGATTCAAGAGCAATTAATAAGGTGATTCAACCTATGGGCTCCTTACAATCTGGTATTCCCCTGCCTTCTCTGCTACCTAAAGGATGGCCTATTGCAGTTATTGATTTGAAGGATTGTTTTTTTTACCATACCTTTACAGGAACAGGACAAAGAAAAATTTGCTTTCACAGTGCCTGCTCTTAATAATTCAGGGCCAGCTAAGAGGTACCAATGGAGAGTCCTGCCCCAAGGAATGTTGAATAGTCCCACCTTATGCCAGTATTTTGTACAACAACCACTAGAAATACTGCACAAGCGCTTCCCACAATCTATCATTTACCATTATATGGATGATATTTTGTTGGCAGACCCAAACCCAAAGACATTAGAAACATTGTTTGAAGAACTAAAGAAAATATTGCCTGATTGGGGACTACAAATTGCTCCATAAAAAGTACAGAGGGGAGATTCTATCAATTATTTAGGATATAAAATAGGTTTACAAAAAATTAGGCCACAAAAGGTAAAATTAAATAGAGATAAATTGAAAACTCTTAACGATTTTCAAAAGTTACTAGGAGATATTGCTCATATACGGCCCATGATTGGTATAAAAAACTATGAGCTAGTTAATTTGTTCAAGACTTTGGATGGTGACAAAGATTTAAATAGTCCAAGAGAATTATCTGATGAAGCCGAGAAAGAATTAGAGTTGGTGGAAAAGAAACTTCAAGAAGCACATGTGGATCGTGTGGATCCAGACCTGAATTGCATACTTGTTATTTTACCCTCTAGACAATCTCCAACAGGAATCTTAATGCAAAGAGAAAGCATTATATTAGAATTGATATTTCTGCCACATAGGCCAAGCAAGAAGATGAAGACATATATCGAAAAAATTTCTGATCTGATTTTTAAAGGTAAATTAAGACTTTGCCAATTGACTGGAAAGGACCCTGCAGAAATTGTGTGCCTTTGACTAATGAAGAAATTGAATGATTATGGGCAGACAGTGAACCTTGGCAAAAGGCTTGTAGTGACTTTTTAGGAGAGATTAATAATAAATATCCTCGAAACAAGAGAATTCAATTCATAAAGGAAACTAATTGGATCTTTCCTCATGTGGTACAGGATAAACCCATTTATGGAGCCCCTACATTTTATACTGATGCGAACAATTTAGGAAAGGCTGGTTACAAGTCTGAAAACTTAATTAAGGTGGCTCAGAGCCCTTATAACTCTGTTCAGAAGTCGGAAATATATGCAATTATTATGGTGTTGTTGGATTTCACAGAGCCTCTCAACGTAATTACTGACTCTCAATATGCAGAAAGAGTTGTTTTACATATTGAAACTGCTGACTTCATTCCTGATGATAGAGATTTGACCTTACTATTCATACAACTACAGGATATCATCAGAGGTAGGATGCATCCTATGTACATAACACATATCAGGGCGCACATGGGTCTCCCAGGCCCTCTAGCGCAGGGTAACGATGAAATAGATCGATTGCTGATAGGAAATGTGCTAGAGGCCACAGAATTTCATGAGAAACATCATGTTAACAGCAAAGGGCTAAAAAAGAGTTTTTCCATCACTTGAAATGAAGCAAAAGAAATAGTAAAGAATTGTAACACTTGCTCTTTCTATAACCAACTATCTTTACCTGCAGGAATTAATTCTAAGGGTACACAGAGAGAAATGAGATCTGGCAAATGGATGTGTTTCACTTTCCAGAATTCGGAAAGATGAAATATGTGCATCATACTATCAATACCTATTCTGGAATGCAATGGGCGACTGCCCTGCGTTCTGAAAATGCTGATGCTGTACTTACTCACCTTTTGGAAGCCATGGCCATAATGGGAATTCCCACTCAGATTAAGACTGACAATGCTCCAGTTTACATTTCCTGAAAAATGAAGATAATTTTTGGATACTATAATATAAAGCATATTACGGGGATACCACACAATCCCACAGGACAGGCAGTTGTGGAGAGATCTCACCGCACATTAAAAGAGATGCTTTATAAACAAAAGAAAAATAAGAAAATCCAGAGAGAGGTCACACAGTGCCTTATTGACTTTAAATTTTCTTAACGCTGATGAAAAGGGAACATCAGCTGCTGAGAGACATTGGGTAGTAGAGAAATCCTCTGAGTTAAATCAACCCATCTACTTCAAAGATGTGTTGACTTCTGAGTGGAAGCTGGGATATGTGCTTCGATGGGGTAGGGGTTTCACTTTTGTTTCAACAGGGACAGAAAAGATATGGGTACCAACAAAACTAATAAAAGTCCTCTTCGAAAAGGAGTCCCTTCCTGAGGAGGAGAAGTAATTGCTCATCCTTGATATGACAAATGGGTACATGGTAAGGAAAACACATTTAACAAACCTGGGGCAGGTTCTCAATTTTGTCTTTACAGGAAAATGGATACAACTGTTTTTAAGACATTGACTAATTACTCACCTGCAATAGAAGACAGACTGATGATGAAGGAATGTACATGATGGACTATGAGACCAACTAATACACATATGCACTACTGGGTAATCTCTCAATTCTTACTACTTTGCATCTTGCATCTACACCTCAAAAAAAAAGTGGTCCTGATTTGACTATTAATAGGGCTGGATTTGGATTGGGAACAAGTGGCTTTCTCCCTCTCTAAACCCAAGCATATTGGTAAAGAAAATGTGAAGAATTCTGTCCCATATCAGAAAAGCCACCTGGTGTGAGACAGAAGACAGAATGTTTAGGGACCAATACTATTGTGACTTCATCTTAAACCTTGTTTCTTTCTGTATCTATACCTTTCAAACATCCTGTCTACATACAATCTCCTGAAGTCATAGAAGATATTAATATCTCCTTTGAATATCAACAATGCTTAAGTTCTCCATTGTAAATAACATTTCCTCCTATCAACTATCTACAAAAAATCTGGAACCGAGAGGGGCCCCCACCGCAACAACTCCTATTAGTAAAACAAGAATAAAAGGGAGAGTATGAGAGATGTAAGAGACAGGTAGACAGACAGACAGAGGAAAAAATACAAAAATCAAGAACCTGGTGCACACCAATCAATGATTGTTTTCAGAAAATAGACTACTCAAAAACGCTGCAAGATAGCTCTCTATGATTATCCTCCAGATCACACTTCTAATTAGAATTCCAGATGGAGTTAACCACTGTTCTGAGAATGGTTATAAATGTATACAGTCAGTCCGTTAAGATCTAACCATTGTTTTAGCTTTTACAGGATCCCAAAGAGATGCTATCACCCTTAAGTCAGCAGAAAGCAACCTTATGAATGACTACGCCCCTTTCCCAATAAATTTTGTGTTCTGAGGGTTGTGGGTAATTATTATTCTGTTAGAATAGTTATAAGTTAAAATTGGGTGGAGGACAAAACTGTAATATAGCATCAAAGATCTCTTTTGAAGAAGAGAAGGGGGATAGATACGGTAGATAAAGGTAGATTGTTCTACCTATCTATACACTATTCTAGCTGAATGTATGGGCTAAGTTAAAGACAATTTGCATTGGCATAGGCATTTGTATATTGATACAAATGTGAAATCATTTTATATGTTTAATTGTGATAATTTGTACATTGGTACAAAGTTTAATCTGAAATTGTTTTATATAACCAAAGCAACTTGTACTTCGATATAAACCGGAATCTGTAACTATTATGTAAAATTGAATCTATAATCTATAATCTATAAGCTGTTACTAATATCGTGAGTGCTGATTTATATTCTAATAAATATTTATCTTGGACTGGTGCCTTGTAAGTAAAACTCTGCCTACAACCCCTGTCCTAAGATTATCTCTGTTTAAAATATTTGCACATCATTGTCATGTACACTATGCAATTACTACCTTTATTTATCTATACTAAATATAATGTATGATTGCACTAGTTATGATATATGCACAAGACGTTTTATATGCCTCTGTTTAGATGATATATATTTATATACATGTCTAAAATGCTGTGGCCACTTTACATGGTAATATACCCCTGGCTAATGTTTGATAGTCATACTAAAAGTCATTGTTCAGGGATTGTACACCCCTTATATAGGTATTCTAATTTTTAGTACAGGGTTTATTCCTTAAGACGATAAAAACTGCAGTCAACATTACTTAAGGTACCATATCCCAGTCATCTCAGATACAGGTTAGAATATCATAGATAGACAGGAATCTTCAACCATTTCATAGACCCAGAGAATATGACATTTAACATTTGAAATTCGGCCATGAGAAGCATGACAACTTCTGGTGTCACTGCTCCTTTCCTGAGATGGTGTTGAGCATCTAGGATACTCCATTGAAGTTTGTCCTTTTGGCAGAGAATGGCCGGTTGGGTAAGGAACTACCCTTACCTTGATTGCTGACAGTACACACATGGTGTCCAAGCTGGACAAACAAGTTGATGGATGGAGACTGAGGAAACCTGTCTGGACAGGATAAGACAGTCCCTCCAAAATTGCCCTGCTTGTGAAAAGATCTGTCAGATACCATAGGCCTGTTGCCAATATGATAGATGCTCCAATGGCACACAAAACCAGAGGTGATTGTCCAGGTAGCTGTGTTGCTATCCTCTCCCAAATTTTGGAAGCCACTACTTCCATGTACTTCTGACTTTCAAGTGATATATCTTCCTTCTCAGGTCTTGAAGGGGTTGAAGAATAGGTATTTAAGGTTACTAACTCATAATAATTCCTATTGTACATAGTCTTAGTTTAGAACCTTCTTAGTTAGACAAAAGGGGGAGATGTGGTGGGATTCAGGTGTCAGCTGATAAGGTCCAAAGATGCTTATCCAGGGTCCTGGGCTCCTGGAGGGGGTGTGGCCAACCTGGAGGGGGTGTGTCCAACTCCATTGATAAGGGGCTTCTGGGACACGAGGAGGTCTTCCTGGTTCCTGGTTGATGGAGAGACAGGATCAGAATCCATCATCTGTCCATCCCTCGTCCATCGCTCAGATACTCCAGTCCCTGTTCAGGTGCTACTATAAACTGTTACTAATATCATGAGTGCTGATTTACATTCTAATAAATATTTATCTTGGACTGGTGCCTTGTAAGTAAAACTCTGCCTACAACCCCTGTCCTAAGATTATCTGTTAGTTTAAGTCCTTTCTCACTGGACCTTGTAGATTTTGTGGAGAATATAAGAAATCTGCAAATGATATTGTTATTAGTTGAACTTAAAAAGGTAAGGGGGTATAGGAACAGAACATTCTGGGTTTCAATACCTACCTTTAATGACCTGTGTTTTAATTATGTATGACAGTGAATTTCATTGTGGTACTTCCCTATGTGAATGTAACACACTTTGATCATAATCACTAAATATTACCTCTCATGCCTCATCCATCTCCCCCAACACCCTCCCACCTGTGTCATTTATGTACAGAATGAGCTCTTGTTTCTCTCTCCCAGGACCCACTCTTATTTCCCCCTTTTCTTTACAAGTGTCTGCTCCAACTCCACATTCCTGTCTTTTTGTTTTCTTTTATGACCTGATGATTTTATCTATGGTAATCTGTGTGTCCATGGGTTTGGAACTACCCATGGGAGTCTGGCAGGTTTGCCATCAGCAACACAATTGAAGATGTATCCTTTTATACCCCTCCCTGAACTGTGACTGGGCACTGACAAGACCAGTCTTGTACAATTCCAATGCAGAAAACCACAGCTGCTGTTTGCAATGGCATGTTGTGCCTTGAAGATAACATTTCTATCTCTTTTCCCTTTCTTCCAGTTTTTAGATTTCTCTGCTCTAATTCCTACAACAATACTGAGCCTTGGGCAGGATGGTAGCACAAATGTCCTGTTGAGGTCTGAGAATTCAGCCATTGCTTATTCACAGCATCTTGAGCAGCCATAAGATTGCATTCACTGCTATCCATTGCAAAGAGAGACTCCTCTGATTAAGGCTGACAGCAGCATTTATCTATGGGTATAAAAATAAACATTTAGGAAGAAATCTGGTGCCACATTTGTTTCTGAAATAACTATAGTAATATCTTCGTTAGGGCCTATGACCTTCCTGGCTATATTTTGTGTTTGTTTGTTTACTCAATTCACAGTATCAGACATGTATTCTCTCTTGTGATGCAGGCCTCAAATCCAATCTGAAAGTGGTTGGTTGCCTCCAATAACAACCATGCCATTATTGCGCCAGTGCACACGTCTTGGCTAGTGGGTTGTCATTGTAATTTGTACGATTCACAGTGGGGTAGGGCCATTCATGCCCTTCTCCTCCAGCAGCCTACATATAACTTTTAACACTATAAAAAAACTAGCCAGCAGTGAGGAGGTTTCTGTTTTAATTCTAACTGATTTTTCTTCTCTATATCTTACATTCAAGGTGTAATATTTTATCAATATATTTCTATTATCTATTTATGATAGGCATATAATGTATATGGCATGAGACTGTATTGTTTTGGGAACCTCTGGGCCTCTCTGATCAACAACTCATAAGGAGGTAACCCACATCCAGCTCAAAGATTTTGTTCAATAAAGAATAGCTTTACTAGGTGCCTTTAATCCCAGCACTTGGGAGGCAGAGATGGGAGAATCTTTCTGCGTTTAAAGCCATCATGGTTTATAGAGCTAGTTCCAGGACAGCCAAGATTGTTACACAGTGAAATCATATCTCAGAAAACCAAAACCAGAACAAAACCAACAAAAACCCAATAGCTTCTAGGAGCAGTATTATCTAGCCATGCATGACATGTATCTCCTTCTAAGTCCTTTAATATATATATATATTTATATATATATTATATATATTTATATATATATAAATATATATATTTATATATATATATATTTAAATTGGCTTATAAATTAGTAGGTTTCCATATGGCTTTTTTATACATTGTTTATTCTGGCTAAACCCTCTTCTCTGCCCTTCAATTAGCTAGTCCTCCATATACTTCCTTAAGCCTCTCCAACTCCATTTTTCTCCCTCCCAATTTCATAACTCCCATATCTATTTACTCCTTCCTCACTAAATACTCTACCTTGTGACTCTTTTTTTTGAAGTTTTCTGGACCTTCAGATATTCCAAATTAAACCCACAAATTTATAGACTCAAAAGTTTGGATCCACACATGAGAGAAAATATGCAGTATTTGTTTTTCTGGACCTAGGTCACCATCTTCAGTATTTTTCCCCAGTTCTATCTAATTCCTTAAGAATTTCATTTATCCTTACAGCTGAACAACATTTCATTGTGTATATATGAACCACATTTTCATTATGTATTCATCAGTTGATGGTCCTGTAGGCTGATTCCAATTCCTACATATTGTGAATTGAGCATACCCCAGCATGTACATCCTGACTAATGTTTGATTTTTTTTTGTTTTCTTGATATTTCCATGGGTGATATGAAATAGTAATTGATTTACACTTGTCCAGATGACTGAAGGTGCTGAAGACTTACCTATTTATTAGGCGTCTAGACTTCTCCTTTGAGAATTCCTTTTCAAGTTCACTTGCCCATTAATCGGTTGTATTTTTAGTGTTTGTTTTTTAATTCTTCATGTAATTTGAATATTAATCTGCCAGATAAGATAACGAAAATATTTCCCTGATTCTATAGACTGTTTCTTCATTCTGTTATGATTGTTTCCTTTGATATACAGAAACTTCCCGATTTGATGCAATCTCCTTTGTCCATACAATTATTTCTTGAGCCATAAGAGTCGTCTTCGGTAAGTCCTGGCCTGTTCCTGTAACTTGAAGCATTTTGTTTTGTTTTGCTCCAGTAGTTTTACAGTTTCATGTCAACACTGTATCTTTAGTCTGTTTTGATTTGATTTTTGTGCAAGGTGAGAGATAGGGCCCTGGTTTTAGTCTTCTCTGTGTGTTTATCCTAACATCTTCTTATATTTTGAGATTGTATCTAAAGTCTATTGCTTTCACAAGGTCTTTATTGGATACTAGAGACACTAAAATTCTTGTGGTGTTTATGCTGTTTTTTTTTTATCTTGAATGTAAGTGCCATAAATCCAGATTAACTTTTATCCTTCTCCCATACACTGCATCTTGACCAGTTTCCCCTCCCTCCATTCCTCCTAGTCCCTCCCCCAACATCCTCTCTTCCCTCCTCTGTTTCTTTTCAAAGCACATAAACAGCAGCAACAACAAAGAGAGCAGATTTCCCAGGAATATCCACCAAACTCTGCTTAAGAGGAAGCAGTGAGACTTGGCACAAACCCTCATCTAGTGACCCAGTAGGAAGGAAAGGGTCCCAAGCACAGGAGAAAATATCAGACACCCCCACCTGTCATTGTTGGGAGTCCCACAAGTGCACCGTGTTACACAACCATACAGCATATGCAGAGCACCGAGAGCAGACCCATACAGGGTCTCTGTTTGTTGGATCAGTTTCTTGAGCCCCTGTGAGCACTGCTCAGTTAATTTCTGTGGCCTGTGTTCTTATGGCGTCCTCGTGGCACAAGTCCATAGGATTTGCTGAAGAAAGCAGAGACAGGAGGATTACGAGTTAGAGACCAGCCTGGGCTACACATTTTAAAAAATCTAGATTTTTGTAGGAGACACTGATAAACATTTTTGGTTTAGAGAAAGAAAATGGTAATTAGGATGTCCTTTGAATTATTTCTTCTTGATTACAGGACCATGGTGGCGTAAACAGAACTGTAACTGTAAACAGATTCATTCTGGTGTATTGTTAGAAGAGAAATTAAGAATCCATTTTGGCCGCAAAATCAGAAATGCATAAGACATGTGACCATCAGGCATCCCAGGCAAAAGCAACAAAGGGAGAGAACCTGAGGGGATTTCCTTTGGGCCATGCTTGAATCATAAATAACTTAGGGCACTAACATTGGATCTGGCATGGACAAAGGGGATTCAACATTATATATCCTTTGTTGAGTTCCCACTTCTGCCATAATTATGACTTATGATTAGGAATGTGCATGTTTCTTATTTTCTCTTGTTGATAAATGAGGGACTAATTTGATTACTCTATGGATATATTATAGTGCTCATTTGGAATTAGAAACTACCATAGTTCAAGTGTTGTCTAGATCAGGAATAACTGCCACATATATATTGATATATTAGTTATTTTTGTATAGTCTTCACCAAAAGTACCAAGAAAACTATGTAAAGGAGGAAAGACTTATTTTGGTTCACAGCATCCCATGGTTCAGTCCCTAGTTGTTTGGCTCCAGAACTTTGGCAGAACATTGTGGTTACAGGAGCATATGGAGAATCTGATTGCAGACAAGATTCAGATAAAGAAAAAAGATGGAATCATAGCCAGATATAATCTTCAAAAGCATCTTTTCATTCATTGACCTACCTCTTCCAGCTAGACATCATATCATTAAGTTTCCACCACTTCCTAAAATAATGCCACCAGCTGGGGCCCAAGTGTTTAATGCTTGACTGTGTAGACAGCAGTGATATCAAAACTATATCATGTGATAGTTAACAGAACCTCAAGAGGCAGATAATTTTGCTTCTCAAATAGGCAAACTAATGCATCTTATCACTTGCTGTAAGTGATAGTGTGTAGCACTCTTACCAAACTACTTTTGAAAACCCATGGAAATATTATGATAGCTTTTGTTACTGTTTTAAAAGGAGAAGAGTGCTTATTTTCTTAATGGAGTTTGACCACTTTAGAAAGCATAAGTTCTCTCAGAATCTTTGGGGCATGTCTGCTTGGTGACTCTAAAATATGTAAGCATAAGGTTCCAGAATCGCTCATATGATGACTATAGATGAGTGATTTCTAGGAAAGGCAAATTTGTTAAGTATGGAATGCAATTGAGGTCTTGCAAATAAGCTGGATTGAATATCTTTATTATTAATACTTATATGATATATAGCTTTTGTCATTACTTCTTTAATTTCATGAGTTGGTGAGGATATAGTCATTATTAGTCTCTACATATCTCAAGTGGACCAAGTATGAAATACTCTTTAGTATAGTGTCTCACTTCCTGTCCATCTAAGTCACTTTTAATCACTACAGTGGTTCACAGTTCATTGCTGGATGACACAGGATAGTGTAATTTCATGACTGAGAGAGTCCTGACTCTGTTTCTGGAATTTTTAAACCTGCTTTTACATCCAATTGGGAGGTATTTGTCAATGACTGTGGTGAATGAAGCCTTTTGAAGAGCCTGTTTTATAACCATAGTCTCTTCAGAGGTCACTTGTAGGAAGATATTTAATCTTCAAGTTCAGGAGTCAGTAAGAATTTGGGTCTGTTTATCTACCCTGATTTCAGCCAGTTTGGAACTTAGCAGTTTGGACTACATAAAAAGAAAAATAAACAATTGAATAATTCTCTTAAATGTGGTTATGCCACTGAAGCACCCCCATTTTAGTTGAATGGTGACAATGTGCTGAGGCCACAAAAATTATCATTCCCATTACTAAAGGTAGTTATTTTACTAAATTTCTGACATAGCCACCCCACCCCCACTGACCTGGGGCTGGCCACAAAAGTAGCTCTTTGACACCCTTCTGCTCTCAACCCCACCCCTGCTCTGTAACTACCTCTGGTTTGTATGTGAATAGTGAGCTCTCCGGTCTCTTTCTTGATCTAAAGACTCTCCTTCCATGATTTTTTATCTTAGATTGAACCTGTTCTGTTGAAGTTGTTCCTTTTCTTGTCCGTCTTTCCTTCAGCCAACCTGAAAACTGATGTGTCATCCAAACATTTTCTCACAGCTTCCCAACTTCTCAAACTCCTTTTTGCTCATCTTCTCAGTTTTCTTCCTCTCCGAAACTTCCTCTTTCATCCATCTTATGGCCAGTTGGTCCAGTGTTTGGATGCCTGGACCCTTGCCTTTCAACACCCAGATATTGAACTTTTTCCAAATAGCAGACAGCAGTCATTCCCCGTTTCGGCTCATTCCTCTTCTTGATATCACCTTCCCCATCGACTCCCTGTTCTCACGGCCGAGTATCTCTCCCGCCATTGAGGAAGCATGGCTGGCACCATAAACATATTTAACAAACTCAATTTGAACTGTCTGGGTTGTCTTTTTTTTTGTATATGTCCCATCTTTTACCAAAACTTCCCTTTCTTATAACCACTCTGGTTGAAATCAAGTCCCTGCTCTGTTTGAATCACAGAGAATGTTTTGGCATAAGCAGAATGTTTCACTACTTCTATTTTAGATCATGATTCATGTCTGCTTGTTCCTTAAAATTATTGTCTCAGGGTTAGATTTCCTATGAACTTGGTTTGTCTGAATGGGTGGTAGCATTCTGCTCTCATGAAGGAGAGTGTTTTATTACCCTGAGGAATGAAAATCACACTTTTTCATCGAGAGAAATAAAAACCATGGTGAGAAAGTCTGCTGGGATGATAAAGTTTTCTTGGTATCAAGGGCAAGTCACTATCCCTGAAGCCTATTTTCTCAGCTATAAAGATAAAATCAGCCTTCATTACTACACACATGTAAGGAAGATTCTCTTAGTTTATAGAACATTCTCTAAGTTGTGAGGTTCAAATTCTGATGCCTGGAATGGTAGAGTAGGGGTCACAGGAGGCTGAGAGGCTGCAAGAAGCCTTGGGCAAATAAGACACATACTATTCCCTCCCCCTCCAAGGGAAGGCCATGAGGTAGGCTGATGCTGGCAAGTACCCAGACATGTACACACGCAGATATAGGCATACATGTAACCAGTACATAGGACACGTAGAGATTGGCACATAAGCTTACACAAATGGAGACTGACAAAGACTCTGGCTAAGGGCTCTGACTTCAAGGCCATATTTATACAAAATCCATATAAAAGTAGCATGCTAGCAGGAATAATTACGTAATGATTATATCCATGCTTTTGAGTTCATCTAGTGTCAGTCATTTTGTGCTGACTCATAGCCCTTTGATTGATGTCCAGCACCAGCCATCTTGTCTCATGCTGTATATCTGTGTCAGTGCTATATTATCTAAACACAAATTGAACCGTTTAGCCCTCTGGTCCCTACAAACATATGGTGTCTATAATTATTAGGATTATAATTATGCTTCTAATTATTGTAATATGTCAAGGTTAGAGAGACTACATTGCACTAAAATAGTGCATACACAGAGTATCCTGCTACTCAGCTGCAAGGTAAGCAGAAAGTTATAGATGTTAATATTGTAAAAATTTGCTTTGTAGAGGGAAGCAAAAGGAGGAGTGATGTAGTGTGTTATTAATGCCTCTCTTAGGACTTTGAACCATCCCTGTCTCAGCTGTTCCCAAGAAGACAATGATGGGAACATTGACATGATGAGAGATGACATTTACTAAGTGCTCAAAAGTGGATCTGGTCAGTTAATTTTACCCCTTTATCCTATCAGTCTTGTGAGAGATGTTAGAATTACCCTTGTTTAGGTTTGTTTAGGTTTCTCCCAAATACCTCAAGACAAAAGATTAGCATTTAAAGAGTTTATGATATGTAGGAGAATAGGAAATGACCCAGAAGAAAGGAGACAAGAAATGTGAAGAGTGAGCTATGGTCTGAGAACTGAGACTGAGCAGCATACATTTCCTAGCAGGGCATTGGATGTCCTGCTATCAGCCACTGAATGTTAAGGAATCAGTGTATGGTAAGCAAGTTCACCCTGCATGCATGAACCTGCGGATTCTAGTTACTGAGTCTACTCTGTGTGATTGGAATCAAAGCGGGTTGAAAGAGTTTGTGAGGGCATGGAATCATCTTGAGAGATTGGATGAGCCAAACAGTAAATTTAACCTGTAGCAAAGATTAAAGAATCCTCGGCCCAGGTCAATGAATAATAAAGAACACTGGAGTAGCAAACATGGTAAAATGCAGACCCTATTGAAATGGGGTGCTGCATAGAAAGACCCCACATAAGACCCTTTGCTTTGTGCACATGTGAAAAATAATGATAATTTTAAAGCTGTGCAATTCGGGCTCAGTGGGTGAAATTGACCTCAGCTGTGGAATGTTCATGTATTGATGAAGGTGGGTGGGTTTTATATTTTGGGGGGGATAGGACCTGCTCAGTGTGTGTGAAAATCTCAGGCTTGAGTTGAAAATCCCCTGTGGTTAGCAGGCTTCTTTCAGAACAGTCCAATTCTAAAATTAGCAGAGGACCAGAAATAGAGGGCCTTTGTATTTAGAGGGCTTTAAGGTATGTGGCTGAAAAAAGTCAGGGAAGATCTTCAGAAAATATAGATCTGGTCTGAGAGCTCAACATTATACCCTTGTAACTTTAGTCTTGGTGAAGAATAATCTCCCATTTTAAAACGCCATAAAGACTGTGAAAGTCAAGTTTTTTTGTTTTGTTTTGTTTTGTTTTTTTACATATCATGAGTTAGTGTAACTTGTGACTCATTTATTCTAAAACACTGTCCTAGACAAGTGAAGAATGATGACAAATGACGTCTAAAGGCTGATTATTGTGCATGGGTTTTGGAGGTCATTGGCCACATTATGGGGAGAGTTTCAGGGGAGAACCAGGAACAGAAGCTCGTAATGAGGAAGAAAAGATGGGAAGTCTATTGGCTAATCACATCCTTCCTGATTGTTGCTAGCCAGATGTTTTATCAGGTCATAGGGCAGAACAAAGAAAGGCTTTTGTGTGTAAACATGAGGTCTGCAAAGGAGCGTGTGTTCTAAGGCACAGATTTTAGGGAAACCTTTTCCAGTAGACACAAGAGGTACCAAGAACAACTATACATAGTGTTTTAACTTTCATTAATAAAAAGACTGATAATGAGAGTAGGTGAGGAAGCAAGATAAAGTATATAATATATATGAAAATATGAAAGAATGAATTAACTTTTTAAAGAATGAAAAATATCTGTAATCATAAGGAATCTGTTATAATGAATCCAGTCAGGATTATTCTTATAGAAAGCACCCACAGAATATCGTTTTATTTTTAACTATAGTTCTGAGAGTTTAAAACATTTCCTTCCTTCCCTCCTTTCAATCCCTGCTACTTACCCTGCCTCTACTCTCTTTCAAATTCATGGCTTCATTTATCCTAAACATATAAATGCAACCTGCTCAGTCCATACAATGTCACTTGTAGGTATATAATTTCAGGATTGACCTCTTACTGTGCTCTTCCTTGGGTAAGACTATTTTTTCTGCTCTCAGCATTTCTTAGTTACCTGTAGTTCTCTGTCTACTCATGAGCCCCCCTCACTTCTGCGTTAGCATGTCTAATGGCATCTTGATCAGGTCAAGCTTAGGCAACCACACTGGTTAGACCTCATGAGTTCAGCTTCTCTGACACATCTAGGAGACACACTCTCACAGTGTGTGCCTGTATTCTCTGGCTTTTTACAATCTTTCTGTCTCCTCTTCCACAGTAATCTCTGAGCTGCAGTTATATTGTAGATGAATCAGTTGAGACTGGGCTCAACAATGCTGCATTTTGATTGGTTGTGGTTTTCTGTAATGATCTCATCCTGTTTCACAGAGAAGTTTCCTTCATGAAGGGTGAGAACTACACTTATCTCTAGGCATAAGTGTAAATGTTTAGAATTTAGTTAGGGATTATGCTGATTTGGTTGGTTGTGGGTTCCCTTCGAAGATCCATGACACCACTAGCCCCTAGTAGTTGATTAGGTTTCTAATAGCAGACATAGTATTTCTCTCATTGAGTGAGCCTTAAGTCCAGTTGAGAAACTACAGGTTACTGCCAAAATATGTGTGCCATTACGATACTCTTAGAGTTATGGTGCATTGCTGGTCATTAATGTGACTCATAGTATGGTAGCTGGATAGGACTGTTGGCTGCTTCTCTCCTTTGGAATCTTGCATGGCATCTTCTGTTGTACCATGAGAGCTAGTCATCACAGACTACTTTTAGGTCAGATCTAATAAGTGCTTAGAAGTATATAAAGCCAAGGGAACTCACATTCACTGTTGGAGAGTTTGCAAACTGGTCCAGCCACTCTGGAAATAAGTGTGGAGAATCCTCAAACAGCTAAAAATGAATCTATCATGTGACCCAGATGTATTACTATTTTCATACTACTCCAGAGAGACTGGCTCAGCCATGTTCATTGCTGCTTTACTCACAAGGGCTAAAAATGGAAACAAACTAAATGTCCTTCAAATTAGTTAATGGATAATGAAAATGTGGCACACATACACGATGGAACACTTTTCAGTTATAAAGAAAAGTGAAAATTATAGGTAAAGGGATGTAACTAGAAAAGATCATATTGAGTGAGGTAACCCAGGCCCAGAAAGACAAGTATCACATGTTCATTGTGGATGGAAGGACAGAAAAATATAGGGAGGAATAATAGGGTATAGGAGGTCTTAAGAAAGAGGAGAAAAAAGGGCCTTAAATTAAGGAAGGAAAAAGATAAACACCGAAGAAAGAGGGAAGAGTGATACATAACAGCAAGAATGTCTGAAAAAGTCAAAAGGTATCATACTATTAACTACCTAAACATACCTATAAAACACACACACACACACATACACACACACACACACACACACACACACACACACACACACACACACACACACACACACAATTTCCTGGGCTGACAATACCCTGCTCCTCAAAAGCCACACACATTTTAGCAAAAATTCCAACACCAGGCATGAATAACCCTCTTTTGAGTTGTTTGTGAGAGTTGTCCAAGAGACTTCCAAATGTTATAGGTTATTGGTTTTGTCATTGATCACCACCCAGAGAAGGAAGGTTAGTACTTATTGCTGATGATAGCATTAACTTCATAATATGACATAGAGGAACTGAGAATCTATTTTTTTTTTTTTTTTTATGTGGAGGGAGAAGGACATGACGTATAAACAAGGCAATACAGAGTCCTTGCCTATGAGAGTTCTCATCATGAGCTAGGTCACCCTGGTTCTTTTCTCAGCCTCTCAGTTCAAGCCATGTGTTGAACTGGTGGTGACCATGACCTCCAATGGTGGAGATGATTATGGTCTGGAAAGTCCTTGTCAGAGTCTCCAGACAAAGCTAATGATGTGGTGTTTCATGATTATCAAAAGATACTAGGAGAAGCTTTTGGGTACATATATTTCTGCCTTTGTTCATTGTAAACAATCTCTGTGAGTAAAAAAAAAAATACCATCTTTTCAGAACTCCTGAGACAGAACAGACCTGAGAAAACTCTTCCAGGGCAGAACAAACTACAAATAATTCCTTAAAAGACTAGTTAGACAAATAACCCTGGAAAAATGCAAGGGGACTTAGGTCACTGGTTTTCTAAAGGCAATGAGATATGCCCTCATGCCATCAAAACCCTTTTCAGAAAACATTTTATTCTGCAACTCATTTCTCAAAATTGTCTTGTTCTGCACAGATGTCTAATTTGCTTCAGATAATGAAAAGTAATACCCTTCAGGGTGTGTACTTCTGTGCTTGTGTGCATGTGTGTGAAGCAAGTTTTACAATGGTTCTGACAATTTAGAGAGCAGAAATCAGAGCAAGGACTTGAGTCCCCAAATATTTCCCTTGTTCACCTGTCTTTAAGCATCACAGCATAAAGAAACCACTTGTGGGATATTGAGCTAAGATATTCATGCCCGTACACCAACTCATCCTACAGCTACAGAGCAAGTGTTCCTTCTGATTAATCTGTGGGTTTTCATATCTACCAACTCTTGATCTTATCAAGTCCCACATGGTGCTGGTACAGATGTGATTAGGACGCCTTTCCTACTGGTACTTTTTTCATACTATATTCATCCTCTCCCTCCATGAAACAGACCATAATCACCACAAAAAAAAAAAAGCCTTGGTCTTTTTTCCTGTTGTAAATTTAGTGCCTACTGAAATGGCTGTTATTGCTAGATGAATATGTGTTTCATGAAATTGTTGAATGAAAAACAAAATAGGGGCTGGTGAGAGTGCTGTATTAGTAAAGAGATCGCCATGTAAGCATGTGGACCTGAGTCTCGGACTTCCAGCCCTCATGTAACAATCCAGACATGGTGGTGAGTGCTTTTACTCCCTTTGCTGAGGAGACAGAGGCAGCCAGATACCTGCAGCTCACTGGTTTTCTGATCTAGCCATATAGGCAAGCTCAAGGTTCAGTAAGAGACTCTGTTAAAAATGTGGTGAATGAGAGACGAAGGAACACTCTTTGTAAATGGCTGGCCTCTACATGTGTGCACACACACCTGCATGCACAACCCACACCAGCCTGCACACATGCACATGAGCATGTACAAAATACAAACAAAAAATACATAGAACAGTTTCACAATAATTATTAATCTCAGACAAATTGATCAACAAAAGTCCGGAAGTTCCATGCAAAGTGTCTATCCTCAAAAACCTGGTTTTGAAAGCAATGAAAAACAGCATAAAGTCAAAATGAAAACAGAAGTACTTTTTAAAAATAAAGACTGAACATAAATATGTAATAGACACTACCGGGCTCCACATAAATATTTTATGAACTGTTCATATTGAAGAATATGACATTAACTTAAACTGATAATGGTTCAGATTGATGCCATTAGTGACTTGCAAATAATATATTTCCCAACTAAATAATTCAATTAACCTTCCTGTTGTATTGAATAGGTTCTTGTACCAGGCTAGATCCTTTCATAAGAAAGTGTGGGGATACAATAAAAGGCAGAAGAAGCCATGACTCACACTGTTAGTCCCAGCACTTGGGAAGCAAAGGCAAGAGAATCTCTGTGAGTTCAAAGCCAGCCTGGTCTTCAAAGCAAGTTCCAGGACAGCCAGGACTGTTACACAGAAAACTCTGGAAAAAACAAAACAAAAACAAACAAAAAAAGACTAGAGGAGTATATCTGTCCTCTGATATCACCGACTGTTTTATTATATCCCCACAGGGAAGATTAATTTGTTTATAATAATCTCTGCATATCTTCAAGGCCTGGTGTTCTGTATTGGCATTTCAAAAGAAAACAGATTTGGATTCTGATCCAAAGCAAACTTTCCTGGAATGAGTCATGAGGCTTTGCAAAGTCATTTGGTGGAGATGATCAGTCTTCATAACAGTAGATATGGAAAGTTACTATGTGAATGTCACTTGAGCCTGTGTTAACATGCTGAAAATTCATTTCCTTGGGCCTCAAAATGCCCCTTTTCTCTTTTGAATATTTCTTTGTAAATCTGGGAGGACCAAAATACCCCAAGCCACCTAGCAATCATTTCTTTCAGCGTTGGGTCAATGTTATTAAGTAGGAAAGCAAGAGAGTATATGACAACAGAATGGAGTGTGTGTGACCTGTGCTATCTGATTTCTTGCAAGTAAAAGCTTTATGATTTTTGTTTAGAAGAATGACCATCCAGCTGGATTGTGGGTAGAAGTAGGTAGGGGAAAAGAATTTGGAGAATGTGGTAGGAGTTGTGGTATTTCAAATTGATTCTATATTAAATAAATATAACATCTACTGTGGATGTCTAGGAATGGGGTTAGAGTCTTGGTGGAAATCATAGGGGAAGAATAACTAACGTCCCTCTCTTAAGTCACACCTTGAGTCTTAAATCTCTAGCTTAAATCCACCATGGCTCAGTTAGAATATGGGCACAGTATAGTACAAGAAATTGCTTTCTCAAAAGGAAAATGACAATTCTAGTTCTTATTAGGCTTGTTCTTGTGGTGACAGCAACGATGCAGAAAGGGCCTGGTTGTTAAGGTGACATCTGAGTACCATCTTAGTGAAAGAGTGAGTTTCAGGACAACGAGGATGAGGGTCCTTTAGGCCTGTAGGGTTTGACTGATGAGGCATGGGTCATGTCATCCAGAATAAAACTAAAATGTGATGAAGACTGGACAGAGATCAGAAATGAGGAAGAAAAGAGAGAGGGTGGACACACAGAAACATCTAGAAGATTTGGATGATAACACAATGGAGGCAACAAGAAGAAGAAAGCGAGAGCTCTGAGGACAATGACCAAGGGATTTAAGTGCTACAACTAAAAATTGTACATAAAAGACTTATTAATGTAAATTAAACATTTACATAGAAATTTAAATTTATGACTAAAAATTGTTCTGGTTTAGAAACAAAAGAACCAAGGGACTCTTCTGGCTGATGCTCTGGGGATACTAGGAGCAGAAGCAGAAGATAACAAGTTAGGAGGTCTTTGAGCTTCAACAAATACAGCAGTGGCAGTACAGCCCAACTGACAGTGTCTGTACACCAGAGATGGACGGAAGCTTGTTTTACAAAGGACTCTGGGAACTCAAAACCTCCCCAACTCAATGGTCACAGAAAGACAGGCGGAAAAGAGCTGACACAAGAGTGTCCCTATGGCCTAAGAAGTTGCCTTGGTGTTGGGAGAGTAGGCTTGGGGGGGGGAGGATAGAATAGAAACAAAACGTCCCTTTGATCTATCTTTTAAGCAACCCCTAGAAATCCCAAGTGACTACACTGAGCTTCACTGAACTACAAGTAAGTTAGGAAGCATCATCTATATCATAGAGGACCAGATGTCTGAGAAAACTTACTCTTATGTGGGAGATTGGGAGGGATGAGTAGTTTGGACCACAGGATACTATTATAATAATTGTGGTGAGAAACCACATTGATGAAAGTGATGAGAGGTAGTCAGATTCTGGACATGGCCTGAGACAATTGAATCATAATTTTCTGATGCACTGGCTATAAGGCTTTAGAAAAGGGAAATGGTAATAATGGACATTGGTGCTTAAGTGATTATAATGAGCCACTTGTATTGAGTTGGCTTGAGGGAAAAGATAATCAGTGGTTTGATATTTTAAATGCCAACTTTGAAATAACTACTAGGCATCTAAGTGGGTATATTAGGAAGATAGTTGGCTGGGCAAGCCTGAAGTTAATAGAGATGTCTGGCTTAGATGCAGAAATTTGGAGTCCATCTGTACAAACATTTGTAAAAGCTACGAACTTTGACAAAACATAGAGAATGAATTTGGCTGGCAAACTACAAATATGAAGGACAAGGGCTGATGTACTCCAACAGTTTAAAGGTCACTTTACAATAAAAAGGAATGATTAGTAAAAAGGTTTAAGAAATAAGGGTTTGTGGAAGACCAGTGAATAGAGTATCACAGGATATAAGATATAGTATACTATATCAAATGATGCTGATGTAATGGATGGGAGGGAAACAAACAATTGGCCATCTGGATTTGATAATGTGAAAATCATTAGTAATCTTGATACAAGCTGCTTCAGTGAAATCTTAAGGAGGAAAGTCTGCCTTGGTGGGACTAAAAGAGAATAAGATTTTAGAAAGGAAGAGAAAAGATTGGAAACAGGGAATATACCTTAAAAATCTAGCAAATTTGTTGGCTAACATGTACTGGAATTTTTTTTTTATTCCTTATTTTTAGCCAGGATATGTTGCAAGATGTTCATACAATGATGAGAAAGCCTGAGCACAGAGAGAAATCCTGATGGTGTAGGAGAGAGATGGCAGAGAAATTGGAGTCTGAACCTCAAGTTGATGCAAGGAAATGGTGCCCAGTGCACATATGGAAGTTTTGGCTTCAGAAAGGTGCACAGACAATGCACTCAGGAGTAAAAGCCAATTGTACAGGAACAGGTGCAGGTGGACAGTAGGGAGGGTAGGAGAAGCTAATGAAAATTCTCTGCGATTGTGTCTATTTTCTTATTGAAGTGGAATTTAATCTCATCAGCAGAAAGTGAGGAAGAGGAGGAGGGGCAGGAAGAGGAGAAAGGAACGGAACCGGAGATGTCTGGAGAGAAAAGAAAGGGTAAAATGACCCCGTGTGAGAGACTGGATGAACGGATGCATTATGAAACTGCACTGTAGGATTGTACTATGATCTTATTTTATATCAATAGTCTAGAATTGAAATTGAATGCTAGCCACAGGAGTCTGCAAGTTGGGAGGAAGCAAAGCTG
Source organism: Phyllotis vaccarum (assembly GCA_033318265.1). Lineage (NCBI taxonomy): Eukaryota > Metazoa > Chordata > Mammalia > Rodentia > Cricetidae > Phyllotis > Phyllotis vaccarum. The sequence goes on from JARWLC010000006.1 coordinate 51,459,853, forward strand.
GATGAAACCAGAGCTGGAGTTTTGATGGGGGAGCACCACAGAGGGCACAGAAGAAGAGAGAGAAGAAAGCAGGAAGGAGCAGTAGAATAAATGCTAGGATTGTCTTTATTAAGATAATCACAAGGGACTGCAGTCTAAGCTGGCCAACAGGCATGCTATCAAAGGTACTATAGAGATCTTGGATTCTATGCGTCAACTCTGATCTTAATTGAAAAGGTTAGCAACGTCCACAAAAAAAAATTTTGCTACTTTTTGATATGTTATATTAGAATATGCAAAATGAGTATAAAACCTCAAATTTCTGAGAAGTCATTGTGAGAAGATCTGAACTGATGGAATTCTTCTCTCCTCCGTGGTCATTTAAGGCCTCAAGTAATGATGATGTCATCTCCAACGTGCAGCATCTAGAGTATTGAAAGCTTAACAACTTTAGTCAGCCAAGAAGAAAGGACATATTGGGACAAGTGTGAGGCTTTCATGGGCCAAGTATAAAATGGCATGCGATCATATTCCATTGAAGAAAACTTAGTCATTTCCCTACAAGGAAAGCTAAGAAATAAAATTTGTGTTCCCAAAGAAAAAGAAAATGCATTTTTAGTTGACAGCTAGGATTTCAGAGATGGTTCTTATGAGCATTATTCCCTACCTCAAATATATTCAAGAATTCCTCGGGGAAGAAAAAAATTTATTCTCCTTTCTTTATTATTGTATTAATCTCAAAAATCTTGGGTCTCTAAATGGTATTTAGATGTTCTCTCAACTTTTAAACAGGGTTGAGACTGACAGACTATGAGACCTTTGAAGTGAGACTGAATGCTTTCACATTATTATATGGCTACAAGCCTGTGCAGATCAGGGAAAAGAATGTGGTTGTCAGAGTGAAAATGATCCCCAGATGTTCATAGGGCCTGACTCTACTGGGAGGTGTGGCCTTGGAGGATGAGTGTCACTGAGGGTAGGGTTTGGGATTTCAGAGACCCAAGCCAGGCCCAATGCCATTCTCTCTTCCTGCTGTCTTTGGATCTGGATGTAAACCTCTCAGCTACCTCTCCAGCATCATGTCTGCCTGCATGCTGCCATGTTAATTGCCACACTATGATATGAACCAAACCTTTTAACTGAAATCAGCCCAAACTGAGTGTGTGTCTTTATAAGAGTGGTTGCTATCATTGCGCTTCTTCACAGCAATAGAAACCTTAACTAAGACATTCAAGGTCTAGATAGTGTTCTACAGGGTCTAACATTGTTTGGATTAAAACATGATTTATCAGGTTCTATCCAGTAAGAAAAATAAACAAAATACCACAAGTGATGTGGAAATGTCTTTCTTTATGCTGTGAATAGCAATCTTTAAATAAAGGAGCTGTTTTGGCCCATGACAGGCACCATAGAAAAAGTAGGAGAGGAAATCAGAGCTTAGGTAAGAGAATGGTGGAGTCAGAGAGAGACCAAGCCAGAAGCCCAAAGGAGCAACATGTAAGGAACACAGGTAAGCCACTGGCCACGTGGCAGGAAAGATGAATAGAAATGGGCTGAGTTAAGATGTAAGAGCAAGCTAGCAATGTGCCTGAGCCATAGGCCAAACAGCATGAAGTTAATATAAGCTTCTGAATCATTCCTGGGGCCCTGAGAAACAGCGCCGGGTGGCTAAAGGGTCTGGGGTTGACTGCAGGTCTGTGGGTCTGGGCCTCTGGCCGCCCAGGGCCAAGAAACCACATGTAACACACAAGAGTGTCTGAAAACAGTCATTAGTCCACAGCAATGGTGGAATTATGTTGGTGAAGTATTCTGGTTTTGTTTTTATGATCTTGACACAGACTAGAAATACCTGGGAAAAGAGAATCTCAATTGGATAATTGCTTCTATCAGACTGGTCTGTGGCAACATCTCTGTGGCATTTTCTTAATTTCTAATTGGTACAGGAGGTCTGAGCCCACTATGAGTGGTAACATTTCTAGGCAGGTGGGCCTGGTCTGCTTAAGAAAGAGTTGAGTAGCCATGGGTGAATAAGTCAATAAACAGCGTTTTCTGTGGTCTCTGCTTCAGGTTCTGCCTCCAGGTCCCTGTCTTGAGTTCTGCTTTGGTTTTCTCAGTGATGGACTGTAAGCTGTCAGCCAATAAATCCATTTACTCCTCCAAGTTATTCTTGGTTAGAGTTTTAGTCCAACACCACAGAAGTAAAACAGGATGGGGGTATTGTGAAGAGTGTCAGTGGTTCTCCACCTTCTTAATGCTATGACTCTTTAATGTAATTCTTCATTTTGTGGGAACCCAAACGATAAAATTACTTTTTGTTGCTACTTTAAAATGTAATTTCGCTATGTCTATGAATTATAATATAAATCTCTGTGTTTTGGGCAACCCCTGTGAATGGGTGTTGCAACGCACAGATTGAGAACCACTGTCCCATGGCCACATAGGAGGTAGCTATTGAGAAGTATGTTATAAGAAGTTGGCATTTTTTCAGAACCTGCTTTCTGTTATATGAGGACAGTTTTTCATACTCAATCTTGTGGTCTTAGACATTCTAGTGTTCTTGAAAACTTCATCAGCTTCTGACCGGCTTCTTCTGAATTTCATACACTGCTAAACAGACCACGGATTATGTTCTAGACCTTCTGTGAACAGTGTTTTCTTCATCTGGCTTACCATAATAGAATTCCCACGGACGTGCTGAGACAATTCCTTGATGTTATCTGTATTATGGAGCTGGATTTCCTTTTATTTTTTGGCCTAAATGTCTTCAGTTATTTAATGTATGGAAATTATTGGTTTCTCCAGCCCTGAGAAGCCTTAAAATTTTAAATTTATTTTTAGTTCATTTTCCCTCTTGTCATTTTTTTCCAATTCAAATGAAAATCTAGCCAGTTCTTTTTTGAAAGAAGTTCATCTCTTTCTTGTCATATTTATCTAAAAATAACAAATAGGACAACATACTCTAACATGTTTATTTCTTGTAGGTGGTTACCCTAATGCTGTGGAATCCAGAAGTTCTTGGTATGTTTTTCAACTTAGCACAAAAGTGTGTGTGTGTGTGTGTGTGTGTGTGTGTGTGTGTGTGTCTGTGTGTGTGTATCTGTGTGTGTCTGTGTGTGTGTTCCTCCATGGGCTCTATTCTAGTTTTTGATGTTCTGTGCCTTCCCACTTCAGTGTAAGCATCAAGCTAATACCATAATATTCGGGTGTTTTGTGGCACTCACTTTTATGCACCCATCCTTATGTTGATTAGGGATAATGCTAAGCAAAGAGACTAGGAAAATCAGTGGCTTAAATAAGAACACATTCCTCTGACAAAGACTGCTTCCAGGTCATCTGTCATAGTATCTCAGTTTTTCACAAATTCAGGTCTGATGGGGAACTGGTGTTGTTTTCCATTGGGCCATCATCCAAGCCAGCCCCCAAAAGGAAAACACCGGAGGAGGCTGGATGGAAAGTAGTGGACCATAACATTTATGTTTCTTACAGGCAACTTGTTCACCTCCAAGGGGCAGCATGGAAATGTACTCTCCATAGGTCCAGGGTGGGAAAAAGCTGGTTGTGGCCAGTGTGTGTCATTTTTATTACACACAATAAAAAGAAGGGCTTTGATATGAATATTACCTCTGAAATGTCAGTATTATACTAGAAACTTAGATGAGATTACAGAATTAATGTTCAGAACTAAGGGCTAAGAAAGAAGGATTTTTAAAAGACCAATGATGGTGCTAGTTATAAAAAGTATGCAATAATTAGAAGACTTTATGATTTGATCTAATTTGTCACAGTGAGAGTCGATGAGAAATACCATCATTTGAGGGTTATTCGAGTTTTTAATTTCTAAATGTTGAGGTTTCCTTTATTTTTGATCTTTCTTTTTATTTGCATGGGATTTGAGGTGAAATAAGTTATGACAGAGGAACAATTTTAAAATAGACCTAGTATATACCACATCTTAATACATACTCCAGAATAAAAAGACAATGCTTTCTGATGTAAAGGTAGCCTTAACCTGATTATTCATTCAAGTAAATAGGTGATTTTTATAAATACATTTTTGGGTTTAAATAATGGTATTTCCCACATGCTTTTGCCCACATGTAATAAGTCAAACTGGAGACAGTCAATAAGCCATCTAGACTTGGTAGCATGAAGATCATTGGTGATCTTGATATAAGCTGTTTCAGTGAAACATGAGTGGACTCCAGAGAAAGTAAGTTAGAGGAAGGAAAAGTTGTGACTTTTTTTCTGGGTCCCTGAGGCTGGATTATACCTTTAAAATGTAAGTGTACGTTTTCAAGTATAGGGAATGAATAGTACCAGTGCCAATCATTCTAGGGCAGAAACAAATATTAGTCTTCATTTCCAGAAAAGGGGCAGATCATTTCAGATAATTTCCTCTTAGATACAAAAAGATGGGGAGATACTATATTAAGGAGGATTATTTGACTGTGTGTGATGTGAGCCAGTGTTTTCCTCCTAAAGCACAGAAGAGCTTGTCTTGTTACTTTTCTGTTGTTGTGGCAGAATACCATGACCAAGGCAACTTATAGAAGAAAGAGTTTATTTTGGTTCATGGTTCCAGAGGAATAGAGTCCATTGTAGCTAGAGCAGGAAGCTGAGAGACTGATCATCCAATAGCAAGCAGGAAGCAGGAACTGAAGCAGAAATGAAGGAATGCTGCTTATTCTTTGTGCCGTATGCTTAGTCAGGTTTCTTATATAACCCAGACCCATCTGCATGGGGTTGTGGTACCCACAATGAGCTGGACCTCCTACATCAATTAGAAATCAAGAAAAAGTCCTACATACAGACCAAACAGGCCAATCAAATGGAGGCAATTTACCAGTTGAGGGTCCTTCTTTCCAAGTGACTTTAGGTTTGTGTCCTGTTGACAGCAGAATCGAATTATGACACATGAACAGCTAGAATTCTTACAAACTCACTGATACAAATATATTTAATTACCTCATTTTGGTTATAGGAAGCATCCTCAGGTTGATTCACTTTGGTATGACACTTTAGTTTTGATAGAAACATTCTAAAATCATCACATGCATTTCTTGTCCTTGTACAAAAATTAGTCATATCTCTGATATTATGGGTGCTATAATGTTTGCCATTGGCTTTATGTTTCTGGTTAATTAATTTTCAGTGAACATATGGAGAACCAACCCAGAAATGTCTCTACCATGTAGACTGTGATTTTGAAGGGAGGGATACTTGAATAACCACAAACACTTGCATACTTATGTAAAGATATAATTTTGTGTGGGCTTGTACACTGTATAGATTTGTTAATTGTGTTGGTTTAATAAAAAAAATCTGGTTGACCAGTAAGCATGCAGGAAGTATAGGCAGGGTGACCAGACTAGGAGAATTCTGGAAAGAGGAAAGACAAGGAGCAGACACCAACCAGACACAGAGGAAGCAAGATGAGAATGCTTCACTGAAGCAAAGGTAGGATTCCACGTGGCTAAACATCGAAAAGGATTATGGGTCAATTTAAGTTAAGAGCTTGATAGTAATATGCTTGAATTGGCCCAGAAATTACTATAATATTAAACCTCCAAGTCAATTACTTCCTAAGTCAGCTACGAGATTGGCCTGTGGGAGGTTGTGTTGTTTCATTTTAAATAATTGTCCCAACCACTGGTTTAATAAAAAGAGCTGATTGGCCAAAGGCAGGCAGGAAGTGTAGGCGGGACTACCAGACTAAGAAAATCTCTGAGAGCAGAATGCCAGAGAGAACACCAGAGAGAGGCCCGGAAGAAGCAGAGGACAACCATGCAGCTCTAAAGAAAGGTACCGAGCCACATGGCTGAACAAGAGACATGGGTTAGATGAAGGGTAGAGAGCTAGCAAGTGATATGCCTGGGCCTGAGGCTGATCAGCCTAAAACTATAGTAAGCCTCTGTGTGTCTCTGTGGGACTGTGGGACTGCGGGTCTGTGGGTTTACAGGTCTGCGGGCCTAAACCTTGAGGTTAGGCCTGAAAGTCCGGGTCAGAAACCTCATACTACACTGGCCAGATGGGACAAAGGAACATTTGACTACAACTTTGAATGAGAAACACATCCAATTTAACTTCAAGGCAATTGTTTCACTTAAACCTTTTCTAGCTTAATTGCTTCTCTGTCTTCTTCCATTCTATAGATCATGGTTCTCAAGATGGTAGTGGATTATATAATATATAATATGTCACAGCTACTTACTGCTATATCCTCTGTTACATGCAAAGAGGTTGCCTCATAATACTGCTACCAATATTGATTACCCCTATTGGACTGTTGAGAATATTGTTAAAATCCTTGTGTATGCTTCACCTGTTTCTCATTCCTTCTTTGGTGGCTTAGATAGATATTTCTCTCAATGTCTCAGATGTTTGGATATTTAGTCTCCAGTCAGTGATGCTGTTTGCATAGGTTTAAGAAGTATGGCCTTGCTGCTAGAGTATGCCACTGGTTTGTGTGAGGGCAGGCTTTGAGAGTTTAAAGACTCCACCACTCCTAGTTCACTCTTTCTGCTTTGTACTTGTGTTTCAGAATGTGAGCCTTTATCTTTTGCTCCAGAAGCCATGTCTAACACCTGTGGCTTCTTTCTATTCTACCATCATTGACTCTAACCCATATAGGACCATAAACTCAAAGTCTTTCTTCCATAAGCTGCCTAGGCCATAGTCTTTTATCACTACAATAGAAAAGCAAGTAACACACCATCTTTAGTCATAATTATATTAACAGAGCATTCAATAATTACACATTATAATTTTGTATTTTAAACTTGATAAATTGGTACTAAAAGTCTAATGAGTACAGAGAGCCAAGAATAACAAGAGGAAGTTTCATGAAGGAAAACTAATAAGACCCAAGAGAGAAGCTTCCTCACACCACATAGATTTATCATAATGTTGCATAATAGCAAATGTGCTAATGGTACAAGAGTAAACACTAGCTGAGGTATAACTCAGTAGGAAAGCCCTCTTTTGCAATGAAGAAGGCCCTGTAGGGCAGAATCCAGAAATGTGAAAATAGTATTGCTACATAGAAATGGGAAAATAGCTATTTGATGAATAGTACCTAAATTTTCTTTCCATAAGAAAAATATTAAAAACAGAAAAGTAACTGTCATATTATTCATTAAAATAAATCTTAGATTGTTCCCTGGGCACAGTCCCAATCTAGATGAGGTGGCATAGTTAGTTATCTGCATGATAACTTGTAATTAAGGGGGAAAAATGAAGAGAGAGGATTCCAGGGTAAATAGCAAGAATTTTCCTTCACATAGAAAGGAAAAGTAAGGTGTGTAATGTTACAATATGGTTTATTTGTCCTGAGTGGCCAGAGGCCCAGACCCACAGACCTGCCGTGCCAGACTCCTTAGCCAGCCACCATTGCTGCTCAGGCCCCCCAAAATGACTCAGATGCTTATATTAAGTTCATGTTGTTTGGTCTACGGCTTTAGGCACATTGCTAGCTAGCTCTTACATCTTAAATCAATCCATTTTTATTAATCTGTCTGCCACGTGGCCTGTGGCTCACCTGTGTTCCTTACATGTTGCTCCTTTGGGTTTCTGGCTTGGTCTGTCTGACTCTGTTCTACTTCTCCTACCTATGCTCTGATTTCTCCTCCTACTTTTTCTATGGTGCCTGTCATGGGCCAAAACAGCTCCTTTATTTAAAGATTGATATTCATAGCATACAGAAAGGCATTCCCACATCAGTGTAATGAAGGAAAGAACAAGCCTCATGCCTGGATTGGAGAGAATGGAGAAAATACCAGAATATTTAGGAGAGCTTTGTTCAAATTGTATATACTCTGGCTCCATATCTAATTCAGAGATTGAACTAAACAGGATGAATTTTTGATAATCCAACCATCCACATTGGCTTATTGTCTTTCTTTTTCTAATATAGAGTTTTCCTGTGTAGCAGCCCTAGTTGTTCTGGAACTCACTTTGTAGACCAGGCTGGCCTCAAACTCAAAGAGATCTGCCTGCCTCTGCCTTTTGAGTGTTGGGATTAAAGGCATGGGCCAAGTCATCTGCATCTTGGCTTACTATTTTTAACAAAGACTATGCTGGCCATTTTGGGGGGTTGAGAGGGAAAAATGTGACATTTTAAAAAGTGAACTCATGACAAACTCCAGAAAAAAATTGTTTGCCTTATTCTGTGTTTTCCAGTGATCCATGGCACCCAAAATGTAAGTGGTAAAGGAAAAGCGGCTGGGGCACCTAGCAGAGTGCTAGAAATCCTGAGCAGGTATGAAATACCACAATGTGATTGCTGCAGCTGAGTGCATGGGCATCAGAACTGGACACTGAACTCAAGGTCCCAAACTCCACAAAATCCTCAGACCCTGGGCCCTTCACTATTTTCTCAGCATTACACATCTCTGGGGTTTTGTGTGGTCACTGGAGAAAGGGAAAGTACACAGGGTGGGGAAACTTTCTTAAAGGAAGCCATGCATTTTTTCCTACAACCAGATCACTGAGAATTGTAGAAATAGAGACCCTGAAGTTCTAAGTAGGGTCTGTTTAGGGGGATTGGAATTCTTGTCCTCTGACTTCTACTCTATGGTTACACCCACCACACACTTCCATTTCAATGCAGGTTGCTCAAAGCTTAATAACAATCACACCCACTTCTAACTTCCTGCTATGAAGTACCAAATGCTTCTCAGTTTGCCTCCAATATGCGGAGGAGTCACATCATGATTGTATCGAAGGATAAAAGTAACAGGATGAATCCTTAGCCACCAAGTTCTCTACTGCCTTCATGACTATCATCCCAATTCTCAACAGTTGTCTCCAGAGATGAAGTACGCTAACAGAGTGATTGCATCTTGTTAACAATGATCTTGGGAGAAATTGCCACAGACTGTATGATGTCTCTGGGAAGCCACAAAAACAGCTTTATTTTTAATTTTTTAACCCTTTTTCATTTTCTGTGTGTGTATGTGCAAATTGATACTAGAGACTGATGTCAGTAACTATCCTCATCTATTTTTCTGAGAAAATAATCAACAGAATAGTCATATCTACAGTTCATTGATAGGACTTACTAGCAAGCTTGCTCTGGGAAATCCTATCTCTACCTTTTGTGGCTGAAATTACAGGTGAGCCACTCTGCCCAACTAATTTTCATGGAGATTTGAGCCTCACATGTTCTTAACCATTGATCTATCACTGTAATACGAATTCTAGTTGTTATTAATTGAAAACGCAGAACCAGATATTGGGGAAAAGCTGGAATATCAGAGACAGGAAACAGACCACAGTCAAATCTCACCCAGCCAAATTCTCAGGCTAAAAGCTATCTTCAAGAGTTCTCAACCTGGCTGGTCACTCCTACAGAATTCTTCAACATCTGCCTACGCCTACCTTAAATATCTTCTTCACCCAGTTGTTTCACTTCTGGGCTCAACTCTGAATCATAATCCCAGAGATAGGATTAAATGTGTGAGCTACTACTGTTTCATAGTTAGGCCTTGAACTCAGAAATACAGAAAGATCTCTGCCTCCTGAGTTATGGGGTAAAAGGTATAGGTCACCACCGGTCATTCCTGTGCTGGGATTAAAGGTGTGTGTTACCACTTTGTTATTCCTGCGCTGGCATTAAAGGCATGAGTTACCACTCTCTGACCCTCATGGCTTGACTGTGGGTGATTCTGTTCTCTGGTATTCCAGACTAGTTTCATTAAATATATAATATGTCATCACACATCACCACAGCCTCAAAATTATTTTTCAGAAGAATTCTTTCTAGGAAAGAATATTCAAAGGATTATTTTCATTTTTAAAATGACCAAAATCAAAAGATATATATATATATATATGTATATATACATACATGTTATATACAAATCATATATATATATATATGTGTGTGTGTGTGTGTGTGTGTGTGTGTGTGTGTGTGTGTGTGTGTGTGTGTGTGTGTGTATGTGTGTGTGTGTCTTTTGGTCATTTCTTGCAAAAATTCCAAGTGTTATCTCTTTGCCATACATACATCTAAAGCAGTGTTTCCAAAAGTGAGTCTTGGGAATTCTGGTATATTTAAGGTGTACATGCAGAGGATTTCATTACACATGCTAAATGCTTTTGAAGTGCCTTTGTTTAAATCACTTCCCAAATTTCTCTGACCATGAGACCCGCTTTAATAGTTTTCACTTAACATTGATTAAGACTTAAAACTAACAGACTATCCTTTGAGAGTCTTACTTTTTAGTGGCTCTTCAGAAACTCAGTACTTGGAGAGGCATTTTTGGTCACCATGGCTATGTGTAAACGTGGGTATTCCTGTGGGTCTGTGACTAAAGTGACCTCTCCTGGCATCCACAAATTCTCTTTTGTCACTATGTGACAGTGTCTTTCATACTTCTCTTTTCAGAGTATCTCATTCTCTCCATGCATATTAGCTGTTGCCATGGATGATCAGACACCCACAGAGCATTCTTGTTATTCTCACCCCTGATTCCAGAGCTCCCCACATCTCCCGGGAGAAATATCTAAAATTCTGATGTACAGGAATGCTTTTCTCAAGCTCTAGGAACTCAGGACTTGAGGGGTTGGGAGGTTTTCAGCCAAGTTGCTTTGCTCTTCAATTCATATTATTTTTGCATTTCAAAGCAGTTTCCCTTCATACCTTATCCGTATAATACTACTTTGTTTCTTATAGCACTCTCCAGAGGGAGGATTCATCTCTGACCTTAAGTAACTTATTTAAGTATTTCACACACGCTAGTGAAATGTACCTCTAAAAGTAATTCCCACTGCAAGTTCCCATACTATTGTTATTAAACACACACAGAGACACATACACACACAGAGATACATACACACATACACACACAGAGATACATACACACACACACAGAGGTACACATACACACACACACACACATGCACGCACGCACCGTGGAAGATGCCCATAAGGTGGTGAACATAAGTTCTTTTTCCCCTTTCTTTGTTGTTTGGAAGTGTGCATCAACCCTGGCTGCACCTTACAATCTTGTGAGGAGCTCATAAAACACAGACCAATTTTAAAAAGTCTGTCTTATGTTGCAGAGTCCAGGTATCAATTCCTAAGTATCTAGTTAATTCAATTGTGCACATCAAACTACAGAAACACTTATTTAAAACGCAGAATGAAGGGAAGTGGAAAATGTTATCAGTTATGAAAGTACCTCTAAGTCCAAACACTTAAACACTCCTCCAAGGATGATTACACCTTGTCACCCGCAGCAGCCATTCATCTGGTCACCTACTGCTCTTCAAATAAATTTTCTTTTCACACATTTGGAGAAGTGTGAGAGCACAGTAAAGTTTGCTCCTGCCCATTGAAATCCTTGCCTGGGTAAATGTGAAAATATATCTATGACATGTAGTCGCTTTGCAGATAGATGATATCAGTAGGATGTTATGCTTAGGAATTCATATCCTGAGATAGATATTTGTGCTGGGCTAGTTTTATGTCAACCTGACACAAGGTGGACTTATCTGAAAAGAGGAAATTCAATTGAAAAATATGACCCCCTAAGATCCAACTGTAGGATATTTCTTAATTAGCGATTGGGAGGGTCCAGCCCACTGTATGTAGTGCCATTCTTGGGCTGTTTATCCCAGGTTCTATAAGAAAGTAGACTGAGCAAGCTGTGGTGAGCAAGCCAGTAAGCAGCATACCTCCATGGCCTGTGCACCAGTTCCTGCCTCCAGGAATCTGCCCTGCTTAAGTTCTTCTCCTGACTTTGTCAATAATGCACTACACTGTTGAAGTGTGAGCCAAATGAACTCTTTCTTCCCTAGCTTGCTTTTGGTCACGGTGTTTCACTGTAGCAATAACAACCCCAACTAAGGCAATATTCAACCGAGTCCCATGTAGTCAGTACAGGGACTATCAAGCTTGCTACCTGCAGGAGTGAAGTACATCAATGTACTTGCCTCTGATATGAGGAAAGGCAGAGTTTGTGGACTGTTAGTGGAAATGGCTGCAGTAGCATCCTAAGAGAGGTGGTTAACAAGTACCATAGAAACAGAGAAGTTAGACGGGAAGAAGAAGTACTACATCTTAGCCTTGACTCACAACTTTAAATTGCAGCCTCATTTCATCACTTCAGAGTCAGAAATACATTATTGTTAGGATTCAGACTAACTGCAATTTCTTCATTGAAGCCTATCTTACCTCCATGATGCTCTTGCCGAAACTTGCTAAGATATCAGGTGATTTTTTACTAGGGCTCCAGATCCCCATGCTAGTATGTATATCTTAACTCTTTCATCAACTTGATGCAATGCCTTGACATAAGGTCAGCCTCAGATAGGTCTATGATATAAATTTCATAGTAAGATCATATTGTCTGCCTTGGAGTGAGCTTAAGAAATTCAATATGCTTTACAAATACAGACTGTTTGCTTAAGAGCATGAAGTTACTGTCAGTGTGCAGATAATAACATCAAAGCTCAGCTCTGATGATACAGTAGCTATAGTTCTTATGTTGCCTCTGGAATAGAGGGAGAGTGAATGCTATGTTGGACACCACTTCTGAACAAGAGAAATGATAGGGAATAGAGCCAGGCACAACATCATTATATTTAAATAAGATCAATGATGAAACATCTTTACTAAACAGGCTGCTTAAACATATCCAATGCCTCCTCTTAATTTTCTAAAAGCAGTAAGAGAGAGTGCCTCTCTTTCCGCCATTTTCCAAGTGTTATGTGAATCCATGAATCTCATTGCATCTCTGCTCTCCCATGTTGGAAGTCTCACAGGAATGCAGGGAACCAGGCCTTTGCCTACCTTTTCCAGGAGACATGAGTCACTCTCATCTGCTCACTTCAGAGAACCAGTCAGCTGGAAAGATTGCAGTTGCTGACAGCACCCTGCCTTGTTACCAGAACATAGCCCAAGACTGATAGGTTTTAAGCCAAAATGCATTTAGGAATAAGAAAGAAAAGGGAAATGTGTGGAGTATGCTGAGTGTAATGTACTGATGGTTAGCAGAGATGGTTACAAGTGAGAAAATACTCATTTTCTGCATACAGATATTTAAATTTAGTAACTGCTAAACAAAACATATCTAGGGGCTAATGTAGTCTAAAGGATTGAGCACCATTGAATGCCCACCCATTCGCCTTTTGTAGTATTTCCAATTCAAACCTCTGTCTGCCCTCCTCAACTGCCCTGTCAAAGCATATAATGAAGGTCTGTTTCTATTTCTTGACCAATGGATGATGCTGAGAAGCAGAGTGTTTTTCTTTTCATTGTGAGCACAGACTTGAGCAATCAGTTGTATGTAGAGGTACCCTGTTGTGAAAAAAAAGAATCCTAACATGTTTTTTATTTTGTTGCTGTTGTTTTGTTTTGAATATGTCCTCTTCCCCTCGTCATCTACTCCTGATCTCAGGAATTATACTCTATCCGCTTATTTGAGAAGAGTTTCCATAGGGGGCTAGGCTGACCACAATTGTATCAGGAGTGGCTCTATAAGTCAAACCATCTGAGTGAGATTTTCAAGCTGCTTTACTTAGCAATATAATGGCAGTTTGCAAGCATTCCACTTCTAATGGCAGATGGAATGGTAATTGTCTGTGGTCTACAATAACCTATATTAGTATGATAGTATTGTCAGTTGAGGTAAGTTGATGTGAGGCTCAAGAAAAAGGTGAGGTATTTGGTCTGTGCTTTTTTTGAGGGAGATGATGAGTGCATGAAATTTTGACTACAATGTCTCTCTTAACTGTATTAGAAGCCAGTGATATCCAAATACTAAGTAAAAAGCTGGCTTATGCTATAGTACTTGAAATGAGATATATTTCCTGTAAAATGCACTGAACATTAAGTCCAAGATATAGCTTTAGGTATAGAATCTCTCCACAGCTTTAGGAGGACTCCCCAGCCATAGTTACCACCATGGTGTGATAATAGTGGGATCATGTGACTTAAGTTGAAAATATTTGAGGAACTTATGCTGGAAATTGGACGGCTCGAAGTCCTCTGAAAGTTTCAAGGTGGCCAAAGCAACTTTTTCCCTCTAGAAGAATCTCTCCTTTGCCAGAGATAGGTAAAGGCATTAACTAAGAGACTATTCACTTACCACAGTACTAGTTCACATTAAGATCTACTCTTCTCTACCTCCAAGCCTCCCTCAGGTCTCAGCAGACAGTCATGGAAGAATTACAACCTTTGTTCCAGGAGAGATATCCTTATACTCAATAGATTTGCAGGATTCTGAAGAGTAAATCTGAAGCATGTTGGCCTGGAATGGGAAGGCTGATAGACGGTTAGATTGGGACTATTGACAGACAAGACTAATTCATTTTTAACTTGGGCTTCAAATGCTGGGAACCATCTCAGAATGATCTTAAGATTCTTGGCGTGATTCTAAGGTCAGCATTAAGAATCTGGGATGCGTTCTTAAAAGTTCAAGAAAATGGCTTTTGGTAAATGGGGTAAAGATGCTAGTGCTGTCTTGGTGTGGTACTGATGGAAGGTGAGAAACTTTAAGGAGAGAGGAGTCAGGTTTGCTTCTCGTGGAAGGTCTGGAAAATTTGAACCTGCTATGTTTACTGAAAGAACTCTGAGGACACTTCTGTAATCAAGGCAGTAAGGTATATGGTCAAGGAGGCATTGACAAGTGCTTAAGGGTTTGATAGACACAGCTATCTTGGTGAAAAGGACAGCCGTAAAACCAGACTCTATATTGTTATTGAGAATGGCATCATTCCAGAGTCTCAGAGCCTAGGACTCTAGTAGTTTAGTGATCACAGCTGTTGCTGATATAAAGTCTATCATGACCCAGAGGCTTCATTGATCATAGAGCCTTTGTACAGTAACTGATGGAAGCAGATGTAGAGATCCACAGCCAAGAACTAGGGCTGAGCTCTAGGTCAAAGAGAGGGAGGGAGGATCATATGAGCAAGAGATGGTCGAGATCATGAAGGGGAAATCTACAGAGACAACTGAACCAAGCTAGTGGGAACTCACGAGCGTTAGACTGACAGCGGTGGAGCTTGCGTGGGACTGAGCTCACTCTGCATATGAGAGACAGTTGTGTAGCTTGGTCTGTTTGAGGAGCCCCTGGCAGTGGGATCAGGATCTATCCCTGGTGCATGAGCTGGCTTTTTGGAGCCCTTTATCTATGGTGGGATGCCTTGCTCAGCCTTGATGCAGTGGAGAGGTCCTTGGTCTTACCTCACCTGCATTTTATCAGGCTTTGCTGACTCCCCGTGGGAGGTCTTACTCTTTTGGAGCGGAGTGGTGGGGAGGATGAAGGGCAGATTGGGAGGGGTGAGGAGCAGGAGGAGGAATGGGAGGGGGAACTGTGGTTGGTATGTAAAATAAATAAATTTTTAAAAATTCATTTATTTTTATTTAAAAAGTGTTCTTCATATCTATCTACCACTGTTCCTACTCCCTTCCCTCCTCCAAGTCTCTCTCAGTATTCCCTAAGCCTCCACCCTTCATTCCTCAAGAGGGCCAGGAGTTCCTCAAGGTGAGTCAGTTCAGTACGGCATATCCAGTTGAGGTCGGTCTGAGGCCCTCATCCCAGTATTTAGGCTGGGTTAGGTGTTCCTCTGTAGGGAACAGGCTCCGAAATGTCAGTTCATGCACCAGTAATTAACACTGTCTGATCCTACTGCAAGTGGGGGGGGGGGGGCTGTGATTGATATGTAAATGAATAAAAACATTAAATAAAGAAAAACTATCATGACTGGGTCAGAGTGTCCCTTTAAATGTCTTAACGGACCTATTTTATCAGCTAAGAGGCCACCATGTTTATAGACATGAGACAGCTAGGCTGCTGACTTGGGTTGATTTTCTGTATTATTCTATTTCTGATTATACAGAAGTGAGCAGAAGAGTGGTATCAGTGACCACAGTGGAAATTTGCAGTCTTCCCTTCAGTTCAGTTTCGTTATTTAAAATAAAGCCTATCAAAAGGGAAGCTAAGTGCTATTGGAAAGTAACCTTGTAATGATACCTAAAATAGGTAGACAAATACCGAACATCTCTCCAACTCCCTTTCCATAGGAATCTCATTTCATAGCACAGGAAGAAAAGGGAAATACAAAGAGTTTGTGAACACTGTTAAATGTAGAATCTGGCCTTTGTGTTGCTGGTACACTCAAAATGTCCCCAGGAACTCCAGGTAGCATAGTGGTTGGCTATATGACAGATGAAGGCTAGGCAAGACACTGGATTTTAGTTCACCTACTTCCCTAGTCTCCATCTAAACAGTTATCTAGGGCAACTAATAGTCTTCACTGTGGTTGACCTATTGTAATGAGAATGGGCACATCGAATCCTGTGAAATTTCTACAATCCCTCTTTACATTCTTGCCCAATATGATAAGAAGCAATCTGCATCTCAGGAGGAAGTGTGGGGAGTTCTACCAACAGCGATTAAGGGTATGCAGAGGTGGTGGTCTTCTTTCATCCCCATTGAATTGACCTGTGTGAGTCTGAATAAAAGCAGCTGGATCATCAGAAACACTGAGTAAACGACTATAAATATGCTACCTTTAATGGAATAGACTGACACACTTCCTGCCCTTTGCATGCAGTTATTCATTCGGGGAGTGAATTCTCCTAGATTAGGGCAAGTTAAACTACAGCTCACGAGCCAAATTACTTCTGCCAGAGAATATACATGTTTGAAGAGTTTCTCAAAAATCAGGGGGAGATGTTCACTGATCATGTGTGTTAGCCAAGTCTCTCTTATTGATGCCTTTTATTGGACGATGAGTAAAAGAGAAAGGAGATAATAGTAAAGAGGCAGAGACTTATATGGACTCCTTCTGATCCAGTTGATGCCATTTTTGAATGCCCAACATACCAGTATCAGAGCTTGCAAAAATCAATCTCTTGGTTCAGGATGACTTCCCACTTCTTCTACATGTATGCTATCCAGCTAAAAGGCCTGCTGTCCTTCTAAATACCCTTTGTATTTGTCTACTTCTTGCCATCCAGATACCACCTGCTCAGACCTGAGCTGCATTAAATTTTTCCTGGTCATTTTGTCAACCCTCTCTTCCTAATTTCAGCTAGTGCTGCTTTTAGACTGCTCTCCTCCGTCTATCTTAGATACCTCGCCAAGCATTATCTTAGTAAAGGACAAATTTAATTATGCCATTCACTGCTGGAAATCTTTTCATATATATGTATTGACCTTAATAAATCCAAATTATAAATCTTAACCATGAGACTCTCTAACAGTTATGCTTTGACTCAGCTTTTATCATTTTCGATTTCCTCCCTTACAGTAATTTTCAATAACAGTGAGCTGCTTTCATTTCCTTAAAATGGAGCTGGCTTTTGCGTAACTTGGCTCTGTCTAAGCACCCTAACCCCTTTATTGGATCCTACTCAGCCTTGAGACCTCAGAAGCAACAGCAAGTTTCCTGGAATATCTTTCTGGACCCTTGAAGAGCAACCTACGATTCTCACCTTTTCTTCCCTTCCCATTTAACTCTCTTATTCACTCTCTGTGATGTACTGTTAATCTCTGTATCTCCCCACTGGACTCTATTTCCTCCAATACTCCTGTTACCCAGGAAGAAAATCAAGCACTCAACAAAAAATTTGTTGAAATAATTTATGAATTATGGTTTTTTTTTACTTTCTAGTGATGTACTTTATAGTATCACTTAAAAAGTAATTATATTTTTATTTCCTATATTTCCAATGACTTACTTAAGTGAGATGGAATGGCATATAAACAGTGTGGAATTGATTGGAGACTTTACTAAAGAGAGTTTAAATCATTGAGCTTAACTTCTACAAGCAGTGTTTTAGACTGTTTTGTATTGGCATAACAAAATACTCCAGTCTGAGTAGCTGATATAGTGCTTCAGCATTCTGACAGCTTGAGGAATAAATCAACCTCATGAAAAAGGGACAAAAGAAAAAAACAAAACAAAAAGCAAGGACTTGGATAGTTATGTTCATTTGTTCTTTTATGATAACCCATTCCTGTAGATTTATGAATCAATTTCTTGGAGATCTTAACTTCTCTAAGGAGATGATATTATTTCATTCCAAAGGCTGGAGCCCCAATGGCCTAATTATCTTCTATAGAGTCACGCTTCTTAAATATTACATAACTTCATTGTTTTAAGCTGATGACAAAAATCATCAACTCATTAAATCTTTGAAGAAGCAGATTGTTTCTAAACCTTGGCAGTCAGAAACTTCACAAAAATAAACTGAGTGCTACATATAGATTTATAATTATTCCTTATCTTTCTACATTTTTATGTTTTGAAAATCTCATGTTGTCTTCATGTGACATATTGCAAGACAAAGCATGCTTTTTTCTTCATCACTCATGGCCCTGACTGTTATGTGATGTAATAATCATAATTTAGACTTCAGAATGGCAGATAAACAATCAGTGCTGCTCAGCAACTTAGATGTTCAAATGGAGCTCTCCTCAGATATTTGTGGCCCCCATTTCACTAAGTCACCATTTGTTTGCAGAAGTGTGCATGCACATGGGACCTCTTCAACGTACAGGGACAAACCTCTGCATCTTAACTTAGATCTACTGTGTTCACAGATGGTCAGCCCTCTGTAAAGAAAGAGAAATCCTGGTGAAATCAAGTTGTGACAGATAGGTATACAGTACCTTGTTAGAACATCAGCCTTTCAACTCAGAAATGTGGCTTCCAACATTTATCCTATTCTAAATGACCCTAATCTCCAGTCCCATATATAACAAAGAAAAAACACCATCATCTTCATATGGCTGGTGGAGAAATTAACTGCACTGTAAGATGTAGAGTTTGGTGCTTATCGCTGAGTGTTTCCTAAAAAGCCTAGGACAAGGAAGACAGCTGATTAAAAGGACCTTAGGAACCTGAATATTCAATAATGGTGGGGACCAAGGAATAAGGCAGGGCCAGGAAAGAGGCAAGTGGATATGTGTGGCCATTTCTTAGTGTACCTTTTATTAAGCTCTTGCTTTTAAACTGATGTTCAGAACTCCAGGCTAAGAGCCAGAAAAGCAGAAATAAATTGTGATAGACCTAGTTCTATCTTGCAAAACCTTCTCAGTAAACTGCAGGGGTTAGACAGCAGGAAGATCCATGGCTCATGCCCTGCTCTTAGAAGACTTCCATAATTCACTGGATGCATGGGGATGCTCGGCACATAAACAGATAATGACATAGTGACTCACTTGCCAGGCAGAAAACGTGATTGCTTTAGTTTTCTTCTAACAGTGAACAGAATCATAGTAAGTTGTTTTCTTAATACAATACTGGAATAAACTGGAGGTTAATTTGAAGTTAATCTCAGACTAAAAAATGCTGGCTTCTGTAGAATGAATCAAATAGTCTAGAGAATTTTTCCTGGTATAATAACTTAAAACAGGTAGCGATAGGCAAGCAAGCAGGACCCCGTGTGCAAGTCTGACTATCTACACCCCTCATCAGAGCCTCTACCCCCTAAGCCTCAATCCATTTCAAAAAACCACCCATCACCCAACTTCAGCTGCTTCCTGAGACACAACCTCTAGAGAGCCCCAGCAGAAGAGGTGAGTTACCCTCCTTCTATTAGGTCAGCCAGGTCAGCTAGGATAGCCCCCAGATCTGGACAACAGGACATAAAATATGCACTCCTGACCCATCCCAGTTCCAGGTGCAGGCAAAAAAACAGAATCCCTATGTGCAAGCTTGACTATCTACACCCCTCATCAGACCCTTTACCTTATAAGCCTTAATCAATTTCTTAAAATCACCCAACTACAACTGCCTCCTGAGATACAGCCTCTGGAGAGCCCCAGAAGAAGAGCTCCAGCTGTGGACCCCTGCATGCAAGCCTGACTATCTACACCCTTCATTGGAGCCTCTACCATACAAGCCTCAATTTATTTCCCTAAACCATTCATCTCCTAAACCTCAGCTGCTTCCTGAGACACAGGAGTCCTATGGAGAGCTCCATCACAAGAGCTTATCCCTAAGACACAGCTTTGAAAGAGTCTCATCACAAGGGTATCTTCCAGAGATACAGGCTGTGGAGAGCTCTTTCAGAAGAGCTCCATGTACAGAATTCAACTGCTCCTTGAGACACAGACTCCACTGCCTCAGATTTCTCCAGAGCTCCAATTGCACCAAGAACATCTAGTAAACCAAAAACAGCTCCCTGAAATACAGAAAATGCTTGCATGGATCAGAGGAAGAGATGGGTAGACACCATTTCAAAAATTCATTCAATAACATGAAGAACAATATGGAACCCTTAGAACCTAGTGATTTTGTAACAGCAAGACCTGAACCTTCCAATATAGAAGAAGCAGAGGAAAACAACCTTGAAAATATCTTTATAAATATGATAGAAGACTTTAAAGATAAAATTAAAGAATAAATGGAGAACTTCCTTAAGGAAATTAAAGAAGAGACAAGCAAAAAGTTGGAAGAAAACATTAAATCTCTTAAAGAAAGACGAGAAAACCAAGAAAAAGAAATCAAGCACGTGATTTAAAAAAACAGATTTAAAACTGAAATAGAAGCAATAAAAAGTCATAAACCAAAGAAATGCTAGAAATGGAAAATCAGAGTAAACAAACAGGAACTACAGATGCAAGCAGAACTAACAGAATGCAAGAGATAGAAGAGAGAATCTCTGGTGTAGAAGATACAATAGAGGAAATAGATTTGTCAGTCAAAGAAAATCATAAAACAAAATGTCTAGAAAATCTTGGACACCATGAAAAGGCCAAACCTAAGAATGATAGGAATAGAAGAAGGAGAGGAACACCAGCTCAAAGGCACAGAAAATATATTCAACAAAATCATTGATAAAAACTTTCCAAACCTAAAATAGAAAAGGCCTATGAAGATACAAGAAGCTTACAGAACGCCAAATAGAATAAATCTTCCTAAAAAGTCTGCTCACACATAATAATCAAAACACTAAATATACAGAATAAAGAAAGAATCTTAAGAGCTGCAAAGGGAAAAAGCCAAGTAACTTATTAAAGCCAACCCACCAGAGTAAACCTGACTTCTCAAAGGAAATTACGAAAGCTAGATGTTCCTGGACAGATGTTATAAGGACACTAAAAAAATCACAGATGCCAGCCCAGACTACTATGCTCAGTAAAACTCTCAATTACTATAGACAAAATAAACAAGATATTCCATGGCAAAACCAGATTTAAACAATATCTGTCCACAAATCCAGCCATACAGAAAGCACTACAGACTAAAGAATCTAGATACACTGAAGAAGCCACAAACAATAGATAATCCCACAGAAGCAAACCCCAAAGGGACACACACACACACACACACACACACACACACACACACACACACACACACACACACACCAAATTAACAGGAATTAACAATCATTGGCCATTAGTATCCCTTAATAGCAATGGACTCAATTCACCTATAAAAAGACACAGGCTAACACAATAGATATTATTCAACATACAAAACACTGTCAATGCCATTCATCAGATAAACAACTTGAAAAGAAAAAAAAAACATAATCATCTCATTAGATACTGAAAAAACCTGCAGAGATCAGGGATACAAGGAAAATACCTAAACATACTAAAGGTGATATACAGCAATCTGTCAGCCAACATCAAACTAAATGGAGAGAAACTCAAAGCAGTCCCATTAAAATCAGGAACAAGACAAGGCTGTCCTCTCTCCCCATATCTATTCAATATGCTTCTTGAAGTCTCAGCTAAAGAAGATTAAGAGGATACAAATTGCAAAGGAAGAGGTCAAACTCATTATTTGCAGATGATATGAACATTCTACCAGGGAACTCCTACAGCTCATAAACACCTTTCAGTAATGTAACAATATTAACTCAAAAATTCCATAGACCTTCTATACACAAATGATAAAAGGACTGACAAAGAAATCAGGGAAATGTCACCCTTTAAAATAGATGCAAATAGCATTAAATATTTTGGGGTAATTCTACTAAAGAAGTGACAGACCTATATGACAAGAACTTTAAGTCATCGAAGAAAGAAATGAAGAAGACATCAGAAAATGGGAAGATCTCCCATGCTCCTGGATATGTAGGATCGACATAGTAAAAATGGCAATTTTACCAAAGCTATCTATTGATTTAATGAAATCTCCATCAAAATCCCAACACAATTCTTCACAGACCTTGAAAGAACTATACTTAACTTCATATGGAATAACAAGAAACCCAGGATTTCCAAAACAATTCTGTTCAATAAAAGAATTTCAGGAGGCATCACCATCCCTGACTTCAAGCTCTGCTATAGAGCTACAGTAATGAAGACAGCTTGGTACTGGCATAAAAACAGGCTTGTGGATCAATGGAATTGAATTGAAGACCCTAACATTAATCCATACACCCATAAACACCTAATTTTTCACAAAAGACCCAAAATATACAATGGAAAAAAAGGTAGTCTCTTTAACAAATGGTGCTGGCATAACTGGGTGCTGGTATGTAGAAGAATTCAAATAGATCCATATCTATGACCCTGCACAAAACTGAAGTTCAAGTTCATCAAAGACCTCAACATAAGCCCAGTTACACTGAACTTGATAAAAAAAAAAAAGTAAGAAATATCCTTGAGTACGTATGCAGAGGAGACCACTTCCTAAATATAATACCAGTAGCACAGACACTAAGAACAACAATTAATAAATGGGATCTCCTGAAACTGAGAAGCTTCTGTAATGCAAAGGACACAGTCAATAAAGACAAAACAACAGCCTACAGAAAGGGAAAAAAATCTTCACCAACCCTACATCTGACAGAGGACTGATCTCTAAAATATATAGAGAACTCAAGAAACTCGAGGCCAAAACATTAATAATAATCCAATTAAAAATTTTGTTCAGAGCTAAATAAGGAATTCTCAAGAGAAGAATTTCAAATGCCTGAAAAACACTTGAAGAATTGCTCAACATCCTTAGCCATCAGAGAAATGCAAATCAAAACAACTCTGAGATACCATCTTAAACCTGTCAGATTTCCTAAGATCAAAAACACAGATGACAGCCTATGCTGGAGAGAATGTGGAGCAAATGGGAACACCCTTCCATGCTGGTGGGAATGTAAACTTGTACAGCTGCTTTGGAAATTAGTATGGTGATTCCTCAGAAAAGTGGGAATCAATCTACCCAATGGCCCAGCAATATCACTATTGGACATATACCCAAAGAATGCACATTCTTATCCCCAAGGGCATTAGCTCAACTATGTTCATAGCAGCATTATTCATAATAGCCAGAACCTGGAAACAATCAAGATGCCCCTCAACTGAAGATGGATTAAAGAATTGTGGTTCATTTATACAATGGAGTACTACTCAGCAGAAAAAAATGACATCATGAAATTTGCAGGCAAGTGGATAGATCTGGAAAGTATCATTATGAGTGAGGTAACAAAGCCCCTAAGAAGGTAGACATGATATGTACTCACTCATAAGTGAATTTTAGACATAAAGTAAAGGATAACCAGGCTACAATCTACAAATCCTGAGAAGCTAGATAACAGGAGAAACTTAAGAGAGACATCCATGGATCATCTGAGAAGGGGAAATAGTGAAGATTTTCTGAGTTAATTGGGACCATACAAGGGAGTAAACAAGGGGAGGTGAGATGAGATTATGAGATAATGGGATGATTGGGTGGGGGGAGCAACAAAGAAATATGTATCTTGATAGAGGGAGCCATTGTGGTGCTAAAGAGAAACCTGGCGCTATGGAAACATCCAAGATCCCACAAGATGTCTCTGACTATGACTCCAAGCAGTAGTGGAGAGGGTGCTTAAATAAGACTTCCCCTATAACCAAATGAGCAACCACCTTAATTGTCATTACAGAACCTTCATCCAGCAACTGATAGAGGCAGAAGCAGAGAACCATAGCTAAGCACCTAGTCCAGCTGAAGAGAGGGAGGAGAGGTTATATGAGCAAAGGGATCAGGACCATGAGGAGGAGACCCACAGAGATGGCTGACCCAAGCTATTGGGAGCTCACTGACTGTGAAATGACAGCTGAGGAACCTTCATGGAAAGGAACTAAACCCTCTGAATGCGATGACAGTTGCAAGGTGTGGGCAGTTTATGGAGCCTCTTGCAGTCAGACCAGAGTTTATTCCTGGTGCATGAGCTGGCTTCCTGGAGCCCATTCTCTACAGGGGAACACCTAAGTCAGCCTTGATAGTGGGGGTAAGGACTCTGCCCTACCTCACCTGGGTATGCCAGACTGAAACTGACTCACCTCGGGATTCCTTGCCTCCCTGGGTGGCTGAGGAGGAACATGGCTGTGGCTGGGAAGTGCCCCAGCCAGCTTCAGGGCTTAGAACTAAGGCCCCATGTGGGCTGGCTGTAGGGAGTGTACCCCACGTTGAGCGCATATAGTCAGATATTAATCACAGGCAATTGATTGATAGGCTAATATTTATTAAAGGGGTTAATAGCAACTTACAATAAGGAGAGAGTAAGCAAGAAGGCAGGAACTATCCACAGGGGGAAAAAATGGGTCTTTTTGAGAAAGCAGAGAGAGCTGTGGATGTGCACCCTGTATTTAAGCTGCTCCCAGCCATGACTCAAAGCTACAGCCTTGAAGGTCATAGGTGGATCCCATACCTATGCTGGCCAAGAGGCCATGTCTCTAGTTCAAGGTGATGCACTTGATTCCCACTACGAGGTGCCGTTCCCATTCAGGGTAAGTCTTCACATTTCAGTTAATTTAGTTAAGAAAATCTCCCATGGGCACAGCCTGAGGTTAACACAAATGAGATAACCCCTCACATGTGCACCCAGCGATCCTGGACTTTGTCAAGTTGATATTAACCATGGTAACACTTTTTTGGCACCGTTCTTTCGTCTTAGATGTCTATGGCTGAATGGGGCCTTTCTACAGAAAGTTGGTATACAAGCTTGCCTACCTTGAACAGTAGGAAAAGGACTAAGGTTGACTTGCTGATCCTGCTACTGTGCTTTCTCCCTATCTGTCCATTAAGCATTCTTTATGTAGTTACTGGCTGTTGATGTCTATAATCATTGTAGCTGTGATCTAGTGTCTTGGGTGACTAGTGGGCCCTCTGTCTGTTATGTTTCTCATCTTTGTCCCCACTAGAACTGAATATTTTCTCAGTTTCTGCTGCCTTTTCTTCTTGACCCTGGGCCTATATTACACCGGTTTTTTTTTTTTTTTTCCCCACAGTCATCCATGATTGGCACATTTGTATTCATTTCTCTCTCTTACTCATCAACCTCTGGGAGTATTTGAGGATGTTTGGATTTCTGCCCTGCCTACAGAAGTAGGCCTATTCCTAGTTACCTTCTCGGAAGTATGTACCTGGTGTTTTGAGTTTACAGAGGCTCACGTTAAGAGCTTGTTATTTTGGATTTTGGACTTTTGAGTGTTGGTTGGTGTGACTACTAGTAGTCTACAGTGACTTTTAAATATGGATCAATACAATTTACATTATAGTATAGCCATGATCCAATAGAGGTCAGAAGCAAAACTGAGTCTGAATATAAAATATCCCTCAAAGGCTTATGCATTTGAACACTTGGCCCTCCCTCAGCTAGCAGCACTGTTTTAAGCCATTGTAAAATTATTAGAAGGTGTAGCCTTACTGGAAGAAGTGATTTGCCAAGGGCAAACAGATCCTTTCTCTGCTTCCTGACTGCAGATATAATGTGATCAGCTGCTTCATACTTCCACCACCACGCCTTCCTGCCTCGATAGACTGTATCCCTTCAAAACATAAGCCAGAATAAGCCCCATTCCTTTAATGCCTTCCTTCATAGGTATTTGCTCACAACAATGGGAAAAGTTGCTAAAAGGACCATTGTACAAGCTGACTGAATCTGTACTCAGTCTTAATGTAGCTCATAGATTAATAGGATCGAGGAAAGGTGTGTTCCATGCAGGTCACCTCCAGGCAAATTGTCCTTATCAGAGAAACAAGAATCTTGCTATGAGTTACTTGCATGCACTCATAGACACACACACACACACACACACACACACACACACACACACACACACACACACACACACTACCCTTGTGTTGTGTTATTAGCCTATTCTCATTTACCAATATGCCTAAAAGTTGAGTGTCAAAATTGATTTCAGTTGTAAATTGGAGCTATCTAGAGTATGATCATCTTCTCTGCATGAGCTGTCTTTTCAGCTCAACTCTGATACTTCGTGGTAGATAATAACCGTGCAAACCTGAAATGTGTCTTAATGGGCCTCTATATCTTAGTAGGCCTGCAGATCTTACCACAACTGATGCTATGATGTAAATACCATTCAGGCCTAGAAGTTTCTATCACCTTCTAGTAATGAGGTTCAATACTCACCAGTACCTTCAGGTTGCTGAGTAATACAAGGTTCATGCATCCATTACTTTCCTCATTGCTGCAATGAAGTCCCCAACAACAACAACATAAGAACAGGTTTTATTTTGGTTCACAGTTTGGGGGTACAATCCACCATGTGGGAAGTCATGGTGGCAATGTTTTGAAGCAACTGGTCACATCACATATGTAGTCTGGAAGCAGAGAGACCAACCCTGGTTCTCAGCTCACTCCTTTTCAGACAGTCTGGGGCCCCAGTCCATGGGATGATACCATCCAAAGTTAGAGTGAGTTTTCCTATCTCAACTCAACCTAAAACCTTCTTCACAGACATAGCCAGAGATTTGTAACTAGGTGATTTTTAGATCATATTGAAAGCATTAACCATTTCAGATCAAAGTTATTCTTCACATCTCCTGGTATCCAGAAAACTCCAAGTCAAAAGCAACCAGACCTGCTTCTTAACATGGTGAATGGTAGTTTTTTTCCTTAGCCATAATCTCTGGTGGTTTATTAATTTATCTATCTATCTATCTATCTATCTATCTATCTATCTATCTATCTATCTATCTATTTATTATTTATTTAATTTATTTATTTATTCATTCATTCATTCATTTACTTACTTACTTACCTATCTATCTATCTATCTATCTATCTATCTATCTATCTATCTATTTATTTATTTTTATTTTTTATTTTACTTTAATGAAAATATTGTTTAAGAATTGTTTTTTATTTTACCTACAAATCTCTGTTCTCCCTTTCTCTCCTTCCCCACCCTCACCCCCATCCATTCCTCAAAGAGGTAAGGCCTCCCTTGAGTAATCAACACAGGCTGGCATACCAAACCCCTCCTCTTTACATCAAGGCTGAGTAAGGCAGCCCTCCATAGGGAATGGGCTCTAAAGTCAGTTCATGTACCTGGGATAAGTCCTGGATCCATTGCCAAAGGCCCACAAACAGATCAAGCCACACAACTGTCACCCTCATTCAAAGGGCCTAGTTCAGTCCCATGCAGGCTCCCCAGCTGTCAGTCTGGAACCCATGAGCTTTCACTAGCATAGCAGCATTATTTGTAATATCCCAAACCTGGAAAAAACCTAGATGTCCTGCAACCAAAGAAAGGATAAAGAAATTGTAGTACATTTACACAATGAAGTATTGCTCAACAGTAAAAACACAACGAGATCATGAAATTTGCAGGCAAATGGATAGAACCAGAAAAACCTCATCCTGAGTGAAGTAACCTAAACCCAGGAAGACAAACACATTATGTACTCACTCTGAAGTATATATTAGACACAAAGAAAAGAATAACTAGGCTGCAATCTTGGTTTTTTGAGACTATTCATTAGTGACTCACAATTTTGAGTCCTATTTTCTAGCTAAAAGTTGTCTTTTCTCTAAAGCACAAAAACATATCGCTTCAGTGGAAAGGTCTCTCAGGCAACAGAGTTTGAAAATTATTTCACTTTAAGGTCTTAAGTGCTTTATTGAAGGCCATAAGAAAACAATAACCCATATTTTGACTTATTTTTATCTAACAATTCCATAATAGAGAGTATTGGAAAACATTGTTTTATGCCTAATGTGTTATTTCTTTACTCCTTGCTCTGATAAAATGCCTGACATACGTGATAGGGAGGAGTGGTTTACTCTGGCTGTTTCAGAGAAATTTATTAGGATGGAAAGGGAGTAGCCAATTTCATGGTGGCAGGTCTGTGTGATGGACATTCCTTCAACAGGATGGGCCAGAGAGAACATTCATGCCTAAATCTAGGGTAGATATAACCTGCAAGGATTTAACCTAGTGATAAACTTCAATGGGCTAGGCCTTACATATTCCAAAGTCCCATAAACTACCAAAGTAACACCACCACCATGCTCAAGTACACGAGCATGTAGGAGATATTTCACATTCAAAACATAATACCCAGGATATCAAAGGCAATGGTTTACCATGGTTCTTGCTATGCCTTACTGAGGGGTACTAACTTTATGAGCTGGGATGTCTTTGTTTAACTTAGACCTTTCCTGCCCTGATTATTAAACAATGAGAGGTTATAACATCACCCCCACTTCCACATTCCAAATTCTACTAGGGACTTTAGAGATGCAAAAAAAAAAAAAAAAAAAAACAAAAAACAAAAAAAAACCAAACAAACAAAAAAACGGACTCTGATTGGATTAAATGGTGAAGTCTATTTTGTTCATATAACTGTTATATGTACAGACTCACTACATCATTAGGATTCAGCTTCAGATTTTAGGATCTTTGAGTTTTCTTTTCTTCCACATGTTGCTAATTTAGTGATAACAAAATGACCAGACATATTTCAGGCATCTCACTGGCATATTGCATCATAGGGAACTAAAGAGAGAGCCTTTCACGAATATAAACAATTCAAGTCACATACCTACCACCAAA
This sequence comes from Phyllotis vaccarum, assembly GCA_033318265.1. Classification (NCBI taxonomy): domain Eukaryota; kingdom Metazoa; phylum Chordata; class Mammalia; order Rodentia; family Cricetidae; genus Phyllotis; species Phyllotis vaccarum. The sequence continues at coordinate 51,488,598 of JARWLC010000006.1, forward strand.
TCACTCACTGGGGCTAATCTAATGTAGCTACTACCTACATGCTTCATTTCTCAAGTTAAAAACTGCATGACAGTTGGTCATACCCCAAAGTGACATTTCTGGAGGACATCTTTTTTGGATGCCTTACATGTTTCACAGGAAAGTGTCTGTGCACTGATTCCTTCCCAGTTTTGTCAATGAGCCCCGTGCCAAGTATTCAGGGAGGTGGGAAGTAACAGTGATATTTACAGGATCACTGAAAGCTAAAATTCATTTTCATGATGATAGTACAGGAGTGTACGAATCAAAGGCTGCTTCTTCATTTCTTAGCATTTCTAGTAAATCTCTCTTACTCTGGTGTAAACCTCAAAGAGGAAAGACAGTTCAGTAATGACTAGGGTGGAATTTCCCATAGCTCAGCATATTGTCTGGAAGGAACAGATCACAAAGAAAACACGATAGTACTTTTTGTGAAGTTAACAGAGATTGATGCCACCCTGTAGATTACAATGAACTTGGTGGATTTTAGGATTATTAAAAACTGAAAGGTATGCGGGAGAAATGGCTCAGAGATTAAGAGCACTGACTGTTTTTCTAGAGGACCTGGGTTCACTTCCCAGCAACCAACATCATGGTTCATGATTATCTGTAATTCTAATTCCAGGGGATCTGCAGGCAAAACACCCCCACACGTGAGAAAAAATAACTTTAAAAAGTTTGGTTAGTGAGGGACCCACACTGAAAATATTTTTCATGAGTAAGGCATTAGCCACAGCTGGAAATCCACAGAAGCACAGCCACTGTTATCAAAGGAAGATGAGGGAGTCATGATTGACAGTATGTTCCTACTGTTTTACCTCATCACACAGCAAGCCATCTAAGAGATGTTCTCTTCTACAGGGAAAATCATTTAATACTTATTTTCCCTATGACCTCTAAAAGATTTTCAGCTCAAACACAAATATTCATAGGAATTTCTGGAATTAACTCCCACAGCTGTAGAATTATACCATCCTTACTCAGTTCCACCAATTAAGATACTCCTTCAAAAATAATGACAATAACTCATGAAGAGAGAACATTCCTTTTTAAGGTGAAGGTAGACGCTATTCCTAAATTTCCGAATATGTTTTCCAGTTGCATTATATCTTATTGTCAACAAGTCTTGGAGGCAGGGCCAGACATTTTAGTATCATTCCGAAATAAATTCCAAGTTCAGCCAAATATCCAAAAACTTTGAAATACTGAAATATGGGGAAATATTTTCATAGCACAATAAAGTTATATAACGTTCTTGATTATGTTGAATTTGAAATAGCACACATTTCCTAATTAATAAAGTATATATTTTTATTTAAAAGCTGGAATTGAACAATTTGGAAGCTCTAGTTTATTCATTTATTGTAGTACACATTAGTTTTTCTTGTGTGTGTATGTGTGAACGAGATATTTGTGTGGTGAATGTGTGTGTTTGTGTGTGTCTGTGTGTGTGTGTGTAGAAACTGGAAGACATGGGGGACGGGGTCCTCTTCTATCACTTTCTGCTCTATTCCTAAAGGCATGCTCTCCCTGAATTGGAGCCTGTGTGTTTCAGCTAGACTGGCATTGGGCAAGCCCCAGGGGTCCTCTTGTTTCCACACTTCCTGCAACCCTGGGGCTCCAGGCACAGGTGAGACCATACCTAGCTTGTTACATTGATGCTGGGATCCAAACTCAGGACCTCAGGGTTATATATAAAAGGCTGTTAATCTCTGAACCATCTCTCCAGACCCTGGTTTACTTGCTGAACACCTAATTGCAATATCATTTGAAGAAATGTAACCTATTTTGAATGTGTAAATAATCCATCGGTGCTTTATGAAAGGCATCAGGAAATTATAAGCAGAAGGAAAACAGATTACAGGCTATTATATCTTTAATGATATGCAAATGCTGTTAAATTACTACTCCTCATTGGGGAAGGAGAATAGATTTAAACAATTCACACTAACAGATGTCAATCTGTGTGTGCTGTGATCTAAAAATAATGGAATAGAAATTATATATTGAATTGCATTTTGAGTTCTACACAGCAATCTCATACCAGCAGGTTCACATGTAAACTACCTATAGTTGAAGTGCCATACACACACACACACACACACACACAGACACACACACTCACACGAGGTATTTATCCTTAGATCTTAAATTTATTAATTTTATTTGTATGATTGTTTTTATTTTCTGCCTGTATGCATATGTACCATATTGGTGCCTGGTGCCGTCAGAGGTCATGTGTGGGCATAGGAAACTCTGGAACTTGAGTACAGATAGTTATGAACTACTATGTAGGTACCTGGGAACAGAACCCAGGTCCTTAGCAATAGCAAAAGGTGCTCTTAATCTTGAGCTAGTTCTCCAGCTTCTATACCCACAATTTAGAGATTAAACAGTTTTGACTATTTCTCTTACGTGTGGAATTCACTAGTTTTAACCATCTCACTAAAATCATTTCTGAAATGACATTTGTAGTAAAGCAAGTCCAAGTACCCACAGTAGCCGGGCTTCTTGGGAAGCAGAGGAAGCAATATGGATGTGTCTTCCCTTTATTTTCTGGTCATAGGAGGTGTTTGCTGTTTGCTTGGATAAGAAAGTAAATCATAGGTCAGACTTGTTTGTGAGAGCTAGAGAACACCGACCTGCAAAATTCCGTGCTAGAACGCGATTGACCCCTAGTGGTCACAAACAGGACTACGTCCCCAACCAATGTTTGAGGAATGAGATTTTTCAGAGAAGAAATCTCTTAACTGCCATATCATTTCTACCTCACCCAATATCTGACCTGCTTTTGTGATTTCTGGGTATTTCTTGATATCAGATGCTCTCAGATAATATGATTAATGCTATACAGACTATCTCAATGTGCTCCACCTTTAATTCATCAGTAGTATCAAAAATGAATGACACCACAGTGCTCAATGCCTCCCCCCTTTTCTTGAAATGAATTGGGTTTTCTGCTAGAAAGAAAAAATATTTTGAAAATACAGCTTGCTTTCCTATGCATAAAACATTGATTGCTTCCTTCCAGAGATGTCTACATGGGAGGTGTAAATATATTGAGTCCTAAGTTGGACTAAATTTTCTAGAATAGGATAAGAAAAAATGCAAATAGATGTTTCTTTAAAACAAGTCCCTCACCTGGGGGAGAGGGAAGTTGTGGAAGAACTGGGAGGAATGGAGGGCTGTGGTTAAGGTGTGTTGTCTGAGAGAGACCCACTTCTTGGGTCAGCAGTGTTACAGTTGCAGCTGTTACCATAGCAACTGGGATGGGTTTAGCTAGGAGGGAATAAGAACCTGAGCATGGATAAGAGAATGATGAGTATGAGATTAGGCAAAAAAAGTACCCAGGATGAGAGAGATAAACAGATGCCTATGTGCTCTGTATCACAGGTTATATTTTGAAATCAAAATCATCTAACTAAAAAAAATTAATCAGCTTAGCAAAGTCAAAACTGGTTAGTAGTGACATATTTGTTACTCTAAAGGGTAGACACCCAGTGCCCTTGGAAGACTTCTGTTAGCTTAGCCCGAGGAATAAAAAGGAGTACAAATACAATCACTGTACAAAGAAGATTTGCTACAGATGTTCTCAGGGAGACAGTCTTCATAATTTGTACAAAACAAGGAGTTAAATTCTATGTCCTTTACATTACTTTTTCCCATAATTTTTTTCCAAATAAGGCAGAAGAAGTGTGGTTAAAAAAAAAAACCCAAACCATCACCAACAATAAAAAACTAAAACAAAACAAAGAAACCCCACCTGCAGGCAGTCTCATCTCTGGAATTTACAAAACTGTACATTTTGCTTTAAAATATCATTTTAAATAAGGAAAACAAAATAAAAAGTCACATATGCAAATAAATTAAAATAGATATCTACCTGTATGTTGATGCCTTCAGTGTGTCTCTTTGGGGTAGGGAATACCCAGGAACTGGCACTACTGAGAATTTACACAGGACCATAAAACATGAAGGACCTTGAAATACCTTAAGGCCACTCATTGTTTGACTTCTGGACAGTATAATAGCCATGTTCTGAGCCAGCTCCAACTGGTTCTTATTGCTATAATCTACTCCTAGGGTACTATGGAGGTGCTTCTACTTCTTAGGTAGCTGTCCACAGTCATTGATGACAATAGCGTAGCTACTAGTAATAAATAGTGCATGGCAGTGTCCATTGTCTTCCTGTTTACCTGGTGAACACAGATGCTATTATGGAACACAGACATACCTGCTGGAAAAATACCTACATATGTAAGATAAAAATAAAAAAGCCTTAAGAGCAGGAGATACCATTGTTTCTGCATTTTGTAGAAAGCAAGCTTTGGAGAAATCATTGCAAATTTCCCAACAACTGGTCAGTGAAAGAACTCACTTTTCAACCTAGGTGCTTAATCAAAAAAAAAACCCAGGTAATTACAGCTAGAAGTTCTTTTCCCTTCCAGAAAGACTTTTAGTTTAATGGAAGAAATAGGTGTAGGTGGAATTTTCTCAGTCCCACCCAGACCTGCAGTCCAAACAATACTCTCCCACCCATAGTCCCACTACCACTCATAAATAATTACTCAGAGGCTAATATTAATCACAAACTGTTTAGCCTATGGCTCAGGATCATTTTTAACTAGCTCTTACAACTTAATCCATTTCTGTTCATCTATATATATCACCATGTGTTTTATGGCTTTACCTGTGTTCCATTACATCTTGCTTCCTGGTTAGCAGCTCCCAGAATCTGCTCCAACTTTCTCCTTCTTCCCCTGTATCTCTGCCTGGATTTCCCACCTGTCTATATCTAGCTGTTCCATAGGCCAAAGCATCTTCTTTATTAACCAATGGTAGTAACATATTCACAATATACAGGAAGATCATCCCACAGCAAATTTTAATGAGGTACTCTGGAGGTCTTTTTTTTTTTTTTTTAAGATTTAAGGGTTAACTTTTCAATGCTGATTTCATTCAGTGATGTCTAGAGTGCTCTGTTCTAAACCCTATGAGAAACCTGACTTCATTATCCTCCCCCCCTTTCCTTCTCTCTCCCCCCTGCTTGTAGGTTGCTAGCAGGTTTTGATATCCTGACTTTAGGTAAATTAACCTACAGTCTCCTAAACCAACATCTTAGTGTTAATTATCTGATTGTAATGTCCTTGTCAGTGGTCATGCAAGTCTGTGTTTGCCATGTCTCTCTCAATAACTGACTAAAGAAAAATCCTAAGCCAGTGTCTATAACAGATCTATAAGTACTATCTGAATTATTAAGTGATACAACTCCCATTCTCCCTTTTGACCTAAACCCAACAAATATATTAATTTTCTATGCATAAAGAAAAATAATTTTTAAAAATCATAAAAGGCCAAGTCAAATATGAAAACCAAGTCAGGATTCTCAATTCAATGTCTAAATCTTCATGATCTTGAAGCACTCAGTCTACAAATGAGTTTTCATATGTTTCCAAAAATGTTACTTTCGAACTTTTTACTTTTAAATGCATTTTTTATAGGGCACCAATACCTTCCAAAAATTAACCAAACAGGTCAAATTATTTTAGCTACTCTCATCTTAATACTGTATCTTTAGTCTTTATGCATATTTGTGTCTTGGCGTACAGATAAAATGAATTAACTCTATGAAAGCATTTTGAGCAGAAAAATGCAACAAATATTGTTTGGACATAGATCACCAAGGCAAGGTAGTTTTCTACTGTGTGCACATGCCACCATGGAAGACCACACATCCTGCTGGAAGCGTATCAGTCCTTGTGATTATGAAGCCTTTGTTTCAGTATTTGGTATCAGGACACGTACTAGCTGATCATTTCTGCATGAGGATAAAGAATAATAGAAAAGAGACAAAAAGAGGAGGAGTAAAGGGAAAAGAAGTGCAGGGAAAAAACCTTCAAAAATTATTTGCTTAAAAGAACTGCCTACCCAGAGCCTCCCTAAAACTAGGCAGGGTGAATTCCACAGTGAAGCTTTGAAAGAATACATTATATCAAGGTTCTTTAGATACTCTAAGTCAAAAATGGAAGCCTAGGGGTGAAAGATTGCCTATAAATATCTATTTTTCTGGATGGAAACTTACATCAGTTCCAACTAGCATGTATTCAGCTATAAATTTAAAGAAATCAAGACCAAATACAAAGTTTATTTTCTTTTATTTTACACCACTCGGTGACTAGGTTCCCAAATCAATCTAAACTTCATGAAGGTTCATGAAAACATTTCTTTCACAATCCTAGTACTTAATGGGAAAATCTCAGCATATGTGGTAGCTTAAATATTGTTAATGAATGGATTAGAAATATTATTACATTTGTTAAAGACAGGTTTAGAGCTATGGAAGAACTGGTGGTTGACAATCTGAAAATCTAAAGATAGAATAACAACAAAATTATAACCACCAGACATAATGACCACTGATAACATCCTTACATGCCTCTTAGGGTTTATAGGATAGAAACAGAATTTCTAGCAACAAGGAAAGCCTCAAGTCAATAGAAAATAATACATTTTTATACCTTATAAATTAAAAATAAATTTTGGAGTTGTACAATGTACCTTTAAAATATTTCCACTGGGGTAAAGTATTCACTCAGAACACTTGATTCTCCTATGCCAGATTTCTTTTCAAAAGTATAATTTTTATTATATAATACTATGTAACAACTCACCTCCATCTTTTACTTTATAATCTCTAATTCTACTGTATCTCTTGTGGACTCAGAAAGTATGTCCTTTCTTTGTCCTTGTGATTTATTGCGTTTCCTAGTGCACAATTTTAATATGTTCCACATATCGGCTCTCCCTGCTTCAGTCACAAAGCAGTACAGAATTGGGTCGGCAACACAGTTTAGACTCGTCAATGCCACAGTGATTCTGTACACTGTAAATGTGTGCTTGCCAGACTTGTCATTGTAGATCATATTTCGCTCTAAAATGCAGCGGATGAGCACCATCACGTGGAAGGGGGTAAAGCATAGGATGAAGGTCAACGTGATGCTAGCAAGCAACTTTATGATTCTTTTCTTTTCATTGTTTTCTGTGGCTTGGTTGTGCCGCACAGCTTGATATACTTTATGATTGCAGATCATGATGGTGATCAAAGGTAACACATAGCCCATGCATGTCCTAGACAGGTTGAGATTGATCTGCCATTTCTCCAGAGGGTATTTGTCGTAACACAGAGTGAAGTTAGACTTATTTGTATCACAGTATTCAACACTTGTTTCATCATTAAACAGAAGGAAAGAGTTAAAGATGGATTCCAATATCCAGATAGACAGGCTGGTTATGAGTGCAAATCTTCTTGTTCTTAGAAAAGAAAACTTCAGAGGGTAGACAACTGCCAAGTAGCGGTCCAAGGCAATGCAGGTGAGGAATGCTGTGCTGCTGTAGAAGTTCATGTATGTGAAGAAAACACTGCCCTTGCATAAGGCAGGAGAAAAAGTCCAGTTGTCTTTATTCCAAGTGTAATTGATCCACAGAGGCAGAGTCAATGCATACAGCAGATCTGACAGTGACAGACTGAAGAGGTAAATTCCTAGTTCATTTTTCTTCTTTGCCTGCAGGAAGGATACACATAAAGATCCGATATTGGCTGGAACACTGATTATAAACACAAATATGTAGACCGCTGGGAACAAGTAGTGATCCAGGTCATGCTGTTCCTCAATGCATGTACTGTTCATTGTCATTTTTTACAATGGCAGTTACATTACTTCTTAGGCTGTAAACAGGCAAAGAAGCCTTGCCCTGTAAGTTTTTAATGTTGAATTCTATTTTTGCGAGGAGTTTGTTGTTGCTTCTTTTAGATTTTCCTTGGCTTTAGAAAGTTCTAATCAGTTCACCAATGCATATAGAGAGTGGTTATAGATCAAATTTTTACATAGATTATCACCACTAGAAGTCAGAACCCAGGTTCCTGGGGGTGACTGAAAGCAGTGAACTGAATTTAACCATCAGAAATCGTTGTACTCAATATCATGGGCTGCTCAACTTTCTTGAAGTGTCCCACCCTCTCAATTTGTCCTTTTGAATCTTACAGGAAATGGGAGATCGGTGCAAAGATGAGTACACAGGTTTTATTTTCATACACTTTATCATTCTTGTAATAGTGTCCTGTTTCTGTAATGAAAGATTAACTACAATAGGTTAGATATTATAATATATAATTATATCATATATTAATATATAACATATAACCTCATTACTATCATTATTTTGAAGCCTTTGTTTTTCATTTGCTGAAAATAACTATTTCAAATTAGAAAATATTTAAAACTATGAACTTAAATAAACCAAACAGATGTTTTGCCTATTTCAAATAAGAATTGATCAAAGGATGCTAGCTTATAGAGAATTATATTTTTCACCAGACAATGCCTGACATCCATGACCAAAGTTTGTTAAACAATTAAAGCCATTTTGGTGGCTAAACATAGAAAAGTTATTTGGCTGTGATGAGAAAATGCTACTTTATTTTGCTGCTTTGGGAGTGTATGTAAACTACATGCTTACATACTTTGTAAATTTTAGTCAGTATAAGGCACTTCAAAATCACATCATTAAGAAAATATTTAGAAATATTAAGAAAATTATTAAGAAAGTATTTCTATAACATGTGGTAAAGTGGGATTTAAAATATAGTTCATTGCGCCTCACTCACTGGTTAGACAGCCTCTTATGTTTGTCCTTTGTTTCTTATGGAATGTCTCTCACTGTGTCTCACTTCCATTCCATAAATGACGGGAGAGAACCACCTCAATTTGGGGAAAATGTTGTGCTTATCAACCTTCATCCTCCGAGTTGGTTAGCTCTGAGGTTTGTTCCTTTGTAAAATGATGATGTCATAGAGAACTGCTCCAAATTCCTTTGCTGGTGGGACCACTTGGCAGTTTAGATAGTTAACATGATGGAGCCATCACAGAAGCTTTGAAGGGATCATACCAGTACCATTCTCTTTCCAAGTGTAGACAAGTTCTAGGCACAAAGGATTTGCTATCACACAGTATCATTCTTGTAGAGGAATAAACCACATCCAGGATATGTCTCTCTCTTAAAAGTAAAAAGTAAAACTCCCAAGACCTTCTGGTTTTATTGCACCTAGAGATATGGATAAAACATGCAAAGCAGTCTGTTAAAGCAATAGCAACAATGTTTGTGATGGAAAACAAAAGCAGAGCTGAGAAAGGGGTGAGCAATGGACCGTGGATGTGCTGGAGGTAGACATGGGTAGAAGAGTCCATTGTAGCCTCTGGATCAGAGAAACAAGACAAAAACTCACACAATGAAGGCAGAAAGGGCTCCACTACCATCATACACGCTGGGATCTAGAAGGTTCTGGCTTCTGGGGAAGGGCAAACCAGAAAAGAAAAGAGACTAACAGGTTCCAGAGACATTTGCAGACAACAGAGAAAAGCTGGGAAGTTCCTTTTTCTGGCCTGGTTTATTCGAGGAGCTAAAGAAGTACTATCTAGCTGATCCTCACTTGGAAAGGATCTGAACCGCACCATTAGTTTGGTTTGTGTGACCTACTTACATGGCTCAGTCATTAGTCACTAGGGAAATGAGACACCACTCAATGAGACATCACTAACACACTCACCAGAACAACATGCAAGGCTGAAAATATCAAGTGCTGGTGGTGATGTAGAGGACCTGAATGCATACATACCCTAGGCTGTATGCTAACTTAAATATGTTAACATGATTTGGCAATATTGTTGCTATTAAATACACAATTGCTAAGCTGCAGGCACTAAGATTAGAATGTTTATAGTAGCACTATTTGTAATATACATAAATCAGAATGCCAATTAGCAGTGGAATAGATACTATACGTGGTATAGCATCATCAACAACATCTATACATCAATGATGGTTTTATTTTGTCCTATATGACATAATAGAATTGAAGCTTAATAGCACAATGCTTATGGACAAGACTAACACAACAGGATATTATCTGATAAAAACCAGCCAAAGTTAACCTGTGCTGGTAAGAGTCAGGACAGTGATTACCTTTGGCAGGGTCAGGTGAAGCTGACAGAGGATGGGAGGTGACTTCTGAGAATTTGACAGTATTCTGTTTTTTTTGATATGAGTACTGGTTGACTGAACATACCCAGGTTGTAAAATTGTTCAGCTGTACATTTGACTTGAACATGTTCAGTTTGTAAAAATTGCTTAAGCTGTATGTTTAGGATACATCCATGAATACAATATTGCAGATCAAAGGAAAAAGGTGGAATCAAACTGTTGTGATTGGGGATGAAAAGCATCTTGATGACATGTTTGACATGGAGCTAGTCCACATCAGCCTCCCTAAGAAATTAAATTAATTCACTTTTTTCTATGAAAATCAACAAAAAACAGTCATGGAAAGATTCACAGAGGGGTTTACTAAGCAAAAAGTAAGTTCTAGACACCTAGAAAAAAATTAACAAATGTACATGCAACACAAAGAATATATATTTAATCAGTTTAAAGAAATAAAAGATAGAACAGAACACACATTGAATGATGAGAAAGAAAAACAGCGGAGGTTGAGAGCCCACTCCTGCAATCCCAGTGTTTGGAAAGCTGTGTCTTGAGAGATGACCATGAATTTGCAAGGAGCCTGAGACATAGAATCAAACTCTGACTCAAAAAGAGGGGAAGAAAGAATTGACGAGAGAGAGAGAGAGAGAGAGAGAGAGAGAGAGAGAGAGAGAGAGAGAGAGAGAGAGAGAGAGAGAGAGAGAGAGACTTTTGTCAGATAGTCAGATTTTCTTTCAAAATGAGAATATTGTTGAAATAAAAATGTAATAGTAAAACTTCCTTAGAAGAGAACATAAAATTCCTTAGAATGCATAAACTAAAGAAAATAGTCAAAATTATCAGTGTAGAAGAAATAGGAAAACATCAAAAATACGTGGAGCATAAACTAAAAAGACCAGTACATGGGTAACTTGAGCTCCAGAAAGAAAGAGAGGGGAGATCAGTGGAAAGCAATGCTCACAAGTATAATCACTGACTGATTTCTAGAATTGAACGGGGACATGAAACCCTCCAACTGGTGAAGCTTAGTGAGTGTCAGACGGGACAAAGTGAAACATCAAAAACTAGACACACTGTGATCAAACTGTAGAGACAAGAACCCAAGTGGAGAAAGTGTCAGAGAAGAGTGTCCATAAGCTTAAGTACCAAGGATACATCCCAGACCGACAGATGGCTTATCAACAGCAATCACTGAAAACAGATGATGTATTCATGTTTCTATATTCCAAGAAAAAGGATGTCTAAGGAATTAGATTGCAAGAACAGGAGGGAAACCTAGACATTTGCAGATACCTACTACTCAGAAAGTTTACTCCTCATTTCTTGAGGTATCCTTTAAAGACTGCTGATAAAGACAGAAAATGACATTCTATGATCTGAACCACATGAAGCACTGCATATCCTGCTAAGGATGGGCTCTCATGAATGCCAGCATGACACTCCTGAGTAGGCTTACACATCTGTGGGAAACCAACTAAACTATAAAGGTCTCCTTTCTTGAGACCAGGACCAAGAATAGAAGGGTGGGGCACAGGGTGCCTCTCTTTTGTGTTACTAAATAAGTGTATGTTTTACTCTATAAAAGCATAAGACAGAAAGCTATTTTAGGGAGGCTTTAGAGTTCTCAACAGAATTAATTTCTTTATCTATAAAATCGCTTCCTGTCGTGCTGAGGGCAACCAGTAGCCCAGATGGCTTGATGAAGCAGATAGTATCTTGTCTGTTGCACAATATAAACTTGTGGTTGCCCTTTTATAAGTTCTCAAAGCTCAAAGAACTGTGTTCTTCCAGGTTTTCCCTCCTGCGTATATTAGTGCTCATGACGTAGCACTGTGAAGCCGACAACCTCGGATCATATGAAAAGCCTTCACCATAAGTTAATGTCAGCAATGTGCTGCTCCCTCCTGCTGCAAGAACATCACAGGGTATCCAAGAACTTGGCACATATGATGCCAGGCATTGCATACAGCATTTGCTCATTCAGTGGACCTGTATCTATAAATTAATGGGATAAAGAAAATATCTTATTTCTGTTGTATCATTACAAATATTATTTAGGATGTTTTAATGAAATTTTGAGAAAATAATTTTTGCAACCTCACTGAAAGTATGGATGACTTAAACTTTCTGAAGTACCAAAAAGATAACCTCCAGCATAGCTCTAAAAATAACATAACTCATGACAACGGCAAACCATCCTCATACAGTGTGACAGAGACATTTGCTTTCACCTCTAAGCTTACTCGATGCTTACTGTGTCTACACATCTCTGGCACTGTGACAATTATTAACAAGTAGTTAGAACTGATGCTCATTGGTGCTTGGAACATAATTTTCTAACCTCACATGATTTCTGATGAATCTAAAAGCTTTTCCTAGATCACTGTACTGGTGAGGAAAAGTAGCAGGCAGCTATACTGCCTAGCATGACAGAAAATCTTCCGAAACCATCAGCAGCCCAATATGCTGCATCCAGGAGAGAAAGCTGAGCATACACAGTCTCCTTCACTCTAAACAAATCTTCACCTGACCAGTTCTAAGTTTGAGTTCTGACATTCCCTTACCACTACTCAGAGTAGAGGAAACTGTGTGTCTTCTCCATTCCATTTCACGTACAAAGCTTGGTCACAAAACCCAAACCAGATGAAGTGTTACAAACATTGTTGATCTTTATGCCAAAATATCTACTTTGAACCCTTGAAGTATGAAGTCTTTGATTTCATACTCACCGTTTTGGGGGTGATGCTGCTCTTGACTGAGGAGGCTGGCAAATCTGCTTGTATCAAGAAGAGAAACCAGTAGTGTAGTGGGGACAGGAAATTGCACTCATATTTTGTCATAAACCAATGAGGAAGCGGCTGCTTAATGAGAAGGCTTACATTATCTGAGTTCAAACAAAAGGATCCCTTCAGTACTCTAAATGATGTTTGGGTCGTTTATTGTGGTATAATTTTCTTAACTCATTTTTCTTTGTATCTTAATTATACATGTATACTTTCATGTATGCCTTTTTCTTTTCCTGCATATGTATGTGTGTGTGTGGTATATGCACGTGTGTGCAGTGCAGGTGCATGTTTTAAGAAGCCAGAGAAGGCTGTCAAGTGTCCTGCTTTTTTTCTCACTTTGCCTTGTTCCTTTGGGACAGGGTCTTTTAATGATCCTGGGGGTAGACTAGTGGCTAGCAAGCTCCATGTCTCAGCTCGCCCCACTGTGTTGGGGTTACAGGCATGCACATAACTACTTTGCACAGCTTTTTCCTTGAGTCCTGAGATCCCAACTCAGGTCTTCATTCTGGGCAGCAAGCATCTTACCTAGTGACTCATCTTTACAGACTCTGATATTTATTCTTAATGTGATTATGTTTCAACTATTTAATCCACGCATCTCTTTGCCCTGACAATATATCTGTCTATTATACTTTTAATGTACAGTGACTGTGCAGGCATCTACATAGGCCCTGATTGTCTAGAAAGGAGCATACCACCATGAGACAGAGGACCACAGTTACAACCTGGATGCAACAGAAGCATACGTAAGCACTTTAAAATAAGGTAGCATGAGTCATTTGGATGTGTGAGAATGGAGAGGTTACTGTGGACCAATTTGGGGTGATTTGGTTAAAAAAAAAAGCAAGAGGTGGAGTAGTTGTAGTGAATACTGTGGTTTAATGGCAAAAATGGATGGGGATGTGAGTGGGTCAAGATAGGCACCTTTGTGAAATCCATTTCCTTCCTGGGAACTAATAGGATTAGATATGTAGTATTTGATTGTGGAAATGTTTTCTCTTCTAGCAATCCTCTGAGAGTAGAAAGCACTGATTGCTAAAAGCAGCTGATGGGACTGGCTCAGGCAAATAGATAATCATGAAATTCAAAAATTTGTAAGTAATATAGGTTATTATTTTTAAAGGCCAATGCAGAACTTTAGCAAGGTAGTTTAATGCAAAATGAAATTACTTTCTAGAACATCCTATGTTTGAGAAAAAAAGTTGAACATAATTTTTAAGCTGTTTCGCAATAAACTTTGGTTAGAAATGAAGGAAGGCAAGAATATTATTTTTAAGTATGAAATTAATTTGGAGTGGAAAATTTTAACTTGTTTTTAGGCTTTAGTCAGGATGTGACAAGTCTGTGTTGGCAGATGGAAAAAACTGGGATTCTGTGATATAGCAGAGACTTCCATTTTAAAGTTAACTAGGGTATATCAGGAATGTGAAGGTTTTTTGAAAGTTTCTTTGCATATCTTTAAGAATCATGAAAACATGTCAGGCTTTGTTGGTACATATCTTTAATCCTAATCCCAGCACTCAGTAGGCAGAGGTAGGTGGATCTCTGAGTTTGAAGCCAGCCTGGCCAACAGAGTGAGTTCCAGGAAAGCTAGGGGCCACACAGAGAAACCATCTCAACAAACAAACAAGCAAAAAACCATTAAAGCAATGAACTTGTACTCAAGAAGTTGTAAATAACATGTAGTAACTGAAAACTTCAGAATATATAGTCACTGAGATGATAAAAGTTTAGGTAAATGTAAAATATGAATGGCCAAAGGCTTGAGGGCCAGGGGCAGTGGTGGTGATGGCTCACTTAATGCAGTGCTGCCCTTGCTAACGAAATGCTTCCCTTGTATCTGTGGGGATCTGAGTTCAATCCTCAGACTCAAAGTCAGAAAGCCAAATGTGGTGGTACATGAATGTAATCCCTTGGGAAAAAAAGAGACAGGCAAGTTCCTGGTTAGGAAGACTGTCTTAAATTAAAAAGTAAATAAATAAAAGGAGAAAAAAAACCCCAAAGATTGATAGTGCCGGAGGAACAATTCCCAGGGTAACCCTCAGGCTGCTACACTCATGAGTACACTTGTGCACACACATGTGAATCTGTGCACATGTGCACACATACATGCACACATATACAGAAAAAAAGTATTAAAGTATTAATAATTTACCGAAATGAAAATGATAATTTCTGGTAACTCATGACTACAATCCCTAAATCTCTTTTTCACTTGGTTTTGCACATTTGCCTAACTATTATTTTCTGTTTCATGATTCACACAATATCTAATTTTACCTAGATAGATCATACTTTTCTATTTAGAGGAAGAGTATTTTTACATCCATGTCAGATTAACTGTGTATTTTACTCTCAAAAAAAATGAGGATGTAGTTAGAGAACATGAGAATACTTTTACTTCTGCTTAAATAAGAAAAAATGTTAGTGAACTATGGACAGACCCTCGCTTACTTTACACAAGGAGACATCATCAACTTTTATGAATTCTGCATCTTGTTTAGTTAAAAATATAGTAGTATCATATTTTAATTTCAGAGATATTTAATGAATAGTTGGAAATTTCAGAGCCCTGAGACACTGAAGTATTTTAACAATATAAAGGTCAAATCAATTAGTTACTCAGAACACTGGCTTTATGGAGTCAGTTAGATTCTTGGCAATCAGTGAGCACTGAAAATTGGTCAAGGGCAGCACATTTGGGCTTCTAATAGGAAACAAGGCAAAAGAATGTGGACCTGCCGGATTACAACTTCACCATGGGGCAGGCAGTGTGCGTGATTATTCTGCTTATGAAGGCTCCGAAGGCTCCTTTTTAAATTTTATTTTATTTTTACTTGTTTGGTACAATTTCCAAGATTAAAAAGCAGCAAGTAAATATGGCAGAATTAAGTTCTGACATCCCGCCATGTACTCTCATTTTTTATTGCTTTTCACACATTCAATTAGTCACTTTGTGTTTGTTGCCTTAAGAGAAAGGATTATTGGCAGAAAGTAATGGAGGAAAAGGTGATGAATTGAGTTTCAAAAGAAGCAACTGAAGGAAAGAATGGAGTTCTGGGTTGCTTGAAGGAAAGCCTCTTGAGATACAGTGAAGTTTTATCCAAATTCAGATGTAATATGTGCATCATGTACAGAAAATTATGTATGAAGAAAATAATACTGATTAAAGTTTATTAATATATTAATTATATACTGTGATGGTAATATTTTAGATGTCTTGGGTTAAGTAAAATACATCACTGAGGTTAATGTTCTAACATTACTGTGGCCGATAGAAAAGTTCAAATGATGCCTGTGTTTGGTGTTCTCTCTCTGTTACGCAGTATCCTGCTGGATGTTGACATACTCTTCCTCTTGAACTGCTTTGTGGTTTGAACATAGAATGTTGTGCAGAGTCCTATGTGATTGAATGCTTGGTCCTCCGGGTGGTGCTATTTGGGGAAGGCTGGGGAGCCCTTAAAAGGTGGAGCCTTGCTGGAGGAAGAGGGCCAGTGAAATGGGTCTTGATTTGGGATAGCTTGACCCCACTTCCTGCTCACTGCCTCTGTCCTGGATGAGGACACAATGTGAGCAGTCACACACATCATACCCTGATGCCATATCGTCTCTATCTATTTGTCCTAAATGACTCTAAGATAACAAATGCTGTATCCTAAGTTGCTTCTTGCCAGTTATTTGGTTACAGTGACAGAAAAAATATATGTAAAGGTCAGTAACACACAAACTGTCATTTTCTTTGTGCCTAAGAGATAGACAGACTTTTAAATGACTCTCTTGGCAGGAGCACACACAAAAATACATATTGGCAATTGAAAAGAGACTATAAACACATGAGAGATGCAGCATGGGAGTGAAACATCCTGCATTCTATTGCTTGAGCAATGCATGCAGTAAGCATCACTGACAAATGAACGATTTGAGAAGGCCATTTCCAAAGCGGGAAAGAATCATAACGATCACCGTTCAGGTTCAGCCAGCATTCTTTGCTGCAAACAACAGAAGCTGTGGTCACCTGGCACCAAAGGTGACCTGGAAAGCAGTCAGGACATGGTCCATGAATGATGTGACGCAGAGTCCTGAGGTTGAGGCTTTGGAAATTGGTTAAAGACAAAGAACAGAAAATCCTGTCACCCCACCTGGGCTTTCAGGTTAGGATGGTACTCGGATCACGCTTGTGCTGACCACTTGAGCTGGACTCTCAGGGTTTCAGTGTGATTTGTCCACTCTGCACACTTCTGGTCACCATTCTGAGGTCAAAAAATAGCTTGAAGGAACTGACCGAAGGAGTCTGGTTACTGAACTGAAAGCAGGAAGTGGGAGACTTTGGTCTCTTCATTCTTGTGGGAGGCAGAACTCTGCCTCTCAACACTCTTATCATAGGGATCCAGTTATAGGTCTGGATGATTATGGAACCAAACCTCAGAACAAAAACAAGAGTTGATGAAATGCCTCAGTAGGTAAAGGCACCCACCACCATCCTTGATGACCTGAGTTCAGTCCCTGGGACCCATGTGGTAGGAGAGGACCTCTGAACTCCACATGTGCACAGTGTCATGGGTAGTCAACCTCACAAATAAATAAACATCTAATAAAAAGAAATAAAGAAAAAGGTAAACAGCATTAAGACAAGAAAACAAACTGCACTCAGTTCCCACTCTGCAATTAGTACAGTTGGAAAGAACACAGTTGATATGTGTGACCCTCCCCTAGTCTTATGTGGCTGATCCTAATTCATACATGAAAGAGAAGCAAGGACATGATTGCTTTTCTGACAATAGTGGTTTCTCTTTATCTCACACATTAGTGAATTTTCTTTTTCAGTTTGTAAATATGATTTAAGAAAAATGCTTTCTTGTTGGTTTCCTGAGTATAGATTAGAGATCTGAAACACCAGCTGTTTTCTTTGATGTATGAACTGTGGTGCTTCCTGGATGGGGGAGGGGGCATGGGCTACCTTTTCTGTTAATGATCTCTGTTTCTTTTTCTGCAAAATCTGTGGCCAGTCTTCCAAGTGAAGGTTGGAATGGGGTCTGCTACAGGACGGCACATGCTGGATGCAGCTTTACCTTCCTGTTTCCATGTTTTTGTAACTTATTATTTTGTTCCAGAAATGAGAAAAGTACCTAAGACAGCAGTCCTGAAACACAGACTTTTTTTGTTTTATTACAAAGGTAATTATGATTAAGGATCATGTTCCTGTCTTCTCCTTTCTATTCTGGTGTCTCGGGGGTTAAATGGGAACTCAAATGATTCTATGCTTCCCATTAAAGGAAATTTTAGAGAAAAAGAAAACTTTCTCTTTAGTTTTTTATTCTAATTTTCTACAATATTAGGGGAATCAGAATTCCCAGGACAGATCAAAACTTTTCTAATAATTTAGGGTTATCTACTTGGAATCAGTTTACTGGCATTGGAAGGGAGCTTATCATAGGCTCAGGAATCATTTACCTGTGTCATCTTTGAGTCCTGGTTGGACTAAGAATTAAACTGATGTGAAGGAGTAGGTTGACAAAAACATACAAGTTCAAGTTTCAGGGCACAGGGGCATACCCTAAGAAAATGAAGGACCCTCTCCCAACAGGTCAATGATTTATATGCTGAACCAGATCAGAAAGTAAGTTGTAAAATATGCCAATGCAGAGGAGCCAGCAGACATGTCTAACCTTTTCATATTGTGACATACTGTAGTAAACTACAGACTTCACACATGGTGTCTGCACAATTGAGTTTTTTATCATAAAGTCTCATAATATTTTAAGCTTATGCATAATTTTGTGGTGGGCTGTTTTCATAGCTAACAGGTTTGGATGTATCTGTTAGGGTATTTAACTGGCTAGAGAGTGAGTAGGAAGGTAAGGGTTACTATAACAAGAATTGGCAAACATTGCTACTTCCTGATATTTTAGTCAGGGTGTCTTTCATAAGTGATCTTTATATTCTTTTAAAAAACGAGAATAAAGGTCAGAGTATCATGAACCTATTGTTATTTTTTTTAGGTCTTTAAATTCAAAATAGTCAATATATTATAGCAACATTTTTTTTGGGGGGGGGAGAGGAGGGAGCAATTATATTCTTAATTCTTTTAAGGCTAGATGCCCTGGATATAGCAGAGTGCTTGATCGAAAGGAAAACATTATCAGCTAGCATTTGCTAAGTGTTTCTGAGTGCCTATTATCTTACATTTATCTTATTTAATGCAGAGTTTCCTGACTGGCTGTTAAGGAACTAAACCAAGATGACCGCTTAATTGAGGGCTTAGTTTGGGGCTTCAAGGTAGGTCTTCTCTGCTGCTTCCTACTGAGAATGACCTACTAGGGTAGGATCTGGGATACAGGGGTAGGACCACTCACAGCCCTCTTCTTTTGACAGTGGTTGACCACCTACTTCCCATTCACTACCATGATCCACCAGGTGAGGTAAGAAGAGCTGTCACTAAGCAATTACACGCGCAGACCGGTACCGCCCCATTGGCACAGGAGTGACAAGGGGCGCCGGCAGCCCTTACTTAAGATGGCGAAAGCTGCCTCAGTCGCCCCCTGCTCATCATGGAGGCAATCGGGTCCGCCTCCCTGGGCGCCACAGTCACCACAGTCACGTGACCCGCACAATGGCTGACAGGCCACTTAAGGCTTCCCAGCAACGCCGAGCTGAAGTCATGACCGCGGCCGCCGCCGCGGGCTCGGCAGGCCGTGTCGCGGTGCCCTTGCTGCTGTGCGCCCTGCTCGCGCCCAGCGGCGCCTACGTGCTCGACGACTCCGACGGGCTGGGCCGGGAGTTCGATGGCATCGGCGCAGTCAGCGGCGGCGGGGTGAGCGCGGGCCGGCGGGAGCCAAAGATGCTCGGGAACGCGCGGGGGACGCTGGGGGCCGCGCGGTGGGGGTCCCTTCCCACAAGCCCCTGCGGCGTTGCCGGGAGAACGGACGCCGTTTCCCCGCACGCCCCTTCGAGATGAAGGCAGGCTGGCAGTTAGGCTTCGAACGGAGCAGCCGGAGGTCTCGAGGGTCGCGTCTGCGCTGGAGACTCGAGCCCTCCCTCGCTCTGATGGCCCCTCTGAGCTGTCAGGAAAAGCCTTAGAGATGCTCTAGTGGCAGCTCTTCCTAGGGAGATAGTGGGGCATAGGCTAGTAGCGCGGCAGGGCATGCGGACCCTTTTTGAGCAGCGAATAGTACACCCCCTACCCATGCGACTGTTGCCTCCTGGACTCTTTAGGATTGTGTAAGGTCGGAAGCTACATGGGATATTGTTTTTAAAGAGGGCTGCTTTGATCCACTAACAAACTGCCCAGAGGCTATGCAGAGAGTGCTAGCTCCCTGGAAGAGTGCCTAAGAATCACCAGGGGTGATGGTTAAAGTTCTGTCTTCCTCTCCCATTCTGACTTTGTAATAAACACTAGTTAATTCTCAGAAGAAAAGGTCTTGAGAAAGAGTGCTTTTTGATTAGAAGATCTCGGGAGCAGGAAGTGGTTTTGTTTTAAAATTGAAACCTTAGGGTAACTTTAGATCTACAGGAAAGTTAGGATATACAAGATAATGTTCTATGTCACCCAACGTGAGTGTGTGTATACTAATGAACCAATCTCTTTATTCTCAGTAGTTTCTTTTTGTGTTTTGATTTAAATTTAAAATAGTAAATATTACATATAAAGCCTCAATCTTACCTTTGATATCTTTCTGATATTAGACATATTTGCATAGGCTTTTAAAAAGTTGAAATTTAAAATTAGCTCAATTTACAATTAATAACATGATGTGATGGAGTAAGCCTTTGATCCTAGCACTCAGAAGGCAGAGACAAATGGATCTCTGAGTTTGAGGCCAAGGCCTGCCAAGTGCTGCATAATAAAATTCTGTCTTTAAAAACAATCATTTATAACCTAGAACAGGAAATTCATTTTTATGTTTAAAGATTTATTTCAAGTATGTGAGTGTGTATATGTGTGTCATCTGTCTGGTGGAAGCATGTGTACGTGAGGTCAGGTGCCTATAAAGGCCAGATGTAGGTCACTGTGAGTTGCCATCTCTCCAACTCCCAGAGCAGGTAATTCTTACCTATAAAATATTCAATTATTAATGTCTCTATACTGTATTACTCAGTTTAGGAGAGCAGTTAGTAATGAATGAAGGTTGTTCAACATTTTTTTTGCATACCAGTGTAATCTCTCTCTCTCTCTCTCTCTCTCTCTCTCTCTCTCTCTCCCTCCCTCCCTCCCTCCCTCCCTCCCATCTCTCACTCAGATTGCTCTCATTTCTTTCACCCTCACATTTTTTTTACGGAAAGCATTGTGGTGCAATAGTTGAAATGTGGGCTTGACAGGCTGTTGGAGGCACACTGGTAAGGATGTTTACCTCATGGTTTTGGCGGGATACTTCATTGACTTTTGCTTCAGTTTCTTTTCTGAGGGAGCAAAGATAACTGCATAGTAGTAGCATTGTGAGAACAGATGTGATCACCCAGTTGCGATTATTGTAATATTTTAGGGATAGTGGGGAGAAAGTTGTTGTAAGATCTTGAGATAAGCAAGTGTAGCTAGGCTGCTACTTTCTGATTTTATAAATATCTTCAGGCCTTATTTAGGCACCTTGGTTAGTAATTTGAAAATTGTTTAATGATGTGTTTCAACATTTAGGTCTGTTGCCTTTGCCTAGTGTTTTCATTTAGTGTGATTATAACATTGTTTTTCTAAACCCGGTACTTTCTGTGTTAAGAGGAGATATGCATAGGCAGCAAAAGAACGCTCAGGCAACAAACTACACATTTCTAATTGCATAGTTGAAAATAGGAAGAGTTACCTATGGCAGTCATATGTAATGACAGCATATGTTGGCATACAGACAATGTTCATTTAATGAATGTTTTTTTTTTCTTTTTTTGACATTTGAGCCTCTGGGCTATAAGATTTTTAAGAGTAATTTTTTTAAGTGTCATTCTCTCTCTCTCTCTCTCTCTCTCTCTCTCTCTCTCTTTCTCTCTCTCTGTGTGTGTGTGTGTGTTTGTGTGTGTGTGTGTGTGTGTGTGTATGTGTGTGTGTGTAGCCTACCATTTATCTGGGGCTTTCTATGTGCTTGAGCTCTTGCTGTGCTTTTAATGGGCATCTTTATGTTACATCACCTGAATGAGACCCCTCTTTATTACTTGCTCATGGCTTCATAGCTTGTTAGACAATCAGGACCCATGCTACCTGTAGTTTAGAGCTTCCTACCTATGTTCCTTGTACCTGTGTAACAAAACCATAAAAGATACTAGGTAACTGCTTTGTAAATAACAAAGGATAAGGACAAGAACTCGAGGAAGACAGAATATCACGGAAGATAGATGAGAACAGCACTGGTTAGGATGCAGGATTACAAGTGTGAGAATAGAGACAGATCTGGTACCAGTGTTGCCCAAAGAAGGACTTTGATTCATGGGGAGTGGCAGAAGGTAGCTTTTCCAGAAGAAGTGAATTTTGAGATGACGGTTAAATACTGAACTGGAATTGACTAAAATGTGAAGATGCAGCATACATTCCAGGCAGGCAGGACACAAAAGACAGATTGATATGTCTGAATTAAAAATTCAGAGTTATAAGCAGTCTGGCAGAACTGGATCCGTGCTAGTAAAGGATTTCAGTGTAAAACTAAGCAATTGGAATTTTATTTTGAAAGCTACTAGAGAACAGGAAACTCTATCATAATAATGACAGAATTAGACTTGTTTGGAGAGTATTGAACTGGTAAGTAGTATGGAGAGTAGAGAAAGCGAGGTGAATGGTAAGCCTCTGAGCTGTTTTCCTTATTCTAGTGGGGAGGGCTAGGTTAAGCCAGTGGGGTTGAAGTCCTAAGGACCTCTGGTGACTAAGGATGAGTTTGTTGAATGGACAACCGTACAACTTAGGCAGATATTGCTCTTTAGGAAGGTAGAAAATGTCAAAGAGAAGATTTGGTAAGAGTGCTGTTTGGTTTGGATCTGTTGTGTTTCATGACATGGTTTGTTGCCCAGAGAGCCAGGGTAGGAAGATTCT
Organism: Phyllotis vaccarum; assembly: GCA_033318265.1. Lineage (NCBI taxonomy): Eukaryota > Metazoa > Chordata > Mammalia > Rodentia > Cricetidae > Phyllotis > Phyllotis vaccarum. The sequence goes on from JARWLC010000006.1 coordinate 51,511,443, forward strand.
GAGTATGAGTAAATAGACTGGACACCAACTGGAATGTTGTATAAGACACTTCGACTGCAGTGAGCCGTGAAAAAATCCAAATATCTTACCCTTGTCATATTCTTGGCAAGCTGGCAGGTGATTGCCAGTTTCATGTTGAAAAAGCCCACCCCTATTCCTCTGCTTATGTCACCAGGCAAAGGCCTTTCCTTGGTTCTTGTATTCTTGAAGGAGAGAATTCAGGTTGACACACAATTTAAGCAAAAGATTACTCAGCAAAGCAATTATAAGGAGATACTGCTGTAGATTGTCTCAAAGGCATGGGGCAAGCAGTCCAGTGGGCTTTGTGTTATTGGATTTTAAAGACTTTATCATGAATAAGGTTCATTTTCCTTTCCTCATGGAGGACTAGATTTCTTCTATGGGATAATCCCGTAATCATCTTGAAAAATATTTCTGGGGGTGAATGAGGAGGGATCAAAACCATACTGAAAATGATATAATTAAGTTAGGGTCTTTTGGGGATGTAATCCTTGCATTAGTGTGCACATGTGGCAGACAGTTGGAAAAGTCTCCTTGTTCCCTGGAGACAGGGTTTCTTCAGGTAGCCCTGGCTGTCCTAGAACTCACTCTAGACCAGACGGGCCTCGAACTCAGAAATCTGCCTGCCTCCGCCTCCTAAGTGTTGGGATTAAAGATCACCGCCACCTAGCTGGTACCCTAGTTTTTAATAAGACAGAAAGAACCTAGCACCAGTTTCAGTGATTCTTGTAATCACAAAGGGAGCATTTTGACCATCAAGAGACAGGCTGCAGGTCCTTAGTTCTATCGTGTCTTTTCTGCTGCCTAACTGGAGACACAACCATGAAGACACATTCTCTGGGTACCTCATATCTAACACTTTGTCTACTCACTGATATGACCTTTCAACGTACAGATTTTTGGTTCACTATTGGTTTTATTTTTTTTTTTTCAAGCTGTCATCTATCAGGGACTTGGTATGACTAAATTTAGTTAGTGCCTGTACTTTCTACATGGCTTCCCATTCTTTCTGTTGTCAATCTTGTATGTAGTTTTGTTCCTAGGGCCTTGCCTTGGGGATCATTGTGTAGCTGATCTTAATGGTAGCAAATGGAAATTATAAAGAGTACTTTTCTTCTCATCATTATCCTGTGTGGCTGTAAGATATTAATGGGTAAAATTGGCTGAGATTTATCCTTTCCTCCAGATATTTTTATTTTAAATCCCAACAGTAGTTTTCCCTTCCTCATCTCCTCTCCTCCCAGCCCATTCCCCACCTCCCCTCTGCACTACCCTCACCCAGTCTTCCTCCACTTCTATTCAGTAAAGTGCAGGCCTCCCGTGGATATCATACCACCGTATCAAGTTGCAGCAAGCGCCTCACCTCCTGTTAAGGCTGGACCAGGCAATCCAGTGTGAGGAATAGGGTTCCAAAAGCCCTAGCCCCAGATAGGATAGAAAATTTCAGTTTCAAGATAAATTTGAAGTCATGTTTACATTAGTTATTTTTCTTGTTGCTATGACAAAATACTAAAAAAGAATTCAAAGGAACAGAATTTATTTTGTCTTCCAGCTTGAGAGGTTCAGTCCATCACGGTTGGGAAGGAGGATGAGGCAGCACATGTTGTAGCTGCAGTCAGACAGCAGAGAGAGATGACGGCCTGTGCTCAGCTAGCTTGCTTCTCTTAGGACAGTTTGAAGCTCCAACCTGTGAAATGGTTCTCCTCACTGAGGGTAGACCTTTCCACTTCAGGAAACTCAGCCTAGAAACTCCCTCCCAGACGTGTCCACAAGTTTGTGATTCTAGATACTGTCAGGTTGGCAGTGTCAACCTTCAGAGTGTTTTAATAGCCTTTATAAGCTTTTCCCTCAGTCAGCTCTTACATCAGCAGAAGAAAACCTGTTGGGTCTTAGGATAACAATAGGCTTGCGCTCTAGTTATTGGGCCAAGAGCAAGAAGCCCAGGGGAAGGACTCTCCACAGCCCCATTTGCCCAAGAAGTAGTCAAACAGGAACATGTTGGATTGCTATGTGTGAACGCTATAGACATGTATTGACAGTTCTATTTGTTTTATTTATATTTTTGAAAACTTCTTTTTTTTTCAGGCAACCTCTCGACTTCTAGTAAATTACCCAGAGCCCTTACGTTCTGAAATACTGGATTACCTCTTTAAGGTAAGGAAAACTAATTATCTACTGGGCCTGTGAGGTTTGTAAGTATATGGTGAATTTCAACCATAGAATTTACCAGCTCTCTGATAGTTTTTAGATAGTGGAAGAGTCTGTTTGGAATAAGCTGCTTTTGAGGTTCTACTCTTCTCATCTGTACAACCAGAAGGGCCTCTAGGGAGGATTGTTTTAAGGTTTGACATGATGGAGCACAGCGATAATACTGTTATTTTTTTCCACAGCCAAACTTTGGTGCCTCTTTGCATAGTTTAAAAGTGGAAATAGGTGGCGATGGGCAAACAACAGGTAGGAGGATTTGGGAAATAGGATTTCCCCCAACACCTTAACCTCTTCTTAAACACACAGGACAGAAGGAAGGTCAGCTCACTGAGGTGACTGGTCTTCATACTTTTCTCCTTTTACATTTTCAGGTGTGCATACACGTGTGTGCATGTGTATGTGTGTACATGTGTGTTTGTGTGTGTGTATGTGTGTGTGCATGTGCATGTGTGAGCATGTGTCTCTATGAGTGTTCATGGCTATGTGCATGTAGAGGTCAGAGGATATCTGAGGGAGTTAGCTCTTTCTTCCCACCATGTGGGTTCTGAGAATCTAAAGGAAGTCTGAAGTCATCAGGTACCTTTACCTGCTGAGCCATCATGCTGATCTTTTTTTTCTTATTATTTTAAAAAATTATGCCAGTTGTAAAATTTTCAAAATAGTATTGAGTCTCTAAGTTTCTCATTTAGTTAAAGACTATTAGAGAAACAGATCTAGTTATCTAAGAATCATGCACATCAGGAATTTTATGAGAAAGCTATAAGAAAAAATCTTGTGGAGATATGTTTCAAATTTAATAAAAACAGTCTGACATATCAGAGGGATCTACCCACAGTCAGTCTAGGAGGATCAGACAGTAGCAACTCACAACTTTAATCCCAGCACAGAGAATATCTGGGAGTGGTGACCTGTGCCCTTAATCCCATCAAATCTGAGTTTGAGGTCATCTTAGTTTACAGAGGGAGTTCCAGGTTTCCAGGCATGCAGTGGTGGTGCCACACCTTAACTCAGCAAAGAAGGTATTTAAGGCAGGCATAGAAAGACAGAGGAGGCATAAGAAGCCAGGAGGAGTGAGGCTGAGGAAGCTGGAAGACAGCTGGGTGAGATCTGACTGTGGAGTTTCCTCTCTGATATCTCAGCTTTACCCAGAGATCTGGTTCTGAATTTCCTTTATTCCTGCAACAAAATCTAATTATGTATAGAATAGTAAGATGTTACTAACTTAAAAGTATAAAAGACAATTTGTATTGTAGAAATACATAGCTTTCTTTCTTTTTAAACAAAGATAATTAAATGTTCAACCATCATAGCCAAATTTTAAGGTCTGTTAAGTGTTTAACTTAATACTTAAAGGCCAGGTCCATTAATATTAGCTTGAAAGTATCTTTCATATATTTGTCTTCCTGCTAGTGATTTCAAAGTATTTCTTTTTAGAAAAAGAGATACTTTAATTTTATGTGTATGAGTGTTTTGTCTGGATAATGTATAGATATATGTATACCATATGCATGCCTGACTCTCACAGAAGCCCAAAGAGGGTGTTGTTGAACTTCCTGGGAGTTTCAGTTGGTTGTAAGCCTGCATATGGGTGCAGGATGCCAACTCCACATCCTCTGGAAGAGCAGCCTTTACTGCTGAGGTGTGTCTCTATCTCACTGGAAGTAAATGTTTTAACAGGTCCTCTCAATGAGGTTTAGGACAAGAGCCTTGGCTTCCAATATGACAAACTAGGTTTGACCACTTATCAGAGCCATGTTAGTGGTGATGGACAGGAAGTGCACTCTTACCATCCAGACCACACAGAATGATCAGAAAGTGGTCTAGTGACCCACAACTTGTTTCTGAGGGGTTGACAAAGACTTTGAGGCCTTCTTGAAAAGGGGAACAAAGGCTTGTATCTGTGGTGTGACTAGCTAGAGTTCTGCATAATTGGCAGAGTGGGTAACCTTGGTCAGACTGTGGTCATTATGTCAAGGCTGGTTCTGCAAAGGTCCTGAGAATTCATCCTGCATTGAGAGGACAGCTTGATTCCCCTCTAACCTCCGGTGGGAGGCTCACTGTTGTGTTGGGAGGTGGTTTTAGTCTGTTATGATAAAGATGTTTGTGGATCAGAACTGTGTGCTTAGAATCCAAGATAGCTGCAGGAAGGACAGAGTAATTTAGGAGAACTCATAAGGAAAAAGGTGAACGAGGCAAAATGAAGTCAGAGAAGGAGAAAATGAGAGTGAGTAGGTCAGTTGCTGGGCCCTCCTTCAATATTATTGTGTAATATATATGGAAAGATACAAAGTGAAAATCAAAGCTGGAGTGCAGCTCCAGAGCAGAAGCTTCCCTCAGAAAGTGTATTCTTAAAACCTTTAGATAAGATGCTAGTGCAGATCTGGTGCACTCGCTGAAGCTAAATTAGAGAGAAAGACATATATGTGCATTCTCATCTTGACCTTAAAGAAGAAATGGGCCGGAAATGTCATTGTAATTGGTGTTTGTGATGCATGAGAGCACATGAGGACTTGTATGTTTCCTCTGTTGACTGAGTGCCAGCACAGGACTCTGATATTGTTGTAGTCAGCGTGTATATTCAAAGCTTTCTGAATCTTGACATATTACATGGAAGAATATAAGAATCCTGAGAATTTTTAGTAACAAAATGTGATAACATTTCTCTCTGTACTGTTTTTAACTTAACATTGTGGTGTTTTTATGAACCTTATAGTGTTTAAGATAATGAGAAATATGAGATGATATACTTTGCTGAGCCACTTTCATATGTAATTGTAATTATCCACACAACTTTTGATTCAGAAGTAGAATACAAGAAATGTACCACATTGAAAATTGTTTTTGTATATGTGTGTGAGTGTGTGAGACTGAATGTGAGTGTATGACTGTGAGTATGTGAAACTGTGTGTGTGTATGAGTGTGAATATGTGAGACTGTGTGTGTGTGTGTGTGTGTGTGTGTGCTCACAAGAGAGAGAGAAACAGAAAGAGAACTTAAATGGCCCAAGAAAGCACCACTCATGGGTCATCTCCTTCCTTTGCTCTCTCCTTATTCAGATGGCACTGAACCCTCCCACATGCACTATGAACTAGATGAGAATTATTTCCGAGGTTATGAGTGGTGGTTAATGAAGGAAGCCAAGAAGAGGAACCCTAATATTATACTCATGGGTAAGGTGGCAGTGCTTAGGAGTCTCATTCCTTTTAACTTTTATATTTGAAATCATGCTTGTGAAGTTTCTTTTGATACTGAAAATACTAATGTTTTTGATACACACAGTGTGTGATACACACACACAATGCACCAGCTATGAAACATATACTGGGAATGATCTTATCACTCTTGATTATAGTGTATCTTTATATGTATAGCTTATTTAAATTTTTTTTTGCCATACCTACCACTGCTCCCCTCCTGCCCCTCCTCCCAGTCCTCCCCCAGCCTCCCTACACCCCACCTCCCCAATTAACTCCCTTCAGAGGGCAAGAAATCCCAAGGTGAATCAATTTGATCTGGCATATCCAGCTGAGGTAGGACCAAGTCCTTCCCCCAAGTATCAAGGCTAAGAAAGGTGTTTCCCCAAAGGGCATGGGCTCTAAGAAGCCAGTTCATACACCAGGAATATACTCTTAAAACACTTCCTGATCACTGTTCATCACTGAAGTCAGGACAGAACTCAAACAGGGCAGGAGCCTGGAGGCAGGATCTGACACAGAGGCCATGGAGGGGTGTTGCTTACTGACTTCTCAACCCACTTTCATATAGAGCTCAGGACCACCCAGGCCAGAGATAGCACCACTCACAGTGGTCTGGACTCTCCTTCATTAATCACTAAGAAAATGCCAGTGCCCATATTGAGCGTAGGTCTTAGCACTAGACTCACTGGATAGTATGTTTCGTTTCACAATTTTGTAGTAGCATGAACTACTTTAAACAGCCAGAGTGTAGGGCTTTTATCATTTGAAATGAATTTGCTATTTTGAAGTAGAATTACATTTAGACTGAGTTAATTAAAATTATGATCGATTTTAAATACCTTATTTAAAGCTATTAAGAATTAGTTCCTTTGATAATTAAAGGAAAGAATATTATTTTCCAAATTAAAAGAACAAAATGGAGAATGTATTCTTCCGGATAGACTTTAATGATAGATTCCAGAAATGTTTGGAACAGTATAAGCATCTTGGAATTGAGTGTGTGCTCCCTACTGTACTGTTTTTAAAGTCAGACCTCATTAGGTATAGGCATTTGCCTGTTAAACCACATCCCAGCAAAGGCTTACATGGTGGACTTAGCATTTGTTGTTTGTAAATGTTCTATTGTTTCAATGTCATACTTTTTATGTAGTGAAGTTAGTGTAGCAAAAGATTGTATCATGTTGATTCTGATGTTTTTTCAGCAGTGACCTAGACTGGTAATATATTTAATTGGAAATGAGCTGCTGAGCTTCTTTGAAAATACTGTAGTTAAAGTAGGAATTGTAGCTAGTTCCTTTCTGTTCTCCTTTCTAACTTCACAGGAAGAGTTACTGGGAGACTGTCCACTCACTCAGTGAGGTTCCCTTCACACAGCAGCAATTTCCTTCTGAATCACTGACATTTATGAACCTATTTAACGGCCAATTTAGGTTTGCTCATCTTAACCCTGAGAACTTTACATCACATCTATCTTATTTGGGTAGTTTGGAACAAGCCTTTCAGAACTTTTCAGTTTGACCTCAGGGAACAGGAATGCAGTATTGAATATACCCATAGGGAGTAGAGATAGATGTTAAAATGTTGGGCATTTCTTTCTGTTAGAAAATGCTGTGTGAGAGGTTTTTGTTTTTATTCCATTTACTTGAAAGCACATTTGGAAGTATAGGACTTGGCTGTAAAGATCAGTAAGAAATCTTAGTTTAATTCATTTGTGTGCGGTGGACTCTCTCAGCCAGCTGTACAGACCTCTGCCTAGTGCCCTGGGTCTGACTTGTTCTCAGTAGTCTCTGCATTGTTTGACATCTCCCTCTTTTTCCCTCTCCTCCCTGCAGGGTTGCCATGGTCATTCCCTGGATGGCTGGGCAAAGGTTTCAGTTGGCCTTATGTAAATCTTCAGCTGACTTCCTACTATGTTGTAAGGTGGATTTTGGGTGCCAAGCATTATCATGACCTGGACATTGATTATATTGGGGTTAGTAACATATTGGAAATAGGATTTATTTCTAGATATGTATTTTAGAAGTTTTATAAAGTAATTTTATTCTTATTTTGTTCCATTAAAAAGATTTATAACCATACTTTATGTATAGAAATACTATTTACATTGCACTATGCTTTGATATAGTATTTATTTTTAAACTATTATTTATGCATATGAATATTTTGCTTGCATGTATGTCTATACATCATGTGAATGCAGTATTTTGATAGGCCAGAAGACAACATTGGGTCCCCTGGCACTTGGAATTACAGGTGGTTGTGAGCCTCATTGTGGTTGGTGGGAATTGAAGCAAGGTCCTATGGAAGAGCAGCCAGTGCTCTTAACTACTAAACCATCTCTCTAGACCATTGATATAATTTTAAGAAGAAAAAGGGGAAATATTTAGGTTACAAAACTCAGAACAGATTTTAAAAGGTTTTTTTTTTTAATATTGCATGTAAAATTGCATGACAGTTCTTTCAGAAGATAGGAATATGAATTCTCAGATAGAGTGAAAGATGGTATGAGAATTGGCATTTTAATGATAGTGTTCATTTTCAGACATTTAAGACTTTCAATTCAGATATTTTGGATTTTTGTTTTGCAGATTTGGAATGAAAGACCATTTGATGCCAACTATATTAAGGTCCGTAAAAGTTTAATCTCTCTCTTTTTAAAAAAAAAATACGTTTATACACAGAAATTTGGAGGACAGTTGGATTAGAAACTTTTTTACAGCATAATTAATTTGCTAGCTGACATAAAATGAAATTCTTAATGTCTGAACTGATATTAAAGAATATGCATGTATTTCTTCATAGGCTCTGAATGACTTACATCTGATGAGTTACGTTGACTGTTCTTTTATGGGGTAGGGTTGTGGCTTACACTGGACTTGATGTCTATCTGAAACCCTTCAGCATGGAGAGAAAAACGAAAGAAAATGCAGGTCTCTGAGCTTTTGAGACCACTCTGGTCTACACAGCGAGTTTCAGGACAGTCAGCTTTGTATATCTCAGAAAACAAAAAAGCAAAAATATATGCATATGTAAATATGTACATGTATATTTGTATACTTTAGAATTCTGATAAATGTTATAAAGACAATTGTATTTTAGACTTTAAAGACTCAGAAAAAAATCATATTTCTGAATCCCTTTGAAATACCCATGATATTGCTTTTGTGTGTTGTAGTTACATTTCTGGCTGTGATAAGATCCTCTGACTAAAAGCAATGTTGGGGAGGAAAGGACTTATTTGACTTCTGTTTTGAAGTCTGTCCATGACTGAGGTAAATTAGGGCAGGAACTTAAGGAGCACGGAGCAGAAAGCATGGAGGGAGGCTGTTGTTGGCCCACTCTCAGGTTTATGCTTAGCTACCCCAGGGCCATCTGTCTAGGGATGTGCTGCCTACTGTGGACTGGGCCTTCCCATATTAGTTAACAGTAAAGACAACCCCCACGGACATGACCAGAGGCCAGTCTGGTCTGGGAAGTCCCTCAAATGAGACTGTTCTCATGTGACTCTAGCCCGTGTCAAGCTGGCAGTTAAAGGTGCTCAGGACCGAGTATGTTATATAACACACATCTATTTGCCATCACTGGAGAAGGGGGGTACCCAGACCAGAGTATGTTATATAACACACATCTATTCGCCATCACTGGAGAGGGGGTACCCAGTGTTTCTACATCTCATTTCTTGAGCTACTTTTCTGGGCACTTTAACACCGTCAACTCTCTCTCATGAGGTGGTTACTGTTGCTCCTTTCAGGAAACAGAACCAAAAGTAGTGATTCCTTCACTGGAAACCCAGTAGTTTCCCTTCAGATTTAGCTGTTCACCGCTTTACTCTCCATCTCTATTTGTCTTGTCCTACGTCACTTTTCTCCAGTGACATTTTGTTTACATTTTTGCAGTTTTTCTTTAAGAGTTGGTGAAAGTCTTCATCTTTCTTTATGTTGATTGGTAGCTAGCACTGAACACCTGTGGCTTATGTCAGACACTTCCAGCACTGGGAGGGTTTGCACCTGATTGTATCGGTTTATCAAGAAAAGCCTGTGGTGTAAAACCTTTTCCTTCTGATCCTGGAGAAGCTGCTGTCTTCTGCCCCGTTTTCCACATATATAGTCTGTATATTTTGGTGTTGTGAGGGTTTTCCTGATAGAATTCTGATCCTCCTTTAGGTTTGGGTAAATGGCCCTGCAGGTACATCTTATTTCCTATCCTGGCTGGAAGCATGAGAGACTGGACAGCAAAACGGCATAGTTCCCATTTACAGTCAATATGGCATATAAAAACTTAAGAACTGTGATATTTTTCAATTATAGAATTTTTTGAAGATACTGAGGAATACTTAAGATAAGATATTGTATTTTACCACACAGTACAGATAACTCAGTTTTATCATTATGTTTACATAGAAACTTTTTGTAAGAAAGCATACAAAAAGGAAAACATAGTATTATTTCTTAGTAATCCTGTCGAATGAGTTTTATATATTTATCTTTTCCAACTCCCTAATTTCTATTGTTTAACTGAATTTTAAACCCAGCAGGAAAATGTCTCTACAGTATTATCCCAGAAACCCACTCCTGCTTAAAGCAGTGCTGAAACTATCAATACTGTAGCTATCTTCAGTATTATTATTTCAGATCACATTTCAGTAACTAAAGCTTACTAACCATTTCTGTGTTCTATTTATATCTCCAAAGGAATTAAGAAAAATGCTGGATTATCAAGGTCTCCATCGAGTGAAAATCATAGCAAGTGATAATCTCTGGGAGCCTATTACTTCTTCCATGCTTCTTGACCATGACCTCTGGAAGGCAGTTGATGTTATAGGGTAAGGTGCAATTCACTTTGAAAGCCAGCAGTTTGTGGCTTCTTTATGTGGGTGTTGACTATGCCTTTGTACAACTGCATCGTTGGATCATGTAAGATGCTCATTGGTTGGTCGTTACAAATATCATATGAGAAAGGCCTTTATTGAGGGTTTCTTTTTTGTTGTTTTCTCTGGCCTGGGATAATCCGTGACTTCTGCCTAAGTGATTACAGACTTGAGACCTACCTGCTTGTGATCTTCGTGATGATCTACCTACCTGCTTGTGATCTTCGTTTCTATACTATAGAAAGCTTTCCCTAGATGAGCAATTTTGTGACTGTTTTAATTTTGTGTGAACTTCTAAATCCTTTATCAGTGGTTGTGGATGTTGTTTCTAGGTTTTTAACTGAGATACTCATTCCTTGGCTTCTACTGCCATAGGAAATGTGTACCTCCTGCCACCATTCATGTTGCATGTAGCTTGTGTTAACCTGTTGATTTAGTTTTGTAGTCACCGTACCTCCTGAGATGTTTCTGCTGGGCTTCATTCTCCCTAGCGCCTTCGTGTACTTTCTCTCACTGTAAACATAGTTGCCTGATTTTATTGCACCAATTCTATTTAGTCTGATAATGAAAATCTAGGGCCACTTATTGGGGAAAAGCTGAAAGATCAGAGAGACAAAGGAACAAGGCACCCAGCTAGCTCCTCAGGCCTGCCTTCCTGAATTCTCAGACTAAATGTCTCTTGGTCCTCAGCCAAAAGGGAAGGGGGGTCAAGACAAAGGGATCACTCTTGCCTCCTCCCAGCCTTATCTTTCTTTCTCTGCCCAGCTATCTCACTTCCTCTTCAACTTCCCTAGTGCTAGGATTAAAGGCTTGTGTCACTTCCGCCTGCCTCCCTTAAACCTTGATCTCCGCCTCTCCAGAGATGGGATTAAAGGCAAGGGTCACCACTCCCTCAATCTGTGGGTGGCTCAGTCCTCTGATTTTCAGGCAAACTTTAGTAGATATACAATATATTACCACATATCCCCTTTTTCTCACAGATAAAAAAAGGTTATAACTAATATAAGAAAAAAACTATATATAATAGCTATATAAAATGCATACAAGCAATAGTTGCATCAATAATGTCCAGTCCACTAACAATTGACAAATTAAGAGAAAATACTTTATTATTTTTCATATCTTTGTGAGTCCAAAGGATTGTACTTTATTCACTTTCTATCTAACTTGTATTACCAACTGAAAACTGTCTTCCAAACTTACACATTTTACACTTCTTAGTCAGTTTCTTTTCTGATTCTGTAGTTAGGAAAAACTATAACTATCTCATCTTCAGCTCCCTCAGACTGAGAAAGAAATAATATTAACTGAGTAAATGGGAAGTGACAGCAAACGACTTCCAAAAATGTGAGAAATGACAGAAATGGCTGGCTGCCTGGACAGTCACCCAAGGTTCCTCTGCAGTGTTGGGTCATCCATCTTCAGTCTACAGGCCTAGCATGCTGACAGACTTTTTCTTAAGGACCTTCCCATCTTGTCCTGGCGAGGCTCTGCAGTCCTTTCCTTTGTGTCCTGCTTACCTGTTTTGGACAGCATATGTCAGCAGTCGAGGCAAGGGCTCGCCCTTGTCCAGTGATTTAGCTTGGATTCTGCTTTTTGCTTGCATTGTCACATGTGTTTGGGTCACTGGAAGTGTGACTAGTCTAATGCAGGTATGTCAGAAGTGTGACATAGACCAGGTTCTGAAAATTATCAAAAACAGTTTTTTGATTACATGTTGAGTGATAATTTGGTATGTCAGATTAAATTACCTAATCTAAAAGATACAAACAAAACTTAAAGAGGAATATATGACATATATTTGAGATAAGAGAAATATAGCTCATATTATAAAATTATAAAATGTAGAAATAGTTTGAAAGATGTGGACCTTTATAAGGACAGAGTTAAGATTTACTTATATTATGATTTTCTAAAGATCATTGATAATGTAGTAAATATTCCTAAGATTTTCCTCCTTTAAAAAATATAGACATGGATATATTTTCATTGACTACATTAGACAAGCTAGGTATGGTGGTTTGTGCCAGCATACTGAGGCTGAGATGAGAAGGTCTCTGAGGGTGAGGCTAGCTTGGAGTTACACAGTGAGTTCTAGGCTAACTCAGGTAACAGAATCAAACCTGGTCACAGAAAACAAGAACAATATGTATATCAGACTTGTTTTCTGGAATGCCAACAAGGAATATCCTAATTTTTAATATGTTGACAATATTTGACTGAAGTGCCAGAACTGAACACTATGGTAACAGTCTAAAGTTAAGGGATATAAAAATGAGATGCAAGAATTTGTTAAATGTATGCAGAAGTTTCTGTCCTGCCTGTTCCTGCAGCCATTGAGTCCCAAATAAACACACAGAGGCTTATATTAATTATAAATGTTCTGCCCATAGCTCAGTCTTATTACTAACTAGCTCTTACCCTTAAATTAACCCATAATTCTTGTCTATGTTTAGCCATGTGGCTTGGTACCTTTCCTCAGTAAGGCATTCTCATCTTGATTCCTCTGCATCCGCCTTTCCCCTTCCTAGACTTCAGTCTGGTCATCTGCCTATACTTCCTGCCTGGCTACTGGCCAATCAGCATTTTATTAAACCAACCTGAGTGACAAATATTTACAGTGTACAAAAGCATTAGCATGGCAGTTAGAATTATAGGTTTGTAGTCACTAGTAGTTTGAAGACTAGCAGTTTTGTCTTTCAAGTTTATCATCATAAGGTAAGTACATTAATTTCTTAGACCTAGAAGGAGCTAAGATGCTCTTGGGTATTTGTGATGTTGGCCTGAAGCCTGTTCCAACTGTGTTGACACTTGACATGGTCCTGTGGAGCCTCACTTTTCTCTAGGTTCTCTGTTATGTATGTCACATGATTCAGTTATTCCTACCTTTCATGTTATACCTCAACTCACCTGTACTGATACAAACAATTCCTAAACAGGGATTTTTGATAAAATGACATGACCTAAATTGATATTGATTAAAAGATCTTTACAGTCATTCTTTTAGTGTCCTATTGTTCCAAGAAAGTACAAAGATTAGAATTGTGATGTAATAAATTTTCATTATTCTGCTTATATTCCTAAACTGTTTGTGAATAATTAACCTGGAAAGTTTATACTCTTATTCTTGAAGTTAGTGAGTGTGCTCTTATTATTGGATCACTATCAATCTAGTTTGTAATTTACATTTAATATCTTAGCTGTGTTGATTTATTTATCAGTAGTGTCTACACTTGTCATTAGAGCAGTATTTTATTCTTGGGACAATCAGTACATATTTATATTTTATCAGATTGAGTCTGTTCTCATGCTGGAATGAAAGACCTCATTTTCTGGGACAGACTCTCAGCCGCAGCACTTTTTCCCATCTCCCCTAAGTATTTCTTTGTCACTGGAATCTGTCCTCTGTCTTGTAGGATATGTAGCAACATTCATGGACTTTGTTTATTAGGTTCAGCTGCTACACCTCTCCTGCTTCAGCAGGAACAGTTGACAAAGTGCCCAGATATTGCTGCCTATCCACTTCAGGGATAAAATCCCCCTCCCTAATGGTAACTACTGCTCTGAGACAATAACTTAATTTTCTTAATATAGTTCATTCTTTTCACACAAGAGTTAGTGATACACTATTATCTGTAAGGCTTTTGTGGATTTGCTTTAGTGTTTTACCTTGGGGTAAGCCAGGATCTCTGTCTCTCAAGGACAGGAATATGGGAGAGGTTGCTTCTTCAGAGACAGAATAGACTCATTCGCCTTGCCTGGCCTCCTCCTGACTGTTTTCCTCTTGTCCAAAGCTCCCCAGCTTTCCCTGGAACCTCTTTCCCTGGTGAGTCAGTTAACTCACTTCCATTCGTTTATGGTTTCTGGAATATTGTCATTCCCTTCTGTGTGTGGCTGAAGGTTTCTGCCTTTCTGTTTTCTTGCTGTTGTTTGTAAAGTGTTGATATTGGACGAGTGGGAAGCAGATGCCTCCCTTCAATCTCTCATCTGTCTTCTGGAAGCTGCTTGACTCTTTTAAAATAGCAAACCCTGGCCAAGTTCTGTATTTCAATTCACTCATCTCACATATAAAGATGGCACCTTCTGACTGCTACCCACTGGTTCCCTTCTCTTCCAGAGCTCATTATCCTGGAACCCATACAGTGTGGAATGCAAAGATGACAGGGAAGAAGCTTTGGTCTTCTGAAGATTTTAGCACCATCAATAATGATGATGGTGCTGGCTGCTGGGGTCGCATATTGAATCAGAATTATATCAATGGGAATATGACCTCGTAAGTTATTTACAATCTTTGGGGGCTTTTATTATATGAATTTTAGAAAATACAGTTAGTAGAAACTTATAATGGACCGCTGTAATTTTATATCCTAGATTCAATGGTTATAAACATTTGCTTTATTGACTTAATCTACATATGCCTAATGTTTGTCTAATCTAATTCTTCTTTTCTACATTTGACAGGAGTACATATTAAATAAAGTTAGGTTTATTTAAGTACAGTTTATTCAGGCAGTTCAATTATTTGTTAATTTAGATATATTTTAAATTACTTTGTGTCATATAGTATACCATCTTATTTTAATATGTATATTTAAAACATAAAGATATTTCCATGTGGTTATATCATTTTCATAAATATGACCATATACAAATATTCCTAATTCTCAGTCTTTATTTATATTTTTAAAATGTCATTTATAAGTTTTGTCTATTTTAAAGAAAGATATAGCAAAGGTCTGTATATTCCATTTAGCAGTCCTAGTCCCTGTCTTTTAATGTAGAATTATTACCCCCCCCCCCACTTCTTTTCATAACTACCTTAAAACAACAACAGCAACAACAGGGCAGTAGCCTTTGGTTGGTTCCCACACCTTATGGGATCTTTTAACTTTATCTAACTCTTCACAAAGCTAAGTTTGTAAAGAACAGCACAATCCCTTTTATTCTTAAGGAAAACACTTCCTAAATGGTTCAATGACAGCTTAGGAGTAATTAGATGCAAATTAGCCTCATAAAACGATTATGTCTAATAAAAGCAAGTCAGTATATATACTTTTGTGGTGGCTTGTTTGATATTAGGATAATGCATATTCATTGCAGATAATTGGGACAATGAAGATGAGTACCAAGTGAGACAAAGCTGCCTATAGTGTTGCCATCCTGAAATAATGGTCCTGAAAACATTCTCCCATTTTTATATACTTTTAAATAATACATTGACACCTTATTATATGGCCTGTTGAATAAGCTGCTTCTCACTTAACATGGTATTAGGAATTTTTCTCATGTTAAGAATATTTTTACTTCATCCCCCCCCCCCATGTTCTTTGTTTTATTTTGTTTTTGAGACATGATCTTCATATATTACTCAGGCTGACCTTGAACTCTATGTACTATTGCTCAGCCTCTTGAGTGATGAAATTATAGGCATACACCATCACATCCAGGTACTTATCATACCTCCATATATTCTGTCACATAAAGGAGTGACATTCATCCTAACTATGCCCTGTCTTAAGACATCCTGCAATGCTTGATATATTGGTTTCTAGGCAGCTGCTCAGACTTTCAGAGTCCTGGAACTTATATATTTGTACTCAGGGCAATTCTGATGATGCCAAGTTTAGGAAACACTAGAGTACAAGAGGATGCCAGCCATGTGTGACCCAGATCATGAGAACTCTTATGATGTCCATTGAGAGTGTGTGTGTTTTAAGTTAGCATTATTATTTTTACTTTATATTGAGGTAATGAGGAGACTTAGGTTTTCTAAGAGTGCCAGAGTAGTTTTGTGTCTTAGGAGAACACTTGGTCAGGGAAATGAAATTCTCTGAGTGGGTGCTGTTTGTTTTCCATCTGTAAGGAACTCAGCCAGGTATGAAAAACTTATGTTTTGTACTTGAATTTTCTGAGAGCTGTAGGGTCACGACTCTGCTCCTGGAGCTCAGTATGTGTGGCAAATTATTAGTGTCTGTCATCTGAAAAAGAGCTACAAACAGGCCAGCAGGCTGTTTCAGTTAGTACCTCAGCGGAAGCAGGAATAATAGAGGCTAGAGTTGTGTCAATATATGTAATCCTCCCAGCTACCTGGTGCTTCAGATACAATCATCCTCCAGTTACAGGTGAGGGAACAGCAGTCAACAAAGGATAGGATGTGGAATCCTGATTTGACCTCAGTCTAAGAGTTCCTGCTCTCACACTGCAGTAGTTCCAAGTCAAGTTCATGGACATGACATGGTGACATGGGGAATTAGGAAGGCTGTCAGTGGGAGAGCAGTTATTGATAAGCTCTTACTTGTACTTGTTTCAAATTTTCAACATGTCAAGCATGATTCATCTTTTAGCTTGGGGACTGTTAAGCAGAATTCTTTTTGCGCGCACATGTGTGTATGTATGTGTATATTGTGTGTGTTATATAAGAATATATACACATGTGTGTTTGTATGTGTGTGTTGTTTTTAATTCTCTGGTTCACCATTAAGATGCTTAGATGAAATCTGAACTGGAATCTTAAAGATGAGAGTGAACTGAGGCAGCATATATTTGGTTTGGGGTATACTTAAGTTCATTTACATATAATTATGAAAGATTTTTACTACAATATTTTATTTATTTTTATTACATAGTATTTTAGTGTTTCTCCTTTTCCAACCCAATGTTTTATAGTACAATTGCTTGGAATTTGGTGGCTAGTTATTATGAAGAATTGCCTTATGGGCGAAGTGGATTGATGACAGCCCAGGAGCCATGGAGTGGGCATTATGTAGTAGAGTCTCCTATCTGGATATCAGGTATGGGTGGCAAGATTCTATCTCTTCCCCCACCCCCAGATTCTATTTGAGGACCAATCAGAAAGCACCAAAGGAGGAACTGTCCTGACTTTTAGTATGTGACTATTTGAAGAGAGATACGCTAGTGGTTTTATACTATTTGGGGTAACCTGACTGCTGTCTGGATTTTATACTTGATTATCCTAAGAACGGGCCTTCAAGGAGGAGAAAAGGAGACTGGAGAACGAACAGCATAGGGAAAGGGGATGTCTGGTCATGGATACAAAGGTAATCATGGAAGTTTGATTCTAAATCATGATAACAGCTGATGAAATGAAAATAGTTAGAAATGTTCAGGTAAGCCCAGCATGTATAGAAGTTTTAGAATTATTCTCTTGTATCAGCTCCATTTTATTGATTGAACTAAGCTATGCGAATAATATTAGATGACTAATAACAATTATAATCATTAAGTTAATCATATTATGTGAAATAGTAAGATGTAGTCAGAAGTTTTTGGCCTCATTTAGCCCCAAGGTCTGGACCTGCCCACAGCCACTTTGTCCCAAATAATCACACAAAGGCTTCTTCTAATCACATACTGACTATGACTCAGGCTCATTACCAACTAGCTCATATAACCTAACCCATTTTTATTAATCTATGTATTGCCACGTGGCCCAGTGGCTTTACGTGTGTCCCATTATTACATCTTGTATTCTGGGCGGCAGCCTGCAGCATCTTTTTGACTCCACTCTCCTTCCCTTTATCCCCTTGGATTTTCTACCTGTCTCTAAGTTTCCTTGCCATAGGCCCAAACATCTCCTTTATTAACAAATGGTAACAGTATATTTGCAGTATACAGAAAGACATTCCATATATGCCCCCCTTTTTGTCTAATCAAAAAGTAAGGTTTCAATTTTAACATAGTAAAATTACATAAAACAGTTATCAAGCAATAATTACGGTTACAATATCTAGTATATTTGTATTTAGCAAAATAAAAGAAAATATTCTACCATCTATTTTTATGAGGCTAAAGTTTCATATCTAATTTACCTTTCATTATAACTAAGAAAATCTATAGTTATAACTATCTAGTCTTCAACTCCACCAAAGACCACAGAAGGATATAATATTACCTCAGTAAGGAATGACATTGTAAGCAACTTCCAAATTCGAAAAATGATAGAGACATCTGACTACTTGGATAGTCACCCAAAGTTCCTTTGTAATGTTAGGGCATCCATCTTTAAACCTGTAGGCCTAGAGTCTCTGACAGACTTCTTAATGAAGCAGGAAATTTGAAGGACTGTTCTGTTCACCTTGTCAAGGTTTGTCAGTTGCTTCTCCTTGTGTCCTGTAGAATGGCACTTTTCTCTGCGAAGCAGGAACCTGAAGGACCATCTTGGCTTGTTCTGCAAAGTTCAGTGGTCATTTTCCTATGGGTCCTGCACATCCAGTTTATACAGCATATTGTCAAGTAGTCAGCAGTCGAGGCAAGAACAGTTTCTTGCCCAATGGCTAATCTTTGCCACAAAGAAAATAAATTTCACATGGAGTTTCTTCAATACCCATCATCCTCTTGAAGTAAATTAGTTCTGCAGGAGCAGACCTGTCTCACTGTTTAAAAAAAAAAAAAGTCTAAGTTCCTAAAATATTTTAAATGCCATGTTCTGTAAGTTACTTTGAAGTAAATCTAACTTACATGACTATAAGTTTATCATAGATGATTAACTATTAATCTGTAGTTCTTAACTATACATTACAATTTTAAAGGAATTGCATAAACATAGTATCTTAAACAAAAGTAGAAATATATATACAGTGTAACAAAAATTAACCTTATTGTATCACACTAAAATCCATACCAATGTAAAGTATTTTGAAATTAACAGTTGTTTTTGGATCAAAGTAGATTCAATAATCTATCTTTTAAAAATAATTTCTATATCATTTTACCTAGAAAGTGATTGACTATGACTATCATTTCATTTATAATGAAAACAAACATTTATAAACACTATTTTGGGAATTTGGGCATAGCTTTCCATAAACTGCTTCCTGCTGATTGGGCAATCACTGGCAATTTCATGGGGATCCTGAGAAAATTCAGAATCATGGTTAAATGTTGACTGTAGTAGCCTGTGAGGTTTCATCATCTCAGCCAGTTGCCTACAGGGGGGTCTTGGTCCATCCAACCATGTTAGCCATCCATAGCTTCTCATTATCTATAGAAACAAACACAGAACTTCTTTTCCAAAGTAGCTTATCTTTAGACCCAAATTTCAAAGTCAAGATATCTTTAAAATATGTGTTTTGGTTTAACTTATCAGCTCTTACAATTAAGTGTCTTTCTGCAGTTAGCGTGTTAACAGTTAAAACATTAAAAGAAAACACAATAACATACATAATTCACTTTGTGTATTTCCCATCTTTCGTGGCTTATATTTTTATTACTCTTTTTTAAGGGCTTTCTCTCCTTTTTGGCAAGAGTAACTTAGTCTTGCACTTTGAGAAAAGGAATGCACAATCACTTGAATTTTCAGGTTCTTTAGTTTGATCAGTCATTTAGAAAGCCTTCCTGCCATGATAACTTTCAGCTTAAATATTTAAAAGTGGAAGCATGTAAAGTTGGAAGATATTTTCTTAAAGTAAAATGTAGCTGCTTGGAATCAATCAGACTGAAATTGGTAGACTGTGTTTTATTTAATGTCGTCTCATTTACATCGTCTTTTCTGTAGCTCATACAACTCAGTTCACTCAACCAGGCTGGTATTACCTGAAGACAGTTGGGCATCTCGAGAAAGGAGGAAGCTATGTAGCTCTGACTGATGGCTTAGGGAACCTCACCATCATCGTTGAAACCATGGTAATATTTTGTTGTTGATACTCAACTAGTGGGGATCTCATACTTGACTAGAAACTTTGTCTTCAGAGTAAAGAAGGGCATTCTGTTCTCCTGAGCATAGGAAGGCCTTTCTTTAAGCATCTTGTGACGGCTCCCTGGGAGAAAGGGTCTGGTGGTTGCCTTCTGTCTTCTGAGGAAATAGCCTTCTATATCCTCAAAGTTAACGCTCCTATGGAGGCCTTCCTGGGAACCCATGTGTCAGCTGCTTTGGGTGTATAGCCAGGAGTTGGGCTGCCAAGTTAAACAGTAGATTTAATGGGGTGAAGAGTTGCCAGTTCCCTGTAACACTTCTTGCTACCAACAGTTCCTAGGGCTTCTAATATCACCATGTCCTCTCCAACAATTATTGTCCATTCTCTGTGTTGAGCCATTTTCAAGGGTATGAGGTGATGTCACAGGATTCTAATTTAACTTTTCCTAGCGATTGACGATTCTGGGCATACTTTCATATACTTTCTTGTGATCTGTAAATCCTCACTGGAGAAATGTCTATTTAAATCTACATTGTCCATTTAAGTTAAATGGATTTTAATTTTTCTTCTTGAATTGTAAGAGTTCTTCATATAATCCATCTAACCCCCCTCAAACACATGTGGTTTTCATATATTTGCTCCTGTCCTTATAGCATATACAGGGTAGGCCAGGCTGATCTCAGAGTCATAATCCTGTTGTGTCTACTTCCCAATGTCCTACATCTACAGACTCCCCTTTTAGTTCCTTTCTTAGTTGGTGGGAATGTCCTGTAGTAAGAGATTTCTGTGCCCAACTTGTCTCTTTCTAAAGGCATTCTTTGAAGTAAAAAACTGAATTTGTGTGACATTCAGTTTTTTTTTTATTTTTGCTGTGTGTACATTTAGTATCATACATAGGAAGCCATTGACTAATCCAATCTCATGAGGATTTGAAATTTACATGTATTTTTCCTAAGATTACTATTAAGTCTTACAATTAGGTTTCTGACCTGTTATTTTTTGAGGTGCTTAGCATTTGTTCAGCTCTCTCTCTCTCTCTCTCTCTCTCTCTCTCTCTCTCTCTCTCTGTGTGTGTGTGTGTGTGTGTGTGTGTGTGTGTGTGTGTGTGTGTGTGCACGCCAGCTGGTCTTCCACCGTGTCTTGAAAAGTCTATTTTTCCACTTGGATTATTTTTGCATATGTGCGGAGAAGCAATCTGTAACAAACTTGAGTGTTTCATTTTTTCTCTACTTGTGGTTTAGTGGTTACCATTACATCTTAAGTACTTTCCTTTTGAGTCAGGGTTTCGTGGGAGAGTTTTCTAGCTTTATTTTCAAGATTGGCTATGTGGGTACTTTGGATTTCAATGTGAATTTTCGTACTAGTTAATCAATTATTGTAAGCATACAACCTAACATATTTTCTTTATATGAATATGGGGAAGCATTGCCATTGTACCGAGTTAACAAATGTAGAGTGTCTTTCTGTGCATTATATCTTACTTAATTTCTCTATGGTACATTGTTTTGTGTTGTAGAAGTCATATTTTAGTAAATTACTTAATAAATTTATTTATTAAATTATTAACATTTATTTGTTATTAATATTGCTGAGTATTTTGTTCTTTTGGATCCTCCTGTAAATGGGTTGTCTCAATTTCATTTTCAGTGTTTCTATTTCTCGTGTAGAAATGCAGTTGATTTTTACGTGCTGATCTTGTGTTTACAACCAGCTCTTTCTGTGGATCACTAGAGGCTTTGCCTGTGAGCACACCCGGTCAGTAAGATCCATTTTGTCCTCCTCTACAGTCTCCCGTACCCTCCTAGAAGCCTGTGCTTCTTTTGTTGGTCCTGTTGTCCTGCCCTGCTGCTGGCTGCTAGGCTTTGTTAAGGTGCAGAAGCTCGGAGTGAAGAGCTTGCTTTTTGTACAGAGGACGTTGAATCCTTTTATCCAGGGGTCTGGTTTCAGAGTGCACACTCATGTGACTTTTGCCCATTGTCCACTCTAATAGTATGTCGCATTATAGGGACTTACTTCTATATGGGTCATCCTTCAACATTATATGTTATCCTTTGTATCTGATGTTGGATTTGACTTTTTATATCCCTTAGAATTTCCTTTCCTCATAATGCCCTGTTGGTTCTGGTAGTAGAGTAGTTACTAACCTCACGGAGTGATTTGAGAATGTTTCTGAAGAATCTCTGAAGGCTTGGTGTTTTCAGTTGTTTGGCAGAATTTATATATAATGTCATCTGGTCCCAGTATTTTTCTTCATGAGTTTTAGATTAAGGATATTTTTACTTACTGCAGCTCTATTCACATGTTATAGTTTTTTCAGAAGTGTCAGAATTTTCTATTCTGTCTTCTTTGTCGTTCTGACTTGCACTGTTAGGTACAGACTCCCCCTTTAGTTCCTTTCTTAGTTGGTGGGAATGTCCTGTAGTAGGAGGTTTCTGGCCTGGACTTTTGAGCCTAGCCTCAAGGTTTAGGCCTGCAGACCTACAGAGACACACAGATGCTTACAATAGTTTTAGGCTGATCGGCCTAAGGCCCGGGAGTATAACTTGCTCTTTACCCTCAATCTAACCCATGACTCTTATCCTGTCCAGCCATGCGGCTCGGTACCTTTTCTCAGAGCAGCATAGTTGTCCTCTGTTTCTTCTAGCTTCTCTCTGGCATTCTGCTCTGCTCTGTTCTTCCTGTTCCTAGAGTCTTCTTAGTCTGGTAGCCCCGCCCACACTTCCTGTCTGCCTTTAGCCAATCAGCGCTTTTTATTAAACTCATAGGCGGGGACAATTATTTACAATAGAAGAACATAATCTCCCTACAATGTCCATGGTCCTCATTCTCAGTTACCCAAGTTATGGCTCTCTCCTTGTTAGTCTTCTGAGGCTCCACTCATCTTTCTAAGGGAATAACGCTTTTCTTCACACCACTATTTATTGGCCATTTTTTGTCCTATGGATTTGGTTTGCTCTTCTGAAACTATTTCTCTTCCTAAAGTAGAAGGCAAGATTATTCCTTTGAAACACCTAAAAATATATAAGCACAAATAGCCTTTACTTCCTCCATGTGTGGTACTTTAGTGAAATTTATCTGTTTCCCATTTTAGCATTTTTTGATCCCAGAGTATATGGTTTTTATTGTTTTATAATTTCTCCCTCAACTTCATTGCTCCGCACCAAGGTATTTTTATATTTGTATTTCTTCATTTGCTCCCATTCTGATTGGAGAACATGCTTCCTGGTGACCTTTGAGAGGAACTGCAGCCATTGCCTGACATGTGATCCTGCTGAGAACTGCATGGAACAGAACAGGAGCTTTGTCCTGCAGTTCCACATGGCTGCTTCTTGGACTTGGTTAGCGGCTTGTGTTCATTCCTGTGTGGTTGATAGTGACAAGTAAACTCTCAGTCATTTTAGAATGCTCTCCTCTCTTCCGTTAGTTTTTATATTGAGATTTTCTTGTTTTTATTTATGATATTTTAATGTGTTGACTTCTGGCAATAAACTTTGTTTTTATTTTTCTTTGTTTTAAAACTGATTTTCTCTGCTACTACTGTCATTGTGGCCTTTTGTGGCGTCTGCTAGTGTATTAATTCCCCTGCATCTCTGTTTTCAACCCTTTTCCTTGAATGGGAAGCACGTCTGTCGTAGCTCATAGTTGGAGCTTGCTTTGCTTGATCTTATCTGGCATTTGTTTGGTTGCTGAATGAGTGTTAGTGTGGTGAGTTTATTTTAGCCTTGAGGTCTTTGTTCTCTGCATCCATGGTTTGTTTCTATTTTGTGTTCCTCCTCTGCCCCCCCCCTTTTTTTTCACACGGAGTGAGTGTTTTATGATGCTATACTCCATTCCTGTAATGATCTTTCCACTCTACTTTTGGGAGTTGTGTCTTAGCATGACTTGAGAATTTACCACGTGTACTTACCAGTTCAGGACCACCACAGGCCTCATATTACTGGGTCCTGGGCAGACACAGGGATGCTATTCTTCTGCCCTTCCATTCCCTTTAAGCTTTCATATTTTTACATTTTTATTGTACATATCACACCTCCAACAGGAAGATAACAGGGTGCCTTGAAATTACTACTTTAGATACAACTTTTTAAAAAGAGCTAATAAAAGAAAAGAGGACTGTATATATTTATATCATGTTATATCTATTTTATTTATGGTTCTGGGTTTTTAGATATGATTCTATGTAATTAAGTTGCTATTAGGGTCATTTCCTTATTTTAAGTTTTGGCCAGGCACACACAATGCCCACTCATTAAAGTTATGTTAGCAATGTATTTTTTTTTAATAATTTGAAATAAATGTATATGTTATAAATGTTTGCTTTTTTGCTACACTTCGGGCATCACTTATATAGTGTTTTCCTCACAAAATAGCTTGTATATTATTATCTGGATGATTTCCACGACTTTTCCTCCCTCAGAGTCACAAACATTCTATGTGTATCCGACCATATCTACCGTATTATAATGTCTCACACCAGTTGGCTACCTTCACTCTAAAGGGATCTTTGGTAAGTACACATGTTTAACTTTTATTTTGATTTCACACTTATGTTGAGGTTGGAGAGATGTGTCAGGGCTAACAGTGCTTGCTGCTTTGCTTAAAGATTGAAGCTGCTTTTCTACACCCTTGTGACGTAACTCATAACTACATATAGCTTTAGCTACAGAGGATCTGATACCCTCTTCTGGCCTCCAAAGGTCCCACATGGAGGCATACAGAAGCAAATAAAATAAATCTCTAAAAATTTGTGAAAATGTTGTGTTCTATTATAGGCCATCAATTCTTAAGTGAAGTCAATTTATGTATAAATGAAACCTGTCCTGTTGCCT
The DNA here is from genome assembly GCA_033318265.1 of Phyllotis vaccarum. Classification (NCBI taxonomy): domain Eukaryota; kingdom Metazoa; phylum Chordata; class Mammalia; order Rodentia; family Cricetidae; genus Phyllotis; species Phyllotis vaccarum. The sequence continues at coordinate 51,536,218 of JARWLC010000006.1, forward strand.
TGTATCTCCTGCATTTTTTAAAAAATACATGCTATTATGTACATAGTCTAGGCTGGCCTCACACACAGTGGAGGATGACCATGAACTCCTGAACATTCCACCTTTACCTTCTGAGTGCTAGATTCACAGGCATTTGCCAGCACACCTGCTTCAGATGGTGCTGGGTGAGCAATGCTAGGCAAGCCCACCACCAACTGAGCACATTCCCAGCCTCTCTGACCTTCTGACCTCCCGATAAAGCTGCCTGTGGCTTTGGGGACTTAAAAAAGTTATTTGCTGGGAGACTATCATTGTTGGTCTCAGGTCAGTTGTGTGATCTAAGGAATTGCCCTTTTCTTTTTTGTTTGTTTCAAGACGGGGTTTCTCTGTGTGGTCCTGGCTGTCTTGGAACTAGTTCTGTAGACCAGGTGGGCCTAGAACTCAGAGATCCACCTGCCTCTGCCTATAACTGCTGGTTTGTTCTGCCTGGCATAGAACAAACAAACAAAACAAAATAAAGCCCAATTTATAGTGACTTTAAAAAGTCACTAATTTTTTAAAACCTCTTATTAGATTTGACATGGAGAGGCCATTGTGCTTTCAAGAAGCACACTAGTGATGCCATAGAATTAGTTTTTATGACAGAGTTATGAGGGGGCCAGCGGAACTAGGGAGAGGGAGGATAAGAAAGGGTTAAGGGGAAGACATGTCTAAAATGAAGAGATCAAATGTATTAATGAAAAAGGAAGCATCTAATAACTCAAATCAGAAGGCAGAATGTCTAGCAAAGGGAGCTTGCTCACAAAGTACAGGGTGTGGAATATCTGGGTTCTGTTTCATCAAACACTGGCTCCAGTGGGCTAGAAGGGTTCAAAAAGATCTGCTGGTTCAGGCTTTTGGCTATTGAACAGCTGTCTCCAAAATTAAGCCAAAAACTATCTTCTTATTGTATTTTGCAAGCCCATGTTATCCACTTATTTATTTATCTAAAGCATGTTACAAAGACATTTAGGGACGCTTCAGATGTTATGACCACCCTAAGATGCCATTTGAAATCTTTTTTTTTTTTACCAAGTTGTTAAAAATCATGTAGATCTGTTTCTTTTCATGCAATTCAACTGTGAACATGGAGATGTATCTCCTTGCATATCCTTTTGAAAGAGGAGTTATCACTGTCAATGTGGTACTCATGTATTTACTGACTTAAAATTATTATAATAATGATTAATATTGATAAAAATTAATGATAATTATTAAAATATGAAAATTAAGACACCGAGAAAATTATTAATTATTCATATTGGATCTCCATTTTTTGGTTATTATCTATCAACATATCAAATCAGTATTCACTTAGCATTTTTTGCACTTATTTGAAAAAAAAATTTAGAATATAATGATTACCGATGAAGAAGTTCAGTTTTATATGGATGGCAATAACATACAAGAAGGCAGAAGAAAGCAAGCTAAGATTCTGTAATAATAAAGACACTATTAAATGTTTAATATTATCTTACATAGGTAGGCTAAGGCACTAAGATTTGTGGTTGACATCTGCCAGCGATCTCAGGTGTTAAATCAGTGAGTTAAGAGAATAGAGAGATTTATTGTCTCCAGCACTTTATCCTGTAAAGGGAAGCATGGCAGTTTTTTTCTGGGACCCTGGACATAATCACATAGGGAAGCACATTTGAAACAGGCACGGTTCCAAGCATACTCAGTTTAACGTGGTAGTTTAGTAAGGAAAAGTAGTAGTCAGATACTGCGCCTACCTAGAGGAAGGACACTGAACACACATTCCAAAGGAGACAACAGGAACATTCTGAGCATGTCCATTTCAGTGTTATAAGGATCCCGGCTGATTTGGTTCCCCAGCAATGCAAACCAGTGTCTCCAGGGAAGTGCTGATTTTTCTGAGATTTCTCTGAAGTATCTTAACTGAAACAAAAACAGCAGAGGACAGCCCTGGAGGGTCTTGAGTGCAGGCGTTTGTTGCTGGTGGTGTGTGCTTTGCTTAGTGCCTGGCGTTCATAGGAATGAAAGACTTGCTTGAGCATGTCTTTCTGCTTTCAAAAGTGGGACTGTTTTCATTTTGACATTGTTTTTTTTTTCAGCAACTTGAAACAGTGGGCATTGCTCTCTTTTTGAGGTATTAATTTCAGGATACGATGAATCTCTCAAGCATGCTTTCATGTGTTCTCTCCCCAGAAAGAAATACAAGAGCTCCAGGTGTGGTATACCAAGCTTGGAGGACCATCGGAGAGACTTCATTTTAAACAACTGGAATCTCTATGGGTAGTCTTAAAATTGATCCCTATGTTTGGTCGTTACAACAGTAAAAAGCAACAAATTCCATTAACGAATTAAAATGAAGTTAATTTTATGGCTACAGGACAGTAGAGATAAAAATTTCCCCATATTTTTCTTAAATAGAAACCCGGATTAAGGTGTGATAAGCTTGTGCATTGTGCTCGTGATAAGCTGTGTCCCTTGGCAGTTACTGTGGGCAGTTCTGCCCTGTGTCTCCCTTATTCACTGCTGTTCCTTGTTCTCCTGCTGCTGTTTGCCTCATTGTTTAGAAACTGCCTACCGTTTCAACAGACTGGGCTGAGTCTCAGGGCCAGCCTTTACACTGTGCCAGAGGGCTGTGCCTCAAGGACTTTGTACCATCAGCTTCCCCTCAGTCTATTCACATTGTCCCACATGACCCCCAGTGTCCTATCACATGACTCCCCACTGCTGTCCTCAAGCAGTGGAAGTCAGCTTCCTTTTCAGAGGTAGATCTCAGTAGGTGGCCTCTTCTTCCAGAGGAAGCTTTTAAGAAGACGCGTCAGCTAAAGTGTCAGTTTCTCTGAAGCTGTACTTACCCAGCCCAGTGCAGGACTATGTGTGGGTCTCCCAGCACGTTGGCTACCTTGAGATTGAGGCTCTGCCTTATTTTGCTTTTAGTTCAGAGATATTTGGTGCTTGGTACTTGGTGATTCTTTAGAGAAGATTTCCAAGAATAAATATGCAAACATATTACATCATCTAATTCACTTAATTTGCTACATTTTAAAATATTAATGTTCTGACAATTAGTTTGTCAATATCAATGATTAAATACCTATTAGAACACTCCCTACTTGTATAATTCAGTAGAAATAGCATAATGAAATTGATTTCCCCATAGGAATATTATCTAGAGTTAATCTTGAGCCAGAATGTGGCACTGGATATTCATGATTCTGCATCTCTTTACCTTTAAAGCCAAGATATAATACTAAGACCTTTGGTTCAGTGTGATAAAAACTTATTAATGTTTCAAAGACAGGTTCAAGCTCAGTGCCCACATTAGTTATGCAGGAATTCTAATGTTTCCAGAGGGCTATGCATCTCACAGGAACTGTTCTCTGGAGAGTGTTTTCTCCTGCCACACACTGAGGTGAGCTAAGCAAGTCCTTTATAAGCATCTGGTCTCTCACCAACTCTCTGAGATTTCCATTCTTAGCCTTGAGGGTTAGATGAAGAATTTGCTAGGATCATAAATGTGACATAAACCTAACCTACTAATTGAGCATATACTATATATATAAGGAGCATATAATGAACAAATTTTAATTCTTTTTTCTCAATTATGAAAGATTTCTTGTGGTTAATGGTGGAGTTGTGCATTCCTTTCTATTAGGAAAGCTCTGGAAGACACAAGCAAGCCTCTGGGTTGCTTTAATTGAGCAAACTCAAGCTCCAAGGAGCGTGTAGTGCAACGGAAGAGGGACTGATAGATCGCCGATCATCTTGGCCTCTCCCCTCCACTTGGTGGAATTCTTTCTATAAAGTATCATTTATACAGCCTTGGAAAACCCCTTAAAACGTGTCAAAGGCCTTAGAGTTGCTGTGTCTTCCTCAACAGCTCTGACAGAGTGACTGTCTCGGCTTGTTTCTCCTAAGCTGCCCCCTCCCATGAGGTACCTAGCATGGCTGTGAACGTGGGGCTGTCTTCTCTTTCAGCTCCTTGACAGCGGCAGCTTTGCCATGGAACTGCAGGAGGACGAGCTAGTGACAATCACCACTCTCACCACAGGTCGGAAAGGCAGTTACCCTCCTCCTCCCAAGTCGCAGCCCTTTCCCACGAGCTACAAGGATGATTTCAATGTTGGTAAGCAGTTTCTAACTAGGCGTCACATGTCACCCTTTCTTCTGCTCGGACCGCATGAGCGATAGCATGATGGTAAAGGGACCCTTTTTAGCCTGTAGAGTTTTATTTTGTTAAAAGATGGGTAATGTTCCCAGTTCTTTGAGGTGAATTTGTATTTTTCAGTTGCAGAAAAAAATGCAGAAGTCATCAGAATGAGAGCTGTAATTCTGAGTCGCGTGGGGTGAGACTTAAGCTCGGTATCACCTCCTTGGCGCTCACGAGTACTTTTCTGTCATGCTCAGGCTAAAGCACATTATGTCTCTGTCTTGGTGCCAGGGCAGCCATGGCCTAGTTAGGGGCGTCTCTCATTGTCTCCTGGAGGTTAGTCCTGGGGTCTTGAGGAGCGCCTTCTCTAATGTGACTGGAGGATGGGCAGTTGGGGAAAACATCTGTAAACGGAAGCATGCACATTTGCTGTGTACGCAGTAGTGTTTGGTAGGACCGAAGGTTTCAAAGCTGAGCTGAGTCATGTAGCTCAATAATCTGCCCTCAAACTGACAGCTGCAGAGACTAACATTGCCGAGTGATGAACACGTCCTCCTGCAGGGGGCAGCACTGCTTGTCCCCCCCCCTTCCCCCAACCTGGAGACTCTGCCTCTGCCACTCATTGCTGGGCCTCACATTCCCTTGGCTGGACATGAACTTTCAGCTTCTTAACATAGAAAGGCCTTGGGGCTCTGGTACTGGCATCTGATCAAGTATTTGTTTATACATCTCCAAATCTCTCTGTCTCTGTCTCTCTCTCACACACACACACACATACACACACACACACAGACAGACACACACATGAGTCTTTTGATCTAAACTTTGATTGGTTATAAATATTATTTATGTTTTTAAAATTATTCAAAAGTGTTTCACAATGTTCCATGGATATCAGAAAGGAGAGAACTGGGAAGGGGCTGACACTCGGTCTATGAGATACTAAACAGAGAATTTGTTGTGTTCTCAACAGATTACCCATTTTTTAGTGAAGCTCCAAATTTTGCTGATCAGACTGGCGTATTTGAGTACTACACAAATAACGAAGACCCTGGAGAGCATCGTTTCACACTGCGCCAAGTTCTCAACCAACGACCTATTACCTGGGCTGCTGATGCCTCCAGCACCATCAGCATTATAGGCGATTACCACTGGTGTGTGAGAGAGATACCTTGTGATCTGGGTACATTCTGAGTGACAAGGTTGCTGTAGTCCTTTGTGTCAAGAACTTAATAGGAAGGTCATAATTGTGAATGCAAACAAGCAAGTTAGTTATGTCCTTTCCTCCAATTTATAGCAACTTTAGTGAGATAAATTTAACGTTAACAGATGAATTGAGAGTACTTAGACCCGATTACATAATATTATATTATTTTATAGTTTCCTATTTATTTGCAAGACCTTATGATTTTTTTAACCAGGCTTGATTTGTTGAGCTGTGCTGCCACCTGCTGGACATACTATAGAATTACACCTTAGCGGAAGCAAACCAGCTTTAATTTTTAAGGCTAAGCAATTCAGCCCTTTAGATGTATAGTAAACATACAAGTTATATTCTTGCCTAGTTAAAACGCAACTGACAAATAAAACCTTTGCCTTTACCTTTAATTTAGATATGGAATTTTAGAGTGCTGACTTACTGTTTTGCCCACTAGTATTTTCTATTTTACTCATTATTAACACTGTGGAGACATATATCTACAAACTCTCTCTCTCTCCGTCCCCTACCCTCCCGTTCCCTCCCTTATATGTGGTAAAGTTCAGCTCTGAACAATTCACTTAAGAAACTTTGAGAAATGTGAAGGACGGGTAATTCTAGATCCAGTATCCCCTATTTCTTTCCAAAGCAGACGTCCTCAGTGTACAAGGTACCCTTGTACCCTCAGTCTCAGTTTAGATAGTACTGGTCAACATGCACATTTTTCTTCCTGCTTCTGTTAGGTGTTGTATGAAGCAGGTTGTTTTTAGGAATGATGTTTTAGGGTGGTAGAATCATCTCAGAGGGAGAGTATTGCACCTGGTAACATGTTCAAAGGAAACCAATCAGAGGAGAGCGTGTTGTAAAAGCTCTGATAGTCCCTTCTTGGCAGAATCTTTCCTTACCCTTGACATACTCCCATGGACCAGTGAGCCTATAACCAGTGCCTCACTCTGTCCATATAGGTATCGACCAGACATCCTATGCAGGGCAAAATGCTTCTCAGGTGATATTTGTGGGCCAGCATCATCACATTACATGGGAAGTTGAGACATGGACTTCCGAGGGCCATCTCATACTCACTGAATTAGGCATTGTGGAGATGATGGCATTGTGCTGACTTAGCAAGTTCTCCATCATATATTTCAGGTCCTGCTGCAGAATCAATATAAATTTTGTTTGTTGTATTTATAAATACATTTTTAGATATATTTTTATGTATATGGCTGTTTTGCCTGCATGTATGTTTGTGTGCCATATGTGTGCTTTGCTGGCAAAGTCCAGAAGAAGGCATGGGACTCCCTTGAAACTGGAGGTGCAGACAGTTGTGAGATGCCATGTGAGTGCAATTGAGCCAGGGTCATTTGGAAAAACTGCTCTGACTCCAGTTCTCAAACTGACTATCATTTTAGAGACAGACTTTAGTTAGATCTTTACTCAGGAGGTTTTTAATCTTGGTAGATAGAAATGTACACACTGGCCTCAAAGTAGCTTAAGAGAGACATCACTGACATGGCCGCATGCTTCACTGGTGATGGAAATGTAAATCTTTCTGTTGATGTCACCAGAGAGTTTGCCTTTGTGCAGCATAGAGATTTCTCATTCAGTATCATACTGGCACAGTGACAGATTGTTTTAGAATAGAGGGACAAGAAACATACTGTTATGGTGCTTAAAACTAGTAAATACTGTCTATCCACACACTGCAAGAGTCAGAAGAGTAGATTAATTTAATCACATAAAACTCGACACAGCCGTCAGTGAAGATTCTTGAAGCCCATCCTCGGTACAAGCTCAGACATAACCAGTCACGCTCTCAACCAGAAACAGGAAGCATTTGCTATGAGGTGGTGAGTTAATGTTAAGGTAGTTCCATAACTGAAGAGGGTAATGGACTCTCTCATTCTGCAGGACCAACATGACTGTGCAGTGTGATGTTTACATAGAGACCCCACAGAGAGGCGGTGTATTCATTGCTGCAAGAGTGAATAAAGGTGGCATCTTGATTAGAACTGCCACAGGCGTCTTCTTCTGGATTTTTGCAAATGGATCTTACAGAGTTACAGCAGACCTGGGTAAATGACATGTTTTAATGGGTCAGAACGTACTTGGAGCCTGTGTGTCTAATGAGAAGGATTTCAATGTGTGTGTCAGGCATGCAGTGCTGTGAGGATGTGCTTGTGAAGACCGAGGTGAAGTGGTGATGGAGGACATAACACTCTGAGGAGACACTCTAAAGACTAAAATTATTGGTGCTTGTGGAAATCAAGGGACAGGTTGAGCCCCTTAAGATGGAGACTCGTATCCCCCAATATAGGGAACCTGGAAGGAGTTTGTCTTGTTTCCCTGGCATCTTCTCAGCAGGGCTGGCCTGTGCAGACAGCTCCTAATGAAGAACGGGGACCAGATGCATGTTGACATTGAATTGCACTTAACCCACACTGCTGTAGTGATTCGAGGCCTGTGGTGGTGACTGACTGCTCAGTCCCACGGTAGTGATGTGTCACATTAGTGACAGTTTTTATTTATTTTATAGTTTTCTGATCCCTTTCCCAGCCCTGGAGATAAAGGAATAGAGACATTGTCATAGTAAAGCCCACTTAGGATCCAAAGCACAGTGAGAGACACAGATTGCTTTTCCCCAAAACTAAGAATTCCAGTCTGCATCTTTAGGCCCCACTGTGCTGGTTAGAAGTCACCTGCTTGATGTCTAATCCTAGGTTCCTCTAGACATTCAAATGCCATGAGTGTAAAACTAGCTTATTCTAATCTTTGCCTATTGTAACTGATGCTGCTTTCATATAGGCACATCTGTTAGCTGACAGCCTTTGTAGCCTTGGATGGCTCTAGCCAGATAAGTGTATCCATGAGTTTCCATGCTACGACATCAGACATGGTTCGTTTTTATCTCATCCGTTCTGCTATGAGCACACTTTCATTCTGTGGTGTAAAACGGAATCTCAATATGTGCTTGTGTAGTGTGTATCCGAATGAGGGATTTTCCTTTGAAATCAATTACAGATCTGGAAACGAAGGGACAAGGCTTCCTTAAGGTAGACTCACTACGTACAGGTGTCACGTGTGGTCCTTCCCGAGTTGTGTGGTCCTGGGATGTAGGTTTTGTAAGTAGGCCAGTTTTGAGATTCTCTTTGTGCTACAGGTGGATGGATCACATATACTTCCGGACATGCTGACATTACAGCAAAAAGATGGTATACACTCACCTTAAGCATCAAGGTGAGTGTTGGTGATGAGAAGAGTGGAGATAAAATGTTTGCGTGACTCTCTAGAATTTTGCTAGAGAACAAATGGAAGAATATAAATGGTGAAAGGGGAGCTTGTTATGGAATCATTAAAACGTCCATCCATGGGATGGAGTTGCATGTCAGAGCTACTCTCGCGAGAGCCAGCAGCTAACTTCTTAGATCACGGCTTTTATTTTTTAGCTGTGTTTTTGTCTTTTAACTTGAGTTAAGTGAACAACTAAACTGCTCTCAGTGTTCTTGAACCAAGAGTACAAACAGAAGCAACAAGTGTCTGCAAAGTCACGGAGGCTTATTTCTGATCGTTTATGTTAGAGATACTAATCATGGGATAAAGGAAATCTGAAAGTCATCAACAGCATCCTTGGTTGATCACAAGGTACTGACTGGCAGTGCTCCAAAGGATGCTATGTTGAGAAAGTGTCTTGTAATGTGCGACTCTTCCAAGTAGTCTGTTCATACTTTTGTTTAGGTTGTAAATATAAATTAAAATTTAGATCCAATGAACTTAACTTTTTTTCTTGGTATCCATTCAGCCACTAAATGGGAGAATTCTGATTTTTAAGCTGTTTATGAATAGAGTTGAGGGTCTGGTTGGATTGTGCTGTAGTTAATTTTATCTACCATCCTTAATGGGCAGAATCTGTGCTGATTGTTCTTTGAGGGCGATCTCAAACATAGTTCCTGAATGCTTATGTGGTATGATTGGTAAAGATGGGCATTTAGAAGAATTGGATTTTAAATTTCTTTTAAAATGCATTTAATTCTGTTTAATTATATCTTGAGAATTTTATGTGTGTATTTTAATATATTCACTCCTCATATCCTACCAGATTTACCCTCTTTCTTACTCACATAACATGTGTCAAATCCAGTTAATATGCCCATATCCTCTTGGGTATGTGACTATCCATTCAGGCGTGTTCTGTTTTCCAAGGGCCACATGCTCTAAGAAAACTTAACTTTCTTCTCATTGTAGTGAGTAGCTCCTCAGTCAGAAGAGTTTCAGGCCCACCCCATTTCTCCATGTTGGGATTTTGTCTGGCTTACATTTGCACAGGTCTCATGCTTGCTGTCACAAGTGCTGTGTCCAGGAAACCATTTTTCTTATAGTCACCCATTGTCTCTGTCTCTTATGGTACTTCTGCCTCCTCTTCTGCCCCATGATCCTTGAGCCTTGGGAGGATGGGGTGTGATATAGTTGTTCTAATTCAGGTGGAACATTTAGAAGCCTCTCATCCTATGTCCCTTGACCAGTTGTGCATCTATGTGTTAATCACCATCTACTTCAAATAAGCTTCTCTGATGAGGCTTGAAAGATGCATTTATCTGTGGGTCTAGGCTACAGTCATTAAGAGCTGGCTTAATATTATGTTCGTTAAGTGAAGTAATTGCAGTGGTAGGGCATCTCCTGGATTCTGTGATTTGTCTAGCCAAAATTTCTTGGTCCTGATAATGGTGCCAGGTAGATAAGAGAAAAACACTAAAGGCCTTCTCCTAGGTCTGGTTCTGACATCAATGGGTTTTTGAGACTTTGGGCAAATCAGTTGACTTCTGCCACTCTCTGATTTGGAAATCAGGTACCTTCTAGATTTGCCATGCTATAAAAGAGAATTCCTACTCAGGGCTGGGCAAATGTTTTTCTTGAAGAGCCATACACAAAATAGTTGGGCTTTGTGGTCCATGTGCTCTGCTGTTGTCATGAGAAAGCCATGACAGATGAAGTAAATAGTTAGTGCCTGCTTTCCGGTGGGGATTATTGTAAAAAGAGGTGGCTGGCCTGGGCCATGCTCTGCTGAACTTGTCTGAGTCAGTAACTTGTAAATGAGTACATGCAAAATTATGAAGGAATTTGGGGTAATATGATAAAAATAACCCCCTTGCTCTGACTTCCTAACTATGGAAGTTAGAAAAAACTGTGCCAAGACAGTGATGCTTGAGTTTGGATGTAAGTTAGGCAGAGAACAAACTGAATAGCCCTCATATCTGGTGTCAAAGATGGCTGGTCTGGCCTTGTATAGAGAGCATCTGGGAAGCCAGAATGACTGGAACCTGAGGAGTGGGATTAGGAGGCAGTGTGGCCCCATAGGACAGGCTGTGGATTTAATATCAATTGTGATGTGTGTCCCTTGGGCCAGTGTTAATAGTTCCTGCTCTAGAAGTGGCAGGGGATGTCAGGAAGTGCTTTTGAGCTGTCGGCAGAGGCACGTGGCAGCACACTGGGCAATTCCTGGCTCCTCTGCAAAATCTTCCACATAGAACTTTAGTCAGCCCAAGTCTAAGTGTCTCTATCTGTAAAACTAAAGAGCATTGCATTATAATTTTAAGACAAAGATTTGTGCACAGCTTGGGCCTATAGTTTGGTTCTCTACTCTCTTATTTTGAAAGCAGCTTGTTTTCCATGGCTATCTGTGGACTTGTGCTTTTGAGTGTGTGTTTGTTAGTGTACTACAATAGTGCTAATAAAAGTTGAAATTTACAGTTTTCCACTTACCAGACAGTAAGGGGAATGTAAGAACCACTTTCTGAGAAAGACATACTTGATTTCTCTCCGTCGTTGCTAGTGACTCCTTATGTGCCAGTTCTTCCTATCACTGCTGCTCTTTTGATGGAAGAGTTAGGTGGTCCTGTCTGTGGGGACATGCTTCTCGAGGGGACAGAAAGAGTAAAACGAGGCTGACTCCTCTGGCTGAGTGCACAGTTCTTAAGTACACAGCAGTTTGCAGCAGGCGTCTGGGCCCCAGCAAAGTCTGGAGGGGTCTCTCACTTAGCTGCAGTACTGTATGTGTAAAAGGTACAGTGTTGTTTTCATGGACTTCTGTCTGAAGCTTCATAATGATGCTATAAACAAATTATGGGCTTAATTTGCTGGTTTTGATTTGGAGTGAAACATCAGCAAATATAGAGGTTTAATGTATATTGGGAACTGTTTAAAACAGGTATTTATTAATTCTCTCAGAAAAATTTTGATGTATTTCAGACTTTTGTTCAAACATAAGAAACTATATTTTGCAGTTCTAGGTGAGAGAGATGTTTGTTTCACTAAGTAACTGAGCTATATCCTTAAACAGACTTCAAAGAATCATTTCCACATTTTCAAGGAACATATTTCTCTCTCCTGCAGGGTTACTTCGCCTCTGGCATGTTGAACGGCAAGGTCCTGTGGGAGAATGTCCCGGTGAAATACCCAGGGAATGGCTGGGCTGCGATCGGAACACATACCTTCGAGTTTGCGCAGTTTGACAACTTTCACGTGGAAGCAGCTCGCTAGTACTCACAGGGCATCAAGACTCTATTCGGATTTTCTATTTTTGATTTTGATTCAGGGCCAGTTTTGATGGACCTATATATGAGCCTTTAAGGATAGCTAACAATAACGAAGAGTAATAGGGAAAATGGTACATTTTTGCTAGATCCTGTGAAAGATTTAATTAGAACCAATTTTGGAAGGAATGCAGATGTCTTTGGCATTGCCTGTGGTAGCCCATAGGATCCACTGTTTGTTAGCTTCGTCCTTCAGGAGTGGTTTGGGTGGTTCCTGCCTTTCAGTCTTAGTGCTAATACTGAGGTAGCTCCCTCCATATTGTTGTAAGTGACCATACAGGTGGATGGATGGCTGGGACCTGAGAACCACAGAGGTGTGTTATGAGCACTGACCATGTGTCTAAGTGAGTTGAGGCCTCCTTAGAAGATGCTGATGCTTCAGAGGATTTGACTACACTTCAAAAGACACTTCAACTACCTACCCTCCCTCCCTCCTTCCCTCCCTCTCTCCCCTCCCTCCCTTCTTTCTATGCCTCCTTCCCTTGATAATGATGCTTTTGGAATTACATGAAATTATGGTGGGATAATATGAAAAATACCTCATTAATAAACTAACTCCAAAGCCATTTCTGAAGTAATAATAATCAGATTAAATTGTATTCTTGTATTCTTTAATTATCTTACTTCCAACTTTTAACTCTTAGCACCCTTATAACTGTTTTGAGAACATTTTCCCTGAATAAGTCAATGCTGTAGGTGGATCTAGCAGCTTCCTGTGCATTTTTTGTGCCTTTTGCAGTATGTTATCACAGGTGGCTCTGGAAACAGCAGCAAGCACTTAGCCTTCTACTAGCTCACTGCATTGGGTCATCTAATGTTTGTATGGATAGATGCATTATTATATTCTTAATGTGTATATTTAAATGTAGGTAAATATGTTTATCATTAGTATTATTTATGTCTAAACATTAATGTAACTCTTAGGAACGAATATGTTTTTCATGTGTATAAAGGGAACTCTCGAATTCTTTATAAGGAAAAATTATTCAGGAATTAATTCTATTACATGGGAATTTGTAATAGTCTAACACTGGAAGAACCACAAAGAGCTTTTGTGTTGCTTTTGAAAACTTGATGCTAATTACCAGTATAAATCAGATTAAAGAAAAAATAAAACCAAGTCTAAGTGATTTATGTTTGGATTTCTAAATATTTTTGAAAACTAACATGATTTATAATAGAATATTCCCACTTTAAGTGCGTAATTTGGTGTTTTGATAAATGTAAAGATTCCCTTGTAACCAATGCTCCAGTGAAACTCTTGAAACTCTTGAAACTCTCTGTTATACCATCAGGCCCCCTCTCACATATTTTCAGGCAACCATTCTCACCTTCAGGAGGTCCCATTTATTAATGTTCTTAATATCTGTGCTACTTGTGTTATATTTAGGAAGTGGTTGCCTTTGCCAATATGTTTCAGGGTATTTCCCACTTTCTCTTCTATCAAGTTCAGTGTAGCTGGTTTCTGTTGAGGTCTTTGACACACTTGGACTTGAGCTTTGTGCAGGGTGATAGAATTGAATCTATTTGCATTCTACAATTTACCATCCAGTTATGTCAGCACCAATTGTTGAAGATACTGTCCTTTTTCCATTGTATATTTTTGGCCTCATAGGTGTGGGGATTAAGGTTGGTGTCTTTGATTCAATTCCATTGATCCACAAGCCTGTTTTTATGCCAGTACCAGGCTGTTTTTATTACTGTAGCACTGTAGTATAGCTTGAAGTCAGGAATGGTGATACCTCTTGAAGTTCTATTATTAAACAGGATTGTTTTGGCAATCCTGGGCTTCTTGTTAATCCACATGAAGTTGAGTATTGTTCTTTCAAGGTCTGTAAAAAAATGTGTTGGGATTTTAATGGGAATTGCATTGAATCTGTAGATTGCTTTTGATAAGATTGCCATTTTTACTATGTTGATCTTACCTATCCAAGAGCATAGGAGGTCTTTCTGTTTTCTGATATCCTCTTCAATTTCTTTCTTCAATGACTTAACTTTAAGAACTTTCTGTCACTTTTGTTAGAGTTAACCCAAGATAATTAATGCTATTTGCAGCTATTGTAAAGCATGATTTTCCTTTATTTCTATTTCAGCTCTTTTATCATTTGTATATAGGAGGGTTATTGGTTTTCTGAGTTATTCTTGTATCCTGCTACATTGTTGAAAATGTTTGTCAGCTATAAGAGTTCCCTGGTAGAATTTTGGAGGTCACTTATGTATATGATTATATCATCTGCAAATAGTGATAGTTTGACTTCTATCCAATTTGTATCCTCTTGATCTCCTTTTGTTGTCTTAATGTTCCAGCTAAAACTTTTGAGAACTATATTGAATAGATATAGGGAAAGTGGACAGCCTTGTCTTGTTCCTGATTTTAGTGGAATTGCTTTGAGTTTCTCTCCATTTAGTTTGATGTTGGCTGTCGGCTTTAGGTATTTTCCTTGTAGTCCTGATCTCTCCAAAACTTTTATCATGAGGAAGTGTTGGATTTTGTCAAAGGCTTTTTCAGTGTCTAATGAGAGGATTATGTTTTTTTTCTTTCAGGTTGTTAATATGGTGGATGATATTGACAGTTTTTCTTATATTGAACCATCCCTGCATCTCTGGAATGAATCCTACTTGATCATTGTGGATGATTATTTTGATATGTTCTTGAGTTTGGTTTGCCAGTATCTTATTGAGAATTTTTACATCAATGTTCATGAAGAAATTGGTCTATAATTCTCTTTCTTTGTTGCATCTTTGTGTGGCTTGGGTGTCAGGGTGACTGTAGCCTCATAAAGAGAGTTTGGCAATGTTCCTTCAGTTTCTATTGTATGGAACAGTTTGAGGAATATTGGTATTAGTTCTTCTTTGAATGTCTGGTAGAATTCTGCACTGAAACTACCTGTCCCTCAACATTTTTTGCTTGAGAGGCTTTTTATAATAGCTTCAATTTCCTTGGTGGTTATAGGTCTATTAGGTCATTTATTTGGTCTTGATTTAATTTTGGTAAGTGGTGCTTGTCTAGAAAGCTGTCTATTTCTTTTAGGTTTTTCCAGTTTTTCAAAGTGTGACCTAATGATTCTCTGGATTTCCTTGGTGTCTGTTGTTATGTTCCCCTTTTCATTTCGGATTCTGTTAATTTGTATTCTCTCTCTCTCTCTCTCTCTCTCTCTCTCTCTCTCTCTCTCTCTCTCTCTCTCTCTCTCTCTCTCTCTCTCTCTCTCCCTGCCTTTTGGTTATTTTGGATAAGGGTTTTTCTATCTTGTTCACTTTCTCAAAGAACCAACCCCTTGATTCATTGATTCTTTGTATTGCTCTCTTTGTTTATATTGTATTGATTTCAGCCCTAAGTTTGATTATTTCCTGCTATCTACTCCTTTTAGGTGAGTTTGCTTCTAATTGTTCTAAAACTTTCAGCTGTACTGTTAGGTCTCTTGTGTGAGGTTTCTCTAGGTTTTTCATGTAGGCATCTAGTGCTACGAATTTTCCTCTTAGCACTGCTTTCATTGTGTCCCATAATTTTGGGTGTGTTGTGGATTCATTTTCATTAAATTCTAGAAAGACTTTCTTTATTTACTTCTTCCTTCACCAGAGGTGGTTCAATTGAGAGATGTTCAGTTTCCATGAATTTGTAGGCTTTCTGTGAGTTTTGTTGTTGTTGAACTCTAGCTTTAGACCATGGTAGTCTGATATGATACAAGGGGTTATTCCCATTTTTTTTTAATCTATTGATACTTGCTTTATGGCTGAGTATATGGTCAGTTTTAGAGAAAGTTCCATGGGGTGCTGCAAAAAAGTTATATTCTTTTGTGTTTGTGTGGAAATTTCTGTATATATCTTCAACCCCCTTTTCTCTGTTAAATTTCTGTCTGGAATACCTATCCATTAGTGAGAGTGGAGTTATTGAAGTCTCCCACTATTAATGTGTGGAATTTGATGTGAGATTTAAACTTTAGTAGTGTTTCTTTTACATATGTAGGTGCCCTTGTGTTAGAGGCATAAATATTCAGGATTGAGACTTCATCTTGATGGATTTTTCCTAAGATAAATAAGTAATGTTAGTCCTGGTCTCTTTTGATTGATTTTAGTGTGAAATCTATTTTGTTAGATATTAGGATGGCTACACCAGCTTGTTTCTTAGGGCCATTTGATTAGAAAGTCTTTTCCCAACCCTTTACTCTGAGCCAGTGTATGTCTTTGAAGTTGTGATGTGTCTTTTCTATGTAGCAGAAGAATTGATTTTGTTTCTGTATCCGTCATGTTAGCCTATGTCTTTTCATAAGTAAATTGAGTACATTGATATTAAGGGATATTAATGGCCAGTGATTGCTATTTACTGTTATTTTTGGTGGTAGTGTCTGTGTGTGTTTTTCTTCTGTGGGGTTATCTACTGCTTGTGGTTTCATGGGTGCATCTAGCTTCCTTAGGTTGGAGTTTTCCCTCTGGTGCTTTCTATTGGACCAGATTTGTGGATAGGTATTGTTTCAATATGGTTTTGTTGTAAAATATCTTGTTTACTCCAAATATGGTGATTGATAGTTTTGCTGGGTATAGTAGTCTGAGCTAGCAGCCATGGTCTGTTAGTGTCTGTATAACATTTGACCAGAACCTTCTGGCTTTCATTGTTTCCATTGAATAATCTGGTGTTATTCTGATGAGTCTGCCTTTATAGGTAACTTGGCCTTTTTCCTTTGCAGCTCTTAGTATTATTTTTTTATTCTGTTGGTTTAGTGGCTTGATTACTATGTGGTGAGCAGATTCTTTTGGTGGGTCTAGTTTATTTGGTGTTCTGTAAGCTTCTCATATCTTTATAGACATTTACTTCTTTAGATTGGGAAGATTTTCTTCAATGATTTTGTTAAATATATTTTCTGTGCCTTTGAGCTGGTATTCTTCTCCTTCAATTCTAGTTATTCTTAGGTTTGGTCTTTTCATGGTGTCCTATATTTTCTGGACATTTTATGTTATGACTTTTTTCATTTTAGTGTTTTCTTTGACGTATCTATTTCCACTATTGAACCTTCCACATCAGAGATTCTTCCCTCCAACTCTTGAATTATGTTGGTTATGCTGCTATCTGTAGTTCTGGTTCATTTCTTCAGATTTTCTATGTCCAGCATTGATTCAGTTTGTATCTTCTTTATTGCTTCTATTGCAATTTTTAAATCTTGAAATGTTTCCTTCACCTGTTTGATTTCTTTTCTTCTTTTTCTTTATTTTCTTTCAGGGATTTGTTGATCTCTTCCAATTTTTTGTTTGTCTTTTCTGTTTCCTTAAGGGATTTTTATATATTCTTTTAAGACTTCTATTATCATTATAAAATTGTTTTTAAGGTCATCTCCTTTTGCTTCTTCTGCATTGCTATGATGATCAAGTCTTGTTGTAGAAACACCAGATTCTGGTAGTGCCATATTGTTCTTTATGTTGTTATATGTATTCTTTCATTGGCATCTGCCTATTGCTTCCTTGGATCACTGAAAGATTTGTCTATATCTCAGGGAGCTGGTTTTGGCAATCTATTCTGGCCATGTCTGTGTCTCAGGAAGCCTCTCTTTGTCCAATCTGGGCTCTTGGTCCACTTGGGGGTTGGGTATGCTGTGTCACAGTGACCTATACTTTGGTGTAATAAGAACTGGCTGATTCTGTGTCTCAGGGATCAAATTTTGGTCAAATATGAGCTCTTGATCCAGAGGGAACTCTTAATCCTATAAAGGTTCTTGATCCAATACGTGCTGGCAACTTGTGGGGGACTAAGGTACCCTCCTCTTAATGCAGTAGGTGTTGAAACACTGTGGGTCTCAGGTGGCTGCTCTTGGTCCAGTAAGTGCTGAGGAACTGTGGGTCTTGGGTAGCCACTCTTGATCCAATAGAAACTGGGGAACTGTGGGTCTCAGGGAACCTCTCTTGATCTAACAGGTGCTGGGGGGCTCTGGGTCTCAGGTTGCTGCCGAGGTCTCTTTTGGACTAATGAGTGCAGAGGATCTATGGGTCTCAAGTTGCCACTGAGGTTGCCAGGTGATGGGGTGAATTGGGGATTGGGATAGGGTTTGTAGCTGGGGGTTTCCAGTAGACTGGATTTTAAGGGGATTCTGGCCTGCAGGGGTTTTCTATGCCGGACTGGATTTAGGGGAGAGATGAGTGGAACTGGGGTTCCAAGGGCTGTGTCTCAGGACCTGGGTCCTGGAGATTGGGCTCTCTGACTGGGCTGGGTGGA
Organism: Phyllotis vaccarum; assembly: GCA_033318265.1. Classification (NCBI taxonomy): domain Eukaryota; kingdom Metazoa; phylum Chordata; class Mammalia; order Rodentia; family Cricetidae; genus Phyllotis; species Phyllotis vaccarum. The sequence goes on from JARWLC010000006.1 coordinate 51,554,343, forward strand.
GTGTCACTCAGCTCTTGGTACAATGGGCCTCTAGGTGCTTTCCCCCTCCTCCCTTTGTCTTTTTATTTTTTTGTTTTTAGATCCCTTTTTCTAGGGAAAGTTTCCTGTGCTTTTCCTCCACAATGTCCTCTCTCCCTGTCTACTCCCCTTCTGTTTTTCTTCAGATGATCCCTTCCTGCCAGCCATGCTATATCATGATATATCAAGTTGCAATGAGGTTAAATACCTGCTCTTCTATTAAGGCTGGAAGAGACAATCTGGTAGGAGGAACAGGTCCCCAAAGCAGGCAACATAACTATCTCTCCTGCTCGCACTGTTCAGAGCCTCACAAGAAGACCAAATTATACAGTTGTAACATATATGCAGAGGGTCTGTGTCTCTGTGTCAGTCCCATACAGGCTTCCTGGTTGTGTTTCCCATCCCCATGAGCCACTGTGAGCTCAGGATAGTTGGTTCTGTGGGTTATTTTATTGGTGTCCTTGACCCCTCTGGTTCCTACAATCCTTCCTCTTCTTCTGTAGAATTCCCCAAGCTCTGCCTAATGTTTGGCTGTGGGTCTGCATCTGTTTCCATCAGTTGCTGGGGGAAAGCCTCTGATTACATTTGGGTGATGTGGGAGTGTCTTTCTGTATGCTGTGAATATCAATTTTTAAATAAAGGAGCTGTATTGGCCATGACAGGCACCATAGAAAAAGTAGGCGGGGAAATCACAGCATAGGTGGGAGAAGCAGGGCGGAGTGAGGCAGACTGAGCCAGAAGCCCAAAGAAGAAACATGTGAGGAACACAGGTGAGCCACAGGCCACGTGGCAGACAGATTAATGGAAATGGGTCGAGTTCAGATGAAAGAGCTAGCTAGCAATGTGCTTGAGCCATAGGCCAAACAGCGTGAACTTAATATAAGTGTCTGAGTTATTTTTGGAGGAAAAACAGCGGTGGGCATCTAAGCAGTCTGGGGCTGCAGGTCTGTGGGTCTGGACCTCTGGCTGCCAGGGCCAAGAAACCGTACTGTAACAGATGGCATACCAACGTAGGCTGAACATCCACAGACAGCCAGAGAAAGATTAGAAAGGGCTCTAGAGCACAGAAACTGAGCCAAAGCAGCTTCCAAATTGTGTATCTGAAACGGGTCACTGTACAGAGAAAGTGCGACTTTCGGGCCACATTCAAATGGTGACTGCAGACTGGAGGCAGGCAGTGTAAGCTGCAACCAGGTCGGTTCCTGAAGTCTCACAGAAGACTTGGTAGCATGTGATTGATTTAAGGTTTATGATTACTTTGAATAAAAAGGAAACAAAGTCAAATGGTTTCTTAGTAGCAGCATTTCTTGGGTCTGCTCTGTTTGCTGCCGGCGACCCCTTTAATAGAACTTCCTGACTCAGATTTTTTTGCAAAACTATGTGGCTCTTTAAGAGAGTGCAAGTATTTTAAAAGCTCTCTGTTTGGAAAATGATTAAGGATTCACAATAAAACAGATGGAGGAAAAACCTGTAAATGGGTTACAATGTGTGTAAAATGTACATAGGCTTCAGAGAGAAAAGAAAGAATGTAGAGAAAGTCCATAAAAAAGAGAAATGGAGTAATAAAGATATAATAAGCCACATAAAGATGGAAAATAGACACAGAATCTGGATTATGATTATTATTGTTTTCTTTTAATTTTTTAACTGTTAATGAGCTAACTTCAGAAAGACATGGATTGCAAAGGCTGCTAAGTTAAACATGAATATATATTTTGAAGGTATTTTGATTTTGAAATTTGTGTCTAAGGATTTATTGCTTTGGAAGAGTTCTGCTTTTGTTTCCACAGAAGATGAGAATCTGTGGATTGATTACAGGAAAATATGGTTTCATCAACCAAGACCACCTGAATATTCTCTGATAGAAAGAGATGGTCACATCAGTTTCAGGGCTTCAGACTAAGATGATCCAGTCTTAAGAACCCATGAGATTGTCAATGCCTCTTAATCATCAGAAAGTAGTAATGGAAAACTACGTCCAAATTCCCAAAATATTGTTTATAAATGTTTCTTTTCATTATAAATGGTTAATGGTCGTAGTTAATCTCTTTCTAAGAAGAAAAGGGGATATGGTATATGAATGATTTTTAAAAATTAGATTATTGAGTTTACTTTAATCTAAAAATCAGCTGTTAATCTCAAAATATTTTGCAGTGGTATGGACTTTGGTTTACTGATACAATTTAAGGTCAATTTTGCTTTGCTGTATGTATTTTTCTACTCTACTCTTGTTTAAGGTATGATGTTCCTGTAACTGATTTAAAATAGTAATGCATAATTAAGAAATACAGATTAATAGTCACCTATGATAATCAAACTTACAGTTATGTTAGTTAGGATTTTTTAGGTATACAAAGATATATTTCAATTAGATAGATAATCTTCAAAGACTTCTAAGACCTACAGAATATGGCATTTAAAATGTTTTAAGAACTCAGACTTTTCTGGCCAGTGAGACAGGTCTGCTCCTGGCAGTACCAGTTTACTTCAAGAGAAAAATGGGCATCGAAGAAACCCCATATGGACTTTACTTTCTTTGTGGCAACAGTTAGCCACTGGATAAGAACCTGTTCTTGTATTGACTGCTTGACCAGATGCTGTTTAAACTGGGAATGCAGGTTCCATAAGAAAGTGACCTCTGAAGTTTGGCAGAATAAACTGAGATGGTCCTTCAGGTTCCTGATTTGCAGAGAAAATTGTCAGACATTCTTCAGGACTCAAGGAGAAGCGACTGATGAACTATACCAGAATGAGCAGAGCAGATTTCCTGCTTCACTGAAATGAAAAGAGGCTCTGGGCCTGTAGGCTGAAGATGGACGCCCCAACTTTATAAAGGAACTTTGGGTGACTGTCCAGGTAGATAGGTGTAATCTCTGATTTTGGAAGTTGTTTGCACTTCCAGTTTACTTGGGTAATATGTCCTTCTGTGATCTTTGATGTAGTTAAAGATTAGTTAGTTATAGGTATGGCTTTTTTTGGTTATTTTAAGGTATATTAGATATGAAACTTTAGATTCACAATGATAAGGTAGCTGATAAAATATTTAATTTTGTTAAATACAAATAGACTAGATATTGTAACTGTAATTCTTTCTTGGTAGCTATTTTGTTACATGTAATTTTGTTATGCTAAAATTGAAACCTTCCTTTTAGATTAGACAGGAAGGGGGAGGTGATGTGGGAATGCCTTTCTGTATGCTATGAATATCAATCTTTAAATAAAGGAGCTGTTTTGGCCCATGACAGGCACCATAGAAAAGTAGGAGGGGAAATCACAGCATAGGTAGGACAAGCAGGGTGGAGTCAGACAGATAGACTCAGCCGCCAAAGAAGAAACATGTGAGGAACACAAGTGAGCCACGGGCCATGTGGCAAACAGATTAATGGAAATGGGTTGAGTTCAGATGAAAGAGATAGCTAACAATGTGCCTAAGCCATAAGCCAAACAGTTTGAAACTTTATATAAGTGTCTAAGTCCTTTTGGGGCCTAAGCACCTGCAGGCAGCTTAGGAGTCTGGGGCAGTAGGTCTGTGGGTCTGGACCTCTGGCTGCCAGGGCTAAGAGACCTTATTGTAACAAGAATCATTTCATTGATTTTTCCCCCTAGTCATGTTTGGTTCCATCCTAGGTCTCTGGGGTATACTACCTCTGGGTCCTAGCCACCAGGGGTAAGTTCCCTTATAGGGTATGGTTCTCCATCTAGGCCAGTTATTAGTTGGCCACCTCTGTCACATTCTGTAGGCAGGACAAATTTTAGGTTGAAGGGTTTGTGGCTGGATGGTGTCTCAGTCGGTCCACTGGAAATCTTGCCTGGTTACAAAAGAAGGATGTTTCAGGTTCTATATCCCCTATTTATACGAGTCTTAGCTAAACTCATTCTCACATATTTCTGGGAGTTAGGTTTCTAGCTCATCCCAGAGATGTCCCCAGTTTCCAGTAGTGTTTCCTTCCATCCTCTCCCCACCCACCTTATCCCTCCTGTTACATTCCCAACCCCCTACCTTTCTCTCCTTCTATCCAACAGCCCTGTCCATTTTGTTTCTCCTTTAGAGTAGGACTCTTACATCCCCACCCTCTTTATACTTAGCTTCATTAGGTCTGTGGATTATATCATGATTCTCTTTTACTTTACAGCTAATATCCACTTAAAAGTGAGTAGATAGTGTGTTTGCCTTTTGGGGGGCTGTGTTACATCATTTAGGATGATTGTTCTATCCATTTGCCAGCAAATTTCCTAATGTCATTGTAATACTCCATTTGCATAAATGAATCACATTTTCTTTGTCCATTCTTCAGTTGGGAACTTCAAGGTTGTTTTCAATTTCTGCATATTACAAATAAAGCTGCTATGAAAATAGTTGAGCAAGTGTCCTTGTGGTATGATGGAGAATCCTTTGGGTATGTGCCCAGAAGTGGTATAACTGGGTAGACTGATTCCAAATTTTTCTGAGAAACAGCCATATTTTCAAAATGTCCCTCTAGTTTGCAGTCCCTCTAGCAGTGGAGGAGTGTTCCCCTTGCTCCATATCCCCTCCAGCATGATCTGTCACTTATGTTTTTATCTTAAACATCCTGACAGGTATAAGATGGAATCTCAGGCTAAGGATGCTAAACATTTTAAGTGTTTATCAGCCATTTGAGGTTTTTCTATTGAGACCTGTATCCCACTTTTTTTGTTGGATTATTTGGTTTGTTGGTGTCTATTTTCTTAAGTTCTTTATATATATTGGACATTAACTCTCTGTCAGATGTGGGGTTGGTGAAAATCTTTTTCCATTATGTAGGCTGTTGTTTTGTCTTATTGACTGTGTCCTTTGCTTAACAGAAGCTTTTCAGTTTCGGGAGGTCCCATTTGTTAGCTGTCAAACTAGTCGCCTGTGCGATTGGTGTTCTGTTCAAAAAGTTGTGCCTTCAGGGATGTTCCCCACTTTCCCTTCTATAATGTTCAGTGTAACTGTTTTTATGCTGAAGTCTTTGATCTGCTTAAACTTGAGTTTTGTGCAGGGTGGTAGATATGGATCTATTTGCATCTTCTCCAGGCCACCATCCAGTTATGTCAGCACCATTTATTGAAGATGCTTTCTTTTTTTTCATTGTATAATTTTGGCTTTGTCAAAAATTAAGTGTTCATAGGTGTGTGGATTTACTTCTGGGCCTTCAATTTCACTGGTGAACCTGTCTGTTTCTATGCCAGTACCACGTGGTTATTACTATTGCTCTGCTGTACAGCTTGAAATGGGCGTTACCTTCAGAAGTTCTTTTATTGAGAAAGGGTGTTTGCTTCAGTGCCCATGTACAATATGTTATAGTTTTGCTTATTATTATATCTTTGTCTCGTTTGGGATACATAATGGTCCCTTCTAAAATTATCTGGGAAGTGGTGTCTCTTCTTGATTTTCTCCAACACTTTGTGAGGTTCTTAAATTCTAGAATTTGTAAGTTCTCTCAGTTAAAAGACAGAAGGCAGAAACCATATCAGAAAACACTGAACACAAAGAATGATAACTAACCATGTGGGATAAACTGCTAAGAATTAAAACAACTCTAATGGACTTCAGGAGTCGCACAGGCCTGGCAGTCCATGCCTGCAATCCCAACACCCAGGAGGCTGAGGTAGGAAGCTTGAATTAGAAGATAGCCTTGCTGTACAGCAGAGCAGTGTCTCATCCCCACCTGCTTCTGCCGGGGGGGGGGGGCAAGAAAAGCATGGATAGAGTCCAGCTACTTCCTTGGCTGCAATAGCCTACCAAGGACAAAGGGAAAATTGATTTGGTGGAGTTCCTTCTCACAGACTGGCCTTTGGCTCACACAGAAGATGGCAAACACTTAAAAATCCCTGCAAAGTGTTAGGGCACTTGTAATACTGTTGACCCATAAGTGTATATCTTACTTCAAAGGGAGTAATAGTTTATTCTTGAGCAAAATATGAGTGACTACAGCCCAGGCTATCCTAAATACCATGTTCCTGTGTGGTTGCATTTTCACAAAGTTCTTATAGTAACAGAACAAAAGAAGTTGCCACTCAAGGCACTTTTAAAAGATAAATTGGTGGCAACATCAGTAGATGGGTTACAGCAAAGTGGGAAATTCTCAGATTTGGGCCCCAGCCCAAATTCTATTCTTAGTCTGGGCTGGTGCAATCCGGGGATCTGTTCATACAACTTCAAAAGTGTTTTTAATTGATGTTCATAAGGATGTTAAGGTCAAACAGAGTTGGCATTGACTATGAGCACAGGAGAGCTGACCCTCCCCCCCACTCCCGCCACCACCTTGGTATGCTCCTTATAGCAATTTGAGAGGGTCCTGCACCTCAATTAGGAGAAACAGTGGAGCTGGCTCTGGTTTTCTGAGTGTGTGTGTGTTGTGATCTAAGAGCCTGAGAGCAGAAGAACTGGCCCTGCTGCATTGGGTGAGCTAGTAGGCAGTACTGGAGAGCTCTCCCAGGTAGTGAAAATGAGGAAAAGCTGATGGGCCTGGCCAATCCAGCTACTATCCAGGCCCAGAACAAGGGTTATGAGTTGTCTCACCTAATATTCACCTCATCTCTGAACTATTGGAACAGGTGAAGGAGAACAGATCCCAAACAGCAAGATCTCCATGACACAGGACCACAATAGGATAGCCAAGAGGAGCCCCGGTGAGAGTCTATTATTGGTGGCATAGCAGAAGCCAGAGGCCTCAATCTAAACCAATGGCTTGTGGAAATGAACACTTGCAGATAAAAATAAATGGACTAAAGGGTACACTGTGTGACTCAGTGGGCCACACGATAGCTTCAATGGCAAGATTTTACCCTCCCCTCTATTTTTTTTTTAAATGTTTTTTGAGGGTGGGAGAGGTTGCAAGGGCTGAGGGTGAATGAGGGGACAGGGAGATAGGTGGGATTCAAATGCATGATGTGAAATCCACAAGGAATAAAAGTTTAAAAATTAAATGGTATTAAGGGATAAAGATAGCCTAGGATAATTTAGTTCTAGATCTGAATATTCCAGCTCTCCATAGTTACTAAAATTCTAGTCAGCCAATCAGCCTTGGAAAACCTTTAACATAGATATTATTATTGTGGGAAATTTTGTTATATTAATATAATTAATCTGATAACATCTCAAGAAAATATCTCTTGGGAACTGCTCGTCCACTCTTGAGTATGTACTACCTTTTTCCCAAGCTTCTTTCTCACTTTCCAAATGGCAGTATTCAAAATCTGTGCTATAGGAGCTGAAAAGATGGCTCAGAATGCTTGCTTGCACATGACCTGAGCTTGGTTACCCCCACATCAGGTGGCTTAAAACCACCTGTAATTCCAGGTCCAGGGACCCAAGACTTCTGACCTTCCTGTGCACAGACCTCCCCCACCCCCCAGACCCAGTAGAGGTGAAGGGAGTCACTTTCAGGACTTTAGGAAGACCTCCAGAGCAGGAAGATAACCTTCTTCAGATGCATCTACTCAGCTAGTTTTCATTGCTTTATGTTTTATCAATGGCAGAAAGTTGGCTAGCCCTTTGGGACTGCATTATATCTTTTCATGAAACTTTACAAATCGCTGCCATTTGGAAACCAGCATGTTCAAGTAAAAGATTTTAAATTCTTGCTGTACCACTCATGCTATTTTTAAGCAGTGAATGGGCTGTTCCTGTTCTTAGCATCTTGAAATGGTGTCAACAGCCACTTGCTGGGTGTTAGTCTGTAAGCTCAGAAACGGGTTAAGTTTGATTCCATGCAGAGCCATATCTGCAGCATCTAACATAGTCCCGGAAATTAATGTAGACATGACAAATATGTAGCTGTTGGTAGGTGTCTCAGTTACTAGTCTATTGCTGTGAAGAGACCACATGAGCTAGGCAACTTATAAAGGAAAGCATTTTATTGAGGCTTTACAACCATTTCTGAGGGTAAGTACAGCATGACAGCTGCTAAACAGGCATTATTCTAGAGTAATATCTTGGAGCTTATGTCTGATCTATACCCCAAAGGCAGAGAGAGAGAAAAAAACTTTTGAAACTTCAAAGCCACCCCCAGTGACTCCTCTTCCAACAAGACCACACCTCCTAATACTTCTTTAATAAAACAAAGAAAAAAAAAGTCACCATCTGGGGAGAAAGGGACCAAGCATTCAAGTATATAAAGCATCCAAATCTATAAGCCCATAGAGGTCATTCTCATTTAGACCACCACAGTAGGGTAGACAGGGTAGACAATATTTGTGAGGTAGCAGGTATCTTGTGTTAAGTAACTCATGTGAGTGATATCATTTTAGACTTGTAATGTTTGCAACTAAAATTCAAAGCATGTCAGAGAGTGTTGACACCGAAATTAGTCAGCCTGACTATATTACTAGGGAAGCTGGGAATTGCCAGTGATTACCATATGAAATGTATAAAACTACTTTTAAATAGGAAGTGCGTGTGTATGTGATGTGTATGTGTTTGCACATGCATATGTATGCATATGCACAAGGAGGTCGAAAGTTAGCACCCTTCATCTTAATTTTTGAGACAGGGTCTCTATGAACCCAAAGTTCATTGTGTCTGGGTTGTCTTGCCAGCAGCCATTAGAGATCTTCATGTCTCGGCCTCCCCACTGCTGGAATTACAGGTATGTACTACTGCATGTGGAGAACTTTTACTTGCTTCTGGGGATCTGAACTTAGGACCTCATGTCTGCTTGGCAAATACTTTACTGACAGTTAATTCCCTAACCCAAATAGGGTAGTTTTAAAAATCTAACTAGTTGATGTTATTAAACACAAAAAATTAATTAACCTTATAAACAGAGAGAGCTGACATGTTCATTTAGCCAGCAATTCTTGGGAGCTGAATAGGGGTGCTTCTGATTGTTCAACAGCTAGTCAAAAAGGTTCTATCTCGTCTTGGAGATATTGCTCTTCTGAGACAGTCATTCATATTAAAATTCTTGTCTCACCATGTTACTATAAATCCTGAATAAGAGACATTGATTCTTTCAGGATTGGATTGATTTCCATGGTTCTAAAGTTTCTTATGGGAATTATGAGAGTTTTTGCAGGGATGAAGAACAGAACTGACTGTGTCTCTGGCACTGCCCTTCCATCTCCATCAGGAGAGAAGTTTGGCATGGCTGTGTGCTTGTTTGCTTATGACGTATTTCCTGGTCTCCTTTAATACTAGAAGCCTGTGCTAAGTACTGAGACTGATTTAACCTCATGTCTGGACTAAGACTCCTTAAGTCAGACCTATGGATCCAATACATTTTAGTGGCAGACATGGGACTATTTGTAACTGGGACATGGCCCTAGTGTCTCCTCAACATGCTGGTCTTTGTGAGCTCTGTTGAATTATTCAGACAAGACAAAAGCAGTGTTTAACAAAACAGAAGGCCTCACTTTCAAAGGGGAGAAAGGACAGCAGACAGGTTTTGTTTGTAAAATCTCAAAAACAGACTGTTTAACTGGCTGGATGATTGATAGGTCATTTAGATTAAGGGAGGGGGAAATTTATGTCTTTGTTCCTTAGCAAGGAGGCTCTGATAGTACTTGTGAGCTTTGAGGATCTTCTGTTTCCACCCAGGGCTAGAAATATGACTGGAGTCTCATTTTTTTTTTTAAATTAGTGATCAAACTTTGAGTTCCTGGTTTTATAGCCTGAAGATTGTAATGAAGGGGGTCCACCCTCAAACTTCCAAGCCTACTCATATTATATGATTTTCTAAAGAGATGATGTGCTTATATTCCCATGAGAGTTCCAATGTCTCTGATGTCTCCCCAGCCCAAACTCTCCTCTGGCCATTTTTCTGGAGTAGAGTTGCCATCAACCCTAGGTACATATTTTAAGCACATCTGAGGAGACTTGAAATCTGGATACCTGGGTTTGACCTCAGAGAATCTGGTTGGCTGGTTTAGGGGAGGGGTTTGAGGATTAATTCTTATAAGTACTATCTAATAATTCTGATGTGCAGTCAGGACTGAGAGCCATTCTCGAAGAAGAGGAAGTCACTTCTGGAAGACATTTCTCACCCTTTGCCTTTCTGGGGTCCTCCTGCCCACCTTGTGGTCCTTTGCTTCCAGGTTCTAATAACCTTCAAAGACAGGACCTAGCCAGTTTTGAAGGTCAATAAAAAAAACAGGCTATGAAATACAGAATGTGATAAACTGAGCTTTCTTCTAATTAATTAATTAAGTCAATTAATCAAAGAAATACTAAAGAAACTTGTGCTAGAAAGTTTGGTCATTTCCCTATAACCACTATGACTAGATATGAATTATCTGCCAGTAAGAATATTCCCAGATAAGGATAACCTGCCAACAAATGGCAAAATGAGCCCTACTTGGTACTTTTCTATGAAAAGATCCGAGAAGAACTAACTCAAAAGAAACTGACACAAATGGAAATGGCAAATTATCATGGACCAATAAAACCTTTGTCATAAAACATCAGGCAAAAACAGTTTCCCATTGGACAGTTTTGCCAGCTAAGGAGCAGCTAGCTAGTCCTCTGGCAGTATGACATAGTGAGAGAGAATCGTTGCCTCATGATAATCTCTGGAAACATGTCCCTGTTCACAGTGGGCGAGAACTAACATTTTAGTTGGTCATGCTAAGAATATATGAAAAACTGCAAAGAAAGTGTGGAGGAATAGAATCTAGCAATGAATGAAATCACAGCACTGTTGCATGAGTAGAGGAAACTTAGAGCCAGTTAATCAGGGAAAGGCTGAAATTTCAAAGAGAGGAAACACCACAGTCAAATCTCACCCAGCTGTCTTCCAGCTTCCTCAGCCTTGCTCCTCGTGGCTTTTACTGCCTCATCTTTCTGTGCCTGCCTTAAATACCCTCTTTGCCCAGCTGTTTTACATCCAGGTTAAGATTAAAGGCCTGGCACCACCACTGCCTGCCTGGGAGCCTGGAACTCCTTCTGTAAACTAAACTGGCCTCAAACTCAGATTTGCTGGGATTAAGGGCATAGGTCACCACTCCTGGATATTCCCTGTGCTGGGATTAAAGATTAAATCACCACTCTCTGACCCTCCTGGATTGACTGTGGGTAGATCCCTCTGATATTTCAGGCTGGTTTTTATTAAATATGAAACATATCCCCACACAGCACCATGGCCAGGTGAAGTCCAGTGTTGCAAATCAAACGGATCAATGGTGGAAACGTACTAATGTAATTCTCCACATTAATCTAATGGGGAAAGGGAGAGAATGCGGCAGAAGTGGCTGGTGAAAGTCAGTGTATGTACTGGATGAACAGCACTAGATATGAATAATCCAGGAAGTTACTTTCGGCATGCTGAGTAGTAAAAGTCTAGAACCATTTCCCCCCAGAGTGACTTGTTTTTACTTGACTAAATTTGTTCTTTGACAATTTATGTCCCCCTGTTTGCTTTCAACCCCCCCTTACCTCCTTCCCACCTCTGTCATTCCTTCTCCTCCTCTCTGTAGGTTCTTGACCCATACATGCCTTTTGATTTGCTTTGTGACTTTCTGTTGGTGACAAGCCGCCATCTGCACAGTTATGACTGTACCCATAGAGAGATGCTCCTCTTCCTCCTTAATCAGAGAAGCTGATATTTACAGTGAACTGTGGTGAATGCAGAGCTTTATGGCTGTTCATGGGGCTGAGAATAAATGATGTCTGAACCTTAAACAGACATATACATCCTGGCCAAGACTCAGGCAACATTAACGAGAGAGCATAAGGAACACTAGAGATGAGAGAATCATCCTTAAAGTTAGAAATAGGCAAAGACATTACTCTTCTTACCAGAAGCAAGAAGTATAGCAAACCAGGAAAACAGTAATTATTCTCTGTGTGCCAAGCAAATAATCCCCCCCCCAAACCCTGCAAAACTGATACTACTATTCCCATTTTACAAATAAGAAAATAAGAACAATGAAAAGTAGAAGCCTAGAGTCTTACTGCCCACAGGAGATAACACTGAGATTCCAGTCTTTGCAGAGACTACCCTAGAAGAGAATTATATTAGGAGACTTGAATACAGAGGGACTGGAAGACAGTTTTGTAAAGAATTCATTTCTCCTAAGTTTGCATATCCTCTTTCTTTGTGCACATGTGTGTGTTCATAAGCATGGGTACACATACATTTGGGCACCAGAAGTCAACCATGATTGTTATACCTTAGGTGCCGTTCACCTTGCTTTTTAAGTCAGGGCAGAGTGAACCTCTGCTTGCCCATGCTACTACCAGAAGTGTCTAATGAAGAAAGAGATGACCTCATAAGCTATAAGGGACAGCTAAGCAAGTCTGCTAGTGTTGCTCATCATTGCCAAGAATTGTTCAAACCATCTAACAGCCCATCAAAAGGGGCAGAAAGATAGTTAGTGGTACATTTATGCCACACAGTACCATACTACCTGTGAAGAATTACCGTTTTTCAGAAACATCATTGTGGTAATTAAGTGTACCAAGGGTTTGGGTCAGGGATGGGAAACTGAATATAATTGTTACTACTTCCTAGCTCTGTAGTCTTGGAACTCAGTACATAACTTTGCTATTTGTGAAATAAGATAACAGAAAAATAGTGATGGGCACTTTATTTGCCTGGAGTTTATGAGAGTTAAAGGAATTTGTACAATGTGTCCCTTTTAGTTCTTGTATATGTGAATGAATGAAGCAAATAACAGCATTTTCCAGAGTTTGGTATATACAGAAAGCTTCCTTAAGTAGAATTTCAGGTGCATTTACTTTGTATTATGCAGTATTTGTGTACATAGAAATGTTTTTGTTTATAATGTGTATGTAGTATTTTCTAAAGTTTTTATAATTCACTTAAAAAACACAGACTGGTATTTAAAGTCCTTTTTTTAAAAAATTGACTGAAGCAAAAATATAACTCACTACTGACAGAAGGGCTTCTAAGGTCCCTGAAGGGAAGCTGAGTATCTATCATGCTTGGAAACTCACTGTATCCCAGCAGGAAATAGAGAGGTGTCCTGGCAGCTCAGGTCACTATGACAACCACAATCTCACGTCAACAATGGAGTTTGGAAAGAAGAGAGTGTATCATTCTTCAAATAATTTTTGATTTTTTTTTGACGGCAATCTATGTTTCTCCATGGATGCCACAGCAAGAACTCTAAGCTTTGACCATAGGACTAAACAGCAAATGGATGGTTTGGCACAAAAGCTGTTTTCCTAAATGGCCCTCCTTGACAAAGTTTACCTCTTGTAATGATGTGAACTCTTGGGCATGGTTTAATAAGCATGATGAAAAAGTGGCACCCAGATAAGTGTCTTCCTCTTCACAATAGAATGAACAAATCTTAGAGTTATTTGGAGGTCCTGTATAAACCCATACTTACTTCTGTAGCACTCTTTCTGTGATGGTGTGATTTCTACCTGGCCTCTTCTGTGGCAGAATCCTCCGTTCCTCCACACAGATGTCTTCATTCTAGGAGTTATAGTCATCAGAAATGATTTATTCTGAACCAACAGATCTGCCTTTGTAGAACTTCACCAACTCATTTCAATTCAAAGTGAGAATCAACTCAAAGAAGGCCTGATTCTTTTTCTACTTCTAAATTCCACAACAGTTTAGAGCCAGCCATGAACAATTTTGGGAAGTGGTATTTATTGCCTTTGATGGGATATTTTAGGCATTCTGATACTCGGGTGTCATGCTTTTTGGAGTGATATTTGAAAGACTAATGGAGCTTCTCTTTGTCAAGCCCTAGTATTGGGGCTTTGAATTTATTTTTGTGTGTGAAAACTTATGACCATGTATGTGGCTACATGTGTGTAGATGTGTATGTGTGTGTGTGTGGGGGGGGGTGGAATGAGGTGTGTGTGTGTGTGTACACATCTGCATTTGAATTCCCTAGAAGATAACTTCATATAATTCCTCAAACACTGTCTGCCTGCTTATTTATTGACATGGGGTCTCTCACTGACCTGGGACTCACCGCATAGGCTAGACTGGCTACCTGTATTCTTCAAGGACCCACTTGTCTCTACCTTCTCAGTTCTGGTTTTACAAACATGCTACTAGACCTTCATACATGGGTACTGTACCCTCAGACCTGATAGTGTCCTGTTGGTATAGTCTTCCCCTCCCAACCGAGGACAAGTATCACTCTCAATATACCAATTCTCTCAAAGAATTTTTTTTCTTTGCATTTCTTAGCTTCGTGGCATGAGGGTTTATTTTCAGATCCATTTCCTTCCTTAAACTAATGGCCACTCTTGGGTAGAGAGAGGTGGGACTGCATGCATCCTGGATTCCAAAACGCCTGTCATGTACTGGGACTTGAAACGTGCTGAATTGATGCTGTGGCTGGTCCAGGATACAGACAGGCCAGACCCCTTGCAGACTTAGATGCCTCCATTTTCTTGCTATGTCAGTTTTTAGTACTTCTATTGAAGCTGCTGTCACAGAATGCTGCATGCCAGGCAACAGACATTTATTACTCAAAGGTCTGGAGACTGGAAGTCCAAGGTCAAGATTCTGGCAGGTCCTGTATGTGTGGAGGGCTCTCTTGCTTTTTTGTACACTACTGCTTTTTTGATGTTCCCATACAAAGTGGAGGGACAACCATCTCTCTAGTGTCTTTCCTTAATACAGCTCTAATACCCTCCATATTCATGACCTCATCTATCCCTTATTGTCCCCCAAAGGCTGCACCTCCTAATTCTGTCACCTTGTGGGTGGCCCAACACTGAAATCTGGAGGTCATTTAGTTCATACCAGTGAGTGTGTGGTCTGACTGATGAGGGACCCACATTGTCTTCTTTTACCAAATGTGATGTCACAGAGCTTTAAGAACTATAGCCAAGCCTAAAGAGTGATTTCCTCTGGGGTTTGCCCATAAAGTGTAAAATTTTTGGTCTTATGCCATTCAAAAGTAAAAATAAAAAGGTGTGGATGATAGACAGATAGGGAGGTGAGTCGCTTTCCCTAGAATTTCCATTTGTAGTCTGCCCACCTCCCCATGTTAGGAGACACCAGTTAGAGCCTGACTCATCTCTGCCGAATCATTCCCCTTATGGATGTAAGGGGCTCATGTCCCCTGATAGAGAGAAACATCTCATAGAAGGGACTCTTCCAAGATCCTTCAAGGATGCCTGAACCACTCCCATCTCTACTGTCATGAGAACAAATTGGTGGTCATCTGTGGTTTTCTCTGCCAACACTCTTGAACTACTGAGGTATGGAGCAAGGTCCTGAGGACAAGTAGGAGGCTCAGGGAAGCCCTGTGATGCTGATCTCATATCATGAGTGTGGCAGGGACATCTGAGTTCTGTTCTTTTAGTGGATGCTTAGGAAGGGGTGGCATTCAATTTCTTAGATCATCCTACACCAGAATTGCCTACTGGGAGAAGGCCCCCAGAAACCTCTTCCTAATAAACTTAGGAAGCAAGAAAAAGACAGTGGGTTATGGTCTAAAATAAGATCGCATTTCCCATTGAGGCATCCACATTATAACATTTGATTCATTTTAAATTCAGAAATTCTATCCTCAATATAATTCTGGGAGCTCTATAAGGACTATCCCTCAACTATACTCAGGACCAATTTTTTCTGTCATTTTCCAGCTTCTGCATGATGTACTTACACTGATGCATCTCAGACCTTGTCACTCTCAGTCTCTCTGAGGAGTATGTCTGCTTTTTGGGGGATTTGTCTAATAACCCCACCTCAGGTTTCAGGGTAGGATGGGCTTCTCTCTGCTCTTGCCATTCTATCTCTTACCTGGGCCATGTTTTTCCTACAGCTCCCAGAAGCATTTCAGAGACATGAAAACCACAGAGAATAGCTTAAAATTTCTACTAGCCACTGTAGGTCAAGGCTTTTCCCATCATGGCCTCCACAAGGCCACTTCGCTTCCTGCCTACTTGGCCAACCATCAGAAACAAGGAGCAGCTCCTTATCCAACAAGGGGTGACCCAGGGTCCTCCCTTGCTCAGAGTTCATACTACTTTGATCCACTTCCTTCAGTATCAAGAAAGGAGAGAAGAGAAAGAGAGGGGGGAGAGAGAGAGAGAGAGAAAGAGAGATAGAGAGAGAGAGAGAGAGAGAGAGAGAGAGAGAGAGAGAGAGAAGTAGAGAGGGAGAGGGGAGAGCGAGAGGGAGAGGGAGAGGGAGAGGGAGAGGGAGAGGGAGAGGGAGAGAGGGAGAGAGAGAGAGAGAGAGAGAGAGAGAGAGAGAGAGAGAGAGAGAGAGAGAGAGAGAGAGAGAGAGAGAGGAGGAGGAGGAGGAGGAGGAGGAGGAGAGAGTTTTGCTTCACCTTAATATAAAGTCTGCAACTCTACAGAGACACACTCTTATTTTGACCTTATTAAGTGAAATAGCATCAGGAGCATAAGCAGTTGGTTGCTCCACTGTCACTGTTCCTGATGGTACCAGATGGGAAACTATTTATATACAAGTGGGACAGTTTTCCTAAACTAAAGTATAATCTTCCTTGAAAATAAGTTCACATCTCTTTCCTTCAGAAGCAGACACTATTTGTAGCATCAAAGATTTTAAATTCACATTTATAGAGAAGTATCCTACTACTTTATTATTATAGTCATGACAATAAGGCTATATTTGCTAGACTTTTCCAACCTGTTCCCTTTGTTAGAAACCCAGCTATTATTTTATAATTTTATTTCATTTTTATTTATTCAATCAATATTTACCAAGCATCTATAAACTTTCTGTTTTTGTGGAGTTCCCAATCAATAGGTGGGATCAGCAAGCTTAAGTAGCTAGAGAGTAAATATTTAAGTTTTGAAGATAGTACATTCTCTTTTAACTACTGAGCTCTAGTCTTGCAGTGATTTGAAAATCATCATGGACAGTCTGCAAATGAATGGTATGGAAGGGGAAAATCTTCACTGGATACTTGTTAAGAATGACACAAACCAGTTATTTAAGTCACTATAGGAAGAGGAAAAGACTTTGCTACAGAACTACTCGGACCAGAATACTGCAGAATGAGTCTTGGGGATGGAAAACTCCTAAGAGAAACAGATTGAATATCAAGGAAAGGAGATTCTCATTAAGTCAACCCAATAGAATTATTCTGTAAAGCACACCAAAGAGTTGGGTGAAGAACTTGAATGATACCAAGGTGAGAAGAGTCTTGTGACATTGACTTGATAGAGCTTAACAGTCTTGGAAAGAGACTAATGGTGGTATAGTTCAGTGTCCCGAGTGACATCTAGTCAAAGCTTTGTTTTTGCCTGGTCACAATAGTACTCCGTAGGAAGCATGCAGCTGCTCTGGGGGATGGTATACAACTATCGACCACCACCATGTGCCTTGAGATAGGTTTTTAGGCCTGCAGGTGTAAGGCATATGGAAGGTATGACTAAGCACTTGGGATTTAAAAGGAAATAATAAACAGCAGGGGAGAGATAGTTCAGGAATTTACATGGGGCAAGATAGGAATCTTTAGAAATTCTAAGCAGGGAAGTGATCTGATTGGATGACTGGAAAGGACACCTTTCTGGAGTAGCATGCTCCAGAAACATGGAAACTTGGAGACTAGTTAGGAAGTTACTTCAATTATCCAGATACCAATGGATGGTGGCTGGTATCATGGTGGTAATGACTATTATGGTAAGAAGCAGTTGGGTTCTAATATGACAACAGGAAGGTGAAATGAGCTTTGCTGATAGTCTAGATTTAAGGCACATCAGAAAGAGCAAAGCCCAAGGATGGCCTTAAGAGTTTATATTGCCTCTGGAAAAATGGCTTTTATTTCTGAGATGAGCAAGGGTGAGGGGAGCATAGTTGGGATAGAAGAACCAACAGGAAGAGAAGAGGGTATTTGTGACTTATTAGGCTGTAGACCAGATACTCAGTGAAGAAGATGATTGGCCATTGGATGTACTGATCTGTGACTGAGGAATCTCCTACATGTCTGAGTGTCACTGGCATGTACATAAATTTTTTCTTGTTTTCTTTTTTTTAAAAATAGTTAAAATACAATTTACACCATTTTCTCCCTTTCCCCTTCCCTTCCTCCAAACTATGCCATGTGCTTCTTGTCCAGTTAATCTGTGTCTCCCTCAAATCCCTCTCATGTTCATAGCCTCTCTTTCTATGATTTTACACAAACACACACACACACACACACACACACACACACACACACACAACTGTATAGATACAAGCAGTTGAGTTTGTTTAGTGCTGATTGTATGTGCATGATGTCAGGGATGACCACTTGGACCACATGGTATTTTCTCACTAGTCAGCTGCTCGTCTCCGGGGAAGACAAACTCTCCTTCTCTAAGCGGTTGTTTATTGTAGTTTTATGTCTAGGAGTGGGGCCTCTTGAGATAGCCTCCATGTTAGCTTGTCTATTGGTGCTGTCTTTGTTCGGTTCTTACTAGGTGGCCATATTGTTGAGGTGTCACGGGTATAGCTTCCCTGTCATTTCTAGGAGACAGGACCACACAGCCAACTTCTTCCAATAATTCTGCCCCTCTTCCAAGATGTTCCCTGAGCCTGGGGTACAGGAATTACGTTGTAGATGTAGCCAATAAGTTGGGCTTCCCACGATCTGTTGATTTCTGTATTATGTCCAATGTGGGTTTCTATAATGGTCTGCATTGACTGTAAAGGGAAACTTCTTTTGTGAGCTACATTTACTGCCAAAGACACCTTGAGAACTGACATATGTATAATTCCTTAGCTCTGGGTAAGATCAGGTAGAGATTTAGAAATAATAAGGTGAGAGCAGAAAGGACTGAGATCCTGGATGCTCTCCAGTTCGGAGGGTAAAGAGAGGAGGGACCAGCCAAAGACTCAGAGAGCTAGCCGTGTGGTAGAGACGACAGACTGTATGTGGTGAGATTTATACACACACATACACACACACACACACACACACACACACACACACACACACACACCTACACACACACACCTACACACACCTACACACACATACACACACACACACCTACACACACACCTACACACACACACCCCTACACACACACACACACACACACACACGCACGCACGCACACACACACACCTACACACACACACCTACACATACACACACACACGCACGCACGCACACACACACACACCTACACACACACCTACACACACACACACACACACACACACACACACACACACGCACGCACGCACGCACGCACGCATTTAATAAAATGAATCTGGAATATCAGAGTCAACCACAGAGGTCAGGGTGGGGCAACCCACACTTTTAATCCTAGCTGTAGGAATGTGGGGAGAGGAAGTTAAGAGAGCTGGGCAGAGGAAGAGAAGAGGGTTCTCAGCTTTCTGAGAAGTGTTCCTTCTTTTTTTGCTGAGGACTCTGAGGCATTCAGTTGGAGGATTCCCCGGGGACAGGCCTGAGGAGTTGGGTGGACAGGTGGCTGTGGTTTGTTTTTGATATCCCAGCCTTTTCCCCAATCTCTGGATCCGAGTTTGTGCAATAAATGTGTGCTGTGTGCAAGGTGAGAACGGGTTGCTCAGTGGTGCTGGTGGGGTGACCACCAAGAGGGCTGAGAATGCCTCCATCCCACACAGCTCACCTGGAAAGAGAACCCTTAGCCCCCTTCAGGAAGGAGACTTTATTTCCGGCCTGCTCTTGCCCCTTTTGGATACTCTCCTACACACCATTCTTCCTACAGCCTTCTCTCACGAGCCAAGCTGTATTTCCTCCATGACTTTGCAATGTCACAGAGAATCTGTGCTTTCCAAATTGCTCACAACCCTTGGCTAAGCTGCGGCTCTCTTTGTAATGAAAGGGGGAAAAAAGGAATGAGAGAATGATTTCTAGAATCGATTTGGAAATCTGACAAAACTAAAGCACATCATACACCTGCACATCAGCTCTCTACCCTTTCATCTTGTTCCCCAGGGCAAGATGGTAGAGATCTTGAAATCCCTTCACTAAGACAAGCAGTATATTTTCTAGCCTGAGTAGATGTGGCTCAGCAGCTGTCCTGAACAGTGAGGGAAGCTCGCTTGCATTCATAGGGACACAGAAACAGCAGGGCTGGTCTTTTGTTAGTGAGTGAGTGAGTAGGTGTGTTGACAGCAATTGTGGAGTGAACAGGAGGTGGGCCGAGGGGAGATGGGATGGTCCAGGCAAACAGGCTTCAGAGGAGCCAGGCTTTTTGTATATGTCTTCAGCATTTTGACCTGGAACTGACCCAGTGTGTCAGGTCCTGGGTTCAGGACATTGGTTCCCTCTTTTCCCCTCCTGTCTGGCTTGTGCAGATGACACCCTGTGCTCTGAGCTTGCATCTGCTGACAACTTGGAACTATTTTTTCCCCCTCGACTCTGTTCAATTTCAGTGTTTGGCATGCTCAACTGGGGTTTGAAAGTGACACCCCAGCTGGTCCCCTCTATGCCCACTCCTGCTGATTATTTTTGAAATCTCTTCTGCGTGGCAAGACTCTCTTTAGTTACTTGCTATGTAGACTTCAGCAGCCCTCTGTTTTGACACAGAACACGGAGCCTCAGCCAACCGTTTTCTTTTGTTATTGAACATCTGTCTTCAAGGCTTCAAAGTTTGCTGTTGGTAGACGTCCAGCTATTCTTGAAAGGGGCTGGGCCTCCTGGTAGTTTTAGTTCTGGACCAATGAATGTAGAGGACTCCTGTGCTTTAACACAACTCTAGCCAGCAAAGTGCTTTACAGGAGTGAAATGCTCATGCAGATGGAATACTCTTAAATTGCCTTAATGATGGTTTTTGTTGCCAAGGTTGACCAAATCAGGAATACAGCATTTCTTTATTGTCCTGACTACCAGTTATCAAGTCATAGAAAAATTAATTGGAAACAAAGAAGTCTAGATGGTAGGTTAATTTGTTTTTTAGATATGCTACTACAGTTGCTCCTGGGAAGGGAGCTATTTTAGGAAAAGCATTTTCAAGTCATTTGTGGATGGAGCAGAGAGTGTTCACGGCTTGCAGGAATCTAGGTGACTGAGAGGATTTAGAACCTGTGTGCATGAGACCTTGATGCTAGAGAATGAAGAAAAGAGATTCAAGCTGGGGTGAAAGCAGAGATTTCCTAGCTGGTTGTCATCATGTGTCTTATCTGGCCCTTATCAGAGGTACTCTGGCCTCATTTCAGGGGATAGAATTTTAGGGTCAAGGGTTCAATTTCTGCAGTGGCTTGGATAACAGCGCTTTTCTCCAGAGTTTTCCTTCAGGGAACTGAGAATATAGTTCGTCACTGCCATATTTGCTCACATCTGTGATCATAAGTCAGGACGGTGACTCACGAAGTTCACGAGGTAGAGACTAGCCTACTACATAGCAAGTTCAAGGCCAGATTGAGCTACATAAGGGAGGCCTTGTCTTTAAAAACAAACAAACCAATAAAAAGTACAATTCAATAAAAGTAACTTTTTTTTTCTTTTTTTTTTTCTTCTTCTTTTTTTTTTTTTTTACATAGACTGACTAGGACGCAGGTTGTGTAAGATGAGATTTTCATGGGAGAATGTGAATGGCTGGAGGACAATACCCTAGGACTGTGTTTGCAGGAAACCTTACATGGGTGTATAGCCTTGTATTAATCTTGTAACACCTATGGGGCCAGCTTCACCCCTCCCTGGTCACTGTAGTGGGTGGCATCAATGTCAGTCATCAGACGCTAGTCAGATAGCACACGTATAAATGTGTGTGGAAGATGTACACGAATGATGTTTTCAGAAAGAAAATAGATGCATTGCAAATGTAAAATTCACGAGGAAGCTATCAACAGCTATTTAAGACCTAATAAAAGTCCGCTTTTTACATATCGCCTAGTTTCCTGGGGCCCATTAAATGTATCTCAGAGCTAGGCGGAGTGAGAACAGGTTCTAAGCTTTTCCTTTACTTTTTTACTGATATAAACTGTCTAAATGAAGCTTTGGGGCATGCTTATACTGTTCAACAAGGTAGAACACTTTACTGAACTTTTATTTTTCTGATACTGTGTTTGTGATTTGGGGAGCAATGCAATGCGTAATATATGTCGAGGTTCTAAGGCCAAACAGGCAGCCTCCAGCTTGACTCCTGCTGGCTCTCTGATCTTGGACAAAGCTGTTTCTTTGGACACTTGGTTCCCTGTGTGTTAAAAGAGACAGACGGATTAACTCTGTGAGCACTATACAAAATAAGTAAGATAATGTACATGATGTACGTGGTTTAAGCCTGCCGTATACTAAACATTCAATAAATGATCGCTTTTTTTTTTAAGGTTGTAGTAGTAAACCCTATTGTTTTTATTAGAAAGAAAAAAATCTGATTTTAATCATTGATGATAGAGATTTTAAATAGATCAAATATGTTCGTTCTGCCTGGTAGGTTGAATTATTTACTATAGAGAACCATTATAACAAAGGAAAGAAAATGGGAAAAACTGACCACAGTCTTTCAGATATCTAATCAAAGCCCCGCTTTTCAGCCTTTGGGTTCCTTTCAGATCCGTATCAAATGCAGATGTGTCTTGATATTCTTGAGGCTGGTGTAAACAGACACAGCATTGCTGTAGGCCCTGCATTGAAATGAAATGTCCTATAATTCTGCTTATTTGCTTTGTGAAGTGTAGGGGTTGGAATGTCGGGCCTTGATAGTGATGGCTCTGATGGTCCTTTCAGGATTTCGGAGAAGCCTGGATTGTCTATAGAAAATGGACTTTTTAACATGTTTTTTCAACAAAAGTACTGTTTTAAGTGAAAAGGAGACATCTTTCCTAAAGACATTCTTAAGCAATGAGTGAGCCCCTCAAGCTGCTCTGGTAAAAATAACTCGAGATCTTCATGGTTGCAATTAATATTACATATAATGAAAATGTATAGGCTAACTAAAAAGTAAAAAATAATTTGTCTGACACATTGGAAATAGTACACAAGAAAATACTTATGTATAATATGTGATTGGTAATACTTAATGTTTCTTTTAACTTTTGCTTTTTCTCTTTAGCAGGGAATGTATTATCATGATGTACACACAAGGAGATAAATATCGATATTTAAAATTTCCAGTGGATGTGGAAGAGCTTAGGGAAAGACAGAGAGGCTTATAGTTCTCAAGACGGGACGGATGTCCAGCCCTTTTCTAAAAAGGTTTATTTCACTTTTCAAGGACTCTGTGCTTTTCTTTTTTCTAGAGTAGTGATCTTCAGGCTGTATTCCAAATTACAGCGTTAACACTATCCCAGAGTCTCAAACACCCTGGGCTTCAGCATGCTCCATCTCACCACAGAATGATGGTACTACAGGTAGAATTATGAGTCTGGGTCTACATGGGTTCTGGGAATTCAAATTTAGGTCCACCTGCCTGTACAGCAAGTGGTTTACCCAGGGAGCCATCTTAAAACTGTTTATGTTTTAAAGATTTATTTAGATTTTACAGTAATTTATTTTTAAGGTTAATGTAATTTCATGATTTTGCGTTTTTCTCCCTCCCTCCCATCCTCCCATATATCCTCTTAATGGCTTTCAAATTCATGGCTTCTTTTGTAAGGAATTGTTGTTACTTACATAGATACATACATATTCATAACTACATATATATAATGCACTCAGTCTATTTAATGTTACTTGAATGTATGTTTCCCAGTGATGCCCATTTGGTATTGGATAACCAATGCCTCGTCTTTCTTGATAGCAATTAGGGCCTGTCAGAGAAGGGCCTTAAATTAAATTGTGAGACTGTCATCATGGCGTAATATTGCCTTATTTTTTTAAGGTTATTAGACTCACTCATAATGTACCTACATGTGCTTATAAGCACTGTACATATTCCATGGTGCCATTACTCACTTAGCAAAGAGAGAAACTGAGGCACAGTGATAAGAAACGACCCTGCTAGTTCTTCTGATGCAGCTCTCTGATGTCACCCCACATTACTTTGCAACAGCATGGATGTGTGTGAAAGGCTGAGGTGGCATGTCTATTTCCAAGCAGTACGGTATCGTGCATTGTATCACACGGTGTTCAGAGTTGTCTGGGGACAGAAAAAAACAACATGACAAGTCCATCACTATCTGTTTGAAGTCTGTTTCCTCAAAGACACGGCAGAGCTGAGCGGAATGGGGCAGAGTGTGCTTGGTCTCTGGGCACTTCTTCCTGAGGGATGGGGAGACATTTTCTTTCCTGAGCATCTTCCCAATGTTAGACAAAGGCTGAAAGACAGAAATTTTATTCCAGCTCACTGAGTGTGACTGACACATTTGAAAATATATTTCTACTAAACCAAGAACCAGGGTCAGGGTGGAAAATGCTGCCCTCAGGAAAAACAAACAAACAAATAAAAAACAAACTTTAGAGATCAGTTCCCAGGAATGTCCACTAGATGGCAGCATGACTCCAGTTAAAGTAAATAGGCTTAGAAAATGGGGTTTCTTAATATTGGAGAGGATGGGATGCAAAAGGCTTTATGTATGTAAATCTACTTTTAAAGTACTCCGTGTGTGTGTGTGTGTGTGTGTGTGTGTGTGTGTGTGTGTGTGTGTGTGTGTGTGTGTGTGTGGTGTGATGTTTGCTTGCTTGTTTGTGCATGCATGCCAATGGAGAGAGACACACATGCCACAGAGTGCTTGTAGAGACTGGAACACAGCTTTTATGGAGTCCGTTCTCCCCTTCAACCATGAGCTCAAGAGTCTGAGCTTAGTTCATCATGCTCACACTGCTGTAAGTGATGTTACCTGTTGAGCCATCTCAAGAATTTCTTGGTGTCGCATAAAGCACGTTAGTATTCTGTCTGTAACCTTTCCTTTCACTTCCTAAGTAATATATGATTTAAGCAAGCTTCATGCTACGGCTCAAAGCTGAAAGTTTTCTGTCCCCAACCTCCACTTTTGGTTGCTCAGTCACAGGTTTGCCTGGCTAAGACTGCACTCTTACAAGGGCAGGTGATAATTATTTGCTCGGTGGCTCTGATTCGAAGCAGACCACACTGCTATGATCCTATTACTGCTGTCACATCATGATTTCTCGCTTGGTTGTGGGATGTGAGTATTTCTTCTCTTTCTACTGCAATTTCATATTAACGCAACCCCATTTCTGACCTTTCACGGAGGCAATATATTAAATAATCATGTTTGCAGCGAATGCCAGGTGGTATGTGAGCTGTTAACAATGCAGAGCAAGATGTTTGGTGGTTTCACTCTAGAGGACTGTGTACTATGACTCGGACATAAAGTGCATTCATTAATTAGAAGTGAATTCTTTCTCGTCATCAACCGAAAATCAAGATTCTCAGTTTTATTGGTTGGAGAAAGTCTTTCTCAGGAGCTGCATGATTAAGAGGAGCAAAAAGTTGGGGCTGAAGAACATCATTGGTGGCTTTCCAAATTTAAGGATTAGTGGGAGATTAATGCCAGGATGTCGTGGACAACCAGGGCTGTACTGTGGCTGCTTGCTATTATCACCATCTGTTATCTTTAAGACCTGTCTGTGTGGCCAAGACAAAGGAAGTTAGAGATATGTGCACAGTAAGTCTAGTTGAGTCAGGTAAGCAAAAACACACATGCATGCTTACATGTATGTACATGTGCATACACACAGGCTCAGCCACATACACCAGTCCACTCTGAGCACAAGCCCATCTGTTAGGTTTGGCATCATTACTCAATCTCTTTAAAGTATCTGGTAGTTGGTAAGATGTGTTCAAATATATCATGTGTGAGTTTCACAGCCCTGTGACTTAAAACAGGAGCAAGTGGGGCTGGAGCGATGGCTCAGTGGTTTAGAGCCCTGGGGGCTTATCTGGAGGACCCAGGTTCAATTCTCAGAACCCATATGGCAGCTCACAACTGCTATAAGCCTAGGTCCAAAGTATCCAACACCCTTTTCTGGCCTCCAGGGTCACTGCATACACATGGTACACAGATAAATGCAGACAAATATCCACATAGCTAAGATTAAAAAAAATAAACTTCACAAGAAGATAAGTTATTAAAAAAGTTGAACACATAAAAAAGGAACCAGTTTCAGCTCACATGGCTGGCCAGTAAATGGAATTTAGAAATACAGTGATGAAACATGTATCAACTGTACACAGGAGACAGTAGATTGCTGCTTCCCTCTGGCTACCATTTGCTGCAAGCCCTGACGTAGTGGTCTCTTCCAATGCTCTTTCCATCTCAATAATTTATAACTTGGCGTCTTCAGATGCTTCTTCAAGCTCCTTCTTTGACTGTGTGTGTGCCGGATCTAAAAATGTCCTTCCTGGGGACTCTGTGCTTCCCTGTGTATCTGTTCTGCTTCTGTTTCAGGGGAGGGGAGCCTTGTCGATCTGTGGCCTGCAGGGTGCTGAACCAACATAGTGACATTATCAGGCAGAGTGTCCCTTAAGCGACAGGCTTTCTGAGGATGCTATGTGAAAAGAGGACTCCTCCAGCCATCAGCCTGCAAAAGGCTTCCCTCTCACCCCCTCCCCTCACCCCCGCGGCAGGGAGTGAGACCGGACATCCATGTTCATAACTTGGGCAAGTAGGGCTCTCGCTGGGGTGGTGAATCTTGAAGAACACTGAGATGTTAAAGGGAAAAGCTCTTGCTCAGGACCTTATAATACCGGATCTTCCTCCACTCTCAGAACGAGTACAAGCGCTAAAGGACACAGCAAGAGAATAGAACACCACTGAATGATGGCGGAGTGTCAGTCAACAGGGTGAAAGGTAACAGGGTTCCCAGAAGCTCAATTTCCCATTGAGAAACAAATGTCTGTGGAGAACAACAGCACCTTGTGACATTGGCTAAGTGGTTTCGATGACTGACTTTCCAATTGCGTTTCTGTGGTGAGGAGAGGGGCTGTGAAGGAAAAGCAATTTTCCCAATGGGGGTGTAAACTCCCTAATGAAATTTCTTTCTCCCTTCCTTCCTTCCTTCCTTCCTTCCTTCCTTCCTTCCTTCCTTCCTTCCTTCCTTCCTTCCTTCCTTCCTTCCTTCCTTCCTTCCTTCCTTCCTTCCTTCCTTCCTTCCTTCCTTCCTTCCTTCCTCTTTCTTTTTTTCTGTCAATAGATAAAAACCCACTTTTGGACTTTATGCCTAATATTGATTCTTTGTGTATTTTTTTTATAGAAGCCTTGATGAAATTCAGTTAATTGTATTTTTGTTAGATGGTTAGATTGTCTTTTTAAATATTCTTTCAACCCCCATGTTTATGGTTTCTCACCTCTCTCTCTCCTTCCCCAGAATAGCTTCTTTACTTTGATGAATGTTTTGTGGAGACTTAAAAAGAAATCCCAACTCTACTCTTCAGATCCCTTGCCAGTCTGAATAATTGTGAAAACCCTGAAAACACCAATTTTTGCTAAACAATATGATACTGAAATATGCTCATTAGGTCCTGATGGGGTTTTCATTCTGCATCCCATGATTTTAAGGAGTACCAGTATAGGAAACGGTGGAAGGGAGGTCTGAAAGCAGCTCTGCAGAGCGCTGGCTTTATTTGAAACCAAACCAAACCAAACCAAGGAACAAGCCAACCAACCAACCAAAGCCAAAGAAACAACAACAAAAGCCTGACAAATATTCCTGACTGAGTATGAAGTTCTCAGGGTTGGCCTCACTTTGCAGGGAGGAGCCAGAGGAAGGGTGTAGGGGGGAGTGTACTGTCTGGTAGCTGGTAGTCTGTCTGTTGTGTTCTCTTTTCTTTACAGCCTTGGTGCTTTATTTAGTGATGGCATTATCTCCACGGCACTGCTTTGCTGTTAGGCAGTAAAACGAGTTAATTCTTGAGATAAAGGTTCTCATAAAAGAATTTAAGCAGGAAGACTTTGTGGTTTAGAGAAAGTGTAATCTTTATTGAATGGCTGGGGTGGGCATTGAAAGCAGAATTAAATTTAGAATTGTTTAACAGACAAAGAGGTTGGAACGGATTTCAACCCAGACAGCAAAGAATCGTGCGCACACACATACACACAAATAAAAGGGCATCAAGAGAAGGGGGTGTTGTGGGGTGAACAGCTCTGCCACAGGATTTAAGAGTTTTGTATTTCAGTCCTGATTTACCCACATGTGTTTGGGTAAATCTAATGTCTGTTTGCTTTGGTTTTTCTACCTGTAAAAGAGTCTTCAGGCCTCTGCAGTAGGCTGAGTGAATGAAGAGGTTCAGGAGTGTTAGAACACAGCGTTTCAGCCCTGTTATGAGGCTGTTTCAGTTTTTACTATAATTCCGTTTACATAAATAGAGAAAGAACACAATGGAAGCTGTAACTTCCCAGAGCACTGATGATGGCAGAATGTGGACTCAGAGAGTTTAAGACTGATCTGTTAAACAAACAAACAAATAAGAAAACAATGACCCTAAATACCATAAACACATCCTGGATAAATAATTCTGGTTTAGCTTGTCTGACTGTGGTGTGGTTCACGGAAGTAAGACTTAGGAGAAGTCTTGGAAAAGCCAGAAACTCATGAGCAAATGCAAGGAGTTTCTGTTTTCCAGTGATTCCTGATGACTTCCTGATGTAGTTTTAATGAATATGTCCCCTCACAATTTATTTTGAAGCAATCCCCACTTAAGGGGCAGGACCTTAGCTGGGGGCATAGCTCAGCTAGTCATGAGTTTGATCCCCAGCAACACATATGTCAGTGTGGTGGCTAACTCTGTAATCACAGTGTTCAGGAGATGGAGACAGGATGGTCAGAATGTCAGGGTCATCCTCCACTACATAGCGAATCTGAGGCTAACCCAGATTAGGTGAAAAGAGATTAAATTTTGAGAGCTCTTCTGTGATGAGTTGATCATTACCTTATAAAAGGGTGAGAGGTGGCTAGGACTCTTTTCCTCTGGAGACCACAGACCAGAGTGTGGCTCCACTCTGGAAATCCGGAATGTGATGGGCTTGCTGGATAATTACTAGGAGAGTGGACTATGGACACACTGTCACTGCTTTGGTGTGGACCATATTCCAGCATCTTCCCAGGCAAAGCAAGTAGGTTCTGTGGAGCCTACGTTCTGAGGACACCCAGGGGGGCAACTTAGAAGCTAATGCACTGGAGAAACCAACAAGAGCTTCTTTGTTGAAGAAAATCCTCACATCAGCTGGAAGAGCCTCATCTGCCCATGTCTATAGAACCTCTGGTGAGAAAACCTTAGTGGCAAGGCAAGCAAAGGAGAAAGACAGACGCAGAGAAAGATCCGTAGGCTCGGCCCCTATGACATGCAACCTCTTTGCTTCTACTTTTCACGCACACTCTAACTCAGAAGGCTCAGAAACTGTGATGCTGTGACAAGTTTGAAGAGAAAGGATGACTAGACAGGATGCAGAAAAGGAAGTCACTCGCCACCTTCTCCAGGGCAGACAACTTTGAACACTGAAAGGCACAGGATGCTTTATTTATACAACTGGATGGGAAGCATGAACTGTACTGAGATTTTTTTCATTAATTGAAAACATCTAAATCACCTATGAAATTTGTTCTATATTTAATTCCCAGATAAGAAAAGGCCTGTCCTGTGGAAAGAGCTTCATGGGTATCTTGACAATTTACATTTGTACATTATAGTACTTATAGCATCCTTTCTGGTAGTAACCCAGCAGATAGGAATCACTGCGACAATAATAACTATTTGGTGGTGGAGAGTACCACTTTTCAAAAGGGTAAGGACTGTGTGAAAAATCCCACTTTGGCACTTGCTGGGAGCAGGGCTAAGCTCTGGTCTTCTGATAGGTTTTTGTATTAATGCAGAGGTTCTCAACCTGTGGGTCCTGACCCTTTGGGGACCAAATGACCCTTTCACAGGGGTCACCTAAGACCGCCAGAAAACACAAATATTTATATTACATTTCATAACAGCAAAATCACAGCAGTGAAGTAGCAACGAGATTTTATGGGTGGGGGTTCCCACAACATCATTAAAGGGTTGCAGCATAAGAAGGCTAAGGACCATTTCCCTAATAGAACACAGAGAAGGTAGAGTATAGTCAGAAATAGTAGCGGAACCGAAGCAGGTGAGGATCCTGGAGCTCAGAGCACATTCTCATTCTCAGAAAGTCCTAGACTGGGTCAGATAGCTTGCTTCTGGCTTTCAAAGTGTTATGTGTTTTGGGCCCACATTTGTTCAAATATACGTTATAGTCTGGATCCAAAACATCTCTTACAGTGTAGATATTAGAGGCTTGATTGTCAGTCTTTGGACTCCTGGGAAGTGGTGGAACCTTGAAGAGGTGGTTAGGTTTCCAGAAAGATGCTTTTGAAAGGGATGCTTCTCCCTCTCAGGTCTTCCTTTGTTTAATCTCATCGTGCATCCCCTGCTGTCCTAAACAATAGGTTAGTTACTGTTTTTCTGAGCTAAAGTAGAGCTTTTCCTCTGTATGTTAGTTAATCTTGGAATATTTTGTCATGGCAACAGAATGTTTACTAACACGGTTGGTTTTTTGAGCAGTAAAAACAAATATGATTTAGAGAAATTTTGATAGAGGAAAGGTGGCTTTCTACTCTGCTATTTTTCTTAGGGAAGAACATACTACATCAATTGATTGTTTTATAATAAACACCCCAGTACTATTATTTTAAGGATTGAGCCATTCTAAATGAAAACCATCTGGAGGAAAACTGGGAAGACGAAGATGAAAAACATTGAAGGAGGCATTGGTGAAATTCCACTATTGAGACTTTCTTTAATTGAATACTTAATTTTGTTTTTTTGAGAGAGAACAAATTGACTTGGCCAAATGTAGTGTGTCTGCATGCTCAGCAGTTAGAATGAGCGGTGGGTGCTGTTTCTCAGTGGATGCTCTTGTCAGTACCTGTGCTAAGTAGTCCTTTCCTTAGGCTTGCTTCTGTGGAGACAGAGAGAACCCTCCCTCTTCCTAATGCCCTCAATGAGTTAGGAGTGTTTCTTCCTCCAGGAAATTGATATGAGACCTAGGCCTTAGACCAATTCTGCTTCCTGGTTAGACATTACAGGCTGGCTGTGGGGTAAGGTTCTTTATCTGTACCACCCCCACCCATGTGTCAGACAACGGTGCCATTTTATGACCCTAAGATTGCCTTTTATTCAAATTATCTCTCTTTTTGGCCAAGGGCTAGTAGAAAAGACAAATGTCGCATTGCAAGGTCTTGATAGCAACTCAATAAAAATAAAAATAAAATCAGAATTATCTCATTGCTTGCTCTCTCTGCCCATGTCCTGAAGCTTCCATCTTGCCACAACAAAACTAAAATGAAGGAATAGTCATTTAGGGAATCATCTGTGTTTGAAGTAGATCCTAAAGCAGAAACCTTGTCACACATCAAAGGGAACTGAAGAAAAGAAAGCCTTCCACTCAGAGACAATAGAAACGTAGGGAACAGAGGCCCGTTGGATGAAGGAAGATCAACTTGTTCCTGTGGGACAAAGAGGAGACCCAGGTAAGGAGCTCAAGAGCTGATCAAACTCCTCTGGGCTCATTACATAGACAACCTTGTGGGGCTGGGGTAAAGGGGTCAGGGGTGGGGTTGGGGTTGGGGGTAGCTACTCTCAGATTTAAATGTCATTTAGTTCTTTGCAAGTCTTGAACAAAATTAACCAAATGTTTGCTTCACTTTGTCCTTCTCTCCACATGGATAAGTAGTCATTACTTTGTATGCAAAGTGAATCACATGAGATTGCACATGGAATGGAATGTTCTAGAAGACATGTTTCTTTTGAAAGAAGTCAAGGTTTAGGCTTTTTCCCTTTAATGGGGTACAGAATAGGGAAGGTTTTAGGTCGTATTGTCTTTAGTTCCAGCCTTGACTCTGCTGTTCCTAAGTGGTTGGTAGAGCTTGGGGAAGAATTTCAGTTTTCCAAGCATCGCTTTGTGTGATGCAAACATTAACATCATTTGTATCAGAAGAACTGTCACGTCCTGGCATCTGACAATAACTGGTACAGAAAAGTAACCTTAAAAGATCTTACATTGCTAATTGTCTCAAGTTCACTTAGGAATACTGATACAAACAAGCAGTACTTCCATAAACCTGTATAATGCAGAGCTGGGGAGACATACAGCTCAGTAGTAAAGTACTTACTGCCCAACTATGGGTACCCAAGTTGGATCCAGAGCACACACGTAAAATATAAACTGTGTCAGAATCTCAGTGGTCAAGGGAAGAGGTGGGGAAGGAGATGGGACAAGATGATCCCAGAGGCTCGCTGTCAAGCCAGTCTAGCAGACAGGGTGAGCTCCAGGTTCAGTGAGACCCTGCCTCAGAAAATCAGATGGAGAAACAGTTGAGGAAGACAGCTGATACCGGGCCTTAAGACATTCCTGTATGAGTAAGTAAATCCCTGCCTCCAAGAAGCATATCACACACACACAAAGCTATTATAATACTATAATTAATTACAAGCTCAAATAACTAGTGTTTTTTTATAGTTCACTATGTATGTTTGTTTAGTGTATTTGTTTTAGTGTATTTGTTTAGTGCAAGCCTGTGAGTGAGTGCTCATATACGCATGTGCACATGTGGGCATGTTATACTGTATATGTGGAGGTTACAGGACAAGTTGTGGGGCTCACTCTCTCCCTCTACCATGTGTCTACAGGAGACTGGGCTTATGTTCTCACACTAGTAGCAGGGAGTTTGATGTGCTGAACCATCTTGCTGGCCCTATCGCATGTTTTTAAAGAAAGGATCTTATCTTGGTCATTGGAAAGACTGAGTTTTGTTCCTAAAAGTGGGTTCCATCTAATTAATTCATGTGTCTCACAGCTTGTACATGCTAGAAGATATGATACCAAAACCATAAAAAATGCACTACTACAAAAACCAACTTTGATATAATTCATATATTAAATTCAATGTAATTAAATTTTGACTTAAATTGGGTTTACATCTACATTTGGCCATTCCATTAGCTTTATGACTGGACAAATTACTTAACCTTTTAAAAACCTGCTTGTTTGCCTATAAAAGGAAATTGCTCTGAGGTTTAAATAGATATGGAAAAACTTAATGCCAACATATTTTCAAAACCTGATGGCTATTATATTTTTCTTATGATTTTATTCATTATTCAGTTTTGACTATTGAATGCATAATGAGGTTATGAGGCACAGTGAGGTCATGACTCCCATGTTCTCATGGGTGTGATGTAGAGTTGCACAGACTTGGCAACACTGGGGATATGTTTCCTTAAGATACTGGAAGGGGAAGGAAGATTCCCACAATTGATCTCACTGAGTTTAATTCTACATGCCCCAAAAGCAAGTTCCTTCTGGAGGGAGCAGGCATTTTCTGGTTTTTGCCTTCTTCTGGGTCCTCCATGGCTTGGATTGTGATTATTTTTCCTCCCGTTATGCTAAGCTCCAGATTTTATTAACATGATTTTCCATAGCCCAGCTTCCCTTTATGAGGATATTCATAATTACATTTAGGGCCCATCTTGATACTCTAGAGTACACTCTCCCCCTCGGAATGTATCACTACAGCTTCTCTGCAGTCTTCTATGCTGTATGAGGTAACAGTGTCAGGTTCTGTGGATTTGGACATAGGCTTCTCGAGGGAGCCTTTACTCAATCGACTTCATTGGCTGTTTTGGGGACCAGAAACCTCTCTTTATTTGAATTGTTCCAGAAAAGCTGTGGCAGAGGGTGATCTCACCAATGACTATGATGTTAGAGGGAAAATGAGTAGGGATGTTGACGCAGGTTATCCAAACCCAGGAGGAAAGGCCTCTTTGTCTTTCTGCATTGCAATGCATGTTCATGGAATTCTGTTTCATTCAGTTTGTGCTGGGTTGTAGTCTGGATGGGCTGACATCCCTCTAATGTTTTCTCCCACACACCATTCTTTATCCTAACTGGCAGCTGGCTCAGATTTGCACAGTACTTTTATACCAGCACTGCCCTAAACACTTTATGTATGGAACTCAATAGTAAAATATTCTATTACGAATGCCTCCCGGTTTTACTTTGGTATTTTTAAGATAGGGTCTCATTATGTAGCCATCCTTGTCCTGGAATCCATTATGCTGGCTGCAAACTCAAAGATCCTGCTCTGCCTCCCAAGTGCTGGGATTAACGGCATGCCCAGCTGCTTCCCAGTTTTGAAGCTGGGACTGGATTGGAAACAAGACGTTTAAATACAGCTTCAAAACTCACATTTTAACCCCCTGTACTGGATCTCTGCAGTGAATCCAATATGTAGTTGGGTTTTTTTGATGGTGTTTGTGTATTATTATTATTTTATTAAAGTAAAAAAAAATGTTTGGGAGTCCATCTCTGTAGTTCTGGCCCTGCTTCCCTCTTGCTTTCTTAAAACAAAACAAATAGGTAACCCTGAAAACACACACACAAGTAATATTGTACAGACTAAGTATGTCTGTTTCAGTATTTACAAATATATATATATACGTGTAACAACAATTAATGACAAAGGAGACCATGGATTTGAAAAGGAGTTATATGAGAGGGCTTGGCTGAGGTTGGGGCAGGAAAGGGAAAGTAATGTAGTAATGTTATAATATAAAAAAAAATAAAAGAAATCATTTTAAAACCCATCCACATTAGCTTGTCTGATCTTGTTCAGCTCATATATAGACAGTCATGTGGCTGAGACTTTAGTGGTGTAGCTTCTGACATTTGTAGGAGTCCCAGCTCACAGCAAATGCCACAGTCTTTTCTGATCCTTCCTTCCACAGTGATCTCTGAAAGCCCAAGAGGTGTCGACCCTACATAAAGAACTAGAGGCAACTGATGGTGACCTCAGGAGAAATAAGCTTCCCCGGGGAAGAACACACCAATTAGTGTTTAATGCCAAATGGTCAGCCCTTAGAACATAGACACACACACACACACACACACACACACACACACACACACACACACACAATGTGCTTTTGTAAATAAAAAAAGTTATGAATTTGAAAAAGAGCAGAGGGAATATTGGGGAGGATTTGGAAGGAGAAAAGAGAAATATAAAGAAATAATTATAAAACAAGCAAGAAAAGAAATTCAAGTCCGGTACCTGATATAGAAGTGACATGCCCCGGATGAATCCACACATAAGCTATTAGCAGATTTTACAGCCTAGCATTCAAGTCATTGCCAAACACACACTGATAAATTTCACAGAGACACATCAGGTGACGATTAAGCTGAAAAGAATTTGACTGAGAAAAACTGTCTTGAATTTATAGATCTGTGAAGACTCTGCACATTTATGTAAAAATTCAGCCTTAAATCTCAAGCTGAACCATTAATTTGCAAAGTGAGAGAGAAGGTGAATTCTGAGCACTGATCATGCCTTGGAGAAACCCTCTGCCTGGCTTACAGGTGACGGACAGCATGTCTCCCCAGAAGGAGAAAGGGACGCCTGTCTTTTTCTCTGAATATTTTTATTGGTATAATTAGTTATACATCATAATGAGTTTACTATGACATTTCACATATGTAGTTCATGCATTTTGTTCACATCTTAACCCCTTTGCTGCGTCCCATTTTTATCAATCTCTTTCTTTTGCCTGTTTATGGTTTTTTCATACAATATTTGACTCCTCCCAGATCCTCCTCACCTCCCTTCTCACCCAACTTTGAGATTTTCCTTACTCTCAAAAATATAAAACAAGACAAAACACCCCTCAATCAAAACAAACAAGTGTGTATGAGGGAAATAGTAAGAAAAAAAAATCCCTGCAAAAGGTTCAAGCCGGATGAACTACCACCTGGGAGAGGGAAATAGCCACAAGGTCCCACTCCTAACGGAGTGATTGCTGTCTTCTGGCAAAGGAAAAATCCATTTTCTCTAAAGGTGTACCATTGGCTAAATCAGCCACACCAAAGGGAAAGCCTCATGTCCAGGGGGAGTTGGCCAGCACAAATGAGCTCTTTGTTTGCATCCTTTAAACCCGGGGGTTTTACTTTAAATGGTCATTGAGAGAAGCACTTATATTTAAGGGTGAATAGTAAGCAAATGATATGTTGCTTGGCCATCCCACACTGCTATTGCAGCATTCCCAGGGCTCACAGCCGTTTATTTTTCAATAGTGGAATTTGAGATGCTTTGATTCCATCCCTGGAGAAAGCTTTCTTCACACTTGTGCAAGATGGGCCCTCTTGCTGTTGTGGCCTCAGAAGGCAGGTGTAGACAGAGAATGCTGGCCCTCTTTTGTTTAGAAGCCCTCTTTCCTGAGGTTCTTACCCTTCCAACCTCACCAGAGGTTTCACCTCCAATACAGTCGTATTGGCGCTTGGGGGACACCATGGATTCATTATACATTTATTTTGAATTAATTTTGCCTTTACACATTCAGAAAGATTTTATTGTTGCCAAATTCTTTGTTACCCTGACATTCAGTTGCACGACCGCATAAATTTAAGAAACTGGGTATTTTATTCCACACTGTAGCAAGTGGGTCACATTCTTAACTCTGTTGAGAGGATGAAGGAGCTAAGGCTTATACAGATTCTCCTAATCAGCATGAGGTCACAGAACCAGTTGAGACCCTGTAGCTTTTCCTAGCTTTCGGGTCTTTGTTGTGGAGAATTATTTTAAGGTGTGTTACTTTTGTTTATGTGCATACCTCTGTGAAGCTGTGTTACTGATGGCCTAGTAAAGAGATGAATGACCAATAGTGAGGCAGAAGAGAGAAAAAGGTGGGGTTGGTAGGCAGAGAGGAAAAGAAAGCAAGAAGACCTCCCCCCTCCCTCTGCTCTCTTCCCCTTTTACAGAATACCTCCAAACCAGTTTGCTTTGTGTGTATCCTCAAATCCAGTCTAAAACTGTTGTTAAACACTCATTGTTAGGAGCACGAGTCTTTGATCAATAAAATACTGCTGTATATTCAAGCGTGGCCTTTACGGCGTATATTAAAACGATAAATCAGGTATCAGACTCAGCGTTTGAGCCTGCTTTTATTGCATTATTCCATTCTCCACATTATCCTGCTGTAGAATCCCACCTCCTGCATTTATGATTTTGAAACATTCCATCAGTTATGTCCCCACGGCACTTCCATCTAATTCAACACTTTAAGGGAGTAGGTAAGTGTTTAGGACACTGGGCCAGGCTCTGATCATTTTTCGAAACTGTTGTTTTATAGAAGAGCATTACCTTTATTGCCAGATTCTATGCTGTGCTTGGCGGAGGGACAATCTGGTTACAATTACAAACAGCATTTTTTAAAGAGCTGCAGTAGAAAGCTCAGCCATTTGAAGATGAGATACAGCTTCCTCAATTGGCCGTAGCATATTGGTACAAGATGCCTGAAGGAAGCAAGCCGGGCCTCAGCCTCAGATTTCTCTTGCAGGATTTTGCATTAACTATTGGTGCAGGCGGTTCCAATGGAAAAGCTGACATGGTTCTGCCCAGAAGCACTAGGAGACATTCTAACATAATCATCACCTGTATCTAAGGACAAGCTTTATGGACTGCTCAGTACAGCATGTTAAACTCACCCCAAATGAACTGAATGCCATTAAAACTCCTGAGCAGCAGATACTCTCTTACAAGACAGAAGGTCAGACTACCAAAGGCAGAATTCCCACTGCAAAGCTATGTCTCTGTCCCATGGGAAAGAAGTAGGCATTTGTCTCAACCCTCCCTCAAGCACCTACCAGAATCCATGTGTGCAGTTGACCGAAAGCAATTCCCTTTATTTTACTTGTACTGGGGGAATAGCTCAGAGCTAAAGCTATTTTTAAGCAATAATCCAAACTATGTCAGTAGTATATTGTTTAAAATTCAAGTGGCCTGTCTTTTATATACCATATGCCCCTGAGAAGCCAATAAATGTCAAACAAATGTCAATTAGTAATGTATTTATTGGGTCCACAGTGCATTTCAGAGGAAGTCTTGTGGCATTTGGTCATCATGTGCTTTGAAGTCAAAACACACAGAGTATGCGTTGTAAATACATGACATAAATTTCAGGGTTCACCTCTGCATGATCACCTGCCTGGCATTAAGAAAGTGCATAAGGCATGCCCGCTCAAGAATTACCTTTGTCACTTGGTTCTCTTAGTTCTGAAGTCTAACGTGGTGCACAGGCATATTCCGGGGATAAGCAGAGGTCCAAGTTGGTATGATTGTTGATGCCCTTGGTCTTCTCATTGGATTCTTTTAGTGCTCTTTGGTATTGAGTATTAAGTTGCCTGTGTGTTCAACATTTGCTTGCAAAGCAGTAGTGAGGTGCATGTCCTTGCAAAATTGGAAGAACTGGTTGTTGGCAGCCAGCCAGAAGTAACAAGCATATTCCACGAGCACTGGAATCTTTACCTGGTAGGGCGCACGTATGTGTCTTTCTGTTCCTTGTAGAGACATCTCTGAAGGCAACTTTTCATGTGAGCATGACTGAGCTGTATATGAAGACAGTCAGTGTGAGTATGTCTTCTCTATCAAAATTGAGTATATTGTGTCATAACCTTTATTAAAAAGTACATAAATATAGCCAATACTTTATTGTGTTTGATATATCTTTCTGAAGCACTTGATTTCTATAACCAGCAACCCTATCTTTTTCTTTTCTGATCTTGGAAGCCAATACAGAGCACACATGTTGCATAGGCACTGTATGTGAAATTGACCTGCTTTTCTAGTCATAAAACTGAGGTTGCAACTTGACTAGTCTCCTAGACATGGAAGGAAGTGTTAGAAATCTGTCTTCCTGTCCCTCCAATCTACTTTGTAGGGTGTCTTCTCATCATCTAAAGAGCCTCTCAGAAATATAAACATCTTGGCTACATTCAAAGGTGTTCAGTCCTGAGCTTAACATAGAAATGGTATCACCACAGAGGGGTTCAAGCCATATTCTTGTATATCTAACTGCTCTTCAGAGGGGTGAAACTCTATTATCTTTATCAGCATAAATTGTGGGAAGAGCAAAATTAGTTATCAAATAGTACTCTTCAAAGGAAAAGATATGAACAGGAACAAAATAAAATTGAGAGGAGAGTAGTTACCTGCAATGATTAAACGCCATTTACTTGAGCATTTTCAAGAGAATCTTGAATAAAAGACAAGTGACTATCAAGAAAAAGTGTAGGCATGGTGATGCAGAAATATAAGACGTGGCTGGTGGTCATGTGCTGAGACCTCAGGGAAGTTCTAATTTGATTGTCTCATTGGTAACTAAAAGATGACCATCAAACTACTCATTGTCAAAATGAAGTTGTGAGGGAACTTTGGATGGTTAGGGATGAAGCATCTTTGGAAGAAGACTCCCCTAATCTGGTCATATTTTTAGATTGACTCACTATTGTTCATTTTATAACCTCCCTCAAAGATATCTTCTTTGTCTAACCTGTCAGGACATTTTGTTAGCACTTAGGTCCCTCTACATAACGTTCCTCAGGTTGGCCTCATATGATACTGTGTTTCAGCTCAGTAGACATTTGTGCAGGCCTTGCATTGGATAGTTGCTTCCATGTACTGATAGTTCCTCTCTTGTGTCTTTCATGAACCACATTGAAGGGACGTTTTCTAGCCTCTCCTTTGGGATTGCACCAAGAGGAAATTCTATGCATTAGCAAAAGAGCATGAATGAGCAAATAACATGGCTAAGTCATTAGACAAATCCTGCTTGGAAGAACCTTCATAATTTAGATGTCATTGATGTAGAATTTGCCGAGTCAGACACAATCTTGGAAGAAAAATCCTCATTAATAACCAAAACTTGGCTCTGTGAGATGTACTTGACCTTCTGGGGAACATACATTCAAAGCTCCATTGGGCTCTTAATTCCATATCAAAAACCAAAATGCAGATAGATAACCAATCATATAAATCTGATTGTTAAAATAGATCCAGAAGAAAACAGAGTTTTTAATTTCTTTTATTTTGGCTAAAATGTGTAGCTGATAAGCTTGTTAAATCTGAATATTCAGTAATTCAGGTCTTGTAGGTTTTTTTTCTTTTATATTACTGGGCTGAATTGATCTAATTAATGAGATTATTTTCTATATTTTATATCTTTAAATTACATATTCAGAAAATTTATTCAAGAAAATTATGTGAGATTTTGAGAATATTAAGAATGCAAACTACAGAAGGGCTCCTTAAGAGGCTTATGGGATGCTTTTAACATCCTTTCTCAATCTTGGCTGAGACCTCTGATACGGTCATTAATTTTGTATGTCTAATATGGCCAGGTTTTGGTGTCCCAATATTTGGTCCACCACTGTTGTGAGCACATCTATGTAAGATTTCCTTTCTTTCTTTTTTGGATTTTGGGTGGGACAGTGAATAAAATTAGCATTTCCACTGGGGACTCTGTGGGACTGGGGCAGGTTGCCCTAAGTAGTCAGAGGTGTGAGTGCCACACAGACTGCCCTCCCAAACAAATGAGAATTTAACTTGAAGATCATTGAACTCAATGGCTCTGAATTTTCAGGTTTGCTGTCACATTCTTGCTGAAGTTGTATCTCCAGAATTGTGGGAGTCAATTATTAAAATAAGTCCATCTCTGTCTCTCTCATCTGTTTTTCTGTCTCTCATTCTCATCTGTCTCTATGTCCATCATTAGTCTGACCTCTGTCATATCTCTCTCCTCTCTGACTCTCAACCTGGAATGTATATTAACTGTGTAGCTGTATTCAGAGGATGCAGCAGGCAAGATGGAAAGGGAAGATTTAAAAGACTGTTTTGATGTACAGAAGAGTCTGGAAATGTGCAGAGATTGGAAATTCTGTTAACATCTCTCCACAACCATTCTGACATTTTAGCTAGCTTTTTAAAGACTAGACTGTGTGAGTTACAGTCTTTTGGTCATTGATCATTGTCTCAAAACATTGTTTTCACTGAAAGAAAAAAATTTTTTTTTAAAAAGCAGATGCCTATTTTTTAGGAAAAATAGTACACAAGAATGACACATAGCTCTCTTTTGCAATTTTCTCTTGGAAATATTACTTTGTGTGAGGATAGTAGACCATAGATAAGAGGATCTGTTTATGAATGGTGATTTTTGTCTACAACTGCTTTTGAAAGAATCAACCAGGGTGATTTGTCAAGAAAACAGCTTTTGACTCTTCCTTTCTCTGGGGGTTTATGGAACTTGAGCAGATACATTTGGTGTCTAGTATGACAAGCTTGTGAAACCGAAGTGTTTACTATGTGAGGGGCAAGTTAATGTTACCTCTTTCATTAAGAAAAGAAACTAACATATTAGGTCTTTTAAATGCCCCTGGTTCTGGCCTAGGTGCTTTCTTTTGTGTCAAACTTAACACATGCATGCTCATTTTTATTTTGAGTCTTGCTATGTGGTCCAGGCTAGCCTAGAACCTGTTGTGTAGCCCAGGCTGGTTTTAACTTTGCAATACCCCCACATCTACCTTGAAAGTTCTTGGCAGGCATGTACTACTGCCAACTACTGTCACTCCTTAACACACACACATGCACACACATGCATGCACAATAATTATTACAGTGTTCATTTACACATTCATCTTAGTTTTTTGCAAGGACTCACCAAAGAGCAGATCCTAGATAAAGTGCTGGGTTTACAAGGGGGGTATATGACTCACATGGCTATTGTACTTGCTGGTTTTGTGTGTCAACTAGACACAAGCCAGAGTCATCAGAGATGAAAGAGCCCCAGTTGAGGAAATGCTTCCAT
Source organism: Phyllotis vaccarum (assembly GCA_033318265.1). Classification (NCBI taxonomy): domain Eukaryota; kingdom Metazoa; phylum Chordata; class Mammalia; order Rodentia; family Cricetidae; genus Phyllotis; species Phyllotis vaccarum. The sequence continues at coordinate 51,595,798 of JARWLC010000006.1, forward strand.
AAGGTCCAGCTGTAATTAGTGATCAATGTGGGAGGGCCCAGCCCATGGTGGTCATGCCATTCCTGGTCTGGTGGTCCTGGGTTCTGTAAGAAAGCGGTGGAGTAAGCCATATACAGGAAGCCAGTAAGCAGCATACCTCCATAGCCCCTGCATCAGCTCCTGCCTCCAGGTATCTGCCCCAAGTTTCCGTCCTGGCATCCCTCTGTGATGGACAACAATATGGAAGGGTAGGCCAAATAAACTCTGTCTTCCCCAACTTGATTTTTGGTATTTTGTCACAGTGATAGAAACTCTAATACAGGTATCTACTTAAATGATCCACACTATGCACAGATAGGGAGCCTCTCACTTAAGAACAATGACTTATCTCTTAATTATTTTCATTAGAAAAGTTTGAGGGTTAGCATTTTAAAAATCGTTGGGCTAATAAGTAAGTAATGAAACCAGGATTGTCTGTAATGTGTGATTCCATCACATTTCTCACAGGCTACACAAGTAATCCTTCGACAAGACTCTCCCTCCTAGCTCCTTCTCATGCTCATGAGTAGGTCTCTTACCTTGTCCTGTTGCTGACATGGGACCTCATCTATGTCCCAAGCATTTCTCTCTCTAGTTCTTCACTTATACTCCCCTGCCTTCTTTAACCTCCTCCCTGAGATATGACAGGACAAACTGAAGTGGTAGAAATAACTCTCAACAAAGAACAAGATCACCTTCAGCTCCCTTGACTGCCTGTGAATTCCAGTTACAAGCAAACTCATTTTCTAGCTTTCCTCAGTGGCTTCACAGGGGAAGCCACAGCTTTGGTTTTTTTTTTTTTTTTTTCTGAAAATGGTTATATATATATAATATATTAGGCTACTTGGACCTTCCAGTCTTGATTACAACTTCTATGCCTTGTTATTTGCAGCAAATAAGTCATCATGGAGAATTACTAATGCTGTGGTCATGGTTTGTGTACCAATAAAACTTAATCGAGGGTTATCAAAGATAGACTTTCCCATGTCATGAAATATTCTTTTGCCTTTTATTCTACCATTTTTAAGATGTAAAATCTAGCTTATAGGCTATATAAAGACAGCTGGATTTGGCTCATGGGTCATAGATTCTCAGTTATTGCTCAAAAGTACTGTGGTTAATGTTCAAAGCATTCAAGTCTATGGTCAACTAGCTGGTAACCTGGGCTTGTGGCTCCTTCAAGTGATAGTTTCTACATGTTCCTTAACATTTTGCAAATCTGGCCACTTGCTTTCTTATTTAGACCTTTGTTTCTCCAGTATTTTCTTCTTGAGATGCTAGTTCCTCACAACTATAGTAATGGGACTATTTTTATAGTCTCAGCCTACGGTGGTCATCCTCTACTTCACTGGTCACTATTCTCCCATCTTTGTTTCCCTCCTAAAACTTATGAAATCAGAATTTATCTTGTTTATTTATTAGCATACTCATCTATTGTCCAGTCTGACCACAAAGGAGGAAAGCAGTACTCTAAAAGCAGAAAGGTACTCTAAAAATTTACCATTGTTTTTCATTATGTGTCCAGTGCCTAGAATAATGCTTTCTATATAATCAGGTCCTCAAATATTTGTGAACTGGAGCCTTGGCTTGGATGTATGACTTGGATTATCCTGATCAAAACTCTGGTGGACGATCCTCATGTCTGGGGTACTGGGGTTTTTATGAGATAGTTCTTAGGTTTTATGGGGAGCATTATTAGCCCAAGTGACATAACTTTGTTTAAAATGTGTGTTCGTGTGTATGCATATGTATATGTTTACATATAATACACATGTTGTTGTATATATGTACTATATATGATTTTAGATGAATATAAGATAATATATAGGTTAAGAGATGCTAATGAATATTAAATCATAGAACAGAACATGTCAAGTCATACCTGTCCTTACAATACTAGAGTCTTAATAATCTTAGAATTAGAAACTTGACAAAGAGTTATCAAAAGCATGTGTGTCTTTTACATTTTTCTTGCTCAGATTTTAGGAGAGATTTGGGACTGTGTTAGGGAATACATGATTTTGAGAGATTGTGACAAGCATGTTCTATATGTCTACACCTATCATACATTCATCATGTATAACTAGTTTGTGTGCTTAGGGAATGAACAGAAGGGCTTTGCTAGCTTTCTATTGCTATATAACAACAAATTTTCCCAACTTAGGGGCTTAACAAACTAATTACTTGGTTTCTTCAAAGTTCAATGGCCTGGTTGGGATCTCTGCCCAGGGTTTCATACTCAAGTGTTTCAAAGAGAATGCAGTCTACAGTAGAACTCTGGGAGGAGTGTGTCTAAGTTCATTCAGGTTGTTTCAGAATCATTTCTTGTGACCTAGAACCTAGACCTACATTTTTTTTGTCATCAAGAGCTCACAGATATTATAAGCTACTGGTAGTGGCTTGTCACACATCTTCTCACAGGCCTGCCTTTATCAGGACAGCTAGCAGCAGTGTCACTTAGGATGCATCGCTATCTCCTTTGTTCCTTTATTCTGCAACCATCTGTCTCAAACTCTCTTGCTTTGCCACACACACACACACACACACACACACACACACACACACACACACACACACACATATGTGTATATATGTGTGTGTGTGTGAGACATATATATGTATGTATGTATGTATACATACATATATATGACATATATATATATATATATATATATATATATATATATATATATATATATATATTAGATTTAGCCTACTCTGATTGTCTTTTTTTCCATCCACCCCAAGTGAGTTAACTATGAATTTAATTGCAGTTTTCAAGACTACCTTTTGCCACATAAAATAGCATTGCTATAAGAGTGATATCTCATCTATTAATATAATGCAGAGAAGTGAGATGTGTTCCTTATCTGGCCAAGCTGTAGCCAGGCCAGGAGGTACTAATATATCACATTTGTTTCACATCTCAAGTTGTTTGATGAATTCTTGGCTCAGGCTACCATATTTTCTTCACCTGGGCTAGTTTTCTCAAAAGACGGCTTCCCATTATCTAGGAATATGGATTCTTTACAGACATTGTTTTCTGTGAAGATGCAACACATTGAATGCAATTCTGAGGGTCCAGCTACGAACTGCTTCCCTCTGAAACAATCTCAAGTACTCTATTCTCCTTCTGACAACATAACAAGTGAAGGGTTTATAAAACAGTTTATAAAGAGCTTGACTGCATCCTTTTTCCCCAAATGATTTTTCTAGTGCCAGTGTATAGTGCTGTTATTACTTAGGCGACTAGCTGCTCTTACAACCAGCTATTTTGTCTTGTAATAGCTATTCCTCAGAGTTTCAGAGGTTTTACCTTTTTTAATGCATAAAGGGAACTGCTAGGAAAAGGTTAAGGGGAAGAGCATGCATAGAGTTAGAGTGACATTCTGGTATCTTGGGGAATACACAGATTCTGATCCATATCTTCAGCCTGCAGACAGTCATGGCAAGCTAGAGGTTCTTAGGAGTTCCACCCTGTCTGTGTGTTTTCATTTTGTTATACAAAAATGGAAATGATAACACTGCATCTTAGAAATCACTTCTGTAGCCACTCAAGTTATAAAGGATATTTGAGATTATAGTGGTCAAGGGATGAAGGCTTAAGCATGAAAAACTAGGAGACAACAGTAATCACAAATGCAGCTTGACCAGCAGGGAGTTCGAAGCAGGTGTTAAATAAATGGAAGGTAATATTTAAACTCTGCATGAGTCCCAGTTGTTGAGGATACCAGAGAATTATTCATAAGGAATGCATCAGCAAATGTGCTGTCCTACAAACAAGGGAGATAAATGTTGCAGAGAACGTAGCTCAGGAATGAACATCATTACTCTCACCAGCAAAGTCAGAGACCTAAAAAAAAAAAAGAAAGAAAGAAAGAAAGAAAAAGAAAACTTGGCTTTGGGACTCTGTATTATGTGGAGTAAGAGTTTGCACATCCATATATTCAAAACAAACAGTGAGCAATTACTAGAGTTGGAATTAGTATTTCTAGGGAGACTTTAAAGATACTGTAACTCTGGAGATTCTTCTAAATGGTAGAGATAGGAGGAACGCCTAAGCTTCATTTCCCCACCAGCTGTGTATTACTCCCCAACCCACCCCCATTGCACAGTAGGCAGCCATTGTACTGTTCCTTCTGATTTTGCACTCTGTCTCTTTCCGGCACTCTAGAAGATGCTTCTGCCTAAATATTCTATTCTTGCCTGTACCATCCTGGACTATGCCAACACTCCAATTTCCACAGTTTTCAACCTTGTGTGCATGAATAGGCTCTGTTTTATTTCCCATCGTGGCTGCCATGGTATTAAGAACATGGTGAGTGGGTTCTCACATTGATTGCGGTGCCAATTCCTCTTCTCTGCTTTGCTCTCTGCTGTCTGCCTTTTCCACATTCTCCCTTAGCTGCAAATACCTTTCTTCTCCCCTTAATACATCTCCATTACCATTTCTCTGAGTGTTTTTATTTACTTCATCATTATTTTCTCCACCAGTTCGTAAATGGTGTGCTGCTTAGCTCTTTCCCCGTTTGGTGGGTAATGTAGTTTTGATGTGTTTTCCGTTACTCATCTAACAACTGTTATTAAGTACCATGGTAAGAGCATCCTTTTCAGAGTGTGTGTGCTTTCAGCACCAATGAGAGCCTCCCTTGGGACTTGCTGTTGCCTCCTCTGACTTGCCAGGTTCAATTTGTTCATGCAGAGAGTAAGTGGTGTAAATTCTCTAACAGTAATACAAACACAAGTTGTCCCCGCTGCCTTCACGCATGGCTGGACCTGCTGTTTGTCCCCTATTTTCATCATTATCTGATTGTGAGTAATAACTTGAAGACAGCCAAGGCTTAGTGAGCTGTGAATTTTATTTTCCAGGCACTCTTTAACCTATCTTGACTAAAATGTCCAAACTAATGTCAATAGATTGATAACAAACATAGATCAAACTGTTCTCTCCATAGATCACACTGTGAGCAGATAGCTTTTGCTCTTAGATTGGTTTCATCTAGTAGTTTTAAGAGCTGTCTTTAACTTCTTTGGGGAGTGTGTGTGTGTGTGTGTGTGTGTGTGTGTGTGTGTGTGTGTGTGGAGGCCATGAAATAATCTTGAGCATTGTTCTTTATGGACCAGTTACCTGATTTTTTTTTTTTTTTTTTTTTTTAGACAAAGGACCTCACAAAGTAGGCTGGGCTGGTTGGCCAATGAGCCTCAAGGACCCACTTGTCTAAACCTTTCTACTGCTGGAAATCAAATGAATCCAACTATGCCTGGTTTTTCTATGTGAATTCTGGGAATTGAATTCAGGTTCTTTTAATTACAAAGCAAACCCTGTATTGATGGTTCTATCTTCCCAGCTTCATAATATTTTATTAATAACCAATGATATATATATTTATCAAATCAAAATGATAAGATATAGATAATCAAAAATAAAAGAAAATGCCCTTCTAATCCCACCATTCAGAGATAAACATGTTTTACCTAGAATTGTAAATGCGCACTTGAGGCTATGTGATAATAGTGTGGGTTGTGTATGTTATAAACTTTATTAACATTTTACAATCATTCATAAAACTATAAGACATGTTTAACACAATGGCGCTTGGCTTCATGGTAATCCATATTGATCCGTTTTAATTTGATTATCTAAATGGTTTTATTTATCAGTGCAGCATACTTTTCTAGAATTGGTCTTATTTTTTGGCTATCTAGTTTGCTTCAAACTTTACATTACATATACAAAACCTGAGATAAATATTTGTCACAGCTTTAACTTTACTTTAATAGATTATTGTGTCAAAAAGATATGTTTGGGTCTCTAAAACATTCTGCTACAGCTCTATCCTCACTCCCCACTACCTCAATGTATTCATTTATTATTTGTTGGTATGTACTCATTTTCTTTTTAGCTGATATTTTTTAGTAAGGAAGGATTTGATGGCCCAGAAACAGGTCTGAACATGTCCTTGTAAAGAGAGGTAGTGGTGTCAAGTATCACGGCAGATTGTCTGTAATTGTACCATGAAAGCTTCCAGAAATTTCCAAACAGTGCTTGGCTCTCACCAGCAGACAACCCTTTCAGCCTTTTCCTGTAGTCTTCCTTTTTGCCTCACTGACTTCTTCATCCTCACTGGAGACCTCATATTGAACTGTATATCTTACCTCTGCACTTCATGTACCTTCCTTCTTTCAGCCTGTGCATTCACATTTGCAAGTGATCATTCACCACCTGATTCTCAACTTAACTGATCTTCTCTAGAGGCAAATATTTCAAATTCTTCTGTCAATTAAACCTTGCCTGGCCAGTCAAGGTCAGATCAAATTAATACCTATCTTGTGGGAATTGCTAGTGGTCACTTCCAGGAAGTTAAGTTGTAGAAAAACAATGGCATGGTTAGGAAGGTTGTGTTCTTCACAGTTGCTAGAAAATAGAGCCATAAGCTGTGTTCTGAGGGAGACTATTGTTAAGTCTTCCGAGAAATCCATCACATTTTTTATTATCCCCTAAAGGAATCATAGAGCTTGCTATTTTCAAGCTGTGTTACATGGAAAATCGAAGCTTAAATCACATTTGCCTCTTGTTTTTGCTTAGTTCCAATCTCTTGATTTTATTTCCAGGGCCCAAATTAGTAGGAGCAAGTGTATTGTGCTCAGTTGGAGTGGACACAGCAGAGTATCCAAGTAAGTATTGCATGAGGGCTTCCTGACTCCTTTTCAAACTCCTCTTTCCCTTCCTAGTATGTATGTGGGTGCTCACTTAACTTCACTGTCAATATTGAGATAACCTAGAATTCTGTTTAAAGAACTTTCCCACAATCTGCTCACTGAATAACCTTTTAGTGTCTTTGAGTCTTTATGTTGATAGGTTGGATGAGAGGACAGTATTTCAGATAATAATAATTTACCCTAGAAGTCATGATTGATGTAGCATCGCCACCCTCAGATGTATATGTGCATGCACATATGTAGATTTCATGTAGGTATAGGTACACATGTAGACATAGAAGCTACAGCTCATGTCTACACCTTCGGCACAGTGGCTAGCCTGGTTTAGCACTGTAAAGCAAGGAGGGAACAAAAATGTCAAAGGGAGGTATGCAGTAATCTCCTTGGTCAGGCTTTGGGATCAACCAATTGACCAAGGTTGATGATTTATTAGTTGGGAACAGCCACACTCAAGCGCTTAGCATTGATAGATATTTTCCTCATTACATTTCAAACATAGAAAATGGTCCTCTCTGAATGAAGAATCTCGGGGCACTTGAGCCATTAGTCATATGAAACTTTCTTTCTCTCCTGGTGTTACAGAGAGGAAAAAAAATGACAAGAACTAAGGCAATCCTTGCTCTGAACTGCTTCCTCTAGAGAACAAAATGAAATGTTTAAGTTTAGTACCTCTATTAGCTTGATAGCTTGGTTATTTTTCTATTTTCTATTTTAGTGGCCCTGTTATAGTCAAATCTTTAATTATGCGGGAACTAAGAATAATTGAGTGTGTGCTGTGCTGGGTGCATAAGCCTACATATTAACTCTCCAATGGGTCCCTGTGGCACCTATAATAGAATCTAACTCTATCATAGTTCAAGGGAGGTGCTCAATTAATGCTTGGTTGTGGGTCTGAATGGGATAAAACAGTGAAACTTTAACTATACATAAGTGGAGGCAGATGCTCATAAAACTCTGGGAAACTTTAAAGAGATAATTTAACATTAGATAATGCCAAGATCAGAAACATATCCTTAGTATTTGTCTTTTGAATAGGCCTGGCTGCAGTCTTGGACTAACGTGGAACTATTCTCAGTAGCCAAATACATGCAGTTGGGCGGTCTGCAGAAAGGCCCTTTGTCGTGATGGATGCAACAGACTGTAAACCTCCGAGGAAGTAACAATTGATTGTCACAGTTGTGTCAGTTTCACTAACTTGTATAATTGTCTCTTCATGCAGATGAACTCTCTTAGAGATTCTCTGGACTGATCACGTGGCCAAGATTCCTTACTGCTTCCTCTGTCATAGTGACTGTTTCAGAGGTAATGGAGTATTTTCAGTAAGGGATGGTTTGTGGAAGTAGTAGATTCGGTAAAAGTGTCCACAGACTAAATTTTAAAGGTGATCTCTTTCGTATTTTCTCATTTAATACTCTGGATACCACATGCTCTTCATTAACACTGACGGAGTGAGTCAATGACTAAGTCTCAAATCACATCTAAATAAACCATAATGGTGTTAAAAGCTCTTAGCATGTTTTTGGAGGTGATATCATTCCACATCAGTGGAGACCTTAAGTGTTTGTGGTCCACTCCATACTTTTACTTTATTTTAAAGAAACTCATCTATCTGCCTTAGATCTTGGGAGCACTTACTTATAAACCCATGACTATCAAAATAAACTAGAAGTAAGCCGAGACTCATCTTAACCTCATTGAATTTTTGTGGTCTACAGAACCTTGGGTTATTTTTCTAAGCAAAAGGAAGCCATTTGCTTGATGACAAATCACTAATTTAAATATACCTTAAAGTATGGATTTTTCCATAAACTCAGTAAACAGCCCAGCATATCTGTTTGGCTTTTAATTCTGAAATTTATTAGCACTTTCGAGCCATTTGCAGGTGTAAGCTTATTTCTAATTGTTTCATTTTTATTCTTACCCCAAACATAGTAAATCTTAATGACTGAGTTGCTAACATTAACAGGGAATGTGGTAGCTATAGAAAAAGTATTTCAAACACATTAAATTTAGCAACAATATAATAGCATTTACAAGCTGTTCATAAGAACTCCATTTTGACTTTCAAAGAGTAATTGTGACAAACTATTTATTAAAGGGACCTCCAGATGGACACATTGTCCTCACCTTAAGTCATTGACATGACGTGTTTTCTTTGTCCATCTCTGAGTCATTAAGAGCTGTGAAAATTCCCATCTTTCCAGTTTAATTATAGAACAAGTAGAGAATGTGTTCTGTTGTTTGGCAGTATTATCAGTATACTCTATTTGTTTATGGCATGTTGGGAGAGCCATTTTAATAAGGTCATATTTGCAATTTAAATGAACTTTAATATTTCTTGCAAAGTCTGGGCCTGCTTATTTATGCAAGGGGTGAACATGGTAGAAATTTACGATTTAAAAATATGTTCTCCTGTTTTCTTTTCCAAATGGTACATCTCAGGTGATAAACGCTTTCAACTATTTTTAGAATTTTTTTTCCCTCAGAAAAGGGTAGAAAAATCCAAATCAGTGAAATAAATCATGGCTCTAAATGGGATTGTTAATACTGTATTTTTTGTGTTTTTCCCATTAAAATTTCTATTCTAAACCCCTATGTATGCATTTGTGAGTAAATATCATTTTGTCACTATTCGATGGGTTGGGTACTTTGTTCTGCTCTGCTTATTATAACAACACAAGCAAGCAAAACCAAAATAGAACGAAGGATGTTGCCTGAACTTTAGTGAATTTGTTTAATCATACTTGACAAAAAGGATTCAGTTGTGTCTAGGTGTGAGGGGCTTCAGAAAATTCATCAGTAATTTGTTGAGAAATTGCTTCTTGACTTAGAGCAAAAGCCACTGTTGTCTTGTGCCTGCTTTGACCTCTGCTGTTCTCTTACAGAGCTTCTCTGAGGAAAACACAAAGAAAGAGTGTGCATGCCTTCAGCCACCTGTGATGAAACATATCCGACCACATAGGAATAGCATAATTCTTTCCCATTCCTCAAATTTTCCTTCATTGATAGGTAATTCAGTGTTGCCTGCCTTCTATCTTTGTTTGCCATTGTAGAGTAGATAGATGGTCTTGTTTAATTTATCATACATCTGAAGCTCTTGTTTGTACACAAGAATGAGACAAGATATGTTAAGTAACTTTGCTGTTTTCTTAAAGGATGTAAATTTATCTGCAGAGACAAAAATTCTGCAAGGGCCTAAGTCTCAATGGAATGATTTTCTTCTTTCCTTTTCTCCCTCCGTGAGCACATGTTGCATTGGCATTTTTTGATGCCAGCATGGGACTAGGGATGTACTTGCAGGTTGGAGGGTGATAAAGGTGTAACTACAGTGTGAGCTGGGTAATGGTCTTATGATCTGTACAAGACTCTGCAGCATCCTGGGCTTGAAGAAAGCACAAGTTCTTCATAGACACGGGGCTGTGTATAAATTTTCATGTGAATTTTGAGTGTGCTCTGGCTTGGCTATTCCATCTTTTCAATTGAAAACCTTGAAAGGTTGAGGATCTTTGCCCACATGGATCCCAGCCAGCTCCAAGCAGTTGGCTCAAGCCTGATGTACAACTTTCTGTATCCCAGGTAGAGGCTGAGTCAAATGAGACTGACGGGAAGGATGAAGAGCAGGTGAGGCTAGGTTGGGGGCATCTAGAAAGCTTTCTTTATTTTCTCATTGAACAGGGATGTCAAACTTAACTACTTTGGGAGTCAGCTAGTATTGAAGATAATCATAATCCTCAGTATTCTGAACTTGATGTGTCAGGAGGAGTCCCAGATCTCAGGATCAGTGAGCCTATAGGCTGACCTTGGGGGTGTCATGGATGCCAGGATTATACACCTGGCCAAGAAAAGTCTCAGGAAGTTCTTCCATTTTCTGTAGTTTGGCTTCTGGAGGAAGATGAATATCCTGATAAGAACAGAAGGACTATTGTGCCGTAGACCATATACAGAGCTCTATCCCAGAGATCTAACCATGCTGTTAACTGAATGGACAACTCTTTTTATGGACTCATTAGATAAATTTTAAAAATTCAGAACAGCGTATGTTCAGATGGAATAAATTATAGTTGGTGTTAACCGAATGGAGACCTCTTTATATGGATTCAGAAGATAAATTTTTAAATTTCAGAACAGTATATGTTCAAATGAAATAATGTACCATAATTATTTTTATTGATTAAAATTAAATTTTACTTTGATTTTTCAATATGGAAATTGAAATTGTTTCTTCAGTTCTAGGAAATTCAATACTGTTTTTCTTCTTTATTTTTCTCCTTTTTCAGTATGAGTAGATGTGTATGAGATATTTTTGCTGAGTTCATTTCCTATTTGAAACTCATTCATATTTTTCATCTCTTTACAATGCGTTGTGTACTCTGGATGGTTCCCTCAGCAGTACCAGGTTCATTAATCTGATGTTTAATTTGTACCATGCATCTTTTAATACACGAATGCCTGCATTTTTTTCTTTTTACTGTCTTATTGGATTATATTAAAAATTCAATTATTTTAAAACCTGGTTTCTTGTTCTGATATTAATGTTCTTAATTTTTCTTTTGTTCTTTTTGGTGATTTTAAACATACCTTGGGAATTTGGGTGTTATGGGCATTTCTAATTCTTGGAAAGCCTGTTCTGATTCTATTTATTTTTTTTTCCTCTAACTACTGATTTTACTTAGGATGGTGCATGTTTTCTGTGGGTTTTAAGGTATTGTGTGTGTGTTGTGTGTGGTGCATATCTTAGTGTGGGTAAGCCTAAAGTAGACATCTCCTGATGATCAAAGCTCTTCTGTGTTTCATTCCCTAGGAGCTTGTCTAGCTAGTGGGTTTGTTTCTTGGGTCCCTTCTCTCTACCCATGGTTGCCAGCATCATGGGTAGCCATTGTGCCTGCATATCTTTTATAAAGTTTCCAGGATTTAAACTCACATCTGAAGGCTTGCCTTGCAAGTTCTTTATCCACGGAATCATTCCCCTGTTGTGAGTTTGACTCTTGTGATGATGAACCTATCTTCAGTGGAGGCTTGCTTTCCTGTGACAATCCTATTTGGGTGCTGTAATAACCCCTCCAAGAACAGATTTGTATTTTTCCTCCCGAGAGACACAGAAAGTTCACTGCTACATAATCAGAAACTTTTCTTTGCAACAGACAAAGACCATTACAGACAAACCAGAAACAATCAAAATGCTGAGTTGTGGAGCTCAGTTTCAGTGGCTACATCTGCAAAGCACCTAAGGCTCAGGGAACATGGGAGAAAATAAAGCAGAGAAATTGTAAGAGCCGAAGGATCAGGGGGTTTGCTGTGAGATTGTGTTTCCTAGTGGTGTCAGAAGCCACATCCATAAAATGCATGACCCTGAGCTGGACAAGAACAACAGCAGACCTGCCCAAGTGGACAGAGAAATGACCACCAAGTCTCAACCCTACACGAAGAACTACAGGCACCAAGGAGTGGTCGGCTTGAAAGAGAACAAGGAAGGATATATGGAAGAGTTTAGAGGGAGGGAAACATAGAGGAAATGATATAATTATAATCCCAAAATAAAAGAAAAAAAGAAAAAGGCGTTTTTAGCCTAAAGTAATAAAAATTAATATTTTTTTCTTTGTGAGAGAAAATTTTGAGTTGGAAAATTGTTCTGTGTTTGTAACCCTTGCTGACCAAGCCTGACAGTTCAAGTTTGATGTCTAGGCCCTACATAAAAAGAGAAGAGATCTAACTCTACACAGGTATCTTCTGACCTCTGCATAGGTACCTAACACATTCAAATCCATACACACCCTCAGTATACACATATATAATAATAATTTTTAAGTTAATAGCATAACTGGTACATGACCGTTCTGATGCTAATTTCCAAGCTTGATTTTTCTGAACCATACAAATCTAGATTCCATATCTGTTGCAGAGTTGGCTGGGTGCTGTACCTCATAAATAAGACATTTTGCTGTACCCAAAATATGAGGTAGTAACGAGAAAGTAGAAATCCAAAGTAATTCAATATTTCCTCACTTGGTTTTGTTTTTTTTTCTTCTTTGGTACAGGAGCCCTTCCCTACTTTCACGGAAAACTTATAGGACACCTGCTCATCATACTACTGAGCCTGTCTATGCCACTTACAACACCAGGGATGCCATGTTCTCTCCTTTGAGGCTACCTGGCACCCCATAGTCTTTAGATGGAGATTGGTTGCTATTTCTCCTGGAACACTTCATTTGACTCTCTAGTCAGAATAGTCTAGGTGCTTCTCCAGAATCCTATGTGTATGTCTCTCAAATTCCTTGTCCTAAAGTATTCTAATGATTTTCTTGCCTGTCACCTCCTTTGCTTCTTATTTTTCTACACCACACATGGCAGAACATCAGTAAGTAAAGAGAAAGGCTGGTCTGACTCATGTCTGCATTTGTTTTGTTATTGTTCTGTAGCATTTTACTCTCCAGTGTCTCCATAACAATAGACAGCTAATCTTGCATCCATGTATAGAAGTTCTTCCCTGTTGTCACTATACTTTGGAGGGGGGAGACAAACTGATCTATTTAGTGAGACATCGTCTCAAAAATAAAAATAAAGCAACATATAACCAAACAACTAGCAAGAAGAATCATGCAGTCTTTTTTTCTTCAAGTGTTTGAGTTAAGCTGTTGATATAGAAAGATTACCCATGTCACTCTTAAAGGAAATTTGTCCACATGGGGTGGGGCTATTGGAATAATCCCGGGAACTAGTCAGGACACCCAGATTGGGATAGAGGGGGAGTGTGGCTTGCAGTGATTGGTAATTGAGAAAAGAATCACGCAGGGACCAGGATAACCTTTGACCTTTGCAATGTTTGCAGGTGTCTGATTTTGATCATGTTGCTTTAGAAGTGTTTCCTGATGAACATAGTAAGGAACCATTGGAAAATGTTAGTCAGAAGCCAGCAGAGAAGATGAAGCCAGACGGTAGTTATGGTCATGCCAAGGCTGATTGAAACCACAGAGGAAGAAAAGCTTCTTCAAATGATTCACATTGTGTAAGCGGAAAGGGAATGACATTGGGTTCTGGGTAGATTAAGACATAATAGCAGACTGGAGGGCAGAGAAGAGTACACAAGGATGCTGGAGGAGAAACATAGGACAGAGCTTTGCTAGAAGGGAAAGGAGGAGGAAATGGGCAGTAACGATCCATCCTGGTTAAATGCTGCATGTGCTGATTCCAGCCCTCACTGATTAACTCTGAGTGAGGTTGAAGGCAGAATTGATAAAACCTATCCTTGTGGCATGAAAGGATCCCTCGGGCATCTTAGGTAGCAGATCACCATAAAATTATACATTCATGAATGAATTCACAAAGGGCATAGGTGTGACACAGTGTGACACAGCATTTGGAAATGTTGCTCAACAGTTTGGGCCCAAAGATGAGAGTGTGTAATTAAATTACACTATCCTTGAAGGCATTTATACTTTTGAAATGGAGTCAGACTCAGCCTGATATTCAAGGCCTTTCAGCTTTCAGATCAACTCATTTCCCTTATTACTCATTTATATCTATTCAATAATCTGCAGTCAACATGGATCAGTTATTTCATGATTGCAAAGCCCACAGCACCCCTTGAACTTATCATCTCCGTTAATTTTCACCTCCTTCATGAAGCCTTTCTAGATTCCCTAGACCCAGACTGCATGTGACTCTCTTTACCCCTCTCAGTTTTCCTGGTCTCCTATGTGTAGCACTAATTTTATTGTATTCGTCACCGTGCTTCTGCTTTTCTACATTTGCATATGTTTTAGAACCCTTTCCACTGTATTCTCACTTCCTGAAGGGTTGACACCAAACTGCTTTCATCTTTGGTGCCCTAAAGTATCTAATACTATGACTTGGTTACAGAGATTTGACACATATTTGCAAACCAAGGGGAGGAATGTTGCCTAGCATCAGACATTACCATGTGGATAACTGTGGAGTGAAGGCATGTGTTCTATCAGGAGTTCGCATTGAAGACTGGATTTCAAATGAAAGTCAAATCTGTTAGACACCAGGATGAAGGTGACTCCATAGAGGCTTCATTGGGACCTGCCTTGGCAATGGTTCCATTATCATAAGCACAAATAAAATACGTTCTAGGTAGCCAGAGGGAGAGAATATACAGGCATGCATACACATGTACATACATACACACATATGTATATAGCTGCATATAAGCCTATAACTATATATACATATATATGCATGTATGTGTGTATATATACATATATATGTAACTTTTTAATGACATATTTAATTTACTTCAATGCCTCTTAGTTTGAGACTTAGGGCTTCAAATTATATATGGCAGAGAAATAAGTATGCTGGATAACTTCACATGTCAATTGACCTGAGTTACAGATTGGCCAGGTTAAACTTCTGAGTATGCCCGTGAAGGTGTTTCCATGTGAGATTAGCATTTAAAGTGTTGTGCTCAGTGAAATAGATCAATCATCCCTATGGGGATAGGCATCATCTAATCTACCGAGCACCTGGACAGAATAAAGTGCAGGGGCAGGGAGGACTGTCCCTTGGACTGGAATTTATACTATCACCTCCTCTGGCTTGAAATACATCAGACTTACACAGCTGGATCTGCACCTATCGGAGCTGCACCATTGGCTCTGGTGGTTCTGCAGTTTGCAAGACTGTCAGGCTGCCCAGCCTCTATAATTGAACCAGTTTTTCCTACTAGATTCTCCTTATTCTTCCTTCCCTGTCTGCCCCCTAACTCCCCCGCCCCCAATCCTAATGGGCTCACTGGCTCTGTTTCCCTAAATCTTACTTTATTATGCCAGCCTTATTCAGAAAAGCATTGATTGAGGGTGCTTCTCCCAAGTGCCCTCAATCCAATCTCACTTGGAGTCTGTATTGGGAACCTTATACTTTATACCCAACAAGATGAATCAGTCAGCAGCCAAGTGCGCATGTAGGAACCTGGGTGAAGGAACCTGGATCATTTCAGTGTTCTTTCAGAAGCTAGAAAGAACCAAAGCTCACGTGGGTTTTGTTGTAATTCCTGGTTAAACTGTTTCTTCTTCTGAGTGTCCATCCAGCAGTTCCTGTTTGTCCTTTTCATTTGTAAGCATTTTTTCTTGCTCATATATCAAAACAAAAATGAGAATTTGGGATAGAAATTGTGAATGTTCATGTGTATAGCTTATCTGTTGAATAATGACATGAGGAAGAAGTACAGAAAAGTACGTTGCTACATTCAGCTTTCAGCACACTATTGTTTTTAACTAGTGCATCCACAGGTATAATCATTTCCCTTTGAATCCACTTGTGTTCTTCAAACATGTAGCATAGGGATGTGATAGTGCTGTGGGATATTCACCTAGACAACTTTGTGCTATAAATTATGTGCACTTGGAGATAAATGGAGGAGAAAATAGCAGGATTGAGGCACAGATATAAGGATTTTATAAAACCAGGTTTTGTCCCTAAGCATCAAAACACGCCCATTGTCTGAACAGATGACATCTAATTCCAGCTCACCAGGGTGATAGCCCAGAGTTTGTGGAGGCTCCTGGCCTCCTCTACAAAAGCTTCCAGATGGAAAAAAAAGGAATTGATTTTTAAATGATTTTATATATTTGCAGAGATCATAGAACTTCGGATCAGCAATGAATATGCTCACCCATCAAAGAGGAATGATCCCCAAGCTCACCTCTAGGAGTTTAAGTGTATGGGGAAACCAGTCCAGAATATCTAAGAAGTAATGGAATCATCAGCTTAGTTTCACCACAAATAAATCATCCGAGACTGATTTGGAGGCTGTTTAAAATTCACAGCAGAGGGGAACAGAGTTGCTGCAATACATCTTGATTTGGGGAATGCATTTGATACCGTATCACAAAATTATACTTATAAAATTAATTGACACTGGCTTGGATATGAACACTGTCACAGGGATTGATAATCTTCAGGGGATCTGTAAACAAGGCATGCTGATGAATAGTGTGACATCCAGTGAGGGGTAGTTGATTAGTAGGGGTGCCACCGAGACTGGTATTAAGCCTGATCATATGCAACAATGTTATTAATGGCTTCTAAGAGAAAGTAAAGAGAATATTAATGAAATTTGCAAATTATACAAACCAGGGTGGTGCTGGAATAAATCCAATAAGAATGATGGATAGAATTTATTCTGAGAGATATAGACAGGTTCAATATATGGGTAATAAACAGAAAAATGAAATTCATTTTCAAAAAATGCAAAGTAGTATAGATCAAGGGACAAAACAAAAGAGAAGCTTATTTCTATAAGGCTTTAAGAACTTAATTTGCACAATGTTTTGGCCCCTTTATTTAGGGAGCAACACATTTTTCTATGTCTCTCTGAGTGGTCATTTTCTTCTACTTATTGCTGTCCACCTGCACCGTTTTCTGTAAACTCCCTGAATGATCTACCCTCTTTCCACTTCTATAATTTTTGCAGAGATCACTCCCTTATTCCTATCAATAAAGTTGACACACTCTTCAATGCCCGTGTTTTCTGCCTCTACAGATGATAACTTCTCTTCAGTGTAACCACATTAGTTAGCAAATGGTCATCACTGGGACTCTTGATTCAGTGCATTCTGGACATGGATGGGGAGAAAGATGCTAAGCATACAGATTTGGGGATTACAGAATGAAGAATGCATGTCAAGACTTATATCATCCAACTCTGAGTTTTGTGGCCTTATATTCTGGTAATAAAATGACCATTGTTCAAAGACTTCAAGGGCATTCTCTTCTGCAAAGATCTGGTGAATTAGTTTTCACTTTTCATTATTGTTAAGGTTAGTAATAACATTTGCTTAAGTCTTTTCTCCTTGTTCATTTATGAACTCTGGGAGCAATGCATTGGTCCCAGTTTTGGATATTTCTCCTGGTGCCTCACACAGCGGAGCACAGTGAGACGCTCAGGGAAACACAGGGTAGCATACCAACAGGATTTCTTCTGCAGCTTTTCCATCAGCTCCTCTTGCTGTACAGATTTTGTGTTTTGCAGGGAAATGGAGAAGTGAGATAATTCAAGTACTCGATCCCTTTCACAGATGTGAGGGGAATATACATGACACTTCCACTTCTGGGGTATGCATTGCTTCCAACAGACAGTAGAAGGTTTCCGATCTCTTTCTTGAAGTCTGGTGACATCATGTCTACAGAAGTACTGGGATATATGGGCCAGATGTAGCCAGATGGGTCACAGGTAAGAATGAAGACAAAGGCCATATAGAATGGTCAAAGGGCCATCTAGCCTGAAGAGAAGCTTTGGGGAGTATAATGATATTCATATAATACTTGTAATTATCTGATACACAGCACCCCAAGGAGGGGGGTCAGGACCAAAACAGTTTATAACACAATGGAATTTCTAGTTTGGAAAGCAAAGAGAAAGAGGAGCTTGAACTCAGTATTTCTTTAGACTGATACTACTCTATCCCTCTGGGTCTGGTATAATCATTTTGGGTATAAGCTTGGCTCTCAGGTGTGGACTTTCTAAAAAGAGCTAAAGCACCAGGGAGATTTCATCCAGTCATTCTCTAAGATATAATATGTGTTGTCTGACACATAGATATGCGAGAAATGTTCCAGCATGTGTTCCCACACAGTTGCCAGAAATTTACTATTTATCAGTTTTTTGTTAAGAACAGAATATCTCAGCTGAGGCTGTTTGTCAAAGCATGGGTTTACAGTGCCACACAGTTTGACTAGTCTACGCTAAGTTATGGCCAGGGTGGACTCCAGTTGGGGTCAACGAGACTCATGTGGGCTCCTGAGACATGCTCTCCTCACAAGACTATACAAGATCACAAGACTCGTGATAAAGTGAAACCATGAGAGCCCATTTAGAATCTTGCCTTATACCACCTTGACTAATATCGACTGTCCAAAGTACATTGCATGGTCAAGTTCAACATCAGAGAGGCAAGGAAGTGTGTTCAGTTTACATCATGGATAATGTAAAAGTCACATGCAAAGAACATGTGATTATGTAGTGGGAAAGAAATGAAGAATCATGAACAGTAACTTCATTTAGATGACAAACCGCTAAATCTCATCTGCTCCTCATGCTCAGGCAACAAACAATTCCTGTCCAGTTCTCGTCCTTGGTCAGCTGTTCTCACCACTTCTGATCCAGTCTCTGGATGTGAGCCTTTCTTTGGTGACTCAATTCTCTAGCTAGTATAGCTCTGGCTCATCTCTTGTCTGTACAACACGGGAGGTACTTGGAACTCAAAGACATTTCTGGTATTGCCCATGTGACCTCCGTCACTGGGTATCTATGGATCCAGAAATTAGAGTTAGAAAGCAGCTATCGTTCTCCATTGCTCTATTAAGCCCTTGTAGCCCTCTAGAGAGGAATTCTCTAGGCAGTTTTTCAGGAGAACCTGGTACTAAGATAAATTTTCTTCTTCCTAAGATAAAGCTGAGCTGATTTCAGTGAAAAAGTTTTTTCTTCAAGTGTCATTGTGGAGTCAAAATAGGTCATAGATTGGTGGAAAATCAGTATTTCAGATGCAGTGAGTAGTATGTGAAAATTCCTTATGCTTATGCCTATACTTTTGCAGTTGTGAATTTTGTAAAATTAAGTGCATTTTGTAAAAACTCATTTATTCCAATATAGTCTACATACGGTAATCTATGTCGGCTTCAAAAATACTTATTGTATAATGTGTAAAATGAAATGATAGACGACAAGATACTAATGGGATTCCTAGAAAATAACCATCTTTAGCTGAGCAATTGCTGTTTATGAGAAACATACCTAACTCATTTATGATTCCCTGTAGGTATATGTGACTAATACGTCTGAATGTATACGGAAGGCAGGCAGTTGAGTCTACCTTTCTAGAAGACACTGTTAGTAGATGATGGCTTCAGGATGTGAACATCTTTCTGTCTAACTCCACTTTCTATACTTTAAATCACCCTGCTGAACAAACTGCTTGGGTATTGGAAAGTTACATAGGGCTTTTTAGACATATCAGTCTTCCACATGTTGTAATGTAGAGTATAACCAACAGCTGGATTAAGACTCCCAGCCTCACCCTGGCTGACCAGGGCAGATGAATCAGGTTCAGACTAATGCAGCCGGGAAACCCCTCCCTTCATCACTTATTTCCTTAAATGAATAGTTGAGTTTGGCTTACAGCTGTGGTAGGCAGGGTAGCTATTCTCACTTAGCAGAGTCTGCGTCTGTGTGCCTGTGTGTATCATCATCTGCTCTTATGTGTATAGAAGGTGTGAAAAGAGGTTAATTCCACACTAAGTGGAACACCTGACAAAAAATTAAGGGCTTAGGTTTGCAAAGCCCCAGCCTCCCTTTGATTATTACTGTAACTCACACAGGCAGAAGATAATCTCTAAATTATGCAGGACTTCATGATTAAAATATTTTGCCCTCTTTTTAATAGTTCAGAAAAAAGAATATGTGGCTTTGGAGGTTCAGTGTAAAATTAAATGATAGGAGATTCAGAGAGGAATATAATAAATATGCAAAAAGGGACTAAAAATAAGCATTTCTAATAGGTCCATACCATAAGAAGTTTCTATGTGTGAAGCGGAAAGACTTCCTAGGGAAAATCTTTGGCCCATTTGCTTTTAAACTCACCTTTTATGCTCTTTTGTTACAAAAAATGTTTTAAGCTCCATTATCTTTTTGCAGTAGAACACGATCAAAGAAATGTTCTCTGAGCTATGGAGTTTCCAGAAAGTTGGCTTGCAGAAAACCTTTGCAGAGGTCAGAGACCTTCTGAGCCCCCTGCTAGCTCAGGCTTTGGGTAGGAGGTATCCTTGTTCTGATTTTTCCTCCAAAGACTAAGGCTAGAGCTATTCCCAGACATAATCCATCAATGAAAAAAACTCAGAAATATTTATGCAGGCCATCTGGATTAGACTTAGCAGGTGAGAAAATGAAGGATAGCAACAGACCAGAAGGGATTCTTAAGTTAGTTGAGGAACCAGATACACGTCTATGGTCATGCGTCATTTGCGGAATTGGATCAAATATTAGAATCTGGAGAATTCCAAAATTGAGTGTAGATTGCCATGAGGGTTACCGCTGGGCATGTGCGGTTAGCACTCCTACTGTTAACCAGATAATCCAGATTGCCAGAAATGAATGGGGAGGGGAAGAGTGGGTTCTTGAAATAAAGGATTATCATTGACAAAGGTTTGGAGTTCCATCTGCCCGCTGAGAAAGCTTCTGCTTGGGATGAAGGCAGTGGACAGCCTGGGAAGGTGCTCAGAGCCTGTTTAAACTCCCAGAGTTCCTTTGCCACTGTTAGACTCACATCCTTGCTTTTCCTTCAACTCTGAGTTTTTATTTTCCCAGAACACTAAGGGAATGGTTAGAAGAGATGGGAAGAATGAAAACAAGCCGTTATACACCACAGTGTATTTGATCAGTTGTAAGAGAGCTTAGACAATTTGCACATATCAGACCTCTTTGCTCAAGACTTATGACGGTGGTGAAATCAGTCCACCAGAGAGGCTTTTAAAAAAACATATCATAGAGGAATTTTGACAACTTTACCATTTCAGTAGCTTTGATGGTTTAAAAGATGTGGCTTTACTTAGGGTTTTCTTCATCATAATCTAAACATCAAAGTTTTTTTTTTAAGTGCCTTAGACTACTTAAATATAAAAGATAATTAAATGTTATATGAGTTTTGCTGGTGTCTGAATTTGAGTTATTTAGAAGAAAAGTTGGTAAACAGACTTGACTATTAGGCAAATATATCTTTGTCTCATTTCAGATTTTTTATGAAGCAGGTTGATTTTCAGTTCTCGTGAAGCAGATTACATTTACATGGTAACATAGAATACAAATGAGCTCATGTAACCCCTATATTTTTTAGCTCTCACACACGATGGGCTGAATATTTATAGCTAATGCATTGCTAGTTTGGTTATTTTCTTTCTTCTTTTTTCCTAGAAATGAGGGAATGTGAAATTAGCAACTTATTGAGCACCTTCTACCTGTTTTGTGCTTGGGGTTTGCAAGAGCTTTATTGTCTAGTTTATTACATTGCATTCAAGGTAGCAATAACTTTCATTATCTATAAAATGGGATAATAGTACCTGTGTTTCTAAAATACAAGAAGGCTGTAACCAAACAGTGTTGTGTACTACATGGTTTAATATTTTCCTCATAGCCATTATTGCTATTATTGCCATTTAAATTTTATTTACCTTATAAGATTATTCCATCAGTAGAAACTATGATAAAAGGGCCCAAGAGGACCTATAATATTTGTGAGTAAGGCAAGGACATTTATTTACTTGATTTTTTAAAGCAACTTATATGTGACAAACAGGTTTATATACCAAGACTTCTTAGAAGTTTAATCAGATTTTAATAAACTGAAATTTTATCAAACCAGAACACCTACTCAAATCTTGGCTTCTAATAATATTCTCCAATGAAAGGACCCAGAACTTTTGGATTAGTGGCTGATTCTAGGGCTGAAAGGAAGTACAAATGGTAGATCTGGATCATTTTGTTCTTCCAAAAGGAGAATTCAAAAATATTCAAGTAAAATAGCACACCATAATAATGGAGTATTTCAAAGAGACAGAGTAGCCAAGTGGAAGACTTCCCATGGCCAAAGCTGGAAGATTATGAACAACTAAATAGGAAAAAAAGTAAAGTTGAATTATAACCCAAAGTTTAAAATAAATATTTATAAGTTGACACTGACATGAATAAAAGATTATTAGATGGGAGAAGAAGGGACACATGTTCCACCAGATTAATCCTCTTTTAACTCAGGGCAATCCTAAATCCACAAGGAGGTAGAATGTGAAGTTCCAACTCTGCCAGTGTTAACTGAGCATCATGGCTTCTATCTAAAGAGAAAAATACAAAGATGATGAGAAAAGAGAAATTTTGTAGAGGAAACTTGACAGACATGATGTCAACCAGAGTTGAAGAAAAACATCTGCAGAGAGGTCAGTTCATTTCTGTGTTACTCCTCCCAAGGAATGATAACCTCTGACTAATCATAAGGAAACAGGCAGAGGAGTTCCACCTTAGGGATTGGTTTGCAAAATGCTTGTACAGTACAATTCAAAACTGTTCAAACACAAGTGAAAGTTAAGAGTATGTTAAGGGCACATTACAAGGACATGATTAATGGTTAATCTGGGCAGGATCCTAGAACCAAAGTAGGTGGTAACTAACCCTATTGATAAAGTATAGATATGAGGTGATAGCAAGTTGGTAATATTGTTTCCTTAACTGTAACATGTAAATCAAACTAATACAAAATTTTAGTAGTAGAAAGAAACTGGACATAGGGTGTAGGGACCACTTCTCTCAAATTAAATTTGACAAGAGTTTAATTGAGCCAAGAAAGACTTGGGAATTGAGAAAACCATAGCAAATTATGAGGACTACAGTTTGGAGCATGGTCTGACAATGTCACGGGCAGAAAAGGGGCAGTGATGTATAGGAGATGATAATGTGATATGGAGAATGTTATTTAGAAACTTCCTGTAACTCCCCAAACTCATATTCTAGAATCGACCAGGCAAGATCTTGAACCCAGGGCTCCTTAGCTTTCCTAAAAAGACTTTTAGATCAATAAAGGCAGAGACATGTGGAACAAGAAAGCAGATAATTAATTTCTTTTTATGTTCTGATTTGTTTTTTAAAAAGGAATCATATGCATATTTTTATACATCCATATGTTCATGTGTACATATTTAATGCTAAATAACTTTTTGATGAAACTATTCTGAAAAGAATAAGAAACTTTTGCAGATGGGTATCATGGTCAAGGTAGGCATCAGTATGAGTTTATTTGGTAGTAGGAAAGGGTTGGTGATGTCTTGGGAGTTATCTCAGTAATGTGCTGTTGCTGTAAGGAATACCTTATTCAAGAACCATAGGGAAGGCAGGAAGAATTTATTTTGGCTCACTGAGGGTACAGCTCATCATTCTGGGAACATTCAGGTAGCAGGAATTTGAAGTATCTGGTCACTTTGTATCTGATATCAGGAAGAATATGGCAGTGAAAACCTGCTTGCCTCCAGCTGGCTTTCTTTCTTCTTCTTCTGAAGTCCAGGACTTCAGCTCAGGACATGAGGCTGTCAATGGTCCGAGAGGACCCTTCCACCATAATTAATGCAATCAAGATAATTCTCACAGAAGTTGTAGATGCTAACTAGATAACCCTCAGTTCTCCCCAAAGGCGCCTGTCTTCTGGGTGGTTCTGTCATGTTGACAATCCACACTAAGCACTAACTATTAAATTACTTACCATTTTTGTTAATAAATTCCAGGGAAGGATGCTAGCCTCGAATAGGGAAAGGATGGGTGTGTGTATGAGATAGGTCTCATTAGAGAGAATCATTGTAGGGTGAGACAAGAAGTAAGAAAAGGAAAGCTATACAGAAGCGTAAGAAGTGTACGTAGGAAAAATAAATGACATTTAAAAGAAATATGATTCAGAGAAGAAAGCACAGTTATGAAGGATAGTGAGTTTATTTGCATTGGGTGGTCTTTTGGCATATGAAGTTGACACTGAGTTTTGAGATTGAAACTGGAAATACAGATTAGGGATGATAATTGGGAGGGTTATATAGATGCATACTGAGGCTGAATGAGTAGGGCAGAGAAGAACAAACACATATGGGATGCTCAAGGTCAGGACTAGACCTCCAAGAGCAAGGATTTCATGTCACTTTTCTAGCTCTATCCCTTGCCACACGACAGAATTGAGCCAATTAACTCTTGCAGAGCTTTTGGTAAGAGTGGCTATATCTGGCTCATGAGTTACCAGAAAGTGCAGCCTTCTAGTGATTTGTGTTGAGTCTCCAACTACCAACCAGAAGGTTATTCCAAGAGGGTCCCCATACAGAATGACAAATTATGGTGTTACTGAGATCTCTGTGAATGGCTGGGCCTCCTGATTCTCGAAGAATTTAAGTTGACAGTGAAAATTTTCATTTAAAAAGAGAAGAATCTGTGGCAAGTCTATATAATATAAAAGAGCACTGGGCTTGGGCAAGATGGGTCATGAAACTCGAGTCCCTTCACAGGATTCTTTCTGTGGAGTCTAGAAAGAAGAAAAACAATTTCATGAGGGAGGGACTTCTGTATGCTTATCTTGATTGACAGACAGGCTGTTATATATACATTTGGATGACCTGTTTGTGTCATAGCTACTGGTCTCATAATTTTAATCATATCTATGTTCCTTTATACATATATAAGAGATAGTAAATAGAGGCTTTATTCTGACAGGTCATTTCAGTGACAGATTTGCTACTACTGTCCTTGTTCAGTGATTGATTTCAATCGACACAATTTAGAATCACCTGGGAAGAAAGTTTCAACAAAGAATTTTCTATACCTGGTTATCCTGAGGGTATTTCTGTGGGGAACTGTCTTAAATTAGTTGATGTGGGAGGAGCCAGCCCACCAAGGGTGGCACCATTCCCTAAGACAGAGTCCCGAAGTATATAAGAGTAAGGAAATAGAGCTGAGCACCATTAAGCAGAAAGCAAGAATGGCTGATGATTTCTCACTGCTCTTAGTTGTGATGTGGTATGATAAGCTCTTCCAAGCTGTTGCCAGCTTGATGTCCACACTACAGGGGACCAGCACCTGAACTTGTAGGCTGACACAGGAGTCTTTCTCCCTGAGTTGCTTTTTGTCAGAGTATTTTATCACAGATACAGAAATAAAACTAGAATAGCTCATTTCTCTTTATAACAAGAAAGAGAACTTCTAATTTCTCATCTAACTTCTAGCAAGATTTCCCACAGGAAGATAGGAACCAAATGTTGTCCTACAGGCTAGGGACAGTCACATGTTTTCAAAGAAAGGTAACCCAAAGGTAGCTGGGATATTCCTCTGCTTATCTGCTTCAATGAGACCATAATATCTTTGCTATTTAAATCAGGGCACTTGGAGGTGAAATGAGGTACTTCAGCATGAAAGCAGAATAAAGGTATGAGGGCTATGCCAAGCAAACTCAAAGATACTTTTTTCCTAAACAATTTCACTTTTCTCAAGGCCTGTTGGATGCACTAATGGACCATTTTACTGTCTTTTCTCTTGGTGCTTTGCATACCTTGATGCTAGCTTATATATTCCTGGTAATTATTTTAAACTATCCTTCATTTCATCCCATGTTGCAACACTGATTATACTTGTGCTAAATGAAATGTGTAAACAAATATGCTTCTCTAAGAACTAATTATTTTCTTAGGGAAATTTCCTACGATGAGGGTGTGTTTAAAAGATAAAGTCAGGGTTCCACGTGTGGGGATAGAGTAGGTTCAGAATTGTCAGTGAGGTGGAAGATTATGGGCCCAGGGTAGCATGGTGGCTCTCTCTTTCCCAGTGTTGCAAACTCCCTAATAACTTTCTAAAGCCCCTGAATAATTATTTTCTGATAACTCACAGTTCCTACTCAAGACTTCCTTTATCCAGCCCCACATATTATACCCAATTAGCTACATTTCATGTTTCAAGGGAAGCGATTGATAATTAGCCATTACTATAATACATGCCAACCCCAAAGGGAGCTGATTGCCAAAATTAAGCAAAATAAGCAGAGCTGACAGAGTGCTGACAAACCTGAGGCAGGTGGAATGGTAATGGTTTTGTCTGTTGCCCTGTTTGTCAGTGAAGCATGGACCAAGTTGTCAAAGGAGGGCTTTAATGTAAAAGCTCATTTCATTCCTTTTCAAAAGCACTAGATTGGAGAACACAGGGAAGGTGCCTCTTGGTGCTGCTGCCCTCATGTGAATGACCTCCCCTCGGGCATATTACCTTTGCTGGGACCCCATGAGATCAGATCTAGAAATTGGAGGTATGGCAAGCAGCACAGACTTGCTTGAAACTGGGTAATTTGGTAGCTCATTCTATCCCTTCTGAATGATTATTTAATATGCTTGAAGAGAACAGAGGTGAAACTTAGATTCAGTCATTTGGGAGACTTGGTGGCTAAGTGATAGAAGTAATTTTTTGAGAATAATTTCTTTGGGTACTTGACTTGATTATGAGATGCCCAGATATATAGTTAAATACTGTTTTGTTGTGCTTGGGAAGGCATTTCTTGGTGGATAAACATTTGGGTCTGGAGATTTGTAAAGCAACCTACGCTCCAGCCCCTTCCCTTAGGAATGTTTCATTCCATCAGTTGGCAGTCTGGAAAGAATTAAAAAAGCCTGCCTCCTCCCAAGCAGTCTTGGTGATGATTATTCTCAGTTGTCAAAACTTGGTGGGATTAGAATCACCATAGAAACACCTGAGTGCATGTCTGTGAGGCATCTTTTATGTCAGGTAATTGACATAAAATGGCCAGTTCTAAATGGGGATGGTCACCGTTCAGTGGGCTTGTGTCTTAGACTGAATAAAAAGGGTGTAAGATAACTGGACAGCAGCATTTATGCCTTATTCTTCCTGCTTAAAGATGCAGTGTAACCCAAGTGCCTCTCTCCATGACTTTCCTAAAATCATGGACAGAACCATTGGATTGGTAAATTGATTTTGTCAAATATTCAAGTATCTATTATGCTATACACTTCTTACTTGACTGTAAGCTATGGAAAGTCCTCCCCCCATCATAGATCATTAACAGAAACATCGGCTTTTCTCACATTTCAAGATTACTGAATGATAATCATCCTATTTCTTTGTTGTCTGGAGAACCCCCACCCACTACTGATGTTTTTAGTGTTCTAGGTCAGTTGTAATAAATGTCTCATGGCTTAGGTAACTTCAACAAGAGTTGTTGATACTCTGTGTCCAAGATCAAGTTGGTAGGTTAGGTCCTCTGAAGACAAAAGGGAAGGCTCTGGTTTAGATTTTTTCTCTATTATTTATTTATTTTGAATTGAGGCTTATCCATCCTCCCCCTGTGTCTCACCTTCTCTCCTCCATACATGGCTATTCCCCAGTTTCCTGTTTTTGCAAAGATTCAGATCATGTTCATTTAGGGTTCACTGTCATGACTCCATCTTAGTCACCTCTGTGAAAAATCTCTCTTAAAGCACACACACACACACACACACACACACACACATTCTGAGGTTTGAGGGGCTTAGGACTTCCTCATAAGCATTTGGTATAGAGGCAGGAACAAGTATCTGCAAAGACAATTCCATGACATTATTAGAATCAGACCTTGGTACTAAATCTTTGAGGCCTCAATCCTACACTGTAGAGAGCTGCAGAGCCTTAAAGATGGCGCTGGCTTCCGCCTCCCACCTTCCCGATGGTGAGCGCTCTCTGGGGTAAACAACTCCTTATTTGGATATGGCTGAGTGCTTGTTTTGCTTCCTTGTATGTGGACCTATTGGCAAGGCCCACATGGTGCTTGGTGATTGGTTATCCTGAAGGCATATAGCTGGGCAGGGTTTCCTCCAGAGAGAGAGGAACAGAGAAACAGGGAGAGAGAAGATCCAGGTACAAGGTCCTGAATAAATTGCTGATAGAAGAGCCTGGTGTCCTGTCTTCCTTGCAGGCGAGGTAGAAGCGACACTACACAAAGAACTACAGCCAACTAAGAAGTTCTGAGAATGGAATAAATAGTCTTCCCAGGAAAGAGCACACTGATTCATTACCCAATATAAGTGGTCAGCCCTGAAAACATACATATAAGTAACATTATACAGACTGAGCAGGCTATTCTTCGGAATGCATATACATATATTGCAAACAATAATGATTAATTAAAAAAAGAGGCTATGAATTTGAAAGAAAGCCAATAAAGGGTGGTTAGAGAGAAAAATGGAAAGGAGAAATGTAATTATAATTTCAAGAAAGTAAAAACAGAAATAAATGCTGGAAATGACCTAAATAAGGGGAAAAAGAGACATTTTTATCAATGGTATTAGGAGGCCAAATGCCCTTTTCTTTAAAAGTATTTTCTGTTTTCCTTAATGGAAACAGTTGGAAGGATAAAGGTGGTTGACTGACTCTGGGGATACACAGAATGTGAAGAGGGATATAAAAAATTATCTTTGGATTTCTAAATGGTAAGTAGAGAAATTGCAGTAGATTGCTCGGGGGCATCTCAGTTTAAAAGTAAAGGCTTTTAACTGTGTAGTTTCTCTGTGAACTTCTTGTCATAAGATTCCTCTTAAGTGGGACACATGCATTAACCTCCTGTCTGAGTTAGGGCTTCCTGATCAGAGGTGGCAGGAAGTAGAATCATCCCACTTACGGAAAAAGGGGGGATTTATCAGCAGGAATCTTGGTATTTTTCAGCAGAGCTGAATGAGCGAGTGACAGATAAGGCAGAGAGGCAGTTGGGATCAGAAATGACAAGAAACAGGTATTCAGATGTCATCCGTGTCTCCACCTTTGCTTCTTGCAGCACCTGGCTTTATTCTTTATCTTTCCTATTGCTTTGCTTCTCCTTTTTTCTCTTTCTCCTTGAAGTTGGAATATAGCCATGAACATTTCTAAAGCCTATGTCTTAGAGTTTCGTCTATCCAGAAAGTCTTGGGCTCTCTCTGAAATACACTGAACTGCCTTACTTCAGTTGGTCCAGGATGTTACGTGGTGTCAAGTATCTCCAGAACAATTCATTATATCTATGGTCAGGCCTTTTATTTAATTTTTTCAAGATGGCTGATCATAGTGGGATTGGATACTGTCATACTTTAAAGGGTACTGGCAGGCAAGACTACTGGTGTTCTGCTTATTTTAGCAACTCTTGTATCTTTTAGAAGAATGGCTGTATTATCTAAGTGTATGGGAGGGACTATGTTACCTATGTCTTTACTTAGGGACCATTGGGCTTTTAAAGAGTTTAAACAATAAGCTTTAGAATTCAATTAATTAAGCAGTGTTCTAGAGTCATTACAATGAATAATTAAGGCAACTGTAAAGTTCCAACTTCTTCAAAAATGGACTAAATGATCACAGAATGCTGTAATAATAGACTGTTCAAGAAACTGTTAAAAAGCTAGTCTGCATTAAACGTATTAACATCTGATGTCTGTCAGGATGAAGTACCAATAGGAAAATCATATGCTTTACCCAGTATAGGACAGGTCTGACAAAAAAATAAAGTATTATTCAAAATTGGAATATACAGTTAATGTATATTCAAAATTGGAAGAATATACTGTTAATAATTTTACTTATTAGGTCACTCATAAGATAAGATAAAATTCTGGCTCAAATTTTCTATTTCTTCACTGAGGAATGATTCTGAAGGGGGTTACAGATGTTTTCATCCAAAAGCCCTCAATTTCAATAGCAAATATCCACAGGAGGCCTGACACACCCCAGAGAAAGCACACAAATCTCATTTGGAGGACCACAGTACAGCACAGGACATCAAGTCTTCCATTTGACTATAGTTTATATCTCTACTTCAGAGTACAGTCTTCGTCAGTGTCCCTTCACTTAGTTCCCCATCAGAAAAACAAGTGCTATCAATGACTAACCTGCACCTGGTGGAAGTGGTTGAAGAATCACTGTCCTCCGCAATTTGTGCTTAAAAATCTCATATTATCTTCTTCTATTATCTTCTTCTTGTAAGTTCCAATCAACTTAGGACCCGCCTATAAGCATTAAATATTCAGGCTATGGTAATGATTACAAGAGCATTTAACTTTAGTGTCTAGCATTGACTCAGGAAAATGGAAATTAAGTTTTATATTTTAACAAGAGAAGGATGAAGATGAGGGACAATGAGACAAGGGTGAAATAGAATCCATCGTTATAGCATTTAGTAGGTCAGTTGCCCTAGAAGCAAAAGGCCCGTGGAAGTGTCAGAACAAAAGTTCACCTTCCGGCTTTGGCTTTATGTTATTATCACAGAAGCACCTGCACGCCCTTCTGTTCTCTTCTGGCTCATCTACTGGGTTGACCTTATCAAGTTACTCTCCACATTGGCTTTGAGACCCACATGGTTTGGGATGCCAGCTGGGCAAGCCACTACTTGGAACACACATTTGAATCTACATTATGCACAAACATGGGGGTTTCATTTCCTATGTGAAAGGTTAGAAGACACTCTTTCTTCATGAATTGTTAGTAGCCAAAAATATAATTCTACTAAGAGGTTTTTTTTAACTCATTTTTACTTTGTAAAAAATATCTTAGACAATACTTAAATTATGTCATATAGGTGCTTATTAATTAACGAATAGTGTTATGTTATCATAGACTCATTATAAATTGACAAAGTTGTCAATCCATAATGAACTTAATATACTCAAAGCTACTGGACATAAAAAAAATAACAACACATGTTGTAAGGTGTAAGTGGTTCCCTTGTGGGATCATGGTACTGTTTGAGAGCCACAGCTCTCTGCTGCAGTCTGGCATCATGAGAGCACACTATATAACACTCAGCTAGAAGAAGATTGAAACTTAATATCGAAGCACAATTTCTGTATTAAAACATTTAAAAATCACATCACAAATCATTAGTCATCCAGATAAGCCACCTAGAAATAACCAAGGAATTTGTAGTTGCATTTACCCAAAAATGTCATCTAGGCTTGGTGGGAAAATTAAGGGGGCATTATGAGCCTGTAACCCAAAGCCAGTGGCTTCAAAAGGTAGAGTGTTAGGCATAACCTGGAAGCAAAAGACACTATTTACCTGCAGAATCACTGCTAGGAGGTTCTGGCAGCATTATGTCTTAGTGTTTTGAAGAGGCAAAGGAGGCCTCTGGCTGAGAGGACTCAGGGGAGATGGGCATGTTTACTAATGTTTCAGAAGTACCTCGTATCTCTAGTCTCTCTTCAGTTCAAAAGACTTCTTTTGTAATTATATAAGTTTTAGACTAGTTGTTCATTTTATCAATTTTTTTCAGACATTTTTCAGTTATAATGTTATAGGCCCATGTGTGGGGCATTTATCATAATTTGTGTTTTCTGAGTTTCTCAAATATATGGCCTATTATCTACCATTACCGTTAGAGAATAGTCTCTTCAATTATGTCATCTGCTCTTTTTCAAAATTAAAGTTATGTGTTTGTAGATTTTATATTTTCCTATAGTGTTTAGATATCTCTTTTTCCTATTCTCTTTGCCTTTTGATTTGGTAAGTTACTATTGACTTTTCCAAGCTCGCAGTTTAATTCTTTGCTTTGTATAATCCACTGAAAAGTTCGTGCAAGCTTTGCTGATTTATGAGACAATGCACAATGAGCTGCACAATGTCTCACTGAAGTATAAGGATGAGGGACAATGACAAAAAGCTCAAATGAAGCAGTCATCATAGGCTTTAGATTAACCATTCCGAATCAAAAGGTCATGGAAAGTCTTAATCCATAGTACTTGCTTAGAGATTGTGTCTTTAAGGTATAATTAAGTTAGGAGTTTTAAGATGATGTCATCGTGGGTAGAAGTTGGGCTTTTACTCCGATAGCCAGCACTCTTATAATGAGAGAGGAAGGCACAAGTAGATACAGAAAACACTATGGGAATGTGGGACAGAGACTGGAGAGAACATTCCAAAGCCAAGGACCATCATCAGCTCCCTGAATCTCAGGAAGGGGCATGCTATGAACTTAACAGCCCCAGGAGGAGCTAACTGCCCAATTCTTGATTTCAGATTTCTTGTCTCCAAGAATAAATTCAAAAATTAATTTCTGTCATGTTACGCCACCTTATACACAATATTTTTGATCCTAAGTTCTTGTGTGAGCATTTCTGGGAGTTTTCATTTCTTTGTCAACATCGCCCATCCAGTTTTCAAATTGCTTGCTTTTTCTATTAAGAGACATTCACATATTTATCATAGTGATTTTCAATTCCCAGAATGACAATGTCAACATCTGCATCCTGTCTGTTCTTGGTTCTGATGCTAGCTTGTCTCTTCAGGCCCTGATTCTCTTTGATTTTTAACATGCTTTGTGATGTTTTGGTTGAAAGGCAAAAATGTATTGAGCGATGGGACCTGATCGCGAAGAACTCTAATGGGAAATTCCTACAGTTTGACAAGGAATTGGGGTGTATTTAATGTTTTCAGTAACTTTCAATGCCTGTTGTGCCCTGGTTTTTCTCTCTCAAGAGGGTCCAGGTCTTACCTCAGGCCCCTTTCTCAGGGAGAACCTATATCTTATAACACCTTTGGTTGTGTTTTTTCTCTATTGAGTCTTCAGGGTCTAGTGACAAGGTGCAAATTTTTTATTTTTAGGATTAAATCTGTTTTAAGGGGACCAATTTTACAGATATGATCTTTACAGCATTTCTTATCTTTGTCCATTACAGAGATGAGACAAGATAGATAAAGGAAACCATTCAGAGAAGGTGCTCTTCTTCCAAGTAGGATAGCCTGTGGCAAGATCTACCTCCTTTCCTCTATTACAAGGGCAAAAAAAAAATGCTTCGTTTTCCTCTCTCACTGCCAGAACAACCAGAGATGTGTTTTGATTTTTTACTGTGAAAATATTTAGGGTCTCTGTAAACTTAAGAAGTTGTGAAATACTATTAAGATTGTGGAGCTTGAGAGTTTGCTCTTCAGGCTAGTAGCCACAGCTCCAGTAAGTCAGCAGCATAACCACATGAGTGTTCTTATCAGTTTAGGGCTCTTGCACCTGAAAGTCTTAGATATTATACATAAAACAAACATAAGATTCCAAAAGACATTAAACTAGCCAAGAGCCTCAAAACGAGCTTTTACTTTACAGATCCCAGTTTTTGAATGGAAGAAAAGCCAGTTATCCAGGAAGATAAACATAAACAGTAGGAAATGAACACAGTTTTCTGTGTGTGGTGGTTTGAATTAGAATGGCCTCCATATGCTCACATATTTGAATGCTTGTTTCAATAGTTTGAAAGAAAATAGCCCCTAAAGAGAGTATCACTACTAACAGGTATGGCTGTATTGAAGTAGGTGTAGTCTTGTTGGAGGAAATGTGTCATTGTGGATATGGACTTTGAGGTCTCATATATGCTTAGGCCATACCCAGGATCAGACCACTTCCTGTTGCCTACACACCTTAGGTTTCTCAGCTCCTCTAGCACCATGTCTGCCTGCATGCTGCCATGTCCCACCATGATCATAATGAACTAAACCTCTGAACTATAATTTGCCCCAGTTATATGTTTTCCTTTATAAGAGTTGCCATGGTTATGGTGTCTCTTCACAGCAATAGGAACCCTAAGACTCTTGATCATCAGGGAGTGATATATTTGAGAGGTATTAGAAGGTATGACCTTGTTGGACTAGGCATGAGAGGAAGTGTGTCACCGGGAGTCATCTTTGGCAGTTTCAAAAGGCTAGCCTGCCCCAGTGTCTCTCTCTCTCTCTCTTCCTGCTGCCTGCAGATCCAGATGTAGAACTCTCAGCTCCTTCTCTATCACTATGTGTGTCTGCATGCTGCTATGCTTCCTGCCATGATGACAATGAACTAAACCTCTGAAACTGTAAGCCAGTCCCAATCAAATTTCATTTAGAATAGTTGCCATGGTCATGGTGTTTCTTCACAGCGACAGAGCACTGACTAAACCCTATACATAGCCAAAGGACTAGAAAGAGGATATCCAAGAAAAATGGGAAGCTGTGGGTAGTATCTGTCTGCCCTACTGAAATGCCATAGAGAAAATCAAGGGCCCATTCCAGTTTACAGCCAGCACAGTGAATATTTTGTTTGTATAGATGCTGATAGATGAAGGAATAATCTTTCATAGTAGGGCCAGAGAAAACCAAACAGGAAGCCAGGACTTCCCTACCTTCCCTTGAAAAATGAAGCCACATGATGGGTTGTAAGTGACAAACGTGCCTGTCCCTCCACACTGGAATCTGGTCAGCTGAGCCTCCTTGTAGCTGGAGTGTCCACTCTACTTAGCAGTATGAAGTATCCTTCATTGGGTGACACACTGGAGCAAAGCAAATGAGAAGACTTCAATTCCACCCCTACTTAGTAGCAAAAACGGTATTTCTTCCTGATTCCCATTTGTCTCTTTTCTTAGAATGGAAAATAAATGTTATTAAGGAGAAATTGAATATTAAAAAATATAAGCTAGAATTGTGAAATGCCACATTTGGACATGGAGAGATTACTCAGTTATTAAGAACATTTCCTGCTCTTCCAGAGTTCCCAATTTTGGTTGCAAGTACTCATTATTTTCTGGTAGCAACAACCTCTAACTCCAGATCTAGAGCATCTGATGCCCTCTTCTGTTCTCTATGGGCACATACACATACATGGAACACACTCACATTTACATAAGTAAAGCAATTAAAATGCCACACTTATTTATTCAAGCTTGAATCAAGGAGAATTAAGACAATTAAATCCAAAGCAGTCTGTAACTTTTTAATTTTGAGGTAGCAATGACTACCACCAGTAAACAGTGTGTCTAACACCTTTTTATTTTAAAATGTTAATTAGCTCATATTAATTATGCATAATAATGGGTTTCATCATGACATTTTCATACATATAACTAATGTATTTCGCTAACACCTTTATTTTATATTTTAATACAGTAGGAAAAATGTAATTAAATCCTAGTTGTTTACTTAACAGCAGGAGCTTTGGAAGGTCACCTTTCCACATGTGCAATTTAGGGTCATTACTTAATGGAGAGGTGATGTAGAATAGGAATTTTTGTTGCTTCGCACACAACTTTAAATCACCATGTGCTTCAACTCTAAGCTGAGCTGTTGATAGGGTGGATAGAAAATAATGCACAAAAAGCATACATGAGTATTTAGGACAGGAAAACACATGAATGTTTAGAATATGAATGGCAAATAAATGTGGCTCACTTGGGGCATGTGCAAGGTTGGGAAAACAAAAGAGAAGAATTGCTGGAGAAACCACTAGTTGAGGCCAACACTGGTATGGGAGCCAATAGGTAAGAAGCAAACGGAATGGATCTGCCATGTCTGAGGGTGGAAGTAAGAGGCCCGGAACTTAGTTCTGCACCCTCTCAAGTCTATTCGCATGACAGGAAATTCCTTACGCTGCACTCTGAAAACCATTTATCTGGAGAGTCTCTCATTTTACAAATGAAGAAACTGATAGGGAATCTGATGTCAGAAACAGCTTATATCATGGTATCATGTGGCTCTCCCAACCTATAAATGATAAACATAATGACATTTATTCTGTGTATTGTCAGCCTTCTAGGCATAACTAACCAATTCCAGATGTGGCTTTGGAATTCTTCTCAATGCCATAATAAGCTGTGAACAATTGATTGGAGATGACATGTAAGCTGCACTTTATTGGCCATTTGTGTTCTAAATATTCATGTGTTTTTCTCTCCTAAATTTTCACTGTAGAGACAGGGTGAAGAGAAAACTCTCTTGAGAGGTCGACCATTTAAGTTTGCACTTAAAGGAGAAGTAGGAGTTTTTGTGAGGTGTCATCATGTTTTAGTCTAGTATGTCAGTATGCTAATATTTCTAAATGACATATAATTCAAAATCTGAGGAAATACGACTTTGGGGGGAGGGAGGAGCTACTGGCTGCCCTTCATGGCCTTCCATATATCAGCATAGTTTGGCAGATAGAACAGTAAAAGCCCAGAGTCCTGCAGAGAGAATGACCCAGGGTGTGCCAAAGTCAAATTCATGAACAAAAATACAAGCTTGCTGCAGTGATAGGACACTTTTTAACTCTTGTATCATTCTTAAGTATTTTCCAAATCCATGCAACTAAATTTGTAACCCGAGACTACTTGATGGTCAGGGGATGAATTTTGATTGAGGCTTCAGTTGGGCAGTTGGCAGGTTTAATGAACTTCTAATGAACTCACTTTGCTTTGGCCAGTTCTGGATGAATCTTCATATATTCTCGTATTTCACTCTCCTGGGTACGAGAGTCTATCTATCTTAACATCATTCTTCCCTCTACAATTGCCAGGATCACAGTCTCTTTTTTGCTTACAATTCAGGCCTGGAGAAACTCCCCTGTCTAGTTTCTTTTACATGTTTCTAGAGCCCCTGCAGCTGGATCATTTGTTTGGGTAGGAATGAGTAATGCATCATGTGTTGCCTTGACTGAGCTCACCCTAAAAGGTGGTTTGATCTCTGTATCCAGGGGGTACTTCATTGTTCCTCTGCATTCGGCTCTCAGCCTTTCATGTTGCCCTATTCTCGCTTCTTTGGCTTCTTTGTAAAAAATAATCGAAAGTCAGCTGTGATCGGCTGACATGTTCACTTTCCTTTTTCAGTAGCCCACACATGCCTCGGTGCCACCTTTAGCTCCAGCTAGGCAGAACCTGAATCTGACAGTGACTGGAGGGTGCCCTGATTGTTCTTGGAATTCCTGAATACTCTCTATCCTCTCTCTCAAATATAAGAAAGCTGCCCCAATTTGAGCAGGTAAACTCATTTAAAACCAAAGAAGCCTTAATATACTTTGAGGATATTTTCTCTTGGAGCTGTTTGTATACATATCGCATACACACACACACACACAAAATTGTGTGTGTGTTATAATGTGCAATTATGGAATTATGGAGTCCAAAGTACAAATGCTAGCTGATGCTAAAGGAGAATAGGAAGGAAGAGGTTTGATTTTCCCTAAGAAGCTTTTTCTGGGTGGGAGACAGCCAATCCAGTTGGATGCTCGGACTAGAGGCTGCTGCTTCTCTGGAACCTTTCTCCCTGCACCCTTCCTGTTGGAAACACACGCATTTGTTTGGTAAGCACAGTACATCAGGTGCTGTTCTGGTCCTGCAGCTATTCAGATGAGCAAGAAGGGTCTTTTGCCTTTTTATGCTTTAGTGTAATGAAGGAGATAAGTTAAATGATTATTATAGTAATAATAGCCGGTACATTGACCTAACATGAATTGTGGAAATGTATTTAGGACTAAACTCTTTCTTTTCACCAACACTCATTTGTACCTACACTATGGGGCAGCTTTTCCCAACCTTTGGATGGGATCCAGGAAAATTCTCGTGGGCTTTGGTTATAATTAAGAGGTCTTTCATCGCTTTAAGCCAGAGAAACAACCTCAGTTATTTCAACTCCTAAACTATAACAGAAAATTAAAAAACTCAGCTTTAGTTTAGTTTCATTCTTCCTATTTTTCATTACTAATATATAAAAATAAAAAGTTGCACCTATGAGTTGGCTATTATATAATGCACAGTACATGTTTCTGGTACAAAATGCTTCATCAAGTTAAACATTTTTATTTCCTCAAATATTTGCTATTTCTTCATTTTGAAAACTCACCATCTTTTCTTATGACCTTTTGAGATGCACACTATATAATTCTTGGCTGCACGTACTGTCTCAAGTGCTGCTTGTAACCTTCTAATATTACCCCGGCTCATCTACTCCAGCCCCACACTGTCGCCTGTCTCTGGTAACTGGAATTCTATATTCTACTTTCAACATCTCTAGGATCATTGTTTTAGGTTCCACTTGAGAGTCAGACCCTGCATAGCTTGTTTCTGATGCTCCTTCCTGTTGGCTCCCTTCCCCTTCTGTACGAGAAAGGTGAGCATGTAGGACTCAATGATCAAAGAACAAAGACAGTGTTAGCTCCTTTGCTGACTCCAAGAAGTAGTAGTGACTATAACAAATGTCCAAAGCAGATAGCTTATAAAGAAGGAAGCTTATTCTGACTTGTTATGGGGGCTTCCTTTCTGGGTCAGCTGATATGCTTGCTGACTTTGGATCTGTGGCAAAGCTATGTGTCATGGAAAGAGTATATGGCAGAGTAAAACCCTCAAAGACAGGAAGGAAAAGAGAGGAGGAAGAAGAGTCCAGATCCCAGCAAAGCCTTTCAAGAGCACAATCCCAATGCCTAGTAGCCTCCCGTTAGAGAAAACATTTTAGTGATTAAAATTTTTATCTGTCTTATATACAGACCGTAGTTTTCCCTTCCTTCTCTCTTCCTGTTCACCTCCCACCATTCTATCCCTTCCCCAGCCACTCCTCTTCCCTTGTCTTCTCCATTTAGAAATGGGGAGGCCTCCTGTGGGTGTCAATAAAGCATGGCGCATCTCTTAAAGAATTTACTGTTACCCAATAGTGCCACCTCAGGGCCAAGTCACTAATTTACAGTTCACTAGGAGAGACATTTAATCCAAATAATTGCACCAGCACAGCATTTATTTATTTGTTTGTTTGTTTGTTTGTTTGTTTGTTTCTAAACTGGCCAGGTGTCCATAACTCCTTTGAGGGAGGATTTAAGGCCGAGAGAAGAAGATTTATGGTTCTTACTTATTGTGAAAGATACAATAACAGCTTCCCAAAATGTCTTGAGCCTATTTTCTACAACTAATGAACAGATTGTGTTGCATGGTAAAGGATAATTAACTTATGGGTTGATTTGGGGTTGCCAATCATCTAACCCTGAGATGGAAATCTTATCCTGGATTACCTGTGGGAGCTAAATATGATCCCCCAAATCCACCTTATATGTTGAGAGGAGAGGCAGAGAGTATCAGTGTCATATGGCAAGAGGTGAAAAAAACCTCAGCTGGCCATTGCTGGCTTTGAAGGGGGAAGAGGACCAGGTGCCTGGATGGTCTTGTGATGCTGGGACAGAGAGATACACTGTTTCTTACAGCTTTTACCAAGGGAAAACAGCCTTATTGATACCTCCATGTCATTTCATTGAAACTCATTTCTGATATCTAGATAAGTTAAATAATATATCTGTGTTGCTTTGAGCCACTATGTTTATGATTTGTTATAGCAGCAATATAAACTCATATACCGATTAATTCTGACTTAAGTTTGCATTGGGCTGCCATTCCTTGAGTTTAACAGTTTATAGCTAGCTCTTCTTCTTTTGGAGTTGTTCTGTTTCTTTTTCTCCCCAAATCCCCCTTTTCTCATATCATATTCCTTAATCCTCCAAACACATGCAGAAATTCATTCATTCTGTTCTCCTGACATAGGAGAATGCATGTCTATTATAAGGGATTACTGGTGGTTCTTCCCTCAGCTTTTAGGCATTTCTAACTTTTGCCTGAACTCTTTCTTTCTGATGACCCTCTGGTCTCCCCAGATCTTCTTACATGTGACTTTTACATGGTCAAAAAACTACCACTGATCCCTTAGCTCCAAACAAACCCAGGGAAGCAGGCTAATCTGTTTTTGTCCCTCTCTCATACTATAGCAGAAAACAAACTCTGTTTTTTTTTTCATGTTTCTGGGCCATAAACCACATACTTGCTCCTCCAAGTGGTCTTGGTGAAGCCTTTCCCCCAGTTTGAGGTGAATGAGTTACACATTTTCCTTTAGGAAGGCAAATCATAACCCTTTTCACCCTCACTGTGGAGGAGGAGCAGGGAGTCCTGTGTCCAATTATACCTTCTTGGCAATTCCTACTTTGTAGCCTCAAATGTGGTCATAGTCGTCATCTTATTGTTTACAACACACACACACACACACACACACACACACACACACACACACACACACACACACACACACACACACACACACACCAGAGTGAAAACAGTAGAATAAGGGAATGACGTATAACAGACACCCTATGTTAAGCACTCTCAAGAATTAACTTGTTTAGAATTCATCTTAGCCCTGTGAGGAGGCAATAATATGTCAGTTAAGGAAATTTTATAGTCAGTAAAACAATGAGCCAGAAACTTCATGCTCAATGTTCCTCCACGGATGAATTTCTTTTTCTTCTCTTTACTTCCCAGATCCTCTCTTTCCTCCAAGTCCCTATCCATATCTTCTCAATATACCCTTCCCTGATGACTGAGACACTGTCTTCCCTCTCCTAAATGTCTCTCTCTCTTTGCACATCTGGAGAGTATGCTAATTGCTTTGTGCATATTAGTTTAGCCTCCTGACTTCAGATGAAAGTGGAAATAAGGCTTAAAACATTTCTTAAAAACAAGTTATGTCCCATTGCCCTCATCTATCTGCATTCAAATGGACCAATGAACAGCTTCTTCTATCCAAAGCCACAGATCCAGTGAGGTATCATTTTGACCCAACTCTACATTTGTTATGTTGCTAGGGAGAATACTTAGCTGGACCCCTAGATGTTGATGTGCAGGTGAGCATGACTTTATTACTTTCTCCAAGACAAACTGGGGTTTGCTTGCAAGAAATGGTTTGTAACAAAGAACTTTTCAATTCTCCAAATCTGCTGAGGCAGAAAAAGTGCTTGGAGATTTGAAATAGCGTCCTGTTGTTCAGGCCTCTACTGAAACCAATGGCCTCCTGTGAATTAAATGGGAGTAATTTCCTACAAGTTAGACACACTGCTGGAGAGGACACCCACACAGCTTGGGCCTTATAGGGGGTATAGGAAATTGGATCCTTTTGTTTGGCATAGGCTTCTCCTGGGAAAGATGGCCTGGTTTCTGGAGAAAGATACTTTGCCAGAGTCAAATTTATTCTCTTATTTCACATACTGATGATTCCTCTTCACATTGCTTCAGAGACTAGAAGTCACAAGAGAGTCTGTTCTTCTCAAGGTAACTCATGCTTCCATTTTTCTGCCTCTGTTTTTGTGATGCCTGAGGGAGGTCCTTCTATCTCCTACTCATTTTTTTTTCCATCTGCAGTCTTTCTTCTATCTGATCTCATCTTTCTTGGACTCTGATGCCAATATTGGCTTCTTTCTCATTTCATCCATTTGTCCCATTCCTCCTTAAAGCATGTTCTTCCACTGAGCTGTGTAGACAACTGACTTCTCACCCTGAGGAAATAAAATCAAGCAGAAGAAGAACAGACAAGCAGTAAAGAGACAGAGCCAAGATTCCTTCCCCAGCCTCACCTCCTCTACAAGTCAGCAGCACTCTGTCCCTCCTTCAACACGGACTGGGTCCTTATTCCTTATGTTCTCAGCAGCTTCTTAGGCCCTCCGTGACACTTGGCCCAGACAAGGTCTCATCTCTACATCCTTTCTGTCTACATTCTTTTCATTTAATATCTGTGGTCCAAGATCCCAGTTTTCTTTCTTCATCTAATGTTTCATGTCCTTTGTATCAGACTCCATCTGGACACAGACAAATGATGCCTCTCAGAGATTTGCTTCATAATTTCTCTTCTCTTCCTAGCAAGTCTCATTACATAATCAAGACAAT
This sequence comes from Phyllotis vaccarum, assembly GCA_033318265.1. NCBI lineage: Eukaryota > Metazoa > Chordata > Mammalia > Rodentia > Cricetidae > Phyllotis > Phyllotis vaccarum. Next base: position 51,637,501 of record JARWLC010000006.1, read on the forward strand.
GTCACCACTCATTCAGCCGATAGGTCTTCATGTCAGAACACTCTTGAAAATCCCCATACCTCTAATATCTTATATACATCTACTTGGAAGTCCCAGGTGATGAGGTCAGTGTATTCAATATTCAACTGAAATTTCTTAAGCTTCTCTTCATATCCAAAGACATGGGGTTTCCACTTGAGTCCTCATACCAGTTAACACCAAATCACATATTCACTTCTGCAACCCAGATAATATCTGAGTAACTTTACAAAAGGAGATGCAAGATGGATGGCTTGTAATGAATAGAAATGCATCTTTTGTGGTTCTATAGTTTGATAAATCTAAGATTGAGATGTAAGAGACAATGATACCCGGTGGGGATCCTGCTTCTCAGTTTGAGACCTTTCTCCGTGGTCTCATGTGATCTAATAGGCCTCTCTTTGTTGTTTACTTTTAAAACTAAAAATATTACTGTTATTCAGAAAAGAGCAACTTCCTCCCAAAGACCCTCCTTCTTAATATTATCTCACGAGGGGCAGAACTTTAGTTTGTGAAATTGAAATCTGGAGGATGCACTCAGTCTACAAGTTTATCCCTGATACCTGTGTCACCATTACTCATCATGACCAGTCTTACAGCAAATCTGAGCATCTTATTCCCAATGTCCCTCCATTTCTGTAATTATTTTTCTTTTCCATTGTTTCCAAATGATCTTACTGTACTCCCTGGTGACTAAGCATTCAAATCCATGAGCCTGTGGAGGCCATCCTTATATAAACTATCACACTCTCCTTAGATATCTATGCCACTACTATTCCATTTGAAACTTCTTTATATGAGATCCTCTACTTGTCCCTTCCAGGAATTCATGGAGCTTACAGCATTTAACTGAATCATGACATCACCTTTATTCAGGGACTATACTATTGGTGTTTGCTTTCTACTCTACTTTGAACTTCTCCAAGGCAAATACTATGGCTAGTGTTTAGGTATGATATGTGATTTATTGATTATTTTAGATAATATGTATTGAGCTTTGTCTTTCTATAAATTATAATTGTCAATGGATCTACTTAAAGAGGTGAGGTGAGTCCAGGTTTTGGAGGCCTGATCATCTATAATTTGGCTATTTGTTCTTAAGACAAACAACAGATCATGGATATGAACTGTCTGCATCCTCCTTGAGAGCTGCCCCTTGATGCTTAAGCTTTGTTGACTTTGTAATAGTTATACTTCTGCCCAGGGTAAGCTATTTGTTCAAAATTGACTTTTCACTTGGTTGGGCCAGGTTCAGCTGCTGAGAGAAGAGGGTTTGGGAGATGGATATATGCAGAGAAGGGAACTATTATTTCTGTGGATCCCAGCCAGCTAGGGATCATAGGTTAACACATAAGAAAGGACCATTTGTGGATAGTACTGTCTTGGGCATACTGACCTCCACTCTGAGTGTATAGAAAGCATCAAGAAAAGAGGCTAAACATACTCTCTTTCAAGGGCTAGGACTTAAATGATGTGGTACTGAGGGCCCCACATCATTCTAGAAACAAATGATCTATGTTTGATTCCTTTTTATTATAATTACAAATCATTTAGCCCTTTGCATACTGTAATGGGTTGAACCATGGCCCATAAATGATAGGTCCACACTTAAATACTAGGATCCTGAACTGAAAATATGACCTTATTGGGGGGAAAAGGTCTTTGAAAATGTGATTAAATTAAGAATCTTAAAATGAGATCATCTTTTTTTTTTTTTTTTTTTTCCAAGCTGGCCTCCAAATCCAATAAGCAGCATCAAAAAATATAATTGGCTTATCTTTGTGATTCTAGACAAGGGAAACAAATATACTTTGGATAAACTGATCAGAGAAGGCTGTCACAGGGCAGAGGTTAAAAAGAGCAGACACAGAGAGCAGGAATTGACTACACTACCTTCAGGTTACTTTCCTCGTAGGGTTAAAACAACAAATTCTTGTGATATCACCTCAGGTTGACTGGAATCCATTTCTAAGTTGGGTTCAGTAATGAAGTTTAGTTTAGTTACGTGACACTTAGCACAAGTGACTCTACTCTGGTTTGGACTGGTCCTCTGGTGGTCAGAGAATAGTCTAGACCACGGCCAGACATGAAACTTGTTTAACCCAAGAATCTTTATAAGGGACTGTCAGGATAGAGGTTGGAATGACGCAGCTGCAAGTCGAAAGTTTAAGGGATCATCACTAGAATTGGGGTTTACCGTTAGAGTTTTGGAGAGGTGTGGTCCTACCACACTTTGTTTTAAATGTCTTACCCGCAGACCTTCTAGATGACATTGCTGTTCCTTTAAGCCAGTAAATGTGTTATCATTTGTTAAGGAAGTCTTATAAAATCCATAAAAAAGTATTTCTTACATTCCAAGTTATAGTTTCTTGTGTTAGCCATTGCTTTTGACAGCCAATAAAGTAAACATGCCTGTTTTCATGGACAGCACTAACAGTGGCCTCTTTATATATCTTTTTCCTATCAATCTCTGTTTGCAAGAGCTATTTTTTTTGCATTCATACATTTGAAGGGAAGCATTACAGTATGCTGAATAAAAGAGAGATAATCTCAGGAACTGGAGGGTGCCTGCCTCAGATCTCAAATAAATAGCCAGTACTATATAAATAAATATTCGTGATTGATATTTGACAGCCATGTGAGGAATTGAACTTTTTTTCCTTGTAACATATTTGGCGATTACAGACATGAGTAGGATTCTCTCTGACATGTGTTTAGAAGGTCTGGGTTTAGTTGGACCAGAGAATATAACTCTTATAATGTGAGATTAGAAGATGTAAGCTCTGTTTTCTGAAGAGAAATGTGTCTGTCAAAGTCAAGATGTAAGACAGCAAACCCCTTCCTTTGCCTGTCAAAGTCAGTGGCGAAAGAACAGAGATTAATCATTGTAATAACAGTGGCAGTGGGCTGTCAGCTTGGTGAGCAGATCCAGATGAATATTCCTCTTCATGCCATCAGTTTTAAGCAAATGAAAGGCCCAAAGCAAAGAGCAAAAATAACAGCTGTAAACCGAGAGAATGACTCTAGACACTGGAGATATTAACTGACAGAATTTCCCTTTTCTTACTCGCTTTGCAAGGATGAGTAGACACTGCAAAGCCTTATTAAATCAAAAGTTTTATATTCATGATTTCTTTATAGCTCCAACAAGGGTTGTGCTTGGAGGTTCTTATTTACTTCTGCATACTCAGTGTCAGGCACACAGTGACAATAACGATGACAGCAGTCACGAGCATATGCTGCATATTTCCCTTCATTTATCCTTGGAACAACCCTAAAAGGCAGGTGGTCTCATTATTTCCATTTGCACATAAGGAAACGGAGATGCAGGAAGGTGAGGCAGGTTGCCTAAGGTGTGTGGTTAGTAGGAGTGGAGGTGGCTTTGAATCTAAGTTTCTGTGCTCCAGATCCCTTGACCTTGCTGTCTTATTAAGAAATATCAGCTATGGGGCAGGTGAAATGGCTCAGTGGGTAGAGGTGCTTGTTGCCATGGCTGGCAAACTGAGTCAGATCCCTGAGACCCATGTGGTGGAAGAAGGGAGCTGACTCCTGAAAGTTGTCCTCTGACCTCCATACATATGCATGCATAAGAGTATATGGGTGCATGCGTGCGCACACACACACACACACACACACACACACACACACACACACACACACACAATTTTAGAACAAAAAGCAGAAGTGCTCAGTGGGTTACAGCAATAAACTCAGTCTTGCTGAGAACTTACTGAATGCCCAGAATTGATGTTTCCTATGTTAACTAATTTGAATCTCCCAATATGTTTAATTGCCCTTTTATCTATGTCTTACACGTATTATCAGAAAAACTAAGCCATAGACACAAAAAATTACCTGGAGCTCATAGTGGTCTTGGCAGATTTCCAAGCCAGCATATCTGACATATCATCTGTCTAATCATGAAAAGTTTCACCAGTTGTGAGGTTCATCTTTACTGTAGCTGTGGGGAGGGTTGCTTGCTATAAATGACAATGGCAGTATTTTAAGGCAGTTTAGAAGCAATCATTTCTTTTTACAGTCTATTGATAAGTGTCAAGAAAGAAAATAAAAATGGAAGAGGCTTGGCTGGAGGTACTTAGAACAGAGTCAGGAGGCACAGTTAAGTTTTGTTTTACTCACCTGCAGCAGACAGTTGCCAGAATGTGAGCTGATGTTTGGAATGAGCCAGAGTACAGATCCCCGAGTCACGATTATGCTTCCCTAAACTTCTATACAGTGGGCATCTTACCCCAAGACCACACTATAACCCACCCTGTTCTCACAGGACACTTGAACTTTTGCCAGCATCAAGCATAATAACTGCCTAGTGAGACATAATTTCCATCCTTCCTTGTGATTTAAAACTATCAATAAAGATGTATAGGAATGCTTGCATCTGTGTCCTCCTGCATGGCAATTTTAATTAGATCCAAATAAGTATTTTATTTTCTCTCAGCTATTTCTATTTTACTCAAAGTCAACATAAGTGACTAACTCAAGCTCAGTTCTCACTTTATCATCGCAGCTTGCCCAGAACTTTAATGTGGTTACGGTGAACACAGCTGTACAAAGTGTGATATTCAGACCTATGCACTGGTACCATCCCAGGACTTGAGAAGTGCCTACTCTCCAGCTTACTCGAAACTCACTGAACCAGAATCTACATTTTGACAGGTCCTCATACAATGCAGAGCAAATTGAATTGGAGATACACTTGGTTTGTTTGGGATTCTTGATTTTTGTATCAGAATCCACTAGAAAACAGAGAGTTTGATTGAACTGGTTTAGGGTATAGTCTGAGCATGGGGATTTTAAAGCCCCTCTAGGGTGAATAAAATTCATAGCCAAGGTTAAGAACCACAGAACAAGAGCCATGGTTCTTAATCCTGACTGCACATTAACATCATCTGGAGAGCCATAAAAATATCACAAGGACCAATCAATCTGTCAAAAACGGGTGACATTTTAAAAGAATATCTGTCCTAGTGATTTTTGATGTGCAGCCTAGGCAGAAAACAATAGGTGTAGGGGACAAAGTGTGAGATTTGCTGTGCTTTGGCTATATAATTATTCATTCAATAAAAATTTATAGTATTTTTCAACAGTACAGCTATTGGGTGGGCACTGAGTATGTAACAGTAATTAGACACAGCTCGTAAACTTGGCAAGCAAGCTGGGTAAGTTACTTATCATTTCTGTGCCCCAGGTTTCTCCTTTGTGGAATGTGGTACACTAGATGTTTTTCAGGTGACCATAAAAAAATGGCATGTAGGATAAGCTCATGTAAATGACCCAGCTAAGTGATTAGCAGGCTTCAAATATCTCCTTTAACAAGACCACAGCCAGTTAGATAGAAGGTGAATATGGTCAGTCCATGGCCTGGCTTATTGTTTTTGAGTAAAAACACTGATTTATTGGTGTGTTTCTGGATCAGAGGACACTGTTTCCTAGATCCAAATCAGGACTGAGATAACAGACCACATCTACAAAGCCCTTTTTTGCCACCATGCAAACTGACTTTTCTGAAACTACCTTTCCCAGGATGCTTTGCAGAGGTAAGGCCCATTTGCCATGTACTGCAGTTGGCCAGCAGCAGCCCAGAGAATGATATTTTGGCTTGACCTTTCACACAATGCACTCTTCTTTTTTTGAGATCTTTCACATATCAATGAAGCAGTTAGTTATATTGTGAAAGCCTTGATGTTCATGTCAGGATAACACATAGGGAAATAGCTTGTTTACATGGAGTCACTTGGTGTTAGACATTTCTAAACCCCTGTGACTTGGTAGGAAAAATGATATTTGCAACAGCTAGAGGAAAGTGGTACTTAGGAGCATCCGCCCTGCCCATTTCATAATACAATGTCAGATCCTTCTGGGTTCAGAATCAAATGTTCTTTGCATGGTACTAATGTGATGTTTTACTTGTTTTCTCAACTTGACCTCAAGTTCAAGCATCTTAGAGCTTGTCCGTTTGCTAAGGAGAGTTTCCTAAAGACTATTTTTCCTCTGTGAAGGTATTTTATAGGAATCTGAGAATTTACATCACAGTGATGACCTACATCACTTTTCTTAGATGAGTGCTTACCTATCCGAAATGTTCCCAGAAAGGAAATTACTTTAAAGTTAAACAAAGCCAGGATCATTTCTACGCTCCATAATATTTTTCTGACATTTCTTGTTTATATATATATATATATATATATATATATATATATATATATATATATATTCTTCAATTTTCCGTTGTAGCCTGTGTTGACTGAGAATATGGAGAGAAACAAAGAAATATCAATAATGAAGATATAGAATTTTATGCCTTTCTCCTTTTGCTACCTGCATGTCTTATTTTGCCCCAAAGGCAAAAGCCACCTTTGCAAATACAACCTGCTATTGATAAATATCATGCACTTTTTTTTTTTTGCTATGTCTATTGTAATTAGAGCTCAGCCAGAATCTATCTGACAACTCCAGCTGACAGTTAACCAGAAATCTCATAGCTCTCTGCTGGCTGCCATGACGTTCTGCAACTGAAAATAATGACTTTTGGGAACATTCTTTCTCCTGAGGCCCTTAGGAAGGGCTTCTCCAGCCCAGTGGGGTTGCTGTTCTGATGTGATGAATGTTCTCTGGGTTGCTGAGTCAAGCCTGGGAGCTTCAGGCCCACCTGGTACCTTCAGAACAGTTGTAGAGAACAGGCTTGGCTCTGGGGAAGGCCTGCACATGACAGCCCTTACTTGGAAAAGTCAATCAGTGCAAGTCTCATGCATATTCCCTAGACCTCACTGGAACTGCTTTTTAGGACTGAGTTTTTTAAGGAGGTGCTTTTTAGGAGCTGGGTCAGAAAACTCCATAGGAGCCCTGGAAGTAATCTGGAGAGATGGAACTAACTATTCCTTTCATTGGTCTATGGTAAATCTTTAAGAAGTTTTAAATAATAGTATTGTCTGTGTCCAATGCTAAAGCTTTAATTGTGAAAAGCAAGAACTAGAGTGTCAGCCATGATGACTAATTTTATAGGATGTGTGATGCTATGCATTATTTCTGGGGAGTTTTCTGATGTAACCAGGTTTGGATGGGAGCATTGAGTCAAGCAGATAATCACAATAATATGGGCGAGGATCATCAGTTCTTGGATGGTCTGAATAGAAGGCAAAAATCCCCTCATCAGACTCTTTTTTTTTTTGTCTACTGGGTTGCATGGAATGATGTATTTCATTTCTTTGTTCTCAGCCCAGAGTTACTTTCTCCCTAGTCCTCTTAGTTCTTGGGGCTTCATCATCACAGCATTGGGTGTGCTGGATTTTCAGCTTACATGTGGCAGCCAATGGGACTTGTCATCCTCTGTAATTGCATGAGAAGATTCCTCATGTTGGTTCTGCTACTCTGGAGATTGCCAACTGGTCATGACAGAAACCTGTCAGCAACATATTTCAGTTATTCATTGCTGTGGGTTTCAAAGCACAGTAGCTTATCTCAATGGCTACTTTACTTCACAGGGTCCTGTGGAATAAACGTTGCATTATGTCACAGCAGGGACAGGTGTCTTTGATTCATCATATTTGAAGTCTCAACTGATGTCACTGAGTAGGGACGGTCCCTGACGATGGTTCTAGATTTTGCTTTTAGATAGATATCATGTTTTTTGGGAGGCATGTGGTGAACTTGGGCTTCTTTCTAGCATGGTGATCTCAGGTATGGACTTCTTACCATTACTGTAGAAGTTTCCAAGTCTGTTAACATTCGTCTCTTTACACTATGCACAATCATTGACATTGAGGTTCTAGCTAGGCAATGTCAGCTGTACTTTTGATTAACATGAATTATCCTAGTATTCACCACTTCATCACGAATTTTTTCCTATTGAACATAATTATTTTGTTTATGGATTGGTATTAGATAAGGTCATTCTGTGGTCTAGTCTATAATCATGGTCAAAGGCAGAAAAAAATAATGACACTGTTATTAATATAAATGACTATTGCCTCTTTACTAATTATACCAAAAGTCTCATTTCATTCATTCTGATTTCTAGGAGAAAAATTATTAATATATCAGATCATAAAATTATTTCTACTTCCTGACAGCATGTACTCCAGGGCAAATCCCCACCATTTCAAATCACCCCAAATTACCTACCATAAACCCAATGGTAGAAGAAATATTTCTGACACATTCTTATTGAGACACTTAGAGAAAGATCCCTGTGGTGCATAGTGTTCCTTCTTTAGCCAGCCAACAAATTCAAATGTCTTCCGTATCCACAGGTGTGCTCCTGGTGACTTTTGCCTAGAGGTTATAGACAACCAAACTGGCATGATGTTCCCCCACTATAGTCTATTGATTGAATGAAGTTACAAGGCTGCCCACTCTCATAGGAAGAGGAAAAAGACCGGCCCTGAGTTAGTGTAACAGAGGAGGGGAGTGTTGATGATACTAAAGTTACTTTGCTTTCATCCATCATGCTCACAGGACCTCTGCTTCTTTCTGGCTTCTCTTGATTACTTTCTGCTTTGTAATGGGTCTTTTTGATGGTTACTTTCTGGAACTGGGCTCCAAAGGCCTTTCTGGTTTTGCCCCTGTGTTCATCATCCTAACATGTAGGAGTATTACTGGGACCCATACTGCCTTTTTTTAAACATCTACCTTTATTCCTCTCAGGAGCTACTAACTGCCAGACTACTGTGCACAAGACACATTTGCACAATTACTGTGCCTCAGGAAGACACTGAAAATGTAGTGTTTTCTAGCTCAGATCACCACATTCATCTATCTCATGGAGGAGATGGGTCTGGTTATGTCTTTCTTGCCTCCATCCACAGTGAGTGAATGGCCGTAATGTCTTTATATGTATAACAATCAGATAGATGATGAATAGATGGGTATGTAAATATGAATATATATATACATATACATACATATATATGGGTAATAGGGAACAAATTTCCCTATATTAATTATGGGTAACTATATAAAAGTTGTTTTTTGCTTGTTTCTTGGTTTGCTTCTGAATTTGTTTTTCCACAGTGAACATGTATTGCTTTATAATATAGCAGAACTCAAAAGATAAAGTTTAATCACAAACAAGACACTGTAACCAGAGTATCCTACTAGTTAAGATGTTTGGAGGTCTTTCCTCTGGGATTTTCATTCGTCACTACTTTCTATATGACTTTGCTATCATGCATTTAGAACATGACGTGATAGTGGAAGTGCTTATGACTTTTTCTTCAAGACATGTGATCAGAGCAGGTCCTAGTAAAGAAATGTTGTCTGAGAAGCACATGGACACAAGACATTGGCCAAATTAGTAAAACAATGTAGTTAGAAAGTACCTAGGGAAAGGGAGGAATTGAATTCTTGGCAGGTAGTGTGTGTACAGACTGTACTCAGGAGCCCCAGAAAACAACGTCAGAAGACCATGGAAGCAAGATGCAGATGATGTCATCTTAGTATACAGTCCTTTGGGACTTTGCCTTGAACAGAGCTCTCACAAGTCCCAATATAGACAGGGTTCTTCAAGTAAGGGGTGGCTTGCTTCTAAGGGTGGGCATATTTTCCTGGTACCTGGCAAATGAAAACCCAGGGGAGATAAATATGTGCCCTTTAAACTCAATAAAGGGGGACAGCATGGCTGCTCCACTGACAGTTTTTTTTTTAAATGTATTTATTTGCACATTAACTTTTTCACCCGTATATAAAAAGAGTGAATGGGGCATGTGGATATTGTATAGTTTAGAACATGCATAAGTACCTCAATATGCATCCTACTGGGCCATGCACATTTTCACATATTACAAACCACTTATGACAACAGTAATAACAAGAACTATTCACTGAGCACCTACTGTGTCCCAGATGTTATATTCTGTCCATGTGCTGTTCAGACCAAACTTACTTAGCCTTTTATTTTAGAGGAAAAATAACTGACAGAAAGGTTAAATAATTTGCCTGAGGCCATGTAGCTTGCACAAAGCCATTCTAGGAGATGGAATGCAGTGTAAAATCTCTTGCCTTCAGTCCTGAGATATTTCTATTCGCTTTGCTGAAGCCTCTTCAATTCTGACTATTAAACATGCTTTTTGTTATGAGAAATCCTCCCCCCACCCCGGTTTTTATTTTAATTTTCTGTGTGAGAGCCAATTTTTAGCGTGGATGTGGTAGAAAGACTACAACAGAGTCTGGCTATAATGTTCCCAAGATTCCCTCATCTGACATTTATCTATTAAATATTTGGTCTAATGCAAACATACTCAATGATTTCCACTTACAGTGTTTTACTACATATTAAATTTTCTCTTCTTGTTCCTTTTGGGCAAAACTGTAAAAGAACATTCACAGCAATTTGTTAACAAGAGCAAAACCTGTGGGTGATGTGAAAAGTCATGGGAGTATTCTGTATTACTTTGACATTTTCCCCTGGAATTTTTCTCTGTGAATGATGCAATTTGAAATAAATCCCCCCTAGTGAATACCCGGGGACGCTCAGTAGAGGGCGATGGAAATGATGAAATGTTAAAAAACAAAACCCCGGAGGAAGATGCAAGAGAACTGAACATGTTCAGTCTCAGGACAAGAAGATTTTAGGGAAATCACTCCATCATTATGTGTTGGATGTGAGGGCTCAGACCAAAGGCAGCTATTCTTATTATAAAGGAGGATGATTTTGAATTAGACAGTATGCTATATGAATGTGTGTGTGTGTGTGTGTGTGTGTGTGTAATTTTTAACAATTTAAAATTTATTTGGTTTTGGATTTGATAGTAACACCAGCTAGCACTGGGTACCTCTTATCATTAGGCATTGTATTTATAAATTCCATATATGCATTGCTAATTTACTCTTCATACTATCTCTGTAAAGTAGAAGCTAACCTTATCAGTTCATATGCTGAGCAGGATGCTGGTATTCTTACACAAGTGGTGTGTTCTATGTTTATGAGTATTACAGGTATTTACTGAATGGAAGCTACAAATATTTTGTGCCCTTCTATGCCTAGGATAGTTTTCTAAAAAAAAAAAAAAAAAAAAAAAAAAAAAAAAAAAAAAAAAATTGTCCATCTGAAAATGTCAAGAAAATCCTTATTTAAGAGCATTTTATCTCTAAATAAACCACTAACTTTCTGAGTAGAAACTTAGCTTGCTACCTTCAGTGTGACATTAAGGTGTTTCTCATACGATAGGTCACTTGGGCTATTCCAACATACCTTAATTACAAAGAACACTAAAAGATTGTACCATTCACTCATAACACATACCTTAACAATGGCAGTAGCTCAGCTGTAATGGCAATGGAAGATGATTATTGAAGGTGAAATGCCTAAGATTTTGTTTGTTGACTCCTGTGGTTTTCAGCCTTGACACCTTAAGAATCATCTGGAAAACTGAAAGATATCGATTCCTGGGTATTAATTAGCTCTTGAAATTCTGATCCAATAGGTTTGTTAAACAGATGTTATTCAGCTGTAATAATTAATCACCATTTCATGTGGGAACCAGTTTAGTTTTATCTGTCTTTACCCATTCACGAGTGAGACTGTGAGTTCTCAAGATTACAGGACTAAACTCGTTACTGGATTTGTGGCTTCTTCTTTCCTATCCCCAGATTCTAACATTGCTTAGTGTTATTTCTTAGTATTTGAGGGAAATAAAGAAGAAGAATAGTAAATAAGTGACTTCCTAAATTTCCAAGACAATAATCATGGGCTGTGTGCCCTTTACCACCCACGTTCACTATGTATTTTTATCCGAGGCCGGCCCTTAGGATGTATTTTAATTATTGTTAGTGCAGGCCCAAGATTGATCAAAGACACAGGTGAAGTATGCAACCACCCAAGTAATTAGGAAAGCTTACTAAATGAAAGCCACAGCTTTAGTACTGAATTACTAGGTGGGCTGGGCTTTTCATGGAATAATGAATAGTTCATTTTTCTTTATGGTTTGGAGGGAGAAGATGAAAGAAGTGACCTTGGCTACAGACCCAGGTCTTTATGAAAGAAGCAAATGAAATCATATTTATTTGACCCAACATTTTCAGAGCTCCAGAGTTATTGAAGACAACGTTGATTATATACAGAGGATACATAGTAGCATGTGACTGATTCTATGTGTGTGATATGCACCAATTTTAACAACTTGCAACTGGAGGTAGCACCTACTACATTCTATAAACCAGGAACTGATGCACAACAAGAGGTTAAGTAACTTCCTTAGATTTTGGGCACACTTGGAACGGAACTCACAGTCTTCTGTGGTCAGAATCACAGACTGACCTTAGGTTTTCAGATTTGTTTCTTTCCTGGCTACACTAGAAAAAAAATATGTCAAGCCAGGGTAGAAGAAAGAAAGAGCCTATTCAGGGAGCTACAACCATATGTGGATCTGAAGCCCATCTGTCCACTCTCGGCCTTAGAATTCCATATCCTATTTTCAGTTTCTGCTATAAACTCTAGGCTTAGTGTCTGTGCATTTGAAGGCTGTCCCACTGGACCTCTTCACACTAACTATCCCACCTTTGAAGGCTTGACCAGCTTGGACCAAGGGACTCAGAGCCTTGTCTATAGCTTACGCTTCAACCTCATGTTATGGACAGGAGTCCTGAATGGCACTTGCTGTGCATAGCCTCTGTCAGCTTTCTGCTTTTGTGTCCATTAGTGATAGTCTTTATTAGATAGCCTTCATGAGAGTACATGACTCATACAAGACTCCCACTTAGGATCCAGAAAGGCTAAAATTTCACTTCAAGGCACAGCCCAAGGTTAGGAAACTAGGTAGGGACAAGGACTCATCTTGATGCCAGCATGGGATAGGCAATGTGCTTTGTCCACTTGTAACACCACTCTGTCCTGAGGCATTGAAGGGGTGAAGAAAATGGAAAGTGGTAAAATATAAACTGAAATAAATTGTTTTATTATTATTACTGTAAAATTTAGGATTCTATTTTTAAAGTACATGGTATATATTTGTTTTGAAAACACAAGATTCTAAGTGGAAAAGTTATGATCTCTCCTTCTCTGACTCAGCCAGGGGAACACTGAGTCTCAAACTTTGGATTCATATATAGCATATTCTTTTGCTTCTGTTCCCCTTGGTGCTACAACCTGACATTCTCCTCTTGTGGGTGGCTGTGACTTAATCTCTGCGTGATTACCTTTGTTGTTATTACTCCAGCTTATCTGGGGTGATCCCAGCATGCTGCAGCTTTCTGAAAGGTAGATCTATTAGGAGATACTAGTTATAGCAGTAGGAGAGAGCAATAACACACACATCCAACCAACTTAGCATTTGACTGATAGGTATTTAGACAAGAAAATGCTATGGTTGGATTGGCATGTTTAAGAGTAGTCCAGTGTGTCAGTGTCTGTAATGCAGCTGAGTTCATATCATTTAACCTAGTTACTTGTTCAGCCCTCCTATATTACCCTGTATGTGCAGGGATCTGTATCACACAACAGAGAATCACAGAATAGACACATGAAGACTCAGTGTTCATGCTCAGCTAGGGATTCAGGACAATAGGATAGGAAGATTTATTTAAACATTTGTTTGAAACAAAAATACTGCTGGCAGATGAGAAGGCTTGATGGGTAAAAGTGCCTGTTGCTAAATCTTAAAACTTGAATTTGATCCCCAGAAGCCACATGGGAGAAGAAGAGAACTAACTTCTGTATGTTGCTTTTTAGACTGTACATGCATACAAGATGCACATAGTAAATGAATAAATCCTTAAAAAATTAAAAATCACTAATATTGTCTTAGGGTTTCTATTGCTGTGAAGAGACAGCATGACCATGGCAACTCCTAAAGAAAAATATTTAATTGGGTGGCTTATAGTTCAGAGGTTCAGTCCATTATCATCATGGTGGGACAGGGTGACATGCATGCAAACATAGTACTGAAGAAGAAGGTGAGAATTCTCTCTAATCTAAAGGCAACAGGAAGTGAACTGAGATACTGGGTGTGGCTTAAGCATATATGAAATTTCAAAACCCATCCTCACAGTGACACACTTCCTCCAAGAAAACCACAGCTACTCCAACAAAGCCACACTGCCTATGAGTTTATAGGGGTCAACATTCAAATTACCACAGTAGTTATTTGTGACAGCTTGTATGAGTAGTATCTTGGGGAAGGGAACCACGTGTTTTCTAGACTTAAGAGGCTTGGTATTCTTAAGTATGGGAGATAGACACACTGGTAGAGGGACTTACAAAGTTTACCCAACCCTGTTCCACCATTTTATCTCATCATGCTCCTTGTATTAATAAAGATGTGCATGAAGAGGGATTCCTCACTGTCTGCTATTCAGATTATTTCTATTATCAGATTCTGAGTTGTGCTCATTTCCCCATGATTAACCACATGAGCTTGTAATATAGGAATGTATCAGTTACTTTTATGTTGCTGTGATAAAACCCCATGACCAAGGCAACTTTAGAAGATTTTATTTGGGTTCATAGTTCCAGAGGGTTAGAGTCCATAATGACAGAGTGAAGACATATTGGCAGAAAGAGGAAGCAGAGAACTCACATCTTGAACCAAGCAGCCAGAACAAACTAAAAGTAGGTCAAGGTCTTAAGCTCTCAAAGCTTGACCCCAGTGACATACTTCCTTCAGCAAGGCCACACCCCCTAAACAATTAGGGCCTGCAACTGGGGATCAAGGTAAAATTCCTGAGACTATGGTGGCATCTCATTCAAATAACTCTCGGGATAGAAGACTTTAAATGTATTGTTAACTAGTATGATTTCTTAACATACTGTGCACCAGTGTGGGAAGTCTGAATAATAATACTGTCTCATTATTTCATGTAACGTACAAAATGCACAAATACAAATAATGACACAAATCTACTGAAGGAGAAATTATGAAGCTAAGAGTAGCTGTCAAGCAAATAATTGCTGTACAGGTTTGCTTGTCCAAGTTAAGCTGATCAGAAAGTGAATGAGTCAGGACACAACACTTGATCTTCATTTTACACACTCAGCTCTGATGAGTGTGAGTCCATCTGGGCTCCTCTAAGGAACTGCTTGATGGCTCTCCTACTTTTGTCTTCTTCAATGCTCACTACAGCCCTTGAAAATGTGAACTGTGTTGTGATAGGAAAACTAAGTTTCACAGGGTAAGTAACTGGCCTATGGCTGTCACGTAAGTGCCAAAAAGCACTTGAATCTTCCTTACCTGACTTTGGAACATCCACCTTCAGCTCCCAGCATAAAGTGAACAAATGCTCTCATGTGGAAGGGAAGAATTCTTACTGTTTGAATTTCTCCTTGATACACAGTCTCTCTCTCTCTCTCTCTCTCTCTCTCTCTCTCTCTCTCTCTCTCTCTCTCTCTCTCTCTCTCTCTCTCTCTCTCTCTCTCTGTCTCCATATATCTCTGTGTGTATATGTGTCCAAAGCATTGCCATCCAGTAAGAGCCATCTTCACTTCACTTACCTCCTCAGTAGGGTTTCAAGGAAGTGAAAATTTATTTTGCTTTTTTTGTGGTTGTTATGTAGGGTCACAGGACAAGTTAATGTGATATAATAACTGGATTATTTTCCCTTCTTCCTATCACCTTGGTCTCCAAAGAGGTAATAAAAATTCATCTACAAGTTATTTTGTGCATCAATTTGTTTTCATTTCTGTCTTGATTTTCTTCAGTATATCTTTGATATTCCCTGCTTTTCCCTGTTGGAATAGAGGTATCTGTTTTGGTCCATAGTACATTGGAAGTACAATAATTTTCTTTTTGATTTTTCTAGGGATTTGTAGCTATGAGATTGCTGTGAATATCTTAGAAGAGAGTTTAGCTTCTCAACAGTTTGGAGCCCTTAAGACTATTGGGACTCCTGAAGTTAGATTAATGCATTTTGAAATATAATCTGGCCACAGCAGTGGAAGGTTATGTTGTGAATCTTAAATATCCTCCAGTGATTCTGTCTAACGCATTTGGTACTAATTTGAAGGAGGTGGAGCCTTTGGGGGTAGGACCTGGCTGACAGATGTAGGCCTTTAGAGAGAGGAAGGTACTTGAAGGTATTTACCTCTTCTTAGAATCTGTAGACTCTGCTTCCTGGTCTTCATCATGTGAACAAGTCAGCACCAGATGTTCCGACTGTCACAAATGAGCCTCTTCCATCAGGCCTTCCATGCTATTGTGAACTGAAATTTCTGAAACCATACAACAAAAATAAATTCTTCCCCTGAGTTGCTTCTGTAAGAGATTTTGACACAATAAAGTAATGAACATGAAGAAATACAAAGAGGCTGTTGTGGATAGTGAGGCAGTTTATATTCTTGATGAGTTGCTCACACGTGTGTGGCAGAGCTTGTTCATAGTGCAATAGTGACCCAGGGTTCTTAGATAAAGGACAAAGGTTATGAGATGAGAACTTGACAACCTATCCCTGACATGGTTAGGCATGGAACTCTAAAGACGTTATCTGAAACTGGCAAGTTTAAAGTCTTTCAGCTCACTGTGAAGACAGATTTGTCAGGACAACTGATGAAATCAATTTTACAGTAAGTTTTCTCATTTGGTTTATAATACCTAAAACTGGAGAACTAAGGCATATGGGCCTTCATTTGTTCTCATGACTCTGAGAATCTTAGGACTAGGATTACATGAGACTGGTTGCATATAGAAAGGGTGTAGAGTCAAAGTTTGGGAATTTTATCTACTGTTAGGCTTTAAATAATTGGTTGTTTCCAGAGATGACTTAGCTTATCTTTGAGAAGAACTGATCAGAGTCAGGCAATAGTGAAAATGATTCCAGTTCTCTTTGGGACTCATTTACTTCCTTTCTTTAAATACTTGGATTCTATATACTTCTTACAGTTTTATTTTGAAGGGGTAGAAATTAGAGTCTTCAAGAGTTAGAGATATTAAAAAAAATAATCAACACTGTTGGCCTCTGTTATCACACCTAAAACCAGGACAATGATATTTGGGCATACAATATCATATAATATCTCTCTCTCTCTCTCTCTCTCTCTCTCTCTCTCTCTCTGTCTGTCTGTCTCTCACACACATACACACCAAGAGAGAGAGGTAATCCAAGTGCCTCATGCACATAAGCTATGGCCCTAGCTCATCCTGTATATTAATAAAGTTTAGTCAAGGGTCCTTCTCTCCTTTTTCTTCTTCGATGAAATGAAGCACACACTTCTATTTTAATTTTTGGATATTTTGCAAATTATTGATATAAAATGTATTATAATTCTGTTGAGCAACATTGTATGAATACTTTCAGAAGCAGCTTTGAACATCCTCTGCTTTCTGGCTACAAAAGTACTGCCGAGTCAGAGGCACCTCAATCTTCCTCAAGTGCTTATCACTGACAGCCAAATGTTGAGTTGTCTTTAGATACAGGTATCATTTCTCCAGTGCCACCTTTGACAGATGAAAATTGACTACATTTCAGTTGTCTTAATACAATACCAGAATTACCAGTACTGAATTCAATGCTTGAGTAATACTTGGAATGATGAATTATAATGGGAACATCATTTTCTTGAAATGTAACATGTTGCAATGTCCCAATTTTTCTGGGCAGACAATAGCATAATGCTTAGTTTTATGTATCAACTTTGCTAAGTTTTAGTATCCAGTTAATCAGTTTAACACTAATTCAGGGGCTCCTGTGAATGTAACTTGAAGATGTGGCTACTTTTCATGAAAGAAATTATCTTTGATGATCTGGTTTGGCCTCACCAAATCAATTGGCAGTACTTAAAAACAAAGCTGAATTTCCATTGGGAAAAAGAAAATCCTTCTAGGAAGCAGCATGAGCTACTGGTTGGGAGTTTCTGTCTGTTGGCCTTCCCTATGATTACAGGTTTGCTAGTTTTTATAATGACCATGTGAGTATATTTAAGTATATGCAGACATGGGGCTGAAGAGATGGCAGTTAAGAGTGGTTGTTTCTTTTAGGACTGGGGTTTAGTTTCCAGTATTCATGTGGTGTTTCACAGCCATGCTTAATTCCAGTTCTAGGACATCCAGTGATCTCTTCTGGTCTCCACAAGCCATGTAGGTAAAACACTCACACTCTAAAATATATTTTAAAAGATATACAGAGATATTGTTTACATGTATGTTATATAGCTTGTTTTTATTATGTAGGAGGCATTCTGTATGATACAGAATTTGATGTTAACAGCGGTTATTGAGGAAGAATAAAGGAACTGGCTCGTGAGTCTGATTTGATCTGACGGTGTTATTGGTGCTTTTTCCATTTAGAGAGGGCAGTGGCATTTATGGAATCATTAGATATTCCCAATAAATGTGTATAAAATCAAAGTTCTGTGACACTGTGTATTTGATATCTTAACCATAATGAAGCATAGAATAAGATTGACAGGTTTTACTGTGTTAGAGAAAGTGAGGAACCAAGGATGAGCTCAGTGCTTATATTACCAGCTGTTTAGTAACTTCACATCTGTTTAAATGACCGAAAACCAGGCAGCTATTACAAAGTACCATAAGAAAGTATTTAATAGAACAGAAATCTATTTCTAACCGTTTTGGAATCTCAGAAACTAAGGTGTTGCAGATGTGTCTAGTGAGGGCTCACTTCATGATTCATACATGATCACTTTCTCCAGTGTTCTCATAGGATGCATGAGGCAAGAAAGATCTCTGATTATTTATAAATAAGGACACTAATCTCATTCCGTTCATCACAGCGTCATCCTCGTGGCTTAGCTATCTGGACAAAGCAACTTATAGAGGAGGGTTAGAGTCCATGGGGAGATAAAGGTATGTAGGAAGAAGCTAGATCAGTAGTTTAGAACTCAGAGCTGGATCCACACACACGAATCAGAAAGAAAACTGGAGATGGTAGGCAACATTTCAAACCTCAGAACCTACCTCCAGTGCCTCATCCCCCAAACACTGACACACGTCCTAATTCTTCTCAAACAGTTAGACAAAGTATTCAAATTTATGAATCTATGGAGGCAATTTTTATCCAAACCATAATTAGGACATACAGAAAAATCCAACATGAAGATCCTGAGTCTCTACAGCTGACTAAGTCTTTTGTGCCAACGGAATCAGTCCTGCCCTCCCTGTCTGAAGAGGTAATTGGATTTTAGAGAGTTAATAAAGATTTTCTCCAATGTGTCTGCCAATCAAACAGTCATTAGTTCTACTCCAAACTTCTTTTTCGATTCTAACATTATAACTATACTTAAGTTCTGGAAGGTCAAAGATAGCATGACCCATGATCAGGACATACACTACATGTCAAAGAACGGTGCATTTTCCAGTTATATAGACAGCAGAGAAGCCCATTTGTGAGACTGAGGATTATGGCAATGGGACAGAAAGTTGGACAAGTCCAAATTTGCTGACATTGTTTCACTAAATAAAATGCCCATATGGTTTTGGCTTATAAATTTGGATAGGGTGCTAGCAGTTTATGGTGGTTGAAATGTGGCTGCCTACCCTCAAAGCAATTGGAGTTCCAGGGCCTCTTTGACACATTAAAGAATGCTTATATCTTTTATTATTGTTGATTTAATATTTTATTGATTATTTGAGAATTTTACATCATGAACTTCACTCATGCTCACTTCCCAGTCCTCCCAGACCTGCTTACACACCCTTATAATTCCCCCCAAATAAAAAAAAATCCAATTTACATTGTTCATATATTCACTAGAACATGGTCAAACTTCCTGTGACTATCCCTTGAAGGAAACTGAATCCCTCCCCACCTGCCCCTCGGCCAGACCATCAGTTGTGGAGAGCTGCGCTTCAGCATCCTTATCACAATTTTTAAGAGTTCTTTATGATGGTTTCCTGTCTAGGCTGTTACTTTTTGGGTTTTGGAGACAGCAGTTATCACAGAGATCTTCTATGTTCCTCCTTTTCAACTGTGAGTCTGTAGTCATGGATACCAAAGCAATATAGCTTCTTTGCCCTTTACAGTCAATGGGAGCACCATATGTCACAGAGCTCAGCATGGCCTCGGGTGGCAATACAAACCACAGACATCAATACAGCCTTCTGCCACCACACAGGCCACTGACATCATCATAGCCCTTGGTGGCACACAGGGCAAAGACATCACCATAGTTTTAGGAGGCAGCACAGATCGTGGATATCCACATTACCTTTGACAGTAACAGGGGTCACAGACATTAACACAGGTTCCAGCTGCAGTAGGACCACTGACTCAGACATGGCTCTTGGTGACATCACGGACTATGGATATCAACATGGCCTCAGGTGGCTAGACAGGCCACTTAAATCAACATGGTATCTGGTGGCAATTCAGCAAGCTTAAAGTGACTGAACAGATTTATCCCACAAGACCAGCTTCTTTGCCTGCCAGTATGTAGAAGACATAACTTTCACTAGGACTTTGAAAAATAAATTTGTGAAGGTGGCCTTAGTGTCCTCTCAAACAGCTGTGTGGTCCTCCTCTCTTTGGTCAAAAATTACAGTGAGAACTACAGCTTCCAAAGCAATAATCAGAACTAAATTATCAGTATTACTCATCATAGGACTTTGTGAGTCAGACAAAATTTCAGCTACCAAAGCTGTAATCGATAGTGCTAAGAGATGTTCTGAGGGATTTAGAAGCCTTTGCTAATCAGAATCAACCATCTCAGTTACCATAGTAACTCCTTTTCTTCCTATTGATTCAGAGGCATGAGGAGCCCAAAGTGGCCACATGGAAGTCTTGACTTCTAGTAATTGCTGTTCTTCATTCAAAATGAAGACCTTTAGGACAACAGAGAATAAGGTCCTGAGGACAAGGATGGGAAACAAAAACTTTGTTAGTGAGTCATTAGGAATAATGGTAAAATGTTTACTTTGCCACTTGTATCCTATATCCATAATAATAAGAAACAGTACTATATATTAACTATTGATTTTTAACATATATATCCTGCTGGATGTTATTGGTCTGACCCTCCAAGGTATGACCATCGAATTGGCTTTGTGATTGAGTCTTCAAATAGCCATTCCACAGTTTGTCTGCTCTAACTGGTGTTTCAGAACAATGGGGAACATATTTTTATGAATTTCATGACCACTGGACCATTGCCATACTTACTTAGTCTTATGTCCATCTATGGTCAAAAGCAAGGCCATGTGCAAAGTTACTGTGACATTCAAGTATTCTGTAAGTCTATGGATGGCACTTCTGGCAAAAGCATTGTGTTCATGGAAGGCAAAACCATATCCCAAACAAATATTTATTCTACTCAAAACTAAGTGTTGTCTACAATGACTATAGTCTTGTATAATAACCTGCTAGTGAGTAGCTATCTGATAACTATGAAATGGTGCCATAAAGAGGACTTAGTTAGCTATTAACAGATCGGGCATTTAGTGAAAGCTGTAGTCCTTCGATTCTTGGTAAGTAGGGTCATGTTTCTTTGTCTATGCACAAAGAAATCCTGCTGCCATGACTGTTTTCTCCAGGAATATATTTGATATCTATATTTGATAGAAAACCATCATAAAGAACTCTTAAAAATTGCATTTGATGTTCCTACAACAGTAGCTCTAGAAAGAAGCTGACTGGAATCCACAGTGTGGGCAACCTATTACTTGATTACTATCTCTCTCACCTGTGGCCATTCCAATTTACATTCATATATGACACTAATACCTCCATGGTTTTGCCCATTCAGGCATATTGATCTGTCTACTCTTCCCTGGACATCCCTGTTAGCATTTTGCCAATGTTGTTTATTCTAATTCAGCAGAGCCAATTGTCACTTGGTCATTGGGAAATCTCTGTGAGGTTAAAGACATACTTTGTGGAGAAAAAGTTGAAAAGAATAGAAACCATTATAATTATGGTAACCTCTTTACATTCAATATAATATATAGTACTCTGTCTATGAATACCACCATCCATAAACAGCTGGGATTCAGTGTGTCTGATAATAGTAAGTTTGTGATACATGTCTCAGGGACATTGATTG
Organism: Phyllotis vaccarum; assembly: GCA_033318265.1. Taxonomy (NCBI): domain Eukaryota; kingdom Metazoa; phylum Chordata; class Mammalia; order Rodentia; family Cricetidae; genus Phyllotis; species Phyllotis vaccarum. The sequence goes on from JARWLC010000006.1 coordinate 51,659,456, forward strand.
GCCTATGGTTCAATGTTAGTCTCTTCAAAAATATGTTGTTTATCAAAAGAGAAATAGTTTTAAAACAAACCAAACCAAACAGACAGCCCCTCCCCCCAAAAGGATTAGTGGGGCTTTCCCCAATCTTAGAGTTTTTTACTATTTTTTCAGTATGTTGTTATTGGTGTAATGGGCCAATAACATGTCTTATGGAAGGAAAACGAATAAAGTATTTTTGTAGATGGAATTATGATTTAGGGGTTGATATATTTCTGAGATATTGCTAGTACTGTCAGTTGAATTCCGATGAAATTTACTAATGAGTTTTAAATTTAAAATTTTTTTATGTGCATGAGTGTTTTGCTGCATGTCTGTTTCTGTACCACTTGCATGCTGTGTTCCTAAGGAGACCAGAAAATGATATCATATCCTCTATAACTGAATTACAGATGGTTGGTTGTCAATGTACCTGGATCCTTGGGTAGAGCAGCCAATGCTCTTAACTGATGAGCCATCTCTGAAGTCTCTGTTGAGTATTAAAAAAAATAAATAAACAAAAAAGAACAGAACAAAACAAAAACAGTATTTACCAGTTCAGCAGATGAATATAAAGAGATATTGACTTAAGCAATGAAGCCACATTGTAATAACATCTGTAACTGGAGTCACCATCTGGTTAAGTTAACAGTAATACGCTATCATTCTTTGAGATCCATCTGTCTTTTGTGCAAGCTAAATTGGAGAGTTGATGGGGGTATATGATGGGAACCATCCCCTCTGCATCCTCCTCCAAGACCTTGCTGTTGCAATCTCTATAATTTCTCTTGGAAAGTAGCAACACATTTGGTTCAGTATTCCCTAGGTAGGAACCACTTTTACTATATAGAACATGTTGTTGGTGTCTGGGCTCTGCTAATTGCGACATGCATTTACTGTAATTGTGCCTTGTAACTAGGACAACAACCACAGGAGGGGTTCAGAAATCCATAGTACTTGCTGAGTTCTGAATCAGAGCTGAAACTCCATTGATCTCTGACTTCTACAAACCCTCATTGGACCTCCTATGGTAATATTTTGAGTTTTCTGAAATTCTTGTCTGTCAGGAGATAGAGTAGAGCAATCTTCAGAAAGTATGTTTTTATTTTGTCAGGGAATAATCATCTAGGGATAATATCATGTGTCTCTTTAGAGAAAGCTGGGGGAAAGATTGATAACTAAGCCTTTTAGAAGCAGCAGAAACCTCTTAAGGACTTGCCCTCTCCTTCTATCAGTGGGGTTCAGGATCTGTAAACTTGATTGAGCCAAGGGATTAACTAAAAAGCCAAGACTCTGACTTAGCTCCCTAAAGCTGTTAACAAGACAACAGAAAGTGGTGGTTTCCACGATAGACTTTAGAAGCCGATGATCAATATGTCAACAGGTTTGACTTCTTCTGAGGTAAATCTTCAATCTTCTCACAATATATAAATGACAAGATATCGAACATGTGAACAACAGCTAAGAGTTTGTATCCTCATCTGGAGACTTAGTTTATTTGAGTTTGTATATTGAATAGTTACATTCTTCTAGCTGGAAATAGTACTTTACTTTTGTTATCAGAGTGTAAGAGATAAGTAGCTATGTATTGGTGTCAACCTGACAAGGAGTGGGTTGTTAGTGTCTGTCTAATTGGGTAGACTGCTGTTTGTGGTTGGTTACTCAAACACTGTTTTAAGTGTTGGGGTGATATTATTTTGTAGGTGGCATTAACATTTACTTTTAGAGGGTGCTTGTAACCTTGGCACTCTCAGGAAGTGAGGGCAGGCAGATCTCTGTGAGTTGTAGGCCAAATCAGGGTTAAATAGTAAGATCTTTCTCAAAATAATGACAACAAGAAGAAACAAACAAGTAGGAAAAAGCAGTAACATTTATTCTCAGTTGCTTTTAAATAAAGGGTATTATTTCAAATAATATAGGTATGTCTATCCATTTAGTTGGAGGTTTTCAAGTGTAAAATTTGGTTTTAATATTACCATAACTGCATGGCAAAATTAACTTCTTTTGAAGCTGGCTAATTATCATTACTGATAGTTATATCTTAGAAGGAAGCACGTGATGGTTAATCTCAATTATCAACTTTATGAGAAGTGCTACCATCACAGAGACAGGCCATGTCTTAGAAATTCCAGACTTGTCAGCTCCACCGTAATATAAGCTAGTTTCTCCAAAATATTTTATATAGTGTATATTAGAATTTCATATTTTCTATATGCACATGCTACACATATTTGTATATATATATAATTGCTATAATATCCATAGAATCTAGAGGAATGCCAACCCTTATTATTATAGTTCATTATAAGGGATACAACTAGATGGCCTAATAGAGTGCACAGGCTGAGGTTTGAAAGGATCCTAAGCACAGGATCTCATTACCTAACACTCTGTAGGTGTTCCTGTATGTTCACAAAATTGAAAGCTCTCTACAGCACCTGCTTAAGAAATTTTAATAACACAAATTGCAGCTGTAGTCCCCTCCCCAAGGCCAGGGGCTGGTACAAAGTGCTCTTGTCTCTAAGTGGCACTTGGTCTTTCTGATACTCAGCTCCCATTCTGAAACTGTCTGGGGGCTCCAGCCTGAGTCACCTCATTGGAGTAGACTCCAGTGTTTCCAGAAGAGGTTCAATATGAAGAGCCAAAGACACGGTGATTACCCAGGGAATCCGAAGGGTCTCAAGGACCTCTTTGCCACTAGCCTGCTACCAAACTATACATGTATATATGAAGTAACACTTATGAAATAACAGTGAAGTGGTTTTAGTTTCTAGCCTCTTGAACTGCTGGGCTTCTGTTTTGTTCTGGCATCAGAATCTGTAGTTTATCACTGGTAAGACTCTCTCACTGACAACATACTTCCAAAGAAGTCCTTTGACTAAGGCAACTGGAGTTGTCTTTTATTGATTGGCATTAGAACCCAGCTGACACTCCAGTGAAGTCACCAACAGAATGAGACCCAGAGTGCTGTTTGCATATGTCATTATGTAGAGTGAGTTTGCAATGTTTCATGTGGGTGTAAAATTCCAATTTACTTCTCTAATAAACCCTCTAACAATGGACCTGCTACCAATTTAGATGTACATTACTATAGTTAAATGCTGCTTGCTACAAAAAGACCTTGTTTTGACCTCACAAGAAAACAACATTGAAATCAACTGAAGGTAAGCAAAATGTGCCCTAAAGTTAGGAGAGAAATTCAATGTGTTTCTGTACTCTGTTCTTATCTCTGTCTCTCTGTAAGATAGGAACACTTCATGTACATTTGACCACCATTCAGTGCTATCAGACAAATATTTCTCTAAAAGGGCACATTCTGTGTAAAAAGCTTCCTCTGCTTCTTGTATGTGTTTAGTGGTTTATGACACTGAGGTCACAATAGGCCACTTGATTAATGAGCTGTTTTATTGGGATGCAAATAATGCATAGTGTTATAAGGTCCATATGTTGTACATTACAGGGGCAAAAAATTTACCTTGTCACAGAATGAAAAATTAAAAGCATCTCTCTTGAAAAACATGCATCACACTGAACAGATCTGTTGCTTAAGGAATAGATGATTTCCACACCAAATTTGTAGAGTTTTAATATTAACTCATGGGTGTGTGTGTTCATCAAAAGTAACTTTATGATTTCTGCTTGTCAGTTTGTTCAAACTAGTTAAAAGGAGTCAAACAGCTGGTTCTGATAACACACAGTAGTGTGGTGATATATTTTATATTCACTAAAATCAGCCTGGACTATCAGAGGACAGAATCACCCACAGTCAAGTCCATTAGATAAAGATTCAGAGAAACAGAACTCAGGGTTCAGAGACAAACAAGGTAGTGGATATGACTGATGGCATGGTATTGCTTTGTTCAGTGTGAATGTCGCATCCAATATAACTATTAGTGAGATGGAACCAGGCTGACCATTGTCCCCAGCCTGTCTCTGATTGACCTGCCTCACTGGTCACTCCCATTCTTCCCATTCTTCACTTCCATTTTTCACTGCCTGAAATGATCTTGTTTATATGTTTTATTTCAGAGAATGGGCTCCTCATTGGGCTTTTTTAATAACTGCAAACACAGATCAGTGTTTGGAACACTTGGAACATGTTAAGAACTCAATAAATCGGGGCTGAGTAGATGGCTCAGTGAGTTGGTGTCTATTGCAAAAGTATGAGGAACAGAAATTGAATCCTTAGCACCTAGGTAAAAACCAAATGTGTCTATGTTGCAAATGTAACTCCTAGAACTGTATAAGCTGGTGACAGTGGTGGGGTTTGCTAGTTGCCAGCCTAGCTTCAGGGTTGGAGAGAGACCTTGTCTCACGGGAATGAAGCAAAGAAAGATTCAAAAAGATATAATACAGACATAAAAGACGATACAGAAAGATATACCCAGTGTCCTTCTTTCCCTCTGCCCATGTGCACAAACACCTGCATGCATGCATCGCATACCATACTCATGAGTATGCTTACTCATGCACAAACATACATAGGTAGAAGGACAATGAAAGAACTCACTAAATATATGTCCAATGTTACATTTCTAAAGTGGAGGGCAGCAGTTTTCTTGATCTGTGATGGGCACTGACTACATCTCATCCACTTGACAGAAAAGTCACGGACACAAAATAAACTATTATTTGTTTTGCATTACCTTATATTCTTTATATAAAGAATGATGATGTAATAATTGTCACAAGACAAATTTAATCAACATACCCAGTAAGTAATTTGCATTGGCTGTGTTATCCAGTTCACTTCATTTACTATGTTGTCACAGTAAAGTCTCATGAACTTGGCTTATGAACTAATTACACCAATTATTTAAGGGAGATACCCTACATGGATGGAAAAAAATGACTTATTTGAAGCTGTAGTCTGTTAAAGAAAAAGCCCCATGCAAGGTGTGCAATATTTCTTTAAGAGTCGTTAGTCAGAGAGGGTCCCAGGGCATGCAAACAAAGCATGTCCTTATCATTTCTCTTGATTTCCCACCAGAAATAGATGGTAAAACCCTATTACTGAAAATACCACAAGCTTTGGCTCTTTGTTATAGAGAAATCAAGCTGGAACTAAGTGGAAAGCTTCTGTTAGTTACCGGCTATCATCTGTGGTGCTGATGGGTGCTATGCAGGCTGCTGGGGAAGAGGAGGCATCAGTGGTCCTATCCAGTTGTCTCCCCTTTAATACCACCATGGTGACCAGGCAAGATGTGCCCACTTTCTCAATAGTGGAACAACTGTTATATGGGTAGCCAACCACTCTCTGATTAAAGGCCCAGTCAGCAAGAGAGAATCCATAGCTGCTAGTATCAACTTACTCAAATGCCCATGGCAGAGAAAGTCATAGGATCTTAATTATGTTGTTTAGCTGAATTGACAAGGTTGAACAACCACACACACACACATACACACACACACACACACACACACACACACACACACACACAGTTACCACTCTCAGCTTTATGTATTACCACTCTGAGTACTGCAAAGCCACTGTAATCATGAACTGTCAATAACTACAGATAACTCCTGCATACAAAATAATCTCATCAAAAGCTAGGCAAAGGTAGAGGATGTTCTTCAGCCCCTAACCTCCAATGCTGAATTATTTCTTATGGAAAGACACTTATGATCTTCTGTTGAGTGCCTACAGACAACCCCACCAGGTTCCAATAGATGGGGATGTTGGAACCTCATTCCAACAGTTATAGAGATAGTTCTAATTAAGCCATGAATCTGGGGAAAAGTCAGATAGGGAATTGACAGAGTAGGAGAGAGATAGCAGAGGTTAGGGGGAAAGAGTAACCAGAATACATTATATTCATGCATCAAATTGTCAAATAACTTACTTTATTAAAATGTAAATAAAAAGTTTTCTGTTGCAGAAATAGGAATATGTCACTTTGCATAAAAATTATTTCATCAAGAATTAGGATGCCATGGCACTGATTCAGCATTAAAACTCTCCAGACAACAATTTATAGTGAACTGATTCAGAATGTTCTTCAGGACCCCATGTTTCCTACTAGAATGTATATCTACTCTGAGTATTAGGAAAATAATATTTGTCTCAGAAATGTCCAACTTGGTAGACTCTCCCATGCTCCCCCGTTAGTTGACAGAATTTTATTGTACATCTTTAATAAAGTTGTTGTTTAGAGCAAACACATGTCATAGCTATTTTATTTCTAAAGCTCAGCATATATAGGCTCCGTTCCTTTGTTGTTCATTCTCAAAGCAATTATTAGATATTCCTAAGATGTAAAGTTGCCTGTTGCTGGCCATACAGAAATAAAGAGAACATAATATTTGACTTCAAGGAACCCTTAAGCAGTTGAAGTAAGCACAAAGAGAATCAATTACTTTGATTAAAAGAAATAAATGGATCTCAAGTTAGTTTTGCCTGGAAGCATTCAGATCTTTTCACTGAAAGCACAACTGCTTGTGACACTCTGTCATGGACTCATCTAACTTCTAGTAGGTCATTATAACTATGCAAATTATCTCTTTAAAATCTGCTATACCAACAGGGGTATGTAACCCACATTTCTCAAGAATCCATTACCTGCACCAATCTTGAGGTCTATTGTTGGTTGTTTTTGCTCTTTTGGGGGCCTGCCACCCAGTTTCCAAATAAGTCACACACAGAGGTTTGTTTTTACTTGTAAATGCCTGGTCTTAGCTTGGCTTGTTGCTAGCCAGAGTTTCTTAAGTTTGAATTGTCCCATCTACCTTTGCCTCTGGGCTTTTACCTCATTCTTACTTATATAAATCTTAATTTTACTCCATGGCTGCCTGGCTGTCTGAGTGGCTAGGTGGCTGGCCCTTAGCAACCTCCTCTCCTTGTTCTCTTGCTCCTTCATCCGAAATTTCTCCTTCTATTTATTCTCTCTGCCTGCCAGCCTCACCTATTCTTTCTCCTGCCTTGCTATTGGCCATTCAGATCTTTATTAGACCAATTTAGACAGGCAAAATAGCACAGTTTCACAGAGTAAAACAAATGCAACATAAAAGAAGGAAACACATCTTTGTTTTATTAAACAAATGTTTCCACAGCATAACCAAATGTAACACACCTTAAAAATAATACTACGCAACAGAGGTCAAGTTAACAGATAATGTCATCTCCAATGGCTGTCCTGAACTCAATATCCCAGAAGCAACACCTGAGCATCCCACTTTTCTACTTTCCTAATGCTTTGATGGTAACTCTCCCCTACCCTTTGCTCTGTACTTCCATGTTTGCAGCCTTTTTCTCTCTAACCCAACAAGTCATGCTGGCTTTATTCTTACAGAATATATTCTCAACCTAACCACTCCTCTGTACTTCTACATCTACCTTCTAGTCCAGGGTTTCACAGACATTGCTGCCTCCCAGATACTGGACTATTCTAAGGTCTTTGTCTATTTACTCAGCTCTGTTCCAGTTCTCAGAGCATACTGGGATCGAGTGGAGAAATACTATCCTGGCTTTCACTGATGTGTTTTCACTCAGGCACCTAGGCATCTGGGCTTGGAAACGTTGTAATGCTAGTTGTTGATATCTGGTCCTGGTGCTTGTTGGGAGGATGTTTTATTCTTTGGTTTATACTGCCCTTTCTGGTTCTTAGGAGAGTGTGGTGGTTGTGTGTTGTTGGTTAGGGAATTCTAGGGTCTTGCTAGGTATGACCACTGAGGGTTCCAAGTAAATTTGTTTCTAAATATTGAGGACTTACACTTAAGAATTGGGGTGAGGCTTGAGGGGGTCTACAGGAGGGAGGAATATCAAAGTTTTTCACCAGTATCTGCTTAGTCTCCTGGCAATAGGGGCAAAGGATGCAAAGAGTCCATAATAGGTAGTGTTCTACAGAGCTGGGGATAAGACAGGGAACTGGATTTGGATGACAGGTGGGAGAGTGAAGATCTGAAGGGCACCTACCTTCTATTCTGGCCTTCGTGTTTGTCAGGCTGGGCTTGTGAATTCTCAGTGAATTCCTGCTGGAGTTAGGGGCTGAGATAATAGAATGGGTGAGGGGAGAGCTTGATGGAGATCTGCCTGAACTGCTGGCCATGGACAGAGGTCAGGAAACTGTAGCTGTAGTAGATTTGGTGCAGAGTTGGGGGAAAGACTTGGGAACTGGTTTTGTAGGAGAGGAGGAAGAATAAGGATCCACATCCAGGCTATCTGTTTCTCTGGCTGGAGTGGTCAATGGGTTCCCAGGGAATGGCTTCCTTCTTAAGCTTTTATGATGAAGTGGAGAGAAATTTGATCCTTTCTGATTTAAATCCCTTTCTTGAAGCCACGTTGTTAATTTATGGCCATTTCTTTCCTCCTTGATAGAATTTTCTTCCCACTCAGTTTTGTCTGACCTGCTGGAAGGTTAGGGCTTGGGACAGTCCCCAGTGTGAGGGGTTTTAACCACTGTGAAACTCCCCTTGCTGGTTCACTGCACATTGGAGCGTCGTCCATTCTCTGAGATTGATTTTCTCATTGTGAAATTCTGATGGTTTCTTCCAAGGGTTTTTTTTTTTTTCTTTTTCTTTTTAGTCAACAACTTCTCTGTTAACCTCAGATGACTTTTAGTCTTTATTTACAGACTTCAAAACTTGCATCTTATATAATAGGTCACCTCGTATTAAAATCCAAAAGAAGCATAATAAAATGAAAATAATATTTTATATTAGCTATCTGGTTTTAATACAACATACTTGAAACGGTGAAGTCTTTTGGAGGCTTCTAGTTCCCATATGGTGTATGAAGAGGCAAGATGAAAATCATCTCAGGCAAAAAGACATGGGGCCTATCTGACATCACAGAAAGCTCAGGGCGGGTACCATCAGGGTGGCTGCCCATATTTATTGGCTGATGGGCTTTTGTCCTTGTACTGGTACCTTCAGGTTCCACCAGTCTTCTGACTGGTCTATAGTAGTCTCAAAATGGTAAGGGGACATGACTCAGTTCTGGGGGGCTAGGAATCCATTTATCCATTGCTTGCTTTCTTTGATCTATTCTTTCTAGCCTACTTATTAATTTCTTGAATTTATTTTTATTAGAGCAATAGTTTGGGAGTCAAACAGTAATAGGATTATGATGAAAACTAGCTGCAGATAGGAATGTAGGTTAGAAACATAGAGGGACTAGAAAGAGGGAAAAATATTCTGAGCCTGTTCTTGCATAGTGTAGTCTTGGAGTATTGCTTATTGGCTAACCTCTATCTGATCTAGGAGTCTTGGCAATGGCTTCATCTGTGGATGGTGAAGAGCAGTCTAATAATCATCTGTTCAGGAGCTAATACATATTTAATACAATACAAGTGGTATTGTGAGGGTGAAATGGATAAATATATAAATAGCACCCAAAGAGGACAGCATATAAAGGGCCCCCAGTATATTTTTCTTTCCTATCTCTTTTCCTTTTCACATGGATCAAAATATGCTTTCCTAAAATTGAAATTCATTTAAGGCACAAATATTAATTATCTTAAATGGCCTTTTAACAAAAATGCTTTTTAGGTGTTTTAAATGTTAGTGACTCCGTGACTAGTATTTGGTAGTAGGTGGGTAGGAAAAAGTTCTCCATTTCTCAGAGTCACTTACCAATGCAGTTACCAGTTCAGATTGGAAGGCCCTGGAGATTGAAATCATTCCTCAAGTGCTCGGGGTCCCAAGTTTTTAGGACCTCTTCAGTGGGTCTCAGGGTGGCTCTTTTTAGGAAGATATTGGAATCCTCATGAGTCTCTGTGTAAGCTGGGAAGTCTGGTTGCTTCAGACCACTGTTTTCTCATGGTACAAAGGGTTCTAGCGATATGTAGAAGCTTCTACACTGGGTATGTCTGTAGCAACCTCTCATGTCTCAGTCAGTACTTAAGAAATGAATCTCTCCCTCCTAAACCCCCTTTTCCCTCATCAGAAGCATCCACAATGCTGTGTTCTGATGGATCTTCACTGGCTCTTTCCCTTTGCTCCTGGCTCTTTAATGACTGGAAACTAAATTCACCAATTCTTCAGAGAAACCATCAGGGCCAAGGAGAGAGGATGCTTTCCTACATTGGAGCACCTTCCTCAATCTTCTGAGAGTGAACTTAGAAATGCTGAAATCAGAGATGTTGGCTTCTTAGAGAAATTTCTGATTTTTTTTTCAAGTGGTCAGCTAGCACAGTGCATAAGAGTCAGGCTTGGGGCTTGGCTCATGAGTCCAGGATATAGAAAGGAAAGGGGTAGATTGCTTTTGGACAGTGCTTATCCACTTAAGCCCATGTATGATGGTATTCCCTCAGTTTCTCCTCTCCATCCATCCATAATCCACTCCTTTCCGATTCCTCATTCAAATAAAAATCATCAACCTTTTAATGTGGCTCTTTGTGTTTCATTTCCTTTGTTGGTTAAAAAGCGTTTCCATTGAAACATTTTGCAAGGTTTCTATATAGCACACACATTTTGAACATTTTGTTCCTATTAACATAAAATATTATTCTCATTTCCCTCTGTTGGGAAGAAAGTGGAAAAAAGCATTATAAAAATTAAAAAAAACCTCTTTGTTATGAAGGAGATATGAATGATTTATGAACATAATAAAGGCAAGTCTCCTTGGTCAACATTATGAATTTAAAAATAAGACTTCTTTTCAGAATTTTGAAATAATTTAGATGAAAGTAGGCACTAAAATAACAAAGGAAACCAGGTAATAATGGGAATTCCTTTCCTCCCCCAGAGATGTGGTATGCTCTCTAATCTTGGGAACCCACATAACGTTATCCCAGGTTGGATCAAGGGAACGCCACATTAAATATCCTGATCCAGATATGTCTGCAACCCATCTGCTCTCCTGACAAACGCATTGCTAGACTCCTTCTGTCATTTTGATAAATCCTTACAGAACATACATCACCAAAATCTTACCAGAGAATAGAAAGTAAAGTCTTTGGCCTCAGCCGTTGCTGTACCTGAATGTGCTGCCTAAATCCCCATGTTCCTGGCATTTGGAGGTCAGACTGTTGGGAGACCATTGGCATAAATGAGGTCATGAAGGTGGGGCCCATAGGTTGGCATTAGTGGGCTTATAGAGAATAACTGGAGTTGCATGTTTGTTTTGTTTGTTATGAATATATATATGACACTATCTCACAACAGACATACTGGTCTTCTTTTTCATACATTCTCTCCATTCGCTTTCTCTCTTGATTTCCCTGAAATCCCTTAACTGGAAAGGATGTGTTTGGGATGTATTTTGACTAAAATTTTCCATTTAAACATGATGTCTTTTATTCTTACCTATATAAATACTATCTTTTAAATATATCTTACTATCATTTACAATTACTATTTTTCTCCTTTTTCATTGTTTTAATGCTTTATTTAGGGATTTTCCCAAACGTTGAAGAGTTTTGCTGCATCTTGAAGTATTTTTATGTTGAAAAGTTTTGTTCAAACATCTGACCATTTATTTACATATCCTAGGTTCTTAAAAACTTTACTAGAAAAAGTAGAAGTATGGACAAGTTTTTATTAATTAATTAGTTTATTTATTTATTTGGTTTTTCAAGACAGGTTTTCTCTCTCTAATAGCCCTGGTTGTCCTGAAACTATCTTTGTGGACATGGCTGGCCTTGAACTCACAGAAATCCATCTGCCTTTATACCAGGACTGTTTGAATTGGAGGTGGGCACCCAAAAAATTTATTTTTATATTCTATGTGTGTGAGTGTCTGTCAGTACATACGTCTGTGTACCATGTGTGTGCCTTGTGCTCATAGTAGGCAAAGGAGAATGTCAGATTGCTTGCAACTGAAGTCACAGATGGTTGTGACCTGAACCATCCATGTTGGAAATTAAACTTGGATCCTCTGCAAGAACAGCCAGTTCTCTTAAACACGGAGCTATCTCTCCAGGCCCTAGATGGGGCATATTAATAAACCATGTTGAAACTAATGGGATTGACATAATTTGTAGATGAATGGAGTTTATTTTGGTTTGTGGTTTCAGTCTATGTTCACTTGGTCTCATTGCTTCTGAATGTGTGACAAATCAGCTTGGTGCTTCCTAGGGCAAGATTCTGAGGAAGAGAGGGAGAGCGGTCCCACCTACAATCCTCCCTCTTTCCTCTTTGAAGTTTTCTCAGTGATGTAAAAGATTTGCCTGATTTGAGCATCACTTAAGTTATCATCAGTGATTTCTCTGGTCTCCCTTCAGAGAAGAGTAGAGCTAGAAGAAGGCTTCCATTTTCAATTCTGACCTCTCTCTTCCCTGTACTTTGACCATAGTCTTGACTATTTTCCATTTGACATCTTCTGAGAATAATAAGCTTCTAACTGATTAATTGATTGTTTATTTTCTGGGATGAAGAAGCAGCTCAGGAACAAACCACTTCACAAGGAGACATTTAACTGCTTCCTTCCTGCATGTTATGAACTGAATTTTAAGTTCTCACAACTCTTGTCTTAAAATACTGCAGAACATGATTAGCATTGGAAATAGGACCATCAAAGAATTAATTATGTTATAATGAGTAATTAAGATGGGCCATAGTTTAATGTGACTAGTGTCCAGGTATAGATAGTTATAGAGCCAAAGTAATGAAATGATATCAAGAGCAGCTGACTACCTGCTAGCCAAGGACAGGGTCTCAGAAGTAAACTCCCCTGATCCTGGAATTAAGATCTTCAGAGTTATGGAATATTTAAATTTCAAATAAGTCATTGTATTAGCTTTCTGTCCTTGTAGCAAACAGCTGAGATAACAATTTGCACGGAGGTGGAGTTTATTTTGGTTTGTGGCTTCAGTATTTGGTCACTTGGCTTCATTGCCTTTGGATATGTGATAAGCTAGCATACCATGATGCTTGGTAGAACAAGATTCTGAGAGAGAGGTTGGGGGAGGAAGAGAGAAACTATTCCATGCACAATGTTTCCTTTCTCCTATTTTGGGGTATATCTTCAATGATTTAAAAATATCCTCCTACTAGATTCCAGATACTAAAGAGGTTTCTATCACCTTCCAAATGTGCCAAGAAACAGATGACGCTTGTAACACGTGAGCTTTTGGAAAGAACATTATAGATCAAAAGTGCAGCCGTCATCTAGTCAGCTGTACATTAGCATTGCAACTTTGGGAAATAATAAACTGTGGTTTGGGCCTTTAGCATTCCCCTCGATTTTAGTGAAATCTGCCTTCTCCCAGTTCTATAGTTAACAAAGGCTCCATAGAGTGAACTCTGTCTCTGCAGCAGTATGGCAGTATCTACAACTCTCTCAGTCTCTGCTTCTCCATTTTGCTCTGTTCCAAAAATTTGCTGAATTTGAAAAGATTCCTTGAACTCTCCCCCAATCCTCTTTGTCTGTTAGGGTTTTATACTTTGAATAGTTCCTTTACTGGTGTCTTAATGTGTTTTCATGAGAGGGAGAAGTTACAGATGGGCTTTAACAGAAACTATTTTTCTGAATTCTTTAGCAATTGAAAGCTCTGACATGACAGATCTTTTAAAGCTTTTTTTCCCCTTTCTTTTTCTGTAAGTACTTGGTCTGAATTTGTAGCTTTTCAACTCCAGATGAAACATCTTTGCCTTGGTTTGTGGCAGGAACTACAGCTGTAACCATCTCCTTTACTGGATGAATTGGTTCTGGCCTTTGTAAGTAGAAGGCTCTGGAGGGGTGCTTCTGAGGAAAAGGCATGCACACCCCTGTCCTCCCAGGTTCTGTGACTAGTGGAGTCTGGTAGGATAAGGCTCTGGAAAGTGTGCGGAATCACCATGAGATAAAATATTTAGAGTAGCAGACTCAACGTAGCAGTCTCCTGTTGCATGTTAGCATCACTCTAACAGAAATCTTCTCCTTGAATTATGAGAATGGCCCCCGACAATATGTAGATGAATATGCAAGGGCATATCCAGACCCAGGGTGCATGGTGACTTCTGTTTTGATGTATTACTTTACCTAGTTGGCAATCCCTTGTAAAGATGCCTTTATTAAAATTCCCTGTTCAAATTAACAGTGTGGTTTCTGTTTCCTGCCTGGACTCTGATCATTCCAGTGGCTCTTTAGACAAACCATGAGGCTTGCATGATCTGAATCTGACAGTTCTGGACATGATGAGGGAGGGAGTAACAGAGATACAATGAACATTGCTCCAAACAATCAGATTGTTAAGCCAACAAACACTGCTGGGAAAACCTTCTCTGTATGTAGAAAGAAGTTTGGAAAAACATTTTAAAGAAATAGAAAAGAAAAAGAAAGAAAACCTCTATATCCATTATAAAACACAAGGCTTACAGGATTCTCCTCTAGTTACCTACTGAGTAAAATGCTCAGGTTTAGCTTAGCACAATTTCCTCAAGATCTTCAGGTGAATTTGACACCATAAAAGGATACAGGATGTTTCTTCCCAGGTCCTCTCCCTTCCTGATTCAAGGTGTATGTATCCTTGGGAGTCTGCACTGAATGCTTTCTAGGGTGACAGCCTCACCCTTCCCCAAGCTCTCTCTAGGTAGAGTACATTGCAATTCATTAACTTTCTGTTTTCTAAATGGTTGTAACGTTCTTGACTAATCTTCCGGAGATTATCCCCATCATCTTTATTGGAGATTTGGGTGTCTGCAGATTCTTCGGTGACACATTTATAGGCTGCTTTTCCTTTGTGCTCACAGATGGCTAATCACAATCATACTACACATTTTACTAACTCAATTCTCAGAGGGTAACCTCTCTGCCAGGGTTTCATTTCCCCAGTACATTGTCAATGCTGTGAATAGACGTGATTTAAAAAAAAAAAAAATGACAGAGAGTGCATATCCCTAGGCTGTCTCAAAGCCCTGGCTGCAGCGCCTTCTAAAAACTGGAGCCATACTAGAAACATACCTGGCAGGTTCCCTTTAGTTTTTAATTCCTGTGGCAGGAAGGGGAGGGAAGTGAAGGAAGGAACATGCTCACCAGGCAGCTCTGATGTAAAAGTGTCAGCCGCTGGCAAAGCCTATGCCCTCACTGCTCATCAATTTCCCTCTTCATTATGATAGAAGCAGGGAAGGTTGATGGGTCAAGTGTTTGAGGTGATGAATGAGGATGGAGCAGTAAGCAGAGGATGCCTTATTGCTGGTGTCAGATTTAAACCTCTACAGGGCAAAAGGGGAGAGGGGAGGCTATTTTTTTTTTCCTGGCTCTCTGAAGTTGAGGGGTTGAAGGGACCTGCTTCACCAGCGGAGAAATTTCCACTGCTCTCCCTTCCACTTTAGACAAACCAATACATTTTTATAGATAGACTATGCGGCTCACAAAGAATCCTACAACTATAGACAAGGGAAAGATTGCCCTTTCTGGGTATAAAATTAACGTTGGTCAGTATTGGGAAGTCGCCTCAGAAATGGAATCTTTTCTAGGCCAGAATACAGTGATGTATTGACATGGGCAAAGGTAGGAAAAAAAAAAAAAAAAAAACAGAAAGAAGTTGGGATGGCAGTGTCTGTGTGGGCCTCCTCATTTGCAAGAAGGAGCCTCCACCTACAAGCTCCTCTTTCTGCCTCTCCTCCTCCACAGAGAAAAAGCAGGGGCATCGGCCACTAGCATCTTTGCATCCTTCTTTACCCTTCTAATCCATCCTTACCAAGTAACTACATATGATAAATCTGCACCATAAAATCTAAAAGAACTTTCTGACAGGTTGAATATGGTAAGGGCTAGAGAGTACTAGAGAGCAATTTTTCTTAAATAATTGCAAGAACGCTTGTTTTATTTTATGGAGATTGGTGGGCTGAGATAAAGTGGGAGGTTTTGTGGAACATACCTAGACTAATAGATGTTCTTTGAATATTATGGTGGTTTGAATAGGTAGGAATGGCCCCTATAGACACATGTGTTTGAGTGCTTGGCCAATAAGGATGGCAGTATTAGGAAGTGTGACCTATGTTGGCATAGGCCTTGTTGGAAGAAGTATGTCACTATGGAGGTGGGCTATGAGGTCATATATACTCAAGTTATACCCTATGTGATACATAGTCTCCTTCTGATGCCTGTGTGTCAAAATGTACAGCTCTCAGATTTTTCTCCAGCACTCCAGATTTTTCTCTGACTTTACAGTGCCATGCTTCCTGCCATGATGATAATGGGCTAGACCTCTGGATTGTAAACCAGCCCCAATTAAATGCTTTTCTTTATAAGTGTTGTTCTGGTCATGATGTCTCTTCACAGCAATCAAAACCATAACTAAGACAAAGATGCTGAGTTTTAGATTCCTTGGTAGTCTTTACATGCCATGTTTGTGTTTTCTATAAAGTTTTATAATCCAAAATTATATATTGAAGTTTTTAATTTTACTATTGACTGACAATATATTGTATGTATTTCTGTGACTACTATTTCCTTTAAATTTTTTGTTATATATGACAAAAACATTATTTAGGCAGTGTCTAACTCTTAGAAAGGCTAAGAAGTTTAAGTTTGCCTGGGCTACTGGATAAATTCAAGGACAGCTTGGAGAAATGTGGTGGGAATCTGTCTTACAGCAATCAAAATGAAACCCCCAATCAAAGAGCAGCAATGAGCAAAACAAAACCAACCAATCAACCAAAATAACCACAATGTCATTTAGAATGTTAATCCCCTACTGAGTTAGCTGTGGAGCGGGTGTAGAATTTGGGCAACTTTTTACTTGAGTATTTCTGAAGAGTTGAGATTCTAATCTGAGCTCTTATCAGTCCTAAAATTCTTTCCACAATTAGAAAACTCTTGGGAAGCTGTGAGAACAACAATGCATTTGGATAAAAAACAGGATCTTTTTTCATGCAAATGAGATATCATAAATAAAAAATGAGGGGGAGAAATGGATTCAGTGCCAAGCTGTAGAGTAGTTTTTTTCTGAACCCCAACAGCTTTTTAAGTTTTTCCCATCTGCATAGGCTAGGATTTTTGGGGGAAAGCAGCTTGTATGGTCATGTCCAAGGAGCAGACTGTAAGCTATGAACTAATTATTTAGATATATATTATTGGGATCCTGTCTGAATCCATACTCCTCTGCCTGAGAGATGAGGAGTAGCCAGAGAGCCATTAGTAACTGCTGAGAAACCAATACTACAAATCTGGAAGAAAACTGCACACAATGTCCCATAAACACCCCATTATTCATCCATGCTCTCTGATTCAGCATTCTGGACACTGGCATAGATATCCTGTAAATTGCACACTTGTAAATTACCCATTAATAACACCTGCCAATAGCAGTGCAGAAGCAGACAATGCTGCTTTCCCCTCTGCCTCAGCTCCACTGAAAGCTCATTTTCAGATTTTTAATTTTTCTAGCTTGCCTGAAGAAACTCAGATCAACCCTTGTCTGGCCTGATAGTACATTTATGTTATGGTTACTCCAGACTCCCTCTCTGATCTGTTGATAGGAGAAACTGCAGTCTAGCCACCTGACAGGAGCCATACTGAACACTTGGGACCACTGTGCTGAAAAGAACTGTCCTTGCTAAAGGTCTTGTATTAGGTTAATTTTTTTTCTTGTCGCACAAAAATATTGGAGGCTATGTAATTTATGAAGAAAATTAATTTATTTTGATAACAGATTTTTAGGCCTAAGTAAAAGACTAGGTGGTCTCCTGGTTCAGCTCCTGGTCAGCAAACCATTGACTGGATCACAAGGAAAACAAGAGCATGTGTTTCCCCATCCACTGAATCATCATATCATGAAAAAGAATACATCACGAGATAAGAAAACAGAGACGGGGGTGTAGGTTTCACTCTTACAACTGACTCAGTAGGGATCTAGGTAGATTCCTAAGAACTACATTAATCCCTTCCAAGGACATTGTTCTCAATGGCTTAATTACTTGCCAATTTCTTGAAAACCAATGGCATTTTTATGACCTCATTCCTCAGATCTCCCCAGAATCATTAATTTCTTTTCTCCTTTATTATTGCTTGAGGAATACAGCCCTGTTTCTGCCTTTGTGAGTTATTTTTTGCAATGTATACACTGCAAACAGTGTGGTCATTTCTGAAAGTACACCATGGTGCTTCACTGGTCTATCAGAGCTCTCCAATAGCCAGCTCTCAGGGCCTTCACTCAAATCCACATTCCACACAGCACTTCCATCTGGTCTCCACTTTCTTTCCCATTTTGCATCTTTGTCAGTATGTCTACATTTACCCCTCTTTGTCTCTCATATGCCCATCTCATCTTCATGTGAGAAACTTCACATGCTGGTCCCTGTACTTGACATGTCTATCCAGTGTTTTGCAGGGTTGTTCTGTCTCTTGACAGGTCTGACTTTAGATGTATCTCCGCAGATAGCGTTGTCTTGACCTCCTCTCACACTCTCTCATCTGTCTGAGTGGCTCCCTTCCCAGCTTGTACCACCTGCTCAGGTCATCTTGCTTCTTTTCCAAGGATGTATTCTCTAGTCTACTAGGGACTTGAGTCTTTGTGGCACATCTAGCCCCTAGCCTCCTCATGAGAACACAATAGAGTTTCACACACACTCTTGTTTGGTGTGTGGAGAGATAGAAGGGTGCTGAAGTCATGGTTTCTTAACAGGGGACACTGATGGCAGTCGGAGGTGAATGGCATGGCTGAAGACAAGGACAGGGTTCATTAATTCCACAAAAGCCATTTAATGTCTCTAAGATTTCATTTCTCCACTTATAAGTGGGAATTTTCTATATTCAACACAGAGTTCATAAGGGTTGAGGAAATGTGCTTATAGATATAAGGACCTTTAGAAAACTACAAAATGACCCACTCACACATTTAACTTTAATGTGTCTACAGAGTCCAGGTTCTGGGAACTCGGAGAATGAAAAGTATATATTCTTTCCCCCTCCAAGGAATCTACTGTCTGTTATGGAAGAGAAACACAGGAAAAGCCATAAAAATGTTTTATGGGACTATTACTTCCAGCTCTCCCAGCCCTAGCATCTAACCTCGGGTTGGTTGTTATCACAGGATGTGGACTCATTTTGTGTCTCTCTTGGGCTGCAAGCTTCTCTAGTTTTACATGGGTCTTCATATCTTTCTTGTGAACTATAGGCTCTCTGCTAGCTCCGTGTTCTTAGACCCCCAAAACCTGAACCTCATAATTCTGAAACTTGACCTTGTTTCTAGGTCAGGTAGTGTTATAGTTTATCAACTTGTCTCAAACCTAGATATACCAGAAATTAATGAATCTCAATTGAGGAATTGCATGCTACTAGACTGGTCTGAGAACATGCCTGTGAAGGGCATTTCTTTTTTCCAGTTGCATGTTTTGTTTTATATTTTAATTTAATTTTATTAACATTTTTCATTTATTTTATATACCAACTACAGTTCCCCTCCCTCCTCTCTTCCTATTCACTACTCCTGACTCCCATCTAGCCCCTTCCCTTCCACTCCTCTTCCATTTCCTTTCAGAAAGGAGCAGGCCTGTCATAGGCTTGAACAAAGTATGGCACATCAAGTTTAGGTAGGACTCGTGCTCTCTCCCCCCTCCATGAAGGCTGGGCTAGGTAGCCCAGTTAGAGGAACAGGTTCCTGAAAGCCAGCTAAGTACCAGGGACAGGTCCTGATCTCACTGGTAGGAGCCTCACAAACAGAACAAGGCACATAACTGTCACACACATGCAGAGGGCCTAGGTTGATCCCACGCAGGTTCCCTAACTGTTGCTTCAGAGTTTCTATGCTCTCATGAGCTCAGGTCAGCTATCTTTGTGGGTTTCTTTGTCATGACCTTGACTCTCTTTGGCTCCTTCCTTTCTTCAGGAGGTCTCCCAAAACTCAGCTCAGTGCTTGGCTGTGGATCTCTGCATCTGCTTCTCTCAGTTATTGGGTAAAGGCTCTCTGATGACAGTTGGGGTATTCACCAATCTGATTACCAGAGTAAAACAGTTCAAGCACCCTCTCTACTATTACTATTATGACCATGGCTGCATGTTAAACTTCAGATGAACTTGGTCATCCTGTAGATTCCTGAGTTTCCCTGGTACCAGGTTTCTCCATAACCTTAAAATGCCCCCCCCCATCAAGATGTCTCTTTTCTTACCCTCCATCTCAGTTCCACCCTAACCAGTCTCTTGCATTCAGCACTCAGCCTTTCCAACCTGCTCCCTCAAGTTGTCATGCACTCATACCCCTCACCACTCACTATACCCTCCAGCTTTTAGATGAGATCTCCATGAGGGCATTTCTTAGTTGCTAAATTATTTAGAAAGCCCAACTCACCCTGGGCAGCTCCATCCCTATGCAGGTGGAGCCTAGGTCGTATTTAATGGATTAATTAAGCAAGCCAGAGGGAGCAGGCAAGTAAGCTGCAGTCCTCCATGATTTCTGCCTTACTCCCTTCTTTCAGGTAGAAACTTGACCTTGTGCTCTGTTTTCCCTGGTGATGTACTATAACCTGTAATCTGGAATAAACTCTTTTATCTTCCTGAAGTTGCTTTTAATCTTGGTATTTATCACAACAGAGAAGAACATTAGGACAGAAATTGGTACCTAAAACTGTGATATTGATTTGATGGACCTGATCATGTAGCTTTTGAAAAGGATGGTGAGAGGATTTTTTCATCTTTGTTCTATAAAAGTCCATTGAATGGTAAGAGCTTAATGAGATGTTATGGGCACTTTGGAGACAGGACTGTTGAGTGAGGTATAGAGGATGGAGACTTGGCTTGTGAAGTTTCAGAGGCTGAGGGAGGGAAAGTGTCTCTGAGAGCTGTTCACATTGTATTATGGGTTAATCTGTGAACTGAAGCCTTTGCTTTACTACCATAATTGATGCTAAGGGTAGCTGGGGCAGAAGAATTATCTGTGATTAATAAGAGACTGGAATTATTGAAATAAAATCTTCTGGGAAGAATTCCCTCTGGTGTACCAAACAGAAGCTGTGGTATGACCATGGCTGCATGTTAAACTTCAGACGAACTTGGCCATGTTTAAGAGTCTCCCAGGTGGTACTGGTTTTGGCAATATGACTGTTGCAGGGATTGTGGAGGAGATTAGTACCATGTCAATTGCTTGGAGTCTATGAAGAAAAGTCAGAAGAGGCCATTGGCCGAGGAACAACCTCAGATGCAGTGGAACCCCACCCCCCATACTGTAGGATAACCACAGTAGTTGTAAAGTGAAGCAGCTTGAGCCTCTAAGATAAGTGCGCTCTCTCTCTCTCTCTCTCTCTCTCTCTCTCTCTCTCTCTCTCTCTCTCTCTCTCTCTTGTGTGTAGACACCTGTGCACTATCTGTGGCAGAGCTGGAGGAATGGGCCCACTTAAGCCTTCGATGTCCAGAAGATCATGAGTGACTCCTATCTGCCAGGCTGAGCTCTTTGCATTGCAAGATTTGGGGTTTGATTTGAACAAAATGTAGCTGTGCTGTGCTGCTTCTTCTTTTTTTTTAATTTTGAAATAAGTAGATAATTTATTTTGAATTTTATATATGCCCACAGGTAAGATTTTTTTGATTTTTAAAGACTCTTTGGACTTTTATTTTTTATTAATGTTTGTATTACTTTTTTCTATACAATGCATTTTGATCATCATTTTCCCTTTCTCCATACTGTTTCCCAGGTCCTCCTCAGCTCCTTACCTACCCACTTTATAGCCCCTAAATCAAAACAAGCAAACAAACAGAACCCCAATAAGATTTAAAAACTGTCAAAACAATGAAAGAAATAAAAGCAAACTTTTTTTTTTTTTTGGCTTGTACAATGACTTTTGATCATGAGGCCAGCCCTGGGGTGTGCTTGACATACCTAGTGTCATTCCATTGGTAACACCTGATTTTCCTTTTTCCAAGTATCAGTGGCTAATGAATGGCTTCTTGGTTCAGAATAGGACGTTGTGCCCACTTCCCCTTTTCATGCGAGATTTTGTCTGCTTTGAGCCTGGGCAGGTTTGGCGTAAGCCTCCACATCTTATATGTGCTCCAATCCCGTTGTGTCTGGATGGCTGATTGATTCTTTGGAGTCAACAACCACGTCTGCCTCTTACACTCGCCTCACCTCCTCTTTCAAACAGATCTCCGAGGTTTGATGAAGACATCCCATTTATGATTGAGTATTTCAAAATCTCATACTTTCTGTATATTGTCCAATTAATGGGTCCTGTGTTAGACCCAACTGCTGATTTCCTGATGAGGGTTGAGTGACATACTGATCTATGATATAGCAGTGTGTCATTAGGAGCCATTTTATTGCCATTTTCCTTTAGCAAAATAACACTAGTAGATTTTCCCCAGGCAGATGACTTTCTAGTCTCAGGTTCTTGGCCACTTTGCTGTCTCCCTGACTCCTTGCTTTATTCACTTTTCTCCTTTGACCGCCTCTCTCATTTCCCCTCTTCTAAAGCCTCTTTTCTTTCCTCAAGTTTGATCTGACATAACTTGAGGTTTTTGCAAATGATTGTGTTACTTGGTAACCAAGGAACATGTTTTAGGTCCTACTGACCCTCAGAGATAAGCCATGTTCCCAGAATTCCCTGTTATATCCATATGTATCCATCCCTATGGTTACTTTAGGTTCAGTACAGCTTGTTTGGACTGTAGACCTTTGTGATACTCAGCTTTTACCCTCTGCCTTGATCTGCATGCTTGGCATACAGGTGTTGTTTGAGAACAGGTTGCTTGGTGGGCTTGTGTAGAGACAATGACTGCAAATCCGTCCCTACTTTCATTGTAAGACGTCCTTGTTGAGCACTGATTCTATGCATGATGACTGCCATCAGCATGAAGGATTAAGACTGACATGTAGAACCTTGGAAGGAAACAGAAATGTTCATTTTGTAGCATTTTAAAGGCTGAGGGTGTTGTTTTGTTCCTTGAATTCTAACCCTAAGTATAGTACTTGATAGAATTGTATGAATCTGCTAAAATGGCCATATCCTAGTGAATGTAAGTGCCTAGATAATTTTAAAGGTAGTTTTTAAAAGTCTGATCCCCCTCCCTTCCCTCTTCCCAGTCCCTCCCAGTCTTCTTTCAGCCTTTCCCTACCCCATCCCTCCATTCGTTCCCCAAGAAGGGCAAAGAGTCCCAAGCCCACCAATTCCTTTATGTAAACATTTCTTAAATTCTTCCTACATGCTAAGAATTGCATTATGTGTTAGAAAACAATCAATATAGATATATCTAATAAATCAAACTGGTGAAAAAAAGAAGTTCTTTTATCCATTTCAATAAAATCAATTGGGACAATGCATCTGCATTCAGAACAATGGGACAAAGAGGAGAAAATGTCTTGTCTCAAAGTCAGATTTCCAGTGTTAGGATTTCTCAAGCCATTGCCCCTTCATTTCTTGTTATTGGTCAGCTGAAGGTCTAAGTGTTATTATTGGACAGCTGATGGTCTAAGTATTATTATTGGATAGCTGAAGGTCCAAGGATTATTATTGGATGGCTGAAGGCCCAAGGATTATTGCTGGATGGATGAAGGTCCAAGAGTTATTGTTAGATGGCTGAAGGTCTAAGTATTATTTGTTTCACCTCAAGATGGGAATTGCAGGGTTTTTTATTTTTTTATTTATTTTTTTTTTGAGAGGGGAGATGGCATCTGTGATGACAGATGAAGAAGAGGGTAGGATTGCATGCAGACAAGAAAAGAATTGAAGCAAATGTTTTTTTCAAAGATTTACAACATGCCCACTCAATAAACCCATTATTTATTGCCCAAAGCTGATTTCTTTGGGATGATTACTCTGGCACATAGTCTATAAATAATGGCAACTTAACAGAATTGAAAAACTTTCGGTGAGGGGACTTTGGAGAGTAATTGTTTTGTCTAGTTTATCTGTAGGATTGTTCCTGGTGGGGATTGGAAAGTCATGGGTGTGTGACTGCTGTCCGGAATCTGCAGCTACATCTGTTAAAATCTGTATCTTCTACCTAATGATGCCTGCTTCTCATCAGCACTTTGTTGCAAAGACTCTGTTTGCCCCCTTATAACTATACCTGATTGTTCATTTGTCAGGGGGTTGATCAAGAGTTCTGCTTTTCATAAATATGGTGTGTGCACTCCAAAGCATTTCTTCCATAATTAATAACAATAAAACCTGGTTACCTGTGGAGATCTAAGACATTGAAAAAGTCCCAGGGAAGGTACAAGATGGTACCAGCAGGCTAGCCACAGTGCCATCTGTTTTCTGGTTCTCTTACCCAGGCTGCACCTGTTATCCAGAGACCTCACCTGCTTTGGGGGGCTGCCTGCTCCTCAGGCCTTCTCTTGATGTTTTCTCTAAATAGGAAGAAAAGTTGCATCCCAGTCAGTGATGTCTCTCATTTGGGAAAGGTGACATTTTGCTCAAATTTTCTACTTATCTGTCTGTAGACAAATTGTGATGAATTTTCTTATTTATATCGTGCATGGACAGAAGCCATTGCCCCATGATGCATGTCAGAGGCATGCTTAGGACAGTCTTTCTTCTTTCCAGAAGTGGAATTATGTGTCACTGGTTCAGGGTCTGGTACACATAGTAGGTGCTTATTAAGCATCTCTAGAGCACAAGATGAACTTTTCATCTGCATCTGTAGGAGAAATTCTCAGGTAACCATTGTGATACATTGCTGGGAAATACTTTTGGCAAATGGTAGCTTTAATATCATTATTTGAACATGATACACTAAAGTTGATTCCTTTGACACCTCTATTTCTTTTGTTCTCATTTGTTTATTGTTTTTCAGAGCTGAGGACTAAACCCAGAGCCTTGCATTAGATAAGCAAACAACTTTACAATAGAGGTAAGTCCCCAACCCTTGTCACTATTTTTTCAGCATCACAAACCAGTTGATAACTGCCTTTGTGTAGACCACTGGTTCTCAACCTTGTGACTCCCAACCATAAAATTACTTTCCTTGCTGCTTCATAACTGTGATTTTGCTACTGTTATAGATCATAATGTAAATATTTGTGTTTTTCAATAGTCTTAACTCTATCCCTGTCAAAAGTGTGTTTGACTTCAAGGGGGTCATGACCCACTGGTATAGACAGAGCCATATGGAAGGATGCTTTAGAGATGTGTGAGAGCATCCACTGCCAGAGAGCCAAACTGAGAAACTGATGGTAGAGATGGAAAGTAGCCTATATTTTATTGATCCAGCATCATCATTATTGGGATATTTTTCTATGTTGTTTTAATTCTTATGAAGTAATTAAGATCCAGAGGTATAAAAACAAGGTCTTAATGGAAATGTATATGCACTATGCTATGATTTGTGTTTGGATAGAGGGTGATCTCCAAAAGTGATGTGCTAGGAGCTTAATTCCTAATATAAAGTGGTATTTAGAGTTGAGGTCTTAGGTCCTAGTCCATGATTCTACTGAAGAAGACAAGACCCTTTGGACTTAGGCCCTATCCTCATAGCCACTGGGATTCCTGTTGTTATGGGCTACCTAGAAATTCTTGTTTCCCACAAGTGGACAAATGGGTCAGACCTAGTAGGAGTAAGATTTTACAGCAGTCAGTCATTATAAAATTAACTGATCATTATACTTGTACTCTCTGTGCATTGCTTGCACCATTCCAAATTCTTCTTACACTGTACTGCAGTCAGAGCACCAGCACCATGCTCTTTCGATCTTCCAGAATTATAGGTCAAGTAAATCTCCTTTCTTTATATGGTACCCAGCATCAAACATTCTGTTACAGCAACATTAAACAGACTGTAACATGTAAATGTAAGTATTCAAATTTTCCCTTTCCTGTTTTAAGGGTCTTCCTTTGCTGGTAACTATGAGAAGAAAAGATATTTTCTCAATATGCTTACCTAAAACTTTTAAATATAGGCAAGGCTCAAGAAGGATAGGGAAGGGATAATAGATTGCATTCAGATAGTTCCACAAGATGAGAGACGCTATAGTTTTCCTAATTCTAGGTAGCCTAAGTAGATGCAGAGCCCAGTTACAGACTATAAATGTTGTCTTAGAATCTAGTAACCTATGGGGATAAATCCTGCTTTTTTCCTTTCCAACAAGTGCACAAAATAATGATATAGTTACAGGACAAACATACCCATAATAGTGTACAACAGGAATTGCTTTACATATGGTTTGTTGCAAGAGAATCTGTTCCATCTGTACCTGGATGGTTGTCTGACCATCTATAATAAATTTGCCCCATTTCAATCTTCCAACCTAGGCTATCGTTAGGACCAGTGCCTCCATTGGTCTACTGAGTGGGGAGGAGGACTTTGAAGTTGAAATTATTGAGGGAAACTACAAACAATAGAAGAAACAGAAATTTCATTTCTATCTGATGCCTAATATCTTTTTTTAGCAATGACTATGCATTTCTTGTTCCTACTCCATCAGAAAGGGAGCTTGTTTCTTTGGTAACGACACTCAAGACATACACTGGCGTTTTGATGTCCTTGACCTTGGATACTTGACTTTTCTTTTCAGATTACTATTGACTAAGTTTTTATTTGCCTGGAACCCTTACCAACTAGAGGTGTTCCCTGATCATAATGCAAATACAAAACATCTTCAATTTGTATTAAATTATCTTCATTCAGATAAATGACTTAGGACATACTGAAGTCCAAGGAAAGGAAGCACTGTGGTCTGAATGCTTATATTAAAAACTAATGAGGGGTGAAGTGCTTTGGGATGTGATTAGGTCATGAGAGCAGATTTCTTGTGAATGGTGTTATTGCGCCTGTGAAAGACATTCCTGGGAGCTTGCTTGTCTCTTTTGCTATGTAAGGGGATAGCTATAAGGAATGAGGCTCCATCACACACTGAATCTATTAGTCTCAAGCTGAGACTTCCTCACCTCCTGACTTTTGAGCAATAAATTTGTTGTGTCAGAAATTTTTGTTATCGTAGTCCAAGTGAATTAAAATAAGTAGTTTTGGCTTAGAATTTTCTTTGTGGGACGCTTGTTGTACTTTCATATAATACTGAAAGCTACAAGAGACTGTGTGGAGAGCACAGTTTTATTGGAAGTAATCATTTTAGCTTTTATTTATTGAAAGGTGCCTACAAGTCATATGCTCTTTTTAAGGTATAGCATGTATTTATCAGGTTTGGGTTGATCCAAAATACTCATGGTAGAAAACTTGCCACATCCCTTCCTCTTCAAATTAAATTGACTCTGATCCCAAGGCTGTATTGGGTACTCTTGGAGAAAAGAGATTAGCCAGTTTGTTAGTCTGTCTCTCTCATGAGTTTTCTATGGGCAAAAGCAGTGCAGGCAAAAGGGTAAGAAGGCCTCTAGGAATCAAGGGCTATATTTGTGTTGTTGAAGGTAACTTCTTGAAGGACTTGGATCTTTAGAGTACTTTTGCTAATCTGGCTTTCTCATTGCCTCATCAGCCTAGACCTTCATTGCTGCTGCATGGTCAGGTGACTTCCGATGCAACCTTTCTGATTTTCCCACAGTGGTTACCATGTGAAATTTTGACACTTTGGTGCAACATGTAATCTCACACTCTTACTCAATGTACCAAGCCGGTGTTCAGCTTTTGGTCACTCAGATTGTTTGGTTGAGTGACTCCCTATCTTTTTTGTTCTAGGAAAACCAACTTAAGTGCATGTAATTGCTAGATGAACCTAGCAACTCAACTGGTCATGGAGTTTTCAGATACTCCATGGGGTATTCATTCCACTGATATACTCCACTACTTCTGCTCGTGAATGGATGCTTTTGGATTAATTTTGAAGCTTGAACTGGTAGACTCCATAAAGCGCACTGCTCTCTCTAGTTTGGATGAAACTTGTTTAGTTGGTTGAAAACCTGTCTAGAACAAAAAGGCTGACTCCCTCTTCTCCATCTTGAACAAGGTAGAGCTCTTTCTACCTCATAGTCTTTGGGCTGGAACACTGAACTGTTATAGCCTTTAGACTCAGACCTAAACACTGGCTGACCTTTGCTGCAAGCCTGCCAGTCTTGAGCAGGAACTAGTCAGGCCAGAAACCTCTTGTCTGCTTAGGGCCACATAATCACATAGATGCTAGTTCCATGGTTTGAACCTGCCTGCAGCTGCCCCCCCTCCCCCCAATGACTCAGATGCTTATATTGATTTCATGCTGTTTGGCCTATGTCTCAGACACATTGCTAGCTAACTCTTTCATCTTAATCCAACCCATTTCCATTATTCTGCCCTGCCACGTGGCCCATGGCTCACATGTGTTGCCTTACATGCTGAATTTTGGGTGGCTTGTCTCTCTTAACTCCACCCTCCTTCTCCTACCTATGCTCCAATTTTCCTGCCTACTGCTATGGTGGTCATGGGCTGAAACAGTCCCTTATTCACAGCATACAGAAAGACATTCTAACATCGTACATGTGTCTCCTTTCATCCCAAATGAGAAAAGTTGTGTGTGTGTGTATGTGTGTGTGTGTGTGTGCAGTTCTCTAGAAGCAGGATTTGTCTAAACCTTGATACTAAAGAATGTTTCTTTCATCTGTTTAGAAAACCTCTAAGAGACACAAACTGTGGGAGTTATCACCATTGTCTGTGCCCCATCCCCCACACACTTTATCTCCAATCCCACAATAATTTTCTGGGGAAAGGGCTAGTGTAATTTCTTTCTTTCTTTCTTTCTTTCTTTCTTTCTTTCTTTCTTTCTTTCTTTCTTTCTTTCTTTCTTTCTTTCTTTCTTTCTTTCTTTCTTTCTTTCTCTCTCTCTCTCTCTCTCTCTCTCTCTCTCTCTCTTTCTTTCTTTCTTTCTTTCTTTCTTTCTTTCTTTCGATGAGAAAATTAAGGCCTTTGATGAGTCAGCTAGCTTTTCTAAATAAAATTCTGTAGTTGCATGAAGTAAGGTGGTGATTTGGAGGCTGGCTCCAAACCCATGACCTGCACTCCTCAGTACATTGCTTTGTGTCCATCTTAACATGTGAGACTAGGCCACCTTTGTTGGCTCTGACATGTTCCTAGTGTCTAATTTAGGAATAGCTGTTTAACACTCAGGGGCCCACTATCTCCTGGACATGGGGCCTTCTTTATTCTTCTTCTTTGGCTTCTCTAGCTTTTCTTCCTCTGCTCATGAAACTCTTTTCTACCACACTTCCAAACTCAGCACTCCACTTTGACACCCCCCACTCTGGCCTATTCAAAACAATAGTTCTTCTACTAACAAATCACTCTACTTATCACATGATTTGATCTTCTATTATTGGTACTTGGAATCAATTACTTACTCTTTCCATGTTTATTTTAGTCCTTTTTCTTACTAATTCCTCATAGTGAGGGGCTCTGTGTTTTTAAACTGTATACGTATGTGTAATATATGTATATATGTGTGTGTATATATGTGTGTGAGTGTGGTATATGTTGGGTACTATATGTACATTTCTCAAGTGTTTGTGTGGACAGTGTGTGAGACTGGGTGTCATGCTCCATCTTATTACTTTGAGACAGGGTGTCTTACTGAACCTGGAGCTATACTGCTAGTTGTAATACTCAAGTAATCTTCCTGTCTCTGCTTCTCACAGGTCTAGTGTCACAGACATGCAATGCCCAGCTTTGTATGTGAATGCTGGTGATCCAAATGCAGGGAACTTAGCCTTTATGCTTGCATACAAGTACTCCTGTTCATACCACTGTCTCTCTGGCTCCAGACTGTCTTTTCCATGCACAAATATATCCTTAGCTAATAGAGAAATGAGTGAACTACTATTGATGTTAACATATCTCTCTTATTTTATTATATATATATATATCTCATTATTCTAGGGAGAATAATAAATTATTTTCTTTTGTAACATTGGGGCAATATTATCAACTTCTAGTCTCATCATCGGGAGCTAGAAGAATATATGCAGAAATCTCAGGGCTTGGCATTGAGTAGAGAGTCACTGCTTTGGTGGTCATTGGCTACTTTTCTTTCTGACTTATAAATGCAGGGGGAAAAAACTCCACACATTTCATTAAATACAACCCTATCAGCAAAATGGTCCCCAAAGCACTGCCTTGCTCACCTTTAATCTTGGGGAAAGTAAATCACATTTTCTATTTAAGCATGATGTAACATCACCACAAAAGAAACCTTATCTGTTCAGACCTATCCATCATTCTTCTCATGACTCCTTGAAGCTCCCTCCCTGAGCAGGTGCTGGCTTTCACTATGGGTGCGATAACCCCCAACCCAATGTATTTCTGTCTGCCATGATGATTAATGTGTGGCTAACAGATCAACTAGGACTGTTGCTGCTCCATTTTCATCATGACAGAAGGCGTAACTGTCATGTAATCATCATGAGGAAGCTTGGACAGAGCACTGCTTGGGCACAATGGCAGGAGTTCCTGTCGACCACCTGTGTCCTGTGCAGAGACCTCTACTGTCCACTGCCCTACCATTGCACTCTCTTCTTCGGAGAGGTAGCAGCATTCCCGCCTGCTGAGGGCCAAGGTGGCTTTGTGCTTTAGTGCCCAGTTCCTCCTCATCCTTGAACTCTCAATAACCAAAACCCAGCATAGCACATAGATCAGAAAGCTGGGGCTTCTGAGGGTCTCTATGTGCCCTTACATGACTAATTATAATAAAGGATTTACAAAAGGCTTGAGACAGTGGCATTTTGTTAGAGACTCTCCCTCCTCCCCCAGTTGTGCCATAATGAGGAATCTATGGGGTCAGGGTCATTTGTGTCACTTCCAGCAGTGTCATGGAAAGAACCTAAACACCTCTTATAATAATGATGATGCTGATAGGCCCTCCTGGTCAGAAAGCCTCACAAGTGCCCTGAACCATTAATCACTTTAAATATGGATCTATGTAGTCTTCTAAGAATAATGAACTAAAGAGACAGGTCGAAGACCTTCCTGGCAAGAAAGCATGCAGGCGGTAGATGGAGAATTCTGGGTTTAACATTCAGAAATGGCAAGGCAGGTGCAGCATTCCTCCATCACTATGCAAACATCGGGGCTTTTCTATAAGATACTGCCCTCTACCATCCCAACAAGTTATGATTTGTAGCTTGCACAACCACAGGCGCCAAGTGAGTCTCAAGAAGACTTAACAGGACATCTGAAGTCACACGCTGTTACTAAAAGGCAGAGTCAAAATTTCAATGAAGATTTAGAATCAAGATTTGTTTGATTTCAAACTCCAAACAGGATCAGTCTTGAATGGAGATGGCTGAATACCTTCTAAAAGTTTTTTTCTTAGCCTTTGATCTTTTTTTTTTTGGTTATTAACAAATATATAGATCAATTTCCCCACATGAGCACCTAGGAGTAAAAATATACCATTTTGCCAAAGCCCCATGAAACAAAGATCAGACCATTCAATCCTTCCTCTTTATCATTAGTTCAGCTTCTGAACATGTCACCTTTATAGCTTATTGTATTAATAAAAGAAGTGAACACTGGTTTATACTGGCAGAACAGCCCACTGTGATATTACATAGACTGCTTCATGCAATGCTGTTGGAGTGCTACAGAGACACAAATTCATACTTTTCACCATCCCAACCCATAATCGTAACCCAACATTCATTCAAATTAAAGCTCTGTAAGTCTTAACAGGACCAGGGGAAAAGGCTATGCTGCTTTTTACTGGCTGATTTATTGTTACATGACAATATTGGGTATATTAAAATTTAATATCAGGGCTGTCTTTTCATTGTAAGTCTTGTGCTGAGGAGCTCAGAAATTATTTCTTTTTAAAGGGGACATTTATTGCACTGGATAGGCAGGTATGTAATTCCTTCCTGTAAGAAATTCGAGGAATATTTTTTTCTTTCTGCGTGTAAGGACATTTGATTTGCACTTATTATGTCAACTGGGTGCAAAGGAAGGGTGATTTACCTCCACCATCCGCATAAATGATGCCCTGTTTGTTTCTATGTTGTTTTCCAACACCCACTATCGACAGTGCCTTACAGTTTACTAGGCAGGGAATTCAGCCATTTCCTGTAAATGTCAGGGAGAGAATGGCAAAACCTCTTTGAGTTTTAAGCTAATATTTAAATGGGCCTCAGCCACTTGGTGGTGATAAGACAGGCTGGGGGGGGGCATGTCACAGCTCTTAGAACTAGCAAAAAAGACTCTGAGGGCTATATGACAGCCTTCTGATCTTTATGCTAAAATGATTCACAGTATAATATTAAATTCACATATTCGAGATATCTCCTTTTCAATGACTATATAAAATTACCTATTTTTCTTCTTCTTGACTTCATCCATCTATCCATCAATCCATTTGGTTTTTATCTTAAGATAGTTCTTGTTACCGAAGAGGGCCTCCAGTGTTCAGCCCCTCTGCTCTGTCTCCAAGGTTCTGAGGTTTCAGGTGTGTACTATTATGCCTTGAATTTTTTAACTTTTGCAAGTATATATTCATCTGTTAAGATTGTATGTAGGAATTATGACATAACAAAACTTTGTAGAGTATTTAACAAAACAGAGAAGGCAGAAACTATGTATTTGCTGACTCCATGTCCATTTTATTTTTCTTCCTTAGTTATAAGCACTGATTTTATTTAGAGTGGGGGGAATGCTTGCTTGAGAGTATATTTTTCTAGATTCGATTTTGATCTGATACAGCTATTTTAAATAATTGAGTGAAAACAAAGGATATTGGTTACATGCTCTGAAAATTAGGTTTGGGAAGTATATAGTCTTTTTTCCCTTTCCTACCTGGGTTCTACTTCCCACTGGATTGTGGACTGGAGGCTGGATCTCTAGCTCTCATGTTAAGTGAAAAGACAAATTTTAGGCATTGTAGTAAAGATGGTAGGAAGGCATGTCAAGGAAAATCTGAGGGTCCACTTTTAGAGTCATACACCTTCTGTTTAGAATGCTCAATAACAGGAGCATACATTTCTAATTTAATTTGGTACAATGAAACAAAGTCATATTCTCTAGAATCTTGGGGAATGTCATTTCTGTGGTATGGACAAACTCAAGTAATCCTGCAGTGAGATTCCTGTGTCAAGGAACTGGCTCACTTGCTATTAATCAAGATTGGCTTGCCATCCTGGAAGTGGATTTTAGTAGGCTAGTCTAGATTTGGACGATTAAAAACTCAGCTTAAATTTGTCTATGACCAAATGGGAGGCCCTCAAAGAATCTAAGCTGTTTCTACATTCCTGACCCATAGAAACTCTGTGGGAGAATGAATGTTCAAGGTTATGCTAAGCTGTGAAATCGATATGAACAATATAGACTATAGTATTAAGTGTGTGCTTTTAAAGTATATTTTAAAATGGATATGTCAGGAAAATCATATAAGACTCTATTGATATTTGAAGACCCTATAAATAAAAACACTCAGGGCATTTGACTTGAGATTCCTTCTTTAGAAAACTCCTCATAGTTAAATATGTTTATGGATTTCTTTGCTTTTATCCATTTTTAACGACTATAGAAGATAAAAATCCTCATGAACTTCACATTCTACGAAGCAGGCATTTTCTTAACAACATATGGCAAGTCAGAATTAGACTGAAAACTAGAGTCCCCTCTCTTCTGTCACTGTGCCCTTTTCTCAGCCCTGGGAGCTGGGTGGCCCATTGGACACCAGGTCAGAGAAAGTTAAAAATTCCTAGGATGCCTTTTCTTTCTAAAGACACACAAGTTTCAGGAGCAATCTTTGGAAAGGAGTGTGCTTTCCCAATTTCAAGTTCAATTTAATTCAAGAGAATGAAACTGCCTTCTCATTTAAAGAAAGGTACACATGGTCAGCCACCTGAGTTCTGCTAAGTGCCTAGCCCTCCTATTTGTCCAGACCTTTTCCTTTTTTTCATAAACACTTGTGCTGCTCTACCTTAGCTTAGGTTTAAATTGGCCAGCACCTTCCTCATCAATCAGAAGCTCAACTTCAAGCCGTTGGCTCCTATGTTGCATCTCCCATCATTTGCTGACCCTTGTTTGTAGAAATTCCTGGCACAGTGTGCAGAAACACAATGCAGATATGTCTGCAATTTCCTTGAGCTAAAGCATGTTTAGGCTCAAGACCCAGGGGTTCTTGACCAAGCGATTCTGAGTAGCTGTGTTGTTTATCCTGTGAAGATCTTGTCCAGTGTGGGGATGCAGCAGGAGAATTTTGCAGACTATGGCAGCCACAAGAGAACCAGTTGCAGAAGAAGGGGCTTTAGGGTACTGTTGTAACAGTTCCATGTTTGTCATAGCAACAAGGGTGAAGGCTTATCCACAGGGCAGTTCATTATCACTCACTTCAGTCCTTCCTATTTACTCCAAGAATCCAATTCTAACTACACTTAGTTGGTAAATATCAGCGCCTTTAGCAGAGTAATGTCAAATTGTCCAGCTGAATTTACTCAAATTTCCCTGGTTGATTCACTAAGTCCAATCACAGATATCATGACCACTTCCATGGTGCTTTTAATTTGAATTCATCATCTGCCCTCTTTATGCTTTCTCTGAGCATATGTACAGACTCTTGACCTAGTTCTTGTTAAAGTTCGGCTAAAGTCCTCCTCCTTTCCCCCCTCTCTCCCTTTGCCCTCTACTCCTTCCACTTTTTTCACCCCTGCACCCTCCTCTACTCTCTCTCCCTTCTTTTGGGGAGCTTTTGCAGTCAGTGATCTGCAAACTTCAGAATATAGAAGAAATAATCTTTGACTTAATCTGTGACGACTTGAAACACTGGTAGTCTGTTTGTATATTCTTGTCAATCTGCTGTCAAGGTTATCTAATGCTATGCTTAAATATGAACATTGAACAACTGGGCCCATAAGAAAAATAGATTTGAGGGAGAAATCAGGATTGAGATTGCAGGATGGACTAGTGCTTCCTCTTCCGAGATGGTGGAGCAGGTGTGCCTGAGACCTCCTCTCCTCTGTAAATCCTCATCAGCTGAGAGATCAGGTGGCAGAATCTGATTGGTCAGGGTGTTGCTTTGGTTAGGAATGGATTGGTGTAGAACCAAGCAAAGCCTTGATATGATGCTGTCCTGCTTTTGACAGTAACACAGATGAATTATGTGTGAGATACTCAGTTCATTCCTGTTAAAAGATAAGAATTTCTCATTTCTTTTGTGAGCAAGAAGCTTATTTCCCATCCCTATGCTCATGTTATCTTCCTCTCTCTTTCTCTTCTCTCCCTCCCCCCTCTTTCTTTCTTTGAGACAGTTTTGCTATGACACTCAAGCTGGGCTGGAATTCATAGAGATCTTCCTGACTTTATAAGTACTGAAATTAAAAGTGTGGCCCGTCATACCAGGCTCACATTAGTGATCTTAAAACATGAAGTATACAGTAGTGAGCACTTTAGATGCAATTTACTCCTAAAATTGTATCACCTTCACTGAAATCACTATGAAATGACCATACATACTCAATTATATATATACACCATGTCTTTTTTCTGTTTCCTCCATTTCATTTTACCCAAAACTTCCGTTCATGGTCAGAGAAAATGAGCCCTAACACACTGAAGAGTTTTACCCAACATGAAGGTATCTTTCCTGGTCACGTTTGTGAGAACCATATGAGACAGGTACAATGAGTTACTGTCTGCTCTGCTCTGGCATAAAACTGTAGCCGCATCTCCTGTGATAGCAATGAAAGTAACAATTATCAGTTAGGTAGTTCAGACTTTAAGTCAGTCTTGGGTTGAGGTGGCTCTCTTTGTCATCTCTGCCCCACTGACTCAGTGAGTAGAACATCCAGGAGCTGTAGTCGTTAGAGAACATGTCAGCTGTGCCTGCTGTAGCTAAGATGTTTTAAGAAGCTCTTGCCTGGCCTTGGTGCCTCTCTTCATTTTCTTTGTCTACATCTCTCCTGCTCCCATTGCAGACATCTGAGCTGAAGTCTTAAGTCCACTGGAATGCTCAGGGAGAGAGAGGTGCAGCATACTTCTTTGTTCCTATCTTGAATCCCTTTCTGGGTACCTGAGAAATAGCTCTGCAGTTGCTGCTTTAGATGCACTGTTTTCACAGAGCAGAAGGATGCTGCTAATATTCTGGAAGCTCCCTCTTCATTGGGAGTAACAGACGACTGCTGAGCATCTTACATTCTCTGCTGTCCTTTAATCGTGGAAGAATGGTCAAAGTGTAATAGGCAGTTAGAATGGCAATCTCAGTTACAACCAAGTTTCAATGATCTTTTAGTTATGTCATAATTTTGGACAGATACCTTTGTCTTTCTCAACTTCCATGTATATGCTCAGAGAAGTCAAACAAATACCAGAATTTATTCCTGATTTTGGGAGGAATCTCAAATGAAATCGTTTAGCAATTATATGAAAGGAAAAATTGTTGTCTGGTGACATGAACATTGTTATATGTTTTTAATTAAAAGCTAATTATATCACTGTAGTGGTTTGATAGAAAATGGCCCCATAGGAAGTGGTGCTGTCAGGAAGTGTGGCTTTGTTGGAGTAGGGATGGTCTTGTTGGAGAAGTGTGTCACTGTGGGGATGGGCTTTGACGTCTTCTATGTTTTAGCTATGCCCAGTGAGTCAGCTGACTTTGTTGCTTTTTGGATCCAGCCCTTCCCAGATATCTGGCTCTGAGTTTCATTTAATACAACCAGAATTTGTGCAACAGTTGAATGTGACCCACATCTCGATCATAGTAAAATGGGGCTTCCATAATGGCCGTAAAAGCCCACAAGATGTTGTCCTCACTTATGGTGAGGAGTCATTCTGGAAAGTCCAGTGACTAAAATGCTTAGCGTTTTAGCCCCACCTATCTTCCTGTGATCTGCTTTGATAAAGAGTATCATAATTTGGTCCATAGAGCATCCAGGATCCAGGCTCCTTATCTGTCAGTGATCCCTGCCCTCTCACCTCTTTATCTTGTCCCTCTTTCTGTTCACCTTCCTCTAGGATTCTCCAGCTCTGGTCCATCTGTGGCTTCACTTAAAACTCTTGACTACAGTCATGTTTGAAAATATCAAGATCTTTAAAGTTTCAGTCTATGCCGTTTTCTCTTGTATTTACAACAGGTATTCCTAAATTTTGGACTGAGAATGTTTAAGTAGATATTGCCTCTGTAGATATTGCCTCTGGGCATGTCTATGGAATACTTTTCTTAATTGCCAATTAATATAGGAAGGCTCACTCCAACGTGGGCAGTGCCATCTCTAGACAGGTATGCCTGGGCCACATTAAAAAATAAAAATTAAAAAAAGCTGAGCAAGGGAAAAGGAGAAAGCCAATAAGCAACATTCCTGCAGGGCCTCTACTTCAGTTCCTGTATCCAGGCTCCTACCTTGAGTTCCTGCCTTGGCATCCATCAAGAATGGGCTATAGCCTAAAAGCAAAAGTAAACCTTTTCTTCTTCTAGAGTACTTTAAATCAGTATTTTATCACAGCAACAGAGAAGAAAAGAAGGCAGGGGTCGTTGTCTGATGCTACTCTAGCTATCAGTAGCACTCTAGGCCTCAAACTACATCAAAGGATTTAGAAGCCACTGCCTGGGCTTCTTCTAGACTCTGGTGCACAGTGATAATATGATGGGGGTTCCATCCGGGTACCAGTCTTGGATATTTGATTGAGTGGAGTGTCCTCATTTAACAGAGCAAACTCGAAGGGATTTTAAATGAGAATTTTCCACATTTATATTCCTGTGAAGGGATGTGTCGGGGCTGCTCCCATCTCTGCTTGTACTGTTTATTCAGCATGAATGTCTGAAACATGCGGTTGTTCTGCTGGCTTTTATCAGATACTCGGTCCCAAGGTACCACAGGGAATATCTTCATTATTAACATAATAAGAGGGAAACCGGCTGCTTGTGAAAACAGCATATTTTCAGAAATTGGCCTGCGTTACAAGCTGGCTGCTAATTAGAACCGAGCTACCAATGGCAGGGTACCAAAGGACAAAGCAATCTACATGAATGCAGCAGAGTGTTATGACAGCAGCTGGGGAGCTTGTTCAATTCAGGATTGTCTAGCAAAATAAAAAGATATCAGGAAGGTAGAACCTAACAAACAAGGAACTCCCTACTTGTGAGTTACTTTTTTTTTTTTTTTAAGTTTAATAACTGTACAAATACAAAAGGGGAGACTACTCATTTTACAATTTGTTCATGAGTGCAGCCTTAGGACAGACCTCCCTTAGCTTCTCAAAGGGGCCAGGAAAGGGCTATCAGAATAGAAAGATTTTCTTTCTCTGGATTATCCTTAACATTTTCATCTCAGGGGTTGAAAATATGCAACGTAAAAGGTAACATTACAAAGACTCAAACAATTCCCAAGTGTGTAAATAATTAGTAATAGCTCCCTCTCATATCCTTACTTCTGCTTTTCACTCCAGAGATAATTACCTATGTCAGCTTTTGTGTACTAAATTCCCTCTGTCCACTAATAACAGTATTTTTTCCTAAAACTGTGTATAAATAGGATTACACTTTCTATATTACTTTCCTCATCTACTATCTCTTGAAATATCTTTTCCTGTTATGAAATGCAATGCCCATGAATCCCAAAATATGTTAATGTCCCTAAAACATGTGGATTCTACTTGCTATGGGAAAAGGCACTTTGTAGGTGGGATTAAATTAAGGCAGGATATGTGGAAGAGCCCGTGGAACCACAGCAACCATTTAAAAAATAACTAGCAGGAACTGACAAGAAGAAATGTGATCACGGAATTGGAGATTATAACAGTGTGACCAAAAGCTAGGGAGTAACATCAGTCACTAGAAGCTAACACAAAACAATACACGTGGCTATAGTGATATTAGTCATGAGAAACTAATAAAGAAAAATTAATTATTTATTAAAGGGTTCAAAGAGAACACTCACTGGTGCAAGGGGGATTAAGCAGTCATGTAATTTCTGGAAGGTTGAACTGGTTCCATGGGGCTTCATCCATCAGGTCATGTCCTCCATCCAAGATCTTGAGAAAAAATGGGACACAGGCATAACATACCGGTGCCCCATTCTCAAACTGCCCCTCCAGCCAGTGATGTGGGATGTCTTTGTGTATGTTGTGAATACCATTAGATAATAATAAAAAAAAATTGTTTTGTCCTATCACAGAGCAGCTTAGAAGCAGGCAGGAAATCCAAACATCGGTACAGGGGAAGGAGGGCAGAGTCAAGAGAGACACAATCCAGCCCCCAAGAAATAAGATATAATAGAGTACAAGTAAGCCACCAGCCACATGGCAAGAAAGAGTAATAAAAATAGAATGAGTTAAGATGCAAGAGTGGACTAGCAATGAGCCTGAGCCATAGGCCAAACAATATGTAATTAATATAAGTTTTTGTGTAATTATTTGAGATCAAGTAGGGCTGTAGGTTTGAACCTTAGGCTAGGCCAGGCCACAGGCAGGAGAGACTTGTTTGGCCAGAAATTTCTTATAACAACTGGTACCCCAAGACCATAGGTATTTCCCAGATCTCCAATGGCCAAGAGGTCACACCTTTAGGTA
The DNA here is from genome assembly GCA_033318265.1 of Phyllotis vaccarum. Taxonomy (NCBI): domain Eukaryota; kingdom Metazoa; phylum Chordata; class Mammalia; order Rodentia; family Cricetidae; genus Phyllotis; species Phyllotis vaccarum. Next base: position 51,698,673 of record JARWLC010000006.1, read on the forward strand.
AATGTTTAATGATACCGGCTCTCCACTAATCACGGCTATAATAACAGAATAGTGTCAAGTAGCTAAGCTTAGTGATCGACTTTACACCTGGGTAAAGGGAATTTCGGTTGAAGAATTGCCTCCTTTGAGCTGGCCTGGAGACACGTGATAGTGGCATATTCTTTATTACTGATTAACAGAGGAAGACCTAGTCCACTGTGGCCAATGCAACCTCTATATCCCTGCCCCTCAGTCAGTTGTACAGAGATGGTAGCTGAGCAATCTAGAAAAAGCAAGCCCATATGCTCTATTCTTCTGTGGCATCTACTTTAGTCCCCATTGGCAGGCTTCTGCCTTAAGTTCCCGTCTTGACTTCCCTTGACGATGGAATATATAATAAGCTGAAGCAACTTTGCTCCTCTTCTACTTGCTTTGGTTCATGCTTTGTCACAACAGCAACAAGAAAACTAGAACTATCATCTAGAGCATGTCTATTTTTTTCTGTGTCAGTAACATTCTAATTCAAGGCTTGCTAAATTATGACCTATGAACCAAATCAGTCCTGGTGTCTGCTTGTGTGCAGGAGACATGTTCAAAGTAGTGAACCAGAAAACATTTGCAATTGATTTGATTGTAGAGATCACGGATTTTGAACCCTAATTAAGTAAAGTGTTATCAAGAGCAAACAATCCCATTCTTCTCATTAGTAGACCCATATTACAAATATCTCACTTAACAATTTTTATCACCCCAACTGGGGTTCATTGTTGGCTAAGTAGATTCTATAATAGCCCTATAAATATATATTATTAGTGTTTATAGTAAACAAAACAAGATACATCTTGAACATTTTTATGTATTTATACATATGTACATATATGTATAAATATATAGATGTATATATGCTGTGTGGTATAGTGGTTTGGTGTACATGTGAGTATTGTGACACGCCTGTGGAGGCTTGAGGATAGCTTTCAGTAGTTGGTTCTTTTTTTCTACCTTGTGGATTGTAGGGATTGAACCCAGGCCATCCAGCTTGACAGCAAGCACCTTTATCCTCTTAGTCATTTTCCTGGCCTCACCTTTTTCTTTTGGATGCACGTATCTTTCCACTAGAGGGAGCCAGCAGGAGAATAATTAGTATTAATGGGGTTACAGGAGATTCTTTGGCCAGCTCTTCTGTGTTGCACCTTCGAGTAAACAGAGGAAAGGCTAAGAAAACTAATGCAGGGAGAGTTACATCATTCTAGTGGCTTCTGGAACCAGCTTATCTTCCATCAATTCCAGTTTAGTGAATCAACAAATTGCTTGGAGTAAGCAGGCCATTTGTCAGGAGAGAGTTTAGAATCAGGGACAAGAGCCACTTGTATCTAAACCTGTTCAATAATTCTGGGGCCATTTTAAGGAAAACCTAACTTTTTACTAATAGTAAATTAGTAAACTTACTGAGGTAAGACTCACTAAACTCAGGGGCATATTAGCATCCTCCTTTTTAGAGAGAGAGAGAGAGAGAGAGAGAGAGAGAGAGAGAGAGAGAGAGAGAGAGAGAGAGAGAGACTTAGTATTTCCTACCCCCTTGAGCTAAAGGAGGTACTGTCCACGTCCAGAAATTAATACGGTTAAGAAGAACTTACAAATATATAGCTGTGATATTTTTTAAACATCCATATACTTATATATCTCTTTTTCTGTCGACATAGGAAGGGTTAAAATTTTAGATCCTATAAAAGTTCAAATAGATGATTCTAAATCTTTGCCTGGCTTAGAATAACATCCATTAAAGAATGAAATGATCCAAGGACTGTCACCCATTACAGGGGACTTGATTAAACTTGATAATTCTGAGTACCAGTGCCTTTGACACTCCAAGTTTGTCAATTAAATTCGAATACCAAGGCTTCCTGTAGCTCAGAGCCAATAGCTTATTAATATTGTTTAATGCACTCATTGTATCAAAAGTGATTCCTAGAAACAGAGTGCTGTTCATGTTTCTTTAACATTCTACTGTTATTGTTGGCATAAATCAGCATTATACCTGGCCCACAGCACCACTATGGTTACCCTAAGTCCCTGCTTATTTATTTTCCAGGCATTTTAACAGGACTTGGGAACTCTGTAACTTCACTGAAATTCTTTTCTCATTCAGTCTGTAGATGCACTGGTGCTGTGGTTCCCAATAGAGTGTTCTAACTGACTCCCTTTGCTGTTTACAGCAATTCACACATAAAGGTCATAAGGTTCTGATGGGAAAGACTTCAGCTTTTAAGGGAAAAGGTCCACTATTTAGGACATGACCTGATTGCTAAAGGGATTTCTCTCTCACCTGAGATAATAAAGGCTGCTCCAAGTTTCCTGTAGCCTGAAGCTAAAGGACAATCATGAGATTTTTCTTAGACTTGTGGGCTGCTGTGTATTGGTTTCTATGTCTTCTCTAATAGCTTTGCCCTTGTATGCACTTCTGTGAAAACAGCACAGACCAAACTTGCCTTCCTTAGGAAGTCAGGAGCAGGATTCTTCCTCCTTTGCTTAGATAATTTGTTTCTGATGGTTCTGAAGGCTGAAAAACCTTACATTATGATGCTGATTAAACTGGCTCCTGGTGCAGACTTCTTGCTAATTTTGTTTATGGCTGCCTTCTCTTACACGCTCTTCCTTCTCTTATAAAAATATTAAGCCCATCACGAAGACATCATCCTCTTGATCTCACCTAGTTCTAATTAATCCTGACGCTCTTGCCTCCAAATACAGTTGGGGATTATGTCTCCAGTGAATATTTGAGAGAGACAGTTCAGTCATCAGCAAACCCCTTCCCTCTGTTCGGATATCATTTTATTTACAAATCTGTATGTCAGTGTAAATAAGTGTATACATATCTGTATTTATGTGTGGTCATGTGCTGCCCAGTGACATCTTGGTCAGTGTTGGACCACCTATATTGTGTAGTTTTTCCATCTGGATTAGAACACTTCCTCTTACAGTGAGGAACAAGCACCACAAGACTCAAGACACTAACAAAACTCATCAGGTCCAGGATGCAGATGAAAAAAGATCCAGGAAGCATAGAAAGTTAAAAGACTCTAGAGGCCATTCTATGAAGTTGAAGAGGCAGTAAATAGTTGCTGTGGGACAGAATATTCCTGGAGTTAATCAGTAGTCTAGTAGGGAGCTGCTGAGATGTAGCCCATCACCCATGCTGAAGTGGGAGTTTTAATGATGCAACTAATTCTTTTCTTTCTTTCCTTCTTTCCTTCTTTCCTTCTTTCCTTCTTTCCTTCTTTCCTTCCTCCTTTCTTTCTTTCTTTCTTTCTTTCTTTCTTTCTTTCTTTCTTTCTTTCTTTCTTTCTTTCTTTCCTTCCTTCCTTCCTTCCTTCCTTCCTTCCTTCCTTCCTTCCTTCCTTCCTTCCTTCCTTCCTTCCTTTCTTTCTTTCTTTCTTTCTTTCTTTCTTTCTTTCTTTCTTTCTTTCTTTCTTTCTTTCTTTCTTTTTAACTGAAAGTAGTTTCTTTTCTCATATAATCTGTCCTGGTTATAGCTTTCCTTTCCTCTATGCTTCCCAGTTCCTCCTCACCTACCCCTAGCCCCAATCCACTCCTTTTCTGTCTCTCATAAGAAAGGAACGGGTTTCCAAGAGATAACAACCAAACGTGACAAGATAAAATATGAAACAGAAACCTTCACATCAAAGTTGGATGTGGTAACTCACCCAGCAAGAGGAAAAGAGTCCCAGGAGTCAGCAAATGAGTCAGAAATCCACTCTTTCTCATAGTCAGGAATCCCATAAAAAATACTAATATATACTCAGAAGACCTGATGTAGCCCCATATAGGCTCTGTGCTTGCTGCTTCATATGTTTGCTGTGAGTTTGCATGTACCTTGCCTAGTTTATTCAGAGGGCCATGCTCTCTTGGTAATCCTCCAGTGCCTCTGATTTTTTAATCTTTCTATTTTTGTTTTACAGAATTCTCTGAGATATTGGGGAGGGGGGGATTGATGGAGATCTCTAATTTACTCTCCACATAATGTCTGGCTGTGGGTCTCTGCACTTGTTCCCATCAGAAGCAGCTGATTCTAAGTCACTAGTGCTCTGGCAAATAATCCCTCATCCATATTCCTGTAAGTAAATTCATTGGTTCACCAAGCTAGAGTTCAGTGGAGTCATACCCTTTGTCTATTATCATTGTCCTGTCTGGGGATAGACATTTTTTCCCCTATCTCCCAAAGAAAAGTCATGCAACAACATAGCTAATAAATAGTCCTCTAATAGAAAATTCATATCTCTTTGTGATGTCATATCTGAACAAGCAAGTTTTTGATCAGCTGAAACTCAACTGTAAAAGCACCTGGTTCTAGGACATCCAAGTTATTCCAAGTCTTTAACCAGTTTTGTTAATACACATAAAAATAAGGCACCAAAAGTTCTTGTCCAAGAACATGGAGGAAGGAAAGTCCTTATTAAGCCTTCTGCTAGACCTCATAGCAGAAGCACCTTCCAAGTGTTTCAGAGCAGTAGCAGAGAAGCAACATGGGGAAAGTTCTTATATGAGACTATTTTAGGGCATGAATGTTTCTCTCAAATTCTACATGACGTGGAAAGATTATGGAAGTCCGGTCAACTTTAGCATATTTTAACATCTTAAGAATTTCCTTTCTTGCCATCACCTTAGTCCCCCTCTAAAATTAAATTTTATTCAGATAAATGCAATTTTATTTAAACAAATGTCATTTATTTCACCCTGTTCCTTTACTTCCTTCACCCAGTCATGGTAGAAATCACAACAGTACCAATGAGGCATCACAGCAATTGATTGCTCACATTGATTTATAAGTTGTTCCATTGGATGATTCTGATTTAGTGCTTTTTGTTTACGAATCTTTTGGTAAAAGTGTAGAAAGAAGACTCTAAGGAGAGTATTCTGTGGCAAGAAATATGAACTCATAGGAAAAGAATTTTTTTAAGTCAACTCAACCAGTAAAGGCCTTTTGATCTCACCTCATCGCATCATGTAGCTAAAAATGCAAATCAGTAAATATTTACAGGATGACTGCCTGCTTTTGGAGTTTTCTGTGCTCTTAGCACATGATGGCAACAGAGAAGGTTTCATTTGATGGTGAGCCATTTCAAAAATGGACCTCAAGTGGATAAACTTTTTGCTTTTATCCCATTGACATTGCAAATTATTTTATTAAAATTAAAACTTAACTTACATTCATAGAACTGAGTATGCATATCAAGAATAACGCTCTGATAAATGTTTTTGCTAAGATTGCTAGTGACGGATGTAGTAAGATACATTGTTTGAATAAGCTTCATAAGACTGATTTAGATCAAATTACCTATAATCATTTATTCACTGAGCAGTGATATGTACTGAATTAGAAAAAACTGGTACATTTCAGGATGCAAGCTTAATATTGATAGTGGTCTTTAACTTAGAAAATTCTTAAAAAATATTGGTGAGGTAAATGTTGTAAAGTTGCAAAAATGTTTCATAACTAACATCTGATTAGTCAGACTTAGAATCTTGAAAAGACTATTAAGATTTTAGGTAGTGGCTCTCTAACTCCTGGCAGGGCATTTGAACATTTATTTCCTCATATTCCGCTGCTTCCTCAGTGGACTATCAGCATATTCTCTTTTTTGTGTCTGTTTTTAGCATGCATTGAGACCATTTCATGATAGATGGATAATTCCACAAGCAAAAATAATTTTTTAAAAAGCACGTTCTCTATGGGGGATTTCCTGATGAAGTTTTCAATGAGAGAGAAATCTATTTTCCTTGGAAAATTAGAAACTATTTTAATAAGGAGTTAAAGATACAATGGCAACATCATGAACATTCTCTTTATCATCTTCAGTCTCTGGAAAAATTGAGAATAAAAATGGTATTTTAAGAATAAAACCAACAAATTGAATGGAATGTGCCCAAGTTTTACACTGTTTTTAATGGTAATTGAGTCTATCCTCCATTTTGAAGGACAAACTGACATTTTATAAAATCATAACTAGAGACCATCACACCTAATGATGAAATATTCTGTATCTTCCATACTTGCAATTTCTGCAAGGTCAAGATTAATTATACCAGTGCATATTTATATTAAATAAAAGGAACCTTCATGACCCACTAACTGAGGATCATATCTCCATGACCTGGATCTTTGAGACTGAGTCTTATGAAAATATGATCCAAAAGAAGACTGCCTTTGATGTGGGACACCATGCCAAGTTTTTCCTCACCATTTATATACTACAGTAGAGCTTCAGGACCTTGAGTCTTGGGTATAATATTTTCAGCTCAAAGGGAATTCTCCAGATTTTTGGAACTGCATCTCAGTGGGGATCTTAATTTACAGCTGACCATGGAGATCACACCTCTAAATCAGATGACACTCTTAGTACAGACAGTTTTTCCAATGTCACAGGTCAAGATTCTCTTCTTCTTATCATGAAACCCCTCTTCTTTGATCTCTCCTGTTTCTTTTTTTCTACTGTGCATGGCCTGATAATGAGAAATTAGAATTTTCCAGCCAAAGATTTCTGCAGAAAATTTAACTGTATATTGGACTTACCACACTAAATCCAGATCTTTCTATGATGCTAGAGACATTTTAATATGCATTATGACTAAATTTCCCAGAATCCTAAGTGTGACCATCTGTTTTGACTTTACAGCTGGTCCCACCTACGGAGTTAAGCTTCTACATCCATTTATTTTTGTTCTTTGTTTTAATCTAACCTATTGATGGACTGGAATGACCACATCCACTTATTTTACTGAATAGAGACTATGTAGCAAAAGGAAAGGTTAAACAGTTATTTGCAAAAATGCTCACCTACTTATCCATTTTGGCAGATTTCCAATATGTAATACTCAACATCATTTTTTGGTTAAAAACATCAATGCCTCTATTTCAACTAATACCATAAGTGAAACCACCCAAGTGGGATTCTTGTCTGTATCCCCCAAATACATCTTTCCTCTCTTAACTGTAACCTAAACAATGGAGAATGAAAGGCAAATGAAGACTGGGGACTTCGATGGTGCTAATGTCCTTTCATAACAAGTTGTGAGATATTCATTAGTTCACATCCCTAAAGCTGTATCTAGATCACAAGACACTGACTAGAAAAATGGGAACCCTTCTGGATTTCTAAAGTGTATTAAGTCCTTTTATTCATGGGCTAAGGTTAAATGGAAATAAAGTGATGATCATAAATTTGTTTTTGATATTAGCTGCTATGAATGGTCCTGTGTTTAAGGCTACAGCTACCCAATGAGAATCTAGATCCCCTTGTTCAAATAGCCTTAGAAGGATTAAGGATTATACTGTATTATAGGGGCAGGACAGGAACAGTTTTTATTTATAACTCTTCATGCCGTTTCTAAACAGACACCTCTGAAGTCGTAGAAATGTAGTTACAAGAGATAACAGTCTGCTTAAGCCACTTTGACTTTCCTTCTGATGCATTCCTGGGTTTGTTAGATTTGGGCTGGTTCTGTTCATGGGAACTTGCCTAAGCAGCATACATAGTTCTTTTGTATCATCATCCTGATAAACATCACTGTAATCTCCCCAGTGGATTGTATTCTCTGGAGAATCTTAATTGCTTGTTCACAGCCACCAGCAGCAGAGCAGATGGCTTCACTGCGATTAAAGAGACAAATGACAAATGAGAGAACAACAGAAAAAGGATCTTTCATCAATGAGCCGGATTTTGGGACTTACATATCTGTGCTGAGACAAACAATCCAACCACAATGGCCACAAGGAATATTGCTTACACTTAAGCATTTTGCAGTCTCTCCTTAAAAGGATGCTCAACAAAAATAATAATTAAAGACAGTAAGAGAGCAAGAGGATGAGAAAGCAAGAATTAGAGAAGGGGGTGAGGGAAGAACTTCTTTCTGACTAGGGTAACTCTTTCTCGGTAAGTCAGTTGAGTATGTTTTGTCTTCCTCCAGGCTGCCACAGGAGAACATTTGGGTTCACTCTCCATCACTAAGACCTTGAGCAAGAAGATTTTACTTGCAGTAAAATTTAACTAACTTTCATATTTTCTCTGATAATAGTCTTTAAAGTCAATGACTGAACTTTGAAGTCCCTCTCTAGTATCACTTTTCATTTAGTACATTAGTCAGGGTATAACAGAAGAGACAAGCTTTACTAGTGATTTGAACCAAGTTTAGGAAGATTTGTCCCTTAATATGGAGGTGATGAAGAGAACACTAAGAAAACAAGAATTCTGCTTCTTGTGTCCTTACTTAGCAATAAAAATGGGTTTCTGACACTAAATTTGGTGCAAAGTGAGCTTAACTCAAAACCATTAGTGGGGTGTTGTTGAAAAGATCTAGACACCTTGGCTAGTACTGTAATTCTGTAGTCACCAACAAGTAGAGAAACTTCTTGGAAAGCAAATGTTTTGGTGTCCTACCACTTTGATAGGTATCTAGTTGAAGGGAGCAAAAACATACCATAATTGGGAACAAAACAAAACAAATGCCCCACCCTTTCTTTCCTAAGGTGTGGTAACTGGTTAAGAAGAAGCAGAATCATGATTCAATTCAAAGAAACTGGGTGTGAAGTGAAGAGACTGAAGTCAATGGCTGATGTATTCAACAAAATAAGAGTATAAGGTGGGATGGCCAGTGAAGAGGAAAGAATATGTACCCAGCTTAAAGGGTAGTTATTTACTAAACTTTGAACACAGTTTATTGTCTTGCATTTTAGCTTCCCTTGTATCACCAGATACTGTGAACACATTATACTGCCAGGGATGCATAAGTCTCTTGTGTTGCCAAAGGGATTCTGCATGTAACGTTTCTAGAATTTCATTCCCCATTTTCCTACTTGTAGACTTTTAACTTGCTTCAAAGTTATAGTCAAGTGTTAACTGCTCATTATTTATATTATGCTTAAACAACTGTATTGAGAGAAATTGTATATTGAGAGAAATAAACAATTATACACACACACATATATATATACATATATGTATATATATATATGTGTATATATACATATATATATATATATATATATATATATATATATATATATATATATAGAGAGAGAGAGAGAGAGAGAGAGAGAGAGAGAAAGAGAGAGAGAGAGAGAATATTCTGGAAGGCACATGGCAAAATATGGGGCCTTCAACAGTGGAAAATTTGGAAAGTGTTTTTGTTTTACTTTCTGGTAGTTTAAGTTGTATTTTTATAGATATGCATTTTTTAAAATAATTAGAAGTATAAAAATAGTTTCAATGCTGAAAAAATGCAATTTAATTGATTTTGAATACTGTCGCTAAGCGTCTGTTTAAATGCTCAGATACACAGTTAGTTTGAGAGAGAATGATAGAGTAACATAAATCAATGTTTAAATAGTTTGATCAATTTCAACTCTGTAAATTTCTTTCTCTGCACTTTATATAGCTGCTTGTGTGTGTTTGTGTGTTTTTAATTTTTAAAGTTTATTTTGTATGTATGGGTTTTTGAATTCCTGTATGTCTATATACTGTTATGGGAGTGTGATGTGGGAATGCCTTTCTGTATGTTGTGAATATCAATTTTTAAATAAAGGAGCTGTTTTGGGCCATGACAGGCACCACAGAAGAAGTAGGAGGAGAAATCAGAGCACAGGTAGGAGAAGAAGGGCAGAATCAGGCAGAATGAGCAAGCTGCCCAAGGAACAACATGTAAGGAGCACAGGTGAGCCACGGGCCACGTGGCAGACAGATTAATAGAAATGGGTTGATTTAAGATATAATAGCTAGCTAGCAATGTGCCTGAGCCATAGGCCAAACAGCATGAACTTAATATAAGTGTCTGAGTCATTTCTGGGAGCCTAAGTAGCTGCAGGTGGCTAGCAGGTGGCTAAGGGGTCTGGCACAGCAGGTCTGTGGGTCTGGGCCTCTGGCTGCCCGGGACCAAAAAAAACCCACTGCTACAGGAGTGCCTGAAAAGCTCTGCTGCGGTTTGATTCTGGAATTTTTTAAATAAGTTTTTTTTAAAAAAACTAAAACATACTCACCACTGTTCTCCCTCCTTATCCTCTTCCCAGTCGTCCCCCAGCTTCCCTCATCCTATGGCCCCATCCATTCCTCAGAGAGGGTAAGGACTCCCAGGTCAGTCAATGCAGTCTGGCATATCCAGTTGAGGTAGGACCAAGTCTCTCCAACTGTATATTATATGATTTAACCACTATTTTTTTTTTTTTTGAGAAAGAAAAAAAAAAACTAAATTTACTTTGAGACTAAATTCCAGGATAATTCATGGGTAGGATATGCTTTCCTACTGAGGTTTAGAACCAATCTTCTTTTCTTTGAATTTTGAGACAAGGTCTCCTTGAGTTTCTGGACTTGTCTAAATCTTATTCTAGGTCATGTTTTCATTAAACTTTTGATTTTCTTGCCTAAAAACAACAACAAAAAACCACCTCAGATATTTCTATGACACAGCCTTTCAGCTTTCTTGTAAGGACTAGCAGCTAGCAACTACAATCTGGGGTTCCGTCAATGCTTTATGGATGTTCTTTCACAGTCTGATTTTCTGATCATGTGCACGGTTTACAGGAACATTTAACTCTGGTTGAGGAATCTTCCCTGACAGTCATGGTGTGAGACTCTGAGGAGAAAGGCAAACCTGACTCTTCTTCTCTCAAAGTAAGACACACAGACAGCAGGACCTGAGGACATGCTACCGCTTTGGTTCCAGTCCTAGTGAGGCTTACTGCCTGAGCAGTGAGCAACGGGACAAGGGAGGACACCTCTGGTCTGTTTGCCACCAGCTCTGTGTGACTGAACAGCCAACAATTCTGTTTCTAAACTGTGAGCATTTTTAATTTTTCTTCCTTTTATTGAAAATCAATTTTTTCTCACATTATTATATCCTAAAAATAATCCTCCATGACTTCTCCAAATACCTCCCCCTCCCCTCCCATTTGGATCCACCTCCTTTCTGTTAAATCATTAGAAACAAGCAGGCCTCTAAAGGATAATAATGAAAGATAAGGCAGAAGCTGACACATCCTAATAGATCAGAACAACCAAACAGAGGGAAAGCAGGCCAAGAGGAGGCAAAATAAGTACAGATCCACTTATTCCTACACTTGAGAATCCCATAAAAACACTAAACTGGAAGCCGTGATATATACACAAAGGACCTGCGGGGGGGGGGGGGGGGGGAAGAGAATATATAAATAAACTAAAACTAACATGATGATGTTTTATTAAAAAAGAAAAATAGAAGAGAGGAAGATAGAAAGAAAAGAAAAAAGAAGAAATGAAGGAACAAAGGAAGGAAAGAAGGAAAAAGAAAGAAGGGGAGAAGAGTGTAACAGCCCTGTACAACATAAGAGTCTTCTAAAGATGTCACTAGGCATTCCACCTACCTGTAGGAGTAGTTTGTTTCCCTAGTAAGACTCCCCTGGAGAAAACTAAATTTTTATTAATATGATAGATTACATAATGATAGTGGGTTTCCATTGGAGATTGCTTCTGGGTTAGGAATGGGGATATTTTCTCTCTGCTCTAGGAATCCATCTGGTGCAGACTCACTGTAGACCCTGTGCATGCTTCCTCAGTTCATTGATCTAGGTTTAGAGGGCCTAGTTTGCTTAGTGTCTGTGGGGATATGTTTCAAATTTAATAAAAACAGCCTGAGATATCAGAGGGATCTACCCACAGTCAGTCTAGGAGGATCAGACAGTGGTAACTCAGACCTTTAATCCCAGGACAGGGAATATCTGGGAGTGGTGACCTATGACCTTAATCCAATCAAATCTGAGTTTGAGGTCATCTTAGTTTACAGAAGGAGTTCCAGGCTGCCAGGCAGGCAGTGGTGGGGCCACGCCTTAACTAAGCAAAGAAGGTATTTAAGGCAGGAATAGAAAGACAGAGCAGGCAGAAGAAGCCAGGAGGAGTAAGGCTGAGGAACCTGGAAGACAGCTGAGTGAGATCTGACTGTGGTGTTTCCTCTCTGATATCTCAGCCTTTCCCAGAGATATAGCTCTGAGTTTCTTATATTAGTGCAACACTTGGCATCCAACTTTGGGGCATGAATTCCTTGCCTGCCTACCCCCCCAAAAAAGCACTTTTGGCAGAGCAACATGTGGCCGGAGCTAGCTAGGCTTTCTGTTCTGAGTTAAACTACAGTCTTAGGCAGACCAGCCACACGTGTTTCCCCAGAAAAAATACAAAGAGTGGATTCCATTAACTATTAGGTTACAAAATAGGCCAACAAAAAAAAAAAAACAGACCCCAAAAGGTACAAATCAGGAGTGATAGATTGAAGAAATATAAGATTTTCAAAGACTACTAGGAGACATTGCCAATTTGTGACCCGTTGTTAGAATTAAAAATGAACTGGATAATTTGTTCAAAACTTTAAATGGTGACAAGGACTTAAATAGTCCAAGAGAATCATCACCTGAAGCTGAGAAAGAACTGGCTTTGGTGGAAAAAAAATTACAGGAGGCACATGTGGATCGTGTGGATCCAGACCCTAATTGCATTCTAGTTATCTTTCCCTCTAAACATTCTTCTACAGGAATTTTAATGCAAAGGGAAAATGTTATATTGGAATGGATATTTCTTCTACATAAACCGAGTAAGAAATTAAAGACATATGTGAAAAAGATTTCTGAACTCATTTTTAAAGGAAAATTAAGACTTTGTCAATTGACAGGAATGGACCCAGCAGAAATTGTTGTACCTTTAACTAATGAAGAAATTGACCAATTATGGATAGAAAGTGCAGTAATTTTTAGGGAGATATTAACAACAAATATCCTCAAAGCAAAAGAATTGAATTTCTAAAGAAAACTAATTGGCTTCTTCCTTGTATTGTACGGGGTAAAATAACTTATGGAGCCCCTACATTTTATACCAATGCAAAGAAATCAGGAAAGAGGTAGGTTACAAATCAGAGCATATAAGTGACTCAAAGCCCTTATAATTCTGTTCAAAAGTCAGAATTATATGCTACAGTGATTGTATTAATGGATTTTACCAAACCTCTTAACATAGTCACTGACTCTTGGTATGCAGAAAGAGTTTTTCTACACATTGAAACAGCTGACTTTATTAAGGATGAGTCAGAATTACCTTCATTATTTATTCTGTTACAAGAAATAATCAGGACTAGAAATCATCCCTTCTATATAACACACATTCGATCCCATATGGGTCTGCCAGGTCCTTTAGCACAAGGTAATGGTGAAATTGATAAATTATTAATAGGAAATGTACTAGAGGCCTCAGAATTTCATAAAAAGCATCATATCAATAGCAAAGGATTGAAAAAAGATTTTTCTATCACTTGGCAACAAGCCAAAGAAACTGTAAAAAGATGTTCCACTTGTTCTTTCTATAACCAAACTCCATTGCCAGCAGGAAGTAATCATAAAGGTATACATAAAAATGAAATCTGTATTTCATTTTACAGAATTTGAAAAATTAAGATATATCCATAATACAATAGATATGCTTTTAAGATTTCAATGGCCAACTGCTTTGAGTTCAGAAAAGGCTGATTCTGTAATCATACATTTGCTAGAAGTTATGTCCATCATGGGAATACCTTCACAAATAAAGACTGACAATGCTCCAGCATATGTCTCTACTAAAATGAAACAATTTTTTGCTTATTATGATATAATGCCTATTACAGGAATACCACATAATACCACAGGGCAAGCAGTCATTGAGAGATCAAATTAAACTCTAAAAGGATATGCTAAATAAACAGAAAGGAATAACAAAGACCCCTAAAGATAGACTATATAATGCTTTATTAACTTTGAATTTTCTGAATGCTAATGACAAAGGAACAACAGCTGCTGAAAGGCATTGGACTATAGAAGAAACAGCAGAACTAAATCAGCCTGTTTACTTCAAAGATGTACTGACCTCTGAATGGAAGCCAGGGTATGTGCTACGTTGGGGAAGGGATTTTGCTTTTGTTTCCATAGGTGATGAAAAGTTATGGATACCAACAAAATTAATAAGGACTTGATTTGAACAATAGAAACTTCATGAAAATAAGAATTGATAGCTCATCCACCCATATTACAATTCTTTAAGTTGTAAGAAAAATCAGTGTGGGGCAGGTTTTTGTTTTTGTCTTTACAGAAAACTAGAAATTCCCATCTTCGAGAAGATAAAAGACCTTGGACATCTAGATGTCTAAAGCAAAAGGGAGGCTATCTAGAAAAATTTACAAGCAAAAGAAGATTGGACCTATTGGTACCAGTATACTTCATAGGGTAAAATCTCATTGCTTAACCTCTATATATATTTTTTAAGTTGAAGTCCCAGTTTAATTATAATTTAAAGCTGGCTTTAGAGTTGGAGTGTGGCTCTCTCCTTCTCTAAACTCAAGCATACTTGTTAAAAGAAAACCCAAAATCTCTTTATCATATTAGAAGAGCCATCTGATATAGGACAGAAGAATAACAAAAAATAAAGGACTATCCTATTGTTATTAATCCTATGCTGAAAAATACTTATATATTTAGCTTCCTGTATATTGTGTTGGGTCTCTTATCAGTTTTCTACAGTGATCCATGACAATGCCTAATTGCAAACTTGAAGTATCCAAAAGGAAGATGGGGCCCCACAATAATTTCACATGGACTATGACAAAGCCACTAGGCTGACAAACACCATCAGAAGATCAGTTTTGGACTACAAACTACTCAGTAAAATTTTGAGACAGCTCCCTGAGATGAACCAGATTCACTATACTATAGCCAGGACTTGAGACAAGCCATGCACTGTCCTGTTACACAGAGACTGGACAGCAAATGATACAGCTACTTATTTCAGGACTTGACAATTAACAAAATGTTTCTTTTCGGGACCCCTTAAAGATGCCATCACTCCCAGACAGCAGGAAGTAAATTTAAGAACATGGTGCCCACATTCCTAAGAGATGGGATGGGTGGTTTTTGGCCATTCAATGGATTATGGATGATTGTTTAGGTTAATTGGTTAAAAATTGTTAATGATTATGGTTAGAAAAAAGTTAAACAAGAATGATTAGATTCAAGATTTGTGTTAAAAAATAGAAGGAAAAGAGGGATACAAATATATAGGATATAAAGATAGTTTATTAATCTTCTTTTAAAAAGATTTACTAGCTTTAAATGTTCAAGATCAGACAAATATATTTTAGATGAACATGTCTTCTTCAAACACTTCAGAAATCCATAGAACATGGCATTTAAAATATTTTAAGAACTTAGACTTCTCTGGACAGTGAGATAGGTCTGCTCCTGGCAGCACCAATCTACTTCAAGAGAAAAATGGGCATTGAAGAAACTCCATATGGAGTCTACTTTCTTTGTGGCAACAGTTAGCCACTGGACAAGAACCTGTTCTTGTATTGACTACTTGACAGTATGCTGTTTAAACTGGACATTCAGGTTCCCTAGGAAAGTGACTTCTGAACTTTGACAGAACACGCTGAGATGGTCCTTCAGGTTCCTGCTTTTCAGAGAAAACTGTCAAATATTATTCAGGACACAAGGGAAAATGACTGATGAACTATACCAGAATGGGCAGAGCAGATTTCCTGCTTCACTGAAAGGAAAAGAGACTCTGGGCCTATAGGCTGAAGATGGATGCCCCAACTTTATAAAGGAACTTTGGGTGACTGTCCAGGCAGATAGGTATCATCTTTGTCACTTTCAGATTTTGAAAGTTGCTTGAACTTCCTGTTTACTTGGGTAAATATTATTTCCTTCTTGGGTTTCTGAGGTAGTTGAAGATGAGATTGTTATAGTTATAGTTTTCTAGTGACACTTTTAGAAAAGAAACTTTGAAATTAAAATGTATAAGTTTAAGAGGCATCAAAATAATAGTTTTTAGTTAGTAATACAAGTTAGAAAATGAATCAGATATAATCCTTTGGACTCATCAAAATGGAATAATTAATGAAATATTTTCCTTGAATTGTCAATTGTTAATGGACTGAACATTACTGATTTATTGTTTGTATATATTGTACCTATTGTATATGGTTTTTCTAATGTTAGCTAATCTGTTATATTTTGAGACAAAAGGAGATATGTGGGGATATGTTTCAAATTTAATAGATGTTCTTCATTTTCTCCAGTTCTGACACTCTTTTTGCCTCCTCTTCCACAGAGTTCCTTGAGCCCTGATGGGAAGGATTTCATGAAGACATCTCATTTAGGGCTGAATGTTCAGAATTCTCTCACTTTCTACCTAATGCCTAGCTGTGGATCTCTGTATTTATTTGTTCCCATCTCATACAGAAGAAATCTTCTTTCATGATAGATTAACAAGACATCAATCTATGTATATAGTCTAATTCACTAGGTATCATTTTACTGCTATGTTTTTGTGGTTCTTTTTTATTGTTTTAAAACAGTGGTATTTAGTTTTACTCTAGGTCCCAAGGCTATCTAGTCTCATGTTTTTTGGTTGCCCAAGCAGTATCAGGTATGGGTTCTAATTTATGAACTGGGCCCAAAGTCAAATCAGATAGTTGTTGATTTGACTGGACCCATGCCTGGTCCAGTCTTTCTCTTTTTGGCCTTCAGTTTAGGATATAAGTCTCAGTTACTGCTTGAGCACTTGCCTGCATGTTCCCTGCCATGCTGACAATGGCCTAAACCTCTGAAACTATAAGCAAGCACTGATTAAATGCTTTCTTTATAGTAGGTACCTTGGTAATGGTGCTGCCTCACAGCGGTAGAACAGTGACTGATATAATCGCCTTTATATTTTTGTATATATTTTAGGAAACTTCTAATGTGTTAGGTTTCTATATGGCCCTTAACTTAAGCTGCCTTTCTATGTACTCCTTCTCTTTCCCCTGCTTCCTTCCTTTTCTCCACTTGGCACTCCTGTTCCAATTCCCCATCTATTCATAACTATCTATTCTATTTCCCTTTCCTAGGAAGACCTATGTGATGCCCGCTGTCAAACTTACTCTGTAGCTCTACAGATTGTAGCTTAGTTGCCATTGTTTTAACTTCCACACATAAGTGAATACATATCATATTTGTTTTTCTGGGTCTGGGTTACCACACTCAGGAGGGTCTTTTTTCCCAGTTTCATTCATTTATCTGTGAGTTTCATTTTTTTAATGGCTGAGTAATATTCCATTGTGTAAATGTCCCAAATTGTATGTATTCATTCCTCTGTTGAGAGACATCTAGGTAGTTTCTAATTTCCGGTTATTATTAATATAATGGCAACAAACATGGTTGAACAAGTATCTCTGTGTAGGATGAAGCTTTCTTGGGAATATGCCCAGATGTGGTATAGCTTTACCATGAAATGGATCAAGTTCCATCATCCTGAAGAACAAGCACAGTGATCTCCAAAGTGGCCATACAACTTCGCACTCCCAGCAGCAATGGAGGAGTGCTCATCTTATTCCACATCCTCGCCAGCATGAGCTGTCACCTGTTTTATTGATTTTGGCCATTCTGACAGATGTGAGATAAACATCTCACAGCAGTTTTGATTGGCAATTGATGACTAATCATGCTGAGCATTTTTTTAAGTGTTCCCCTGACTTTCAGTTTTGCCTTTTGAGAATTCTGCTTATATCTGTGCCGTATTTTTTATTGGGATGTTTGATTTTTTGATACCTAGTTTTTTGTGTTCTTAATATATTTTGGTTATTGGCCCTCTCTCAGACTTGTGGTGGGTACAAATCTTTTCCCTATCTGTAGTCTGTCCCTTTGTTCCAATCACAGTGTCCTTTGTTAGGCATGAGGTTTTAGTTTCATGAGGTTCAATTATTAATTGTTGATCTAAGTGCCTGTGCTAACAGTAAATATTTTCCTGTGCCAATGAGTTCAAGGCTATTTCCCACTTTGTCTTCTGTTGGGTTCAGTGTGTCTGGTTTTATGTTGAGGTCATTGGTCCATCTGGAGTTGAGTTTTGTGCCGGGTCATAAGTATGAATCTATTTAGATTTTTCTACATGCTGATGTCCAGTTTGAAGAGCACATTCAGTGAAAGTGTTGACTTTTCTCTGTGTGTATTTCTGGTTTCTTCATCAAAAATCAGGTTTCTCAGGGCATGTGGATTTCTGTATGGGTCTTCAATTTTATTCTACTGACCAATATGTATATTTTTGTGTTAATATCATTTTGTTTTTATTACTATATCTCAGTAGTATGCTTGAAATAAGGGATGACACTACCTCCAAAAGTTCATTTATTACTTAGGATTGTTTTAGTCATCCTGTTTTTTTGTTTCTTTGTTTGTGATTCTATATGACCTGCGGATTCCCATGGAGTACATGCTGGAGTCGGGGTATAGTATAAAGCAATGAGCTGAGGAAGACAGTTTGAGGAAGGGTCTAAGTGATTGTTGAAAATGGAAACAGGGAGGGAGGGGTCTCGGCAGTTGTTCTGATACAGAGATGGGGCTGAGAGTGGGGATATTTGGAGGAGAGGAGGGGAGTAGTGAAGATCTGTGGTTAGCCTACCCTGCTTCTCTGGGTGAATTGGCCTGTAGGTTTCCAGGGAATGACTGTGAGCATTTTTTTTTTCAACGGTGTAGAACATCTAATGTCCAAGCAGAAGCTCTCCGGATTCTAGAGTTAAGCTCCTTTCCATGACCAGTTGCACTACGGATTCAAAACTGGGGCGGAATTTACTTTACAAGCTTTGTTTTTATGATGCTTTGGTCCCTTCCAAGAGCTGAGTGCTGACAAGTCAGGCTGCGTGTATATGAGAGCATTGACAGCCTCTATCAGAGAGGGCTCAGCAGGCCTTTGTTGGGTCCATGTACCTTACCAGGTAGCATAAAACTGTAGTGCCTCTGAGATTGCAGGGTTGCCAGTGAGGTGGGCTTTATTTCTCCCTTTGATAGACTACTGGCGACATTCAGGAAAGGGGCAGCCAGCTCTCCTAGTGGTAACAGGAAGGCAGACCACAGCTGGGAAGACAACAAAGACCACAATGATTGGGGATAAAAAAAAAAAAATAGCAGCTTTAGCTAATACAGGTAAATAATAGCTGTCATTTGAAGACAGCATGGTGTGGCCTTTAGCCTTTTGTTTCTTCCTTGGTCCTGAAATGGTCCTTTCTATGAAGCTTCCTGGATGAGCCTGTGTAACCACAGTGGTATTATTGCTGTGTACGATTGGCCTTAACCTGCCCATCACAGTTTTTGTTGCCAAAGTATTTTGCTAAAGGAAGAGAGAGAATGGATGAAAAGTACTTAAAGAGAGAGCAACTACCCTTTTGACGTCTCTCTCTCTCTCTCTCTCTCTCTCTCTCTCTCTCTCTTACTTCCTTTCTGGTGGGGTCAGACTGACAGTGTTATTATCAAAAACAGAAAGCAAGCAGAGAATTAATAGGAACTGCATGTTTATTTTAGTGCAGAAACCTGGGAGTCAGATGACCTCAGATTGCTGTTCCTATGTCTCTGCATTTCCCAAACTGGACAGTTACCCATCACATTCACGGAAACCAGAAAATTCACAGATGCTTGCAAACTCAGCTATGCTCCACATTTCAAGTGTGACTTAAAGATAGTATTTCTCATGGAAGGTTGAAAATTGGCACTAGGGTAGTGTGACATTAATATGAATTGCCAAATGACAAATTCTAGAACCACTCCAGCCTATGACGGAGTATTTAAATTGGGGTGAGGGCATTTTGCATGTGGGTGGGACTGTTCTATGGATTTGGATACTGGACTGAATAAAAAGAAGAAGGAAATGTGAACAGGCATTGATTACTCTCTGTTTTTTGACAGTGGATACAACATGGCCAGCCTTCTTGTGTCCCTGCTGCTGAGTATTTTATATAATCATCAAATCTGTCTGTTAGAACTGTGAGCCATTGTTAACCCTTCTTCCCTTACATTGTCTTTGACCAGTATTGTTATGAGAGCCCATCAGAAATGACCACTTAGAGACCTTCTATAGCCAGTCACAAGTTTTTATTCCAGATGGCTGGGACAACACTTAGGTATTCGGGGACTTAGATGTGACCCTAAGTATCCAGAATATGTGGTTCATGAAGGCAAAAACCATGTTCTCCCATCTCACTCAGCAGCTTGTGGGGTGGGGTGCATTGCAAATAGCAAGTCCTAGGGTTTGAAATAGTGCCCCTAGTTCAGGCCTCTGACTTTTCTTACGTGACAAGTGACATTACCACATGTTCTAATTTCTTGTCTCAGTACACTGGACTGGGAATTCCACAGATTTTCACACAGAAACCTTTCCTTCCTTATTGGAGATTGTGGCAGCCACAAGAGGGAATGTTTCCTTACTTTGTGTCCTGTTTGCTGGTGTGAGCAATGATGCTTGGCTGGCATTTCTAAAACTGAGGGGAATGGATGCTGAACTCACATCCTCTGATCTTGCCAGTGAATGTTTTCAGAGCAAACAGGAGGAGCAGTAATAAATATTTCAAGGCTGGAAAGTGTGCTTTACAGCACCATGGCCTTACAAATGTTCACATGCCACTGCTAACCTTCTGTGGGAGTGCATTAAGGTGATTCATAAGAATGGGAAGTTCATCCTCATCAGCCTGGCTGGACAGATTACCAGCAGACACGCTATTACACCCAGCCTTCATGCTTTCAGCATTACAGCTGGCATTTATTTCTAATATTTCACGGTAAAATAGGTGGGAAAGCTTACCTGTGCTACAAGATAGAAACATCTTTACAAAACAACAAACACCCTTTTCTGTGTGCTTGTAATAAATAAGCCACCCGGGAAAGGAGTAGTCTCCTTAAAGGCTTGAGAAAGTTTGCCCTGAGTAGTCAGCATGGATTGGTAACAAGCTATTTCTAGGATGTCCTTTTTTATTAGGCTGCTTGTAGTTCATGCTCGAGGAATGCAGAATGATCATGACATTCATAATTGTCAATGCTAGGAAATAGCATTACAGATTCTAGTATATGTGAGAAAAGTGTGTGGGGGGGATTATTGTGTTTCTGACTATGTAGCACCTACTATCCATGCAAGAGCTTGTATACATGTGTGTATGTATATATGGACATATATGGACATGTGTGTTAATTCTTCTATGATTTGATCTCCTCTCTTAGGATCTTGTGGCTCATGGTTCTTTAATTTTGCTTAGAATCCCTGATACCTGGTTGGATAACTTTGCAGTTACCTGTATTCTAGAGTGGCTTGTTTGGGAGGTTGAATGAAGGGAAGGGACACTGATGCTCGACATGTACAGAAGTGGTAAAGGCCTGAGCAATAGATCTTCTTCTGCACCACTAAGGGAACAAAATGGTTGAGACCTTTCTCTAGCCATCATATACAACTATTATTCTTATTATTCTTCAGATCTACTTGTAGCTATTGTGATACTAGTTAGATTGCCCATCATATATGACTAAGGAGATAAGTTATGGTTTATCTGCATCATAGGATATAAGAGAGTTGAAAAGAATCACTTATACATGTATATGTTGGTTTGAAGCGGTTTCAATGACAAATCATAAAGCAATGCTTATTATCAATTGATTGTTATATGTAAAAGCAAACAAACACCACTCTCCATTGTTACATATTGAATAGATATAGAAAAATTCTCTTCTACAAATGTGCCTTAGGCATGAAACAGCGTTGTACTGCAAGCCAGGCATCAAGGAAGAATGAACAAAGGACTGCCACCTGCTCTGTCCCTGACTGTTGAAAGAATATAACCACCAACAAAGGTGTCTCCTCGACCATTGCCAGAGGTTTAGAAGAGTTCTTTAAAAAGCTCTATCGCTGCTCTAGGTGTGCCATAATAGAATTACACAGACCGTAGAGTTTAAATAGTGGAAATGAATTTTGTGTGTGTTGGATCTTCCAGGCAAGAGGTCCAAGTTCAAGGTGTCAAAAGGGTCAATTTTAATTTGATGCTTCTTCTCTCCATGCCATACAGAGAGCCACTTTTTATTTTTTTTAAAAATGAGATTATAATTATAACATTCCATTTCCTTTATCAAAAACCTTCCCATATATCCCTGCTTATTCTCTTTCAAATTTGTGCTCATATGACCACTTTTTAATGGGGTCCTGGTGTGGTACACATCCCCACACTTCTGTCCCTTGTATCCTGAGCTGTTTGCAAAGGGGAAGCTGTCATATTAGGTTAGGGCTTATTCAGATGGCTTTACTTTAACTTAATTGCCCCTATATAAAGGCTCTACGTTCAAATATAACCACTGTTATGAAATCAACACAGTAATTCTGAGTGAGGATGCAATTCAGTCTAAAGAGAAGCCTACATACCATTTTTAGAAGTTATCTTGGGGAGGGAAATGTGAGCCTTGGAGGACCAGGGGTATATTTTTCATCGCACTATTCTGACAAGTGTCTAAATAAATTTCTTTGCTCAATTATTTTTAATCACAAGTGATTTAAAACTGACATGATTTCCAGATCTTTCTGTATTCTTTTCCCATTTGCTGCACTGTGGCTAGTTCTCATTTTTATGGAACCATAGGGTCAGTGGTAAATCGTATCAGATGGGATGGCTATCAAATCATATGTGGACCATTTATCACCTTCTCAAGGATCCTTTTCTTATATTTCTATTTAGAATGTGGTTATATAAGACCATATACTTTGTGAGGCTACTTGAAACACAATTTCAGTTCTAACTGCAGGATGCACTCTCATCTTTACCCAGTGGCAATGTGTTTGTTCTCAAATATAATTGGGTCTCTGTTGGAACACAGATGGCACAAGCATGTGGGATACTACTGTCCCTTTTGTTTTGCCAAAGAATAGCATACAAATGGGAGGCAGGATGTTTGCTACAGTTCCCCCACCTCTACCTGCTTTCTTGCGGCCAACAGTGTTTTCCTTTTATTTTATTTTATTTTTATTCTGAACACCTTTACTTCCACTAGGTGTACTGAGAAATGCTCTCATTCATTACTATCTGCCATGATATGTGGGCATAAATGTGCATTGTGTAATTCATTGTAATGCTTCTACAGTTGGCTAGTGATACTATAACTTCAGATACATGGTCACAAAATGTAAATGTGGGCCAAAATGTATGCATGGGCCCTTACTTTGGGGCAGTGTTATTAGTGGTGCCCTCTCATTTCCTGAGTATTCATTTTCATTGGCTGAAGGGCATTGGCCAGAAGCACCCGCTATTCTCCACCTGAGTGATTTCATCTTGGCACAGGACTCAGAGAATCAGTGGGAAGGACAAGCCAGTATGTCACCTCAGAGATTTAGAAGTTATTGATGATAGGCAAGAAATATTCAGGACCAGTATCTTAGCTCTTCAGATGGGCTAACTTCTGTGAATGCTCTACATTAGCAATGAGGTTTCTCTGGTAATAATGACCTTGATTGTTCATGCTGGAAACTTCTTTAGGGACCCAGACTTTATTGACTTCCTTCTCTATCTCCCTCCTGCACATTCTCCCTTAAGAGTTTCTGAGAATCACTTCATAATATTCTGCTTCCATTCAGAAAGCCTTCTTTTGGCCTACACAAACAAAATTTCTACTATCTGCTTCTTTCCCCAACATAACAAATAAATAATATTAACAAGTCCCCTGTATCCTGCTTTGTTCAAATCCCCCCCTTTTTAATTTTGTAATAAAAAAGGTTCTACTCTCAAGAAAAAAGAAACCCCCGAGATGTATCTTCAGGGGCACACACTAGAAACCCAAACAGAGGTGTTTTATTTTTGATAATTTCATATGTATATAGACTTCTTCATATGTGATTATACTCATCTCCCAATACCCTCTCGTATCCCTTCCCATTCTCACTAGCTTCCTTCTTATTCTAAACTATTCATTATTTTGCCCAGTGACTCTTTTGGTTTATATAAATAGTGACATCTCTGTGTGATTGTGATGGCCATGCCATTTCCAGAAGACAGTGTTGCGTCTTCTTCCTCTAGCCCTTACAATCTTTGTACTTCCTTTCCTGTGATGTGCTCTGCACCTCAGAGAGGGAGATACAGATGTCCTTTCTGTGATTAGTAACCAGCCACTTAATCTCAGCTCTTCTGCCAGGTGTGAATGTCTGTATGAATCATTACTTTCTGAAAGCAAGATTCTCTATTCCAGATTAAGAGAAGCAGGATGATATGAGTATAAGCATCAATATTTAGGAGGCAACTGGTGTGTGTTCATGTAGGAAAAATCAGTAGTGCAGAGAGCCTGTGACTTCCCTGCCATAGGCTTTGACAAAGTTCGCAATACCAAGTACATATTGTTTACAATAGAGCAGGCATACAAGCCGTTCGGAAAGCAGTTGGTTAGCCCTAAACATCCTTACCACCATTGCACTAGTGGAAATATCTTATGTGTTTGGTCAGAATTAGAGCACATCTGGGAAAGACTACAAATGATTCAAGCATTAATATTGTAAGAAAGATACACACTGCCCTGTAAGGACCCAACCTATCCACCACTGGGAGACCCAGCTCCAGGAGTGCCACACATTGTTGTATTTGAACTGACTTTCACCAATCTGAGGGATATCCTACCCAAAGCTTTTAGTGGCTTAATCCTTAACTGCAATTTTATTCTGTTCTTTGAATCTGGCCTCCAAGTTAATGCTTTTTAAATGCAGCTTTTGTGAACTTCTCTGCCTCTGAAGGGAAATTCAGGAAAAAAAAAAATCAGTTTTCCAAATTTATCTTTCCACAGTGATTTATTTCCCTAGGAAAGGCTTAAGCTCAAATGTCATTTCTGTTTCTCATCGCTGCCCCTCATTGTGCTGAAGGTCTCAGTAGAGGGGCATGGACAGGGAACTCAGCCCCAAGATTGCCCAGGTGGTTTGGGTCTTATGCCAGATTCAACTTCTCTTGCCTGCTGTGTTCTGTAACTGCTAGGGGCTGGTATTTGGTACAGGGATTAAGTCACGGGCTCCGAGAACAAGCTTACAAATGTCATGTCCTCGGGGGTCATCTGGCTCGTGGTGGGGCATGTAGGGGACATCATCTGGGGCTCTACAGGATGCGGCCCAAGTGACTCTAGGAAAGCTCCTGGCTATGTGAGTACCAGCTGTGAGAAAGCAGTTAAGAGTTTCTGCAAGTTTTAAAAAGCTCCACTATGTCCATGTGCAACAGTGGCCACACATTTGTCTGCTACAGTTCTCATCAGAGGACCCGGGGAAAATGCTTCCAGAGATGGTCACTCAGTAGAGGCTACTTGGGAAGATGAAATTTAGTGTGGAGCCAGGACACTCATATATAAGATCCTGAAGGAGGGTGGCTGGTGTGGCTCAGAAGTAAACTGACTCTAAGGTATATGGGGTTGAACAAGAATGTCCCCCTGGAGGCTTAAAAGCTTGAACACTTGTTCCCAGCTGGTGGCATTGTTTTGTGGAGGTTTAGGAGGTCTGGCTTTGTTGAGAGAAATGTGTCACTGGGGTCAGGGTTTCAGAGTTTAAACACTGTCATTCCAGTTTGCTCTCTCTACTTCCTGCTTGGGGGTTCAGATGTGAGCTCTCAGCTTCTCCTCCTCCTCCTCCTCCTCCTCCTCCTCCTCCTCCTCCTCCTCCTCCTCCTCCTTCTTCTTGCCATCATGCTGTTTGCTGTTATGGTAGACTCTTGTCCCTCTGGAATTATAAGCCCAAATAAACCCATTCTTTGCCTTGCCTTGATCATGGTGCTTTATCACAGCAACAAGGAGTAGTTGATGCAAGTGGTAAAGGTTTGTCTATGTCATTTTGTCTGTGTCTTCAGATATTCAAACCTTTGTATACTGAGAGGTCTCTTCAACCTAAGGTAAACTAGACATGGAGGTTCTGCTGGTTGGAAGGACTGCCAAGCACATGTGGCTGTTTCCTTATGAGGCCAAAATCTGAGGGACAATGAGTTCTAAGAGTGAATCTGAAGTGTCATAGCCATGGGATGTTAAATCAAGATATGTCCTCCCTTTTTATACCATAAGTCTCATGAGTGTTTGAGGTGAATATGTCTTGTATAAAAAAAAGCGGGGGGAGATGGAAGGTCAGAAATTCTAATGGAATCAAATCAAATTGCTTCTCTTCTTACACTGGTCCCTCTTTCAGTGTTTAGGAGCACAGGAAGGGGAGAGAGAATAACATCCTTACTCTAGACTGATAGATACATTCATGATTATTTATTTGAATCCAGAAGCTGAAAAATATTCAATAAAGAGGGTAGAGTGATGGTTCCTTCTATAAAGTGCTATAAAGTGCTCACCGTCTGAGCCTGAAGATATGGGTTTCAATCCCCAGAAACCATATAAAAGCTACATATAGTGGTTTGTGCCTATAATCCCAGTGTTGAGTAGGCAGAGGCAGGCAGATCATTGCAACATGCTGGTCAGCCAAGCCATAATAAGATAGATAACAACTGAGTAAAGATGTCTGCCATTGACCTCTAGCTTTCATGTGACACACACACACACACACACACACACACACAAACACACACACATACACACACACACTGTAAAAACACAAAATTTGAAACCATAATATAAAGAAGCAAAGTATCAGTAAGACCAAAGAAAACTTGATGTGGGAATGTCTTTTTGTATGCTGTGAATAGCAATCTTTAAATAAAGGAGCTGTTTTGGCCCATGACAGGCACCATAGGAAAAGTAGGAAGAGGCATCAGAGTAGGTAGGAGGAGCAGGGTGGAGTCAGACAGAAGGAGCCAGAAGCCAAAAAGATCAACATGTAAGGAGAGACAGACTGAGTCAGAAGCCCAAAGGAGCAACATGTAAGGAACACAGGTGAGCCACGGGCCACATGGCAGAAGATTAATAGAAAGGGGTTGATTTAAGATGTAAGAGCTAGCTACTAATGTGCCTGAGCCATAGGGCAAACAGCGTGAAGTTAATATAAGCGTTTGAGTCATTTTGGGGGCCTGAGTAAGCCGGTCTGTGGGTCTGGGCCTCTGGTCGCTCGGGACCAAGAAACCATATTGTAACAGATGGCGTCCCTGGGTGAGCAAAATATCCACTTAAAACCTGAGAAAGTTTAAAAGGGTTCTAGTTCACAGAAACTGAGCCAAAGTAGCTTCCAAATTGTGTATCTAAAGCAGGTCATTGTACAAAAAAAGCGTGGTGTCCATGTCACATTCAAAATGGTGCTGGTGGAATGGCAGATTGGCAGCAGGTAGTGTAAGCTACAATCAAGCCAGTTCCATAAGTCTCACAGAATACTCAGTAACATGTTATTGATTTAAGGTTTCTGTTTATTTTGAACAAATGGAAGCAAAGATGGATTCTTAGTAGCAGCATTTTCCTGGGTCTGCTCTGTTTGCTGGCCACAAACAGACCCGGTCCCTTTAAGAGAACTTACTGATTCACTATGCAACTCTTTAAGAGAGTATATTTTAAAAGCTCTTATGGTTAAAAGATTATTAAAGATTCACAATAAAACAGATTCAGATAAAAAGAAAAACCTGTAAACGGGTTACAATGTGTGTAAAAGGTACACAGGCTTCAGAGAGAAAAGAAAGAAGATAGAAAAAGTCTTTAAAAAGAGAAATAGAGTAATAAAAATATAATAAGCCACGTAAAGGTGGAAAATAGACACAAAATCTGGATTATGGTTGTTATTGTGTTTTCTTTTAATTTTTTAACTGTTAATGAGCTAACTACAGAAAGACAATCAATTGCAAATACAAAAGCTACTAAGTTAAACAAGAATATATATTTTAAAGGTATTTTGATTTTGAAATTTGTGTCTAAGGATTTACTGCTTTGGAAGAGTTTTGCTTTTGTTTCCACAAAAGATAAGAACCTTTGGATTGTTTCCAGGTTCTTATGGTTTCATCAACCAAGACCCCCTGAAAAAAATCTCTGATAGAAAAAAATGTTCATGTCAGCTTCAGTGCTACAGATTATGATCCAGTCTCAAGAACCCGCAAGATTTTCAACGCCCCTTAATCAGCAAGAAATAGTAATGAAAAACAACGCCCAAATTCCCAAAATATTGTTTATAAATGTTTGTTTTCATTATAAACGGTTAATGGTCATAATTAATCTCTTTGTAAGAAGAAAAGGGGGATATGGTATATGAATAATTTTTAAAAACTTAGATTATTGAATTTACTTAGATCAAGAAATCAGCTGTTAATCTCAAAATGTTTTAGAATGGTACGATTTTGGTTTATTGATACAAATTTAAGGTCAATTCTCTCTCTTATGCTGTATGTATTTTTCTACTCTTGTTTAAGATATGATGTTTATATAACAGGTTTAAAATTGTAATGTATAATTAAGAGATGCATGTTAGTTAGATTTTTAGGTATACAAAGATATATTTCAGTTAGATATGTAATCTTCAAAGACTTCTAAGACCTACAAAATATGACATTTAAAATATTTTAAGAACTTAGACTTTTCTGGAGAGTGAGACAGATTTGCTCCTGGCAGCACCAATCAAGAGAAAAATGGGCATCAAAGAAATTCCATATGGAGTCTACTCTCTTTGTGGCAATGGTTAGCCACTGGAGAAGACTACTTGACAGTATGATGTTTAAAGTGGACATGCAGGTTCCATAGGAAGGTAACCTTTGAACTTTGGCTGAACAAGCCGAGATGGTCATTCAGGTTCCTGCTTTGCAGAGAAAACTGTCAGACATTCTTCAGGACTCGAGGAGAAACAACTGATAAACTGTACCAGAATGGGCAGAACAGATTTCCTGCTTCACTGAAATAAAAAGAGACTCTGGGCCTGTAGGCTAAATATGGATGCCCCAACTTTATAAAGGAACTTTGGGTGACTGTCCAGGCAGATAGATGTCATCTCTGTTTTCTGGATTTAGGAAGTTGCTTGCACTTCCAGTTTACTTAGGTAAATGTATCCTTCTGTGGTCTTTGATGTAGTTAAAGATTAGATAGTCATAGGTATAGTTTTCTTGGTTATTTTAAGGTATATATGAAACTTTAGATTCATAAAGATAAGGTTGATAAGAATATTTTCTTTAAGTTTGCTAAATACAAATAGGCTATATGTTGTAACTGTAATTCTTGCTTGATAGCTATTTTGTTATATGTAATTTTGCCTTGTTAAAATTAAAGCCTTCCTTTTTTATTAGACAGAAATGTGGAAGTGATGTGGGACTGTCTTTCTGTATGCTGTGAATAGCAATTTTTAAATAAAGGAGCTGTTTTGGCCCATGACAGGCACCATGGGAAAAGTAGGAAGAGGAATCAGAGTAGGTAGGAGGAGCAGGGCGGAGTCAGACAGACTGAGTCAGAAGTCCAAAGAAGCAGCATGTAAGGAGCACAGGTGAGCCACAGGCCACGTGGCCGACAGATTAATAGAAATGGGTTAATTTAAGATGTAAGAGCAAGCTAGCAATGTGCCTGAGCCATAGGCCAAACAGCATGAAGTTAATATAAGTGTCTGAGTCATTTTGGGGGCCTGAGCAAGCGGGCGGCTAAAAGGTCTGAGACTACAGATACGTGGTCTGGGCCTCTGGCCGCTCTGGACCAAAGAAACCACAATGTAACAAAAACTATTTGAGTGTTTTACTATAACAGATCAGAAGCTGGGTTAATTTCAGCTTCATCTTGACAGATGGGTAGAAGCTGCATTGGACTTCCTGTTTGGTAAAACTGTGAATTCCACAGAGACAAAATAAACCAGAAATCAAATGGGCCTATCGCAAAGAGAACAGGTATCAGTTTTAAAATTTTACCCTAGTGACTGTGACCGTCTATTATGCAGTAGAGACAGGACACATGCCCTGTCTTCTAGTGGATTTGGGTAAATAACTACCCTTAGTGTCTTCATAAATGGAGGAATGATATGTCTTATCAGGTTTGTTGGAGAACTGAATGAATTTTTTTTTAAGTACCTACAACCATGTTTGACATAAAGTACTTAACATATATTGGTAAATACCTGTGTCTTTTGGCTCCTACTCATTATAGCCAGTCTTTCAACTATTTCCTGCAACTCTGTGAGAAAGTGTCATGTTTTGTCCACTTTAATTCCCCGAACATCAGCTCTTTTTTCTCCTTCTTTTCTTCACAATTGTAGCAAATGCTGACCCTATTGCTCTCATTTTTTGTATCCTGTTCGCTTTACTTTTTCCTCACTCCAACACCAAAGTATCAAGAATTCCAGGGAGATTCTGTTTTGTAACTTTCAGACTGCGTTCTGTCTCTGCTAGCCAAGCCACTAGCTTGGTCCTGAATTATCAGAATGGTTTCCTATTCTTCTGCTTCTACTGTTTGCAATAATACATTCTCAGATTCAGCTGGTCTACTTCAGTCTTGTCAGCATGATTTGAGAAGTGTGTGTGTGTGTGTGTGTGTGTGTGTGTGTGTGTGTGTGTGTGTGTGAGTGTGTGTGTGTGTGTGTGTGTGTGTGTGCGCGCGCGCGCGCGCGCGCGCGCGCGCATTCGCGTGAGTGCTGCCCCTGCCTCTCTTTTCATATACCTGTGTTTATGCCTTTGATGCTATGATCTATCATTATTCTCTTCAGCCCTTCTCTCTAATCCCTACACTGTCTTGTGGCTCCTGGAGTCGAGGGGGTGCTGGATCCCTGTTTTTCTTGCCTGGAATGTTCTCTCTTGTCACTGTCCTTAACCTGCTCTCTCTTATCTGAGAAGCCTTTATTCTGATGCCTCTTTCCAGTGAGATCCTCTTTAGCTGCCCCCATCTAAGTCTCTACCTCTGTCCTGCTTTGCCTATCTACAGGTAGAACATAAGCTTAAGTGGGGCTGAGGCTTTGTTCTTTGCTATCCCCTAGCACTAAAGCAGTGCTTATGAAATCACAGGGTTTTAATCAACATTTACTAAATAGATAGCCTGCTGCCTTCATAGTTTAGAGGTGAGAATACTTAGCCTCAAGGAGCTAATGTAATCTGTACTGTTGGGCACTCATGGAAGTTCAAAGGCATTAGGGCATCACTGGACAAGTAGATGATAATTTCAAAATCTTCTCTAATTTCTGGTCTTAAGCAGGAAATGTGTACTCTTACCCACTCTCAACACTGTACTGCTTCTAAAGAGAGGGGAAGAATGTTATAGGATAAATAATGTCCTCCAGAATTATGTTGAAATTCCAGCTCATAATCGCATGTATTTGGAGACAGGGCCTTTAAGTAGGTAATTAAGGAGCACCATATAACTGTGAGGCCCTTATCTAACAGGATTGCCATCCTGGTAAGAAGAAGAATAGGCACCAGGCTGGGCAGGCACAGAGGAAAGACTCAGTGAGAACGTCCTCAGCTGTCTATACAGAGACAGGCCTTAGGAGCAATCAATCTGGACTGGGGACTTTCTAGCTTCTAGCAATGTGAGAAAAACACATTTTAAGCCATCCATTCTGAGATGTTTGTTCCTGGTGGTCCTAGAAGTCTAAGAAAGGTGGGCAGTACATTTCAATTCGTTCTGTGTTTATGTATGCCTGAAACAAGATGGAAGACTTAGAAAAAAATGTAATTTTGTATTTCCGTGATTTGAAAAAGTCACTTTGCCTGTAGTGGATCCGGTGGGAAGAGTGGGATGGTACAGAGCAAAGGTGTACTCACTGGAAACGCAAAGGCTTGTTAGGGAACCTAACCTATAAGTGGTTCCTCTCACTGTATCACAGATATCTTCTTCAGGCCTGACTTGGGAAGTGGGGAATCGACTATGAAACCCAAAAGTCTCTCCTACACATCCACATGGACCGAGTTTGTGACTCACAGCCACCATCGTCTCAAATGCAAAGTGGCAGACTGAGGGCTCCTTTCCAGGGTGCCTATAATGCAGTCAATATGGGATAGCTTTTGAAAAGGGGCTATTTATTGTTTTAACAGCTGTATGTCTACTTTCATGGATTAAAAAACAATCTACCTGTATCCACAAATGACTTATAGGGGTAGGAAAGCGTAGCTGTAAAATTCTCAACTTAAAAAAAAAAAAAAAACCTCCAGATTTTCCAAATGTGTCTCCAGACCACAGCATTTTTTCCATTTTAACTTACTCCTTATTCATGAAAGGTTGAGAAAACCAGCACCAGTCCCAGCAGCCAGTTAGACTGGGATTTTAGTCAAAGGTGTCTGTGTTATGGCAATCCCAGACAGAAGGTGTCTTTTTGGGTATCAGTTCTCTAGAAAGAGCTAGTTCATGTATGCCTCAGAATTCGCTGCAACTTCTCATTTAATTTCCTTTAAGGCATTCATCTTCAAAGAGAGATTTTCTTTGAAGGGCTGCTGATGACTTTGCTATGCTAAGCTCTGTGGGTTATTTGTTTGTGGATTGTACATAAACTGCTAACATTACCATGATGCAATTACTAGTAAGTAATCATCTGATTGCCATAAACACGTCTCTCTCAAAATATTACAAATTAATATTCATGCTTTCCTTGAATCTACCATTCTGATCTAAAGCATACCTGTATTGTTTATCAAAAAGCGTGCACACACACCAGGCACACCACTGAAAGGAAGAAAAATTGTTCAGTTCTCCATCTGAAGGCAGGGAATTCCCTTTTGACTGTAGCATTAGTTACTTTGAAAGAGGCTCCTCATGTTACCGTATAGTCACCCAAAATAAAATGTAAGTGATTCCAGGTAGAATATCTCCACACTCTTGGAGTGACATTTATTCAAAAAGCCATTCTACTCATTCAACCCTGGCAGCTGAGAAATCATGCAACAACATGATCATATGAAACTGTCACATAAAATGGTAGTTGTGGATATATTTCTAAGCTGATGGCTTAGTTCCTGCTAAGGGAACATCCTAGTATCCCACTATGAATAAATAAATACAAATGCTCATTCCCAAGCTTCCCATCAACCTAAAGAAGGCAACCCTCAAACAGGCTCTGGTTTTGAAGCACAAGATTCATGAAAGTAGTAAGACAAATGGAAGTCAGGACCAGAGAAACAAAACTGGAGTATGATAGTATATTCACAAACTGTGGACGTTAATGGATAAAGTTAATTGTCCATAAAATTTCTAAGTACAAGCCAGATGTAGTGGTACACGTTTTTAATCCCAACATTCGAGAGACAGAGGCAGGTGAATTTCTGTGACTTTGAAACCAGGTCTACACAGTGAGTTCCAGGACAGCCATAGAAACCATGTTAAGCCAACCAACCAACCAACCAACCAACCAACCAACCAAAAAATATTTCAAAGTATAATGATAATATTCTTTTCTGATAATCCAATAGGTAATATCAAAAAATATCTTAAGATGGAGCTAGAGAAATTGCTCAATTGCTAAGAGTGTCTACTATTCTTGTAGAATGACTTGAGGTCAGTTCTTAGCACCTACATTTGGTGGCTCTTAAACACCTATAACTCTAGTTCTAGGGAAACCAATGCCCTTTTCTATGTTATATACATATATACACTCATGTCCACCCCCCATACATCCATACCCATCCACCCTTCCACACCCACACCCATACATGTATACAGAAGTTAAAAATATAATAAAAAGACATATAACTATACTTTCTATCATCTATCTATATATCTGTATCTCTATCTATCACCTATACATCTAAAAAGATGTATATATACATTTGTGTATAGTAGTTGTTTTGGTAAATGATTAGCAACTGATTGTCTTAAATGGATAGAAACCCAAATTATTTCAATGTCTGCAATATAGCCATCCTAGGACTGATTCCAAGCTACCAGCATACTCACAACTAAATGCAAATCTGAGAAAGAGGGTACACACTTTTGCAAGTTAGTACTAGATATTTTTAGTACATTGCAGTGAGACTTGTAAAAGGCATGCTTAGTTTAGGAAAGCATTTTCAAAGAGTCACATATATTTGAAAGAAACAGATTTGTAATAAAATATATATTGTTATGATAATTTCATGAGGAACAATGGACTATGGAGGAATGGAAGTTCTTGGTTCAGTATTACTTTTGATGAACCCTTATGATGTCCACCGGTTCTCTATGATGGTGACAAAACTATGAGAGGGCCATGAGATTTGGGGACTGAGAGACCTGGGTTTGAACGTGAGTTCTATCATATGAGTCCATGGAGAAGCTTAGTGCCTCTCAGGCTCAGTTTCTTCCTAAGTGAGTGAGATGCTGGAAGTCGGGCATAAGAAAGCACATCGTGTCCATGGTGGTGCTTGGCATATGGTGGTCACTGAATGTTACTTGGATCTGTCTTACTTGTGTCTTATAAGAAATATTATAATACATCATATCTTGTGTTCTCTTTTAATGTCTAAATCTCTGAAAGTTTTTCTCCAATCATGTACATTTAGCCAAGTAAGAGAACCTAAAATACCTGATGTTTAAGAAACATTTGATAAATATTTCTTAAATGAATTGATACATGAATTTTAAATTATCTCTTGGACAATCTCCAAGCTAAAAAAATCACAAAAAAGATACCTTTCACCAGGCTATCAAAATACTATCCAGTAAATTACAAAGTACTGCCAATTTTTACCTCCTGAATATTTTATTTACCATGCCCCCCTGTCTTTATCTAGGATTCTTCTGTTGGTTTATGGCATTTCCCCCCCTAATCAGTTTTCTGTTTCTTATCTTGAAAACCTCAGAACTATCCTAAATAAATCTGTTTCCAATCAGACATTCTACATTCTTTAAGTTCAAAAGTTTTCTTTTATTAGGTTTTTTCCCCCCAAAGGCCAATAAAGGTCTACATACAAGATGCTCAAGGAATGTGTATTCAAATGTGTAATGAGTTAGCTACTTTGGGACAAAGCAATTGACCTAGTTTTCCGTATTTTGAAATTACTTTCCAAAATATTGTTCCTATACTTCCCTTATATTCTGTTATCCTTGGTAATTTTAAAGTCCAGGCTAAAGCCCTTTCCATGCTTGGTGTCAAATACTTCAGGAGTATTTTGTGTCTAAACATTATGAGGCCCCACTCCTACTGTGGTAAGAGAGCCTGTGCTGTCCTTCCTTCCTCTTACTGTTCATTTTCTGTATCACCACATCTCATGATGTTGGCTGCTTATTTCCCTTCGGCCTTCTTTCAAGAGCATAATCAACTTGCAACTTCTTAACTCATTGGAGGTTTGTCCAAGCTCTACAAAACCATAGTTGATTAAACAGATTTGGCATGACCCCTATAAGGAGTGGATTTTCCTTGACCTGGATAAAAGTCAATACAGAAGCACAGTATTCAAATGCAGTCATCTACTCCACAACAGCCTTAAGGCCAATGATGGACTCCATATACATCCGTGGTTATTACACACTCCTGTAGTGGCAGGAAAATAGTACTCTATGGTATTCATACATGACAAAATCTCTTAACAATACGTTTCTTCAGACCAATACCCATCATACATTCATTAAGCATGATTGATGACTGATGGCCTATCCATTGCGTATCTCCGAGTAGTTACTTAAATGATGCTATGAAGAAAGCAAAATTTCTAGTGCAAAAAGAATAAGAAATGATATTGTTCTAGCATATTTGACAATGGCTGATTTCTTTCAAATGTTCAGTGTCCAGAACTGTTACAATTAGGAATACTACAGTTGATTTTACTCATACACATATACAGATGCAACCCCAAACACATTGTTCCTATGACTTTTACATTTATTGTTAATCAAAGAACTTGACTTTTGTGTCTCAAACTTCAAGGAGATTCCTTACAGACTAAAACACTTGAACACCTAGGATTTGAATTTGCTCTCCACTTAAATAATCTTATTTAAAAAGCTTAACTTCTTCAAGCCTCAGTTTCTCATCTCACGTCTTCCCTGTAAATAAATGGAGGGCTTTAGTGGAGGGAATACATTGATCTTCTATCCCAGGGCCAGCCTGCCATTTAGGTGGCACTTAGAAACAAGCAGAATTTTCTGCCTTTTCTGTGAATGGTAGCTGTTCTGCCTTTATAGCCAAGTCTTTTCTTTAGTTATATCTACTTCAGGTATTCAGCAACTCATCATATGTTTCATAACAAGTAGACTGACATGTGGTATATTCCTTATGACTGAGCATGTGTGTCCTTGTTTTGACTCACATGCTGTCTCTCCTCAATGGGACATCAGAAACTGCATTTTATTTGGTGTAATAGTACTGCTCAAAATTTAGTCAACAAATAGATCAATCCATTTTCTTTTATACAGACACTTTAGAATACATATAATGAGTACAATATTTTGTTGGTGTCAAACTCTTGGTTGATATAAACCAGCTGGGAAAGGGTTAACATTTTCATCCCTGAACTTTTAAATAAATAATGAATGAATAAATACCCTGGTGCTGGAAACCTAGCTCAGTTGGTACAGTGCTTGCTTAGCATTGCATTAAGTGTGGATTCAATTTCCAGCACCACACAAACCCAACATGGCAGTGTATACCTTTAATCCCAGATCTCAAGATTTGAAGACAGGAGAATGAGAAGCAGAATTTTGAGGTCAGAATATACTATGGTACAGGAGACCTTCCTCAAAAGCAAAATGAGACAAATAAAAGCCTTCATTCTAGAACTCTCTCATCTGGGTTGGATCAGATATGCACAGAATTTCTTGCAACTATTTAATTCTTTTATTGACACATTACAAATATACATATTTATGAGGTTCGTATGCTATGTTGATGTGAGCACACTTTACGCAATGATAAATTTGGCTATACATATCTACTTCTTTAAACATTCATCATTTCTTTGTCATCAAAACATTCAAAGTCATTTCTTCTGGCTTTGTTTGACCTGTACATACATTACTGTTATCTACAGGTGACATTAAATCCACTGGATCAGCAGTACTCACTCTTTTTGTCTAACCACAACTCCCTCAGAATCTATCAACTAACCTTTACCCATCTCTCTGACATCCTTCCAGCCTCTACTAATTCTGTTTCTAAGAACTGGTGTATTGCGAACTAGAGAACATTCTGCTTACTTTTACTTCTGCAGTTTCATCTCTGGGTGGAATATTGCTTAATTACAACACAAATGATGCTACATAAAGAGAAGAATAAATTCTATGAGCAAAGCAAGTATAGTACCCATGATGCTGCTTGTCATCCCATATGTGGTTTGTTTCTGTCTTTGGGATAAAAGTTCTGCTGTGAAGGAAATTGTTTTGCGGTTCGAGAATCTGCACATTAGTCACCAAAAATAAAGATAAAAATGAAACAACAAAACAAAACAAAAGCCAAAAAAATTAAAAAATAAAAAACCATGGATTTCCTAACTATTTGCCAACTCAAAACAACACGCTCAGCAGGGACTGTGGAGACAGACACCTTCCTCTCCTTTAGCTTGATATTTTCTCCACCAGACACATCATTGTAGGGTCTCAGATCCAATATATTGCAGGAATAATTTGGCCCTACCAGCTGGATTGGGGAGAAAGGGAAAGCTGGCATCTGTAGTATCTGCCAGTGATTATTCAAGGTATGGCAGGAACAGAGCTTTCTGTACGCAAGCCAAATGAAATTATTAAGGTTAACCTTCTCACTCAGCACTTAATAGGTAATCAATTTTCACTCCCAACAGTGGAGGGGAAAAATCAAGGCGGGAATGATAATGCTGCCTGCTTACATTTGTGATGGGCTGTTGAGTGCGCCAAATGATTTTACATGTATTATTTCATTTAGTTTTCGCAGTAACATAAAATTGGCAGAGCGCACATGCATGCATGCCATGCATTAATTCTGCACCACTTATTTAACAAGTATTTTGGATCCATTTACCATATACCAGACTGTACGGTAGGCTTTGGGGACAGAGTGGTGGTGAAATAGACAAGTGTCTATTATCTAGTTTTTAGCCGGGTGGAGAGGGATGCATCATTATGTGACCCAAGGTCACAGGAGGAAAAGCTGATTGAAACCTAGGAGTGTTGTCCCAACCTTGATCCTGATTACAGGGCCATTGTAAGTAGAGATTATTCTACCTTATTATGCTCAGCTTCAGTACAAAGCCCCCCTCTCACTGATCTATCAAGCACAGCAAATCTGCTGTGGTTACCCTTCTGATTCATTTAAGTACACCATGGATAGTTTTATAATCTTTAGAAGAGCTCTCTAACTCTCTGCAGAGGTTTATTGTGATAATGCCAGTAATGCCTTGTATGACTAGACATATCACTACAGCTTTCTCCTACTGATTCCAGGAAGCACGGGACAAATCCCCATTGTTTACACATCTTTTCTTTCTTTTTTTTTTTAAACTACACCTTTCAACATTAAAATTTCAATGAAAGTTTTCAGCATGCCTTTTCAAAGTTACAGTCATCTCTTCACTCTCAGGCTTGGGGATTTGTACACAAAGCCAGGATGTCTATGATATACATTGCCTCTACACAGAGGTCGACAACATTGGACTGGATTTATCTTTGAATGGGAAAAGGGAAAGAAAGCAAATGATTGAAAAATAGCCATATTTTATTATATAGAAGTAGTTTAATGATGCTACAGAAGAACCAGTCTATAGCAGTGCCTGGTAGCTAAAGTTGAAGTTTTTATTGAAATTTGTGGTGATATACTTTATATTTAATAAAACCAGCCTGGAATATCAGAGAGAGGAAACAGATAACAGTCAATTCTCACCAAGCCAACTTCTCAGGGTAAAAGCTATTTTCATGAATCCTCAACCTGGCTCATCCTTCTACAGAATACCTCAACATCTGCCTACGCCTGCCTTAAGTATCTTTTTCATCTTCTTCACTCAGTTGTTTCACTTCCAGGTTCAACTCTGCATCACAATCCTAGAGTTAGGATTAAAGGTGTGAACCACTACTGTTTGGTTGTCTGAACTCACAGAAATATAGAAAGATCTCTGTCTCCTGAGTCATGGGATTAAAGGTGTAGGTCACCACTGGGTCATTCCTATGCTGGGATTAAAGGCATGAGCTACCACTCCCTCTGACTCTCAGTGTTTTACTGTGGGTGATTCTGTTCCAGGCTGCTTTTATTAAATATAAAATATATCACCACAGGAATGTGTGCCTATGGTGGAAAAAACAAATGCAGATGAGTTTGAACCTAATGTTCAACCCAGGAGAGTGGCTGGGTCTTATTCACAGTTGCCTGGGCATCACCTAAAACATCAAGGTCAGCTATACAGAGTGACTCAAGGCTAGGGTAATAGAGAAAAAATTCAAAGTGATTCATGACATGGAAGCCCTATTTTATGGCTTGAGTTTGATAAGAAAATAAAATATGTGTAGTTTTTCTAACCAATTATTAAGTGTGAAAGATGAAATGTGCCAGCAGCTCAGAGCCAAGAGTGAAATAAAATGAGCCACAGAGTAACTTTACACGGACAATATCTGGAATCCTTTCTCATGATTCAAAACTTCTAGCCCTTGGGATTATTTCCTTTTACAGAGAATGAAAGTCACTTGTGCAAATGTTTATTAAGAGAAACATGCAATGCAATCTGTTGTACACATTACGAGATCTTACTGGCCTTCAGAAACATTTGTGGTCAATCCATTATTAAAAATATATTAATTGATTTTTTTCTGAGAAAAAGTATTACTATGTACCTTTGGATGTCCTGAAACTCTCTATGGAGGCTAGGTTAGCTTTGTACTCACAGAGATCCACTTGCCTCTACCTCTCGAGTGCTTGGATAAAAGTGTGTGCCACCACACCAGGTTGTTTGTAATCGCACTTTATCCTTAAATGTTAGGCTCCAAGTGTCAGCCTCTTCCGCATACTTTCCATAGGCTTATCTCAGCCTCATCATTGAACAAATTTCTATGTGAACTCCCGATTGACTATGCCTTGCTTTGAGTTCTACTTTATCCTTTCTCCTTAATTCAGTTCTCTCAAGATTTTCTCAAGCAGTTTAAAGATGGTTATTAATCATGTTTGTATTATTACACTAAAGAGTTAATTCTCAGAACTCATATATGCAAAGGTTGATTATCCCAATCTAAAAATCCCAGATCTAAAATTCTGAAACATTTGGAGCACTTATGTGATGCTGTATATGGAAAATTCTATATCTGACCTCATGTGATGAGTGGTAGTCAATGCATATGCCAATGTCATGTTCTCCTGTAGCATAGATGAATTTTATGTTTAGATTTGCATCCAGATCCCCAAATATCTATGAAAAGAAAAAAAAATCTAAAATCTCCAAACCTTTCCTAGATCCAAGATGTCTAGATAATGGACAATAAGCTCCTTTATTCTTTTGTGTGAGAAGCACTTATTAGATGTCATATTTCCCTCCTCTTATAAAACTTGTTTGTGGTCTCTTGTAATTACAGCCTCATTGTGGATTTCCTTGCAGCTCATTGGATGCTGCTTCTCAGTCTTTTGGTAGATTTTCTTTATGTCTTTGCTTGTGTATTACTCTTTCAGTAGACAGCCCACCTGCTGGTGCTCATTCCAAGGCCATAGCAGTCTTACAGCTTCAGCATCTGTGAGCTAGTGTTCTCCGAATCTACCATGTCAGTAGTTAACTTGCTCCCTAACACCTTGGCTTAAACATCTATCTTCTTGGTGTCTTCCCTTGGTTAACAAGTAGACATCTGAAATGTTGAATGTTATAAGTGAACTGCTCAGCGAGCTGTTCCTCTGTTGTTCTCATGGTCAGTGGCCATTTTTAGCCATACAGATGAAAATCAGTAGAGAAATATTTGACTGTCCTTTTTTCTCATTACACATTTGATACGATCTATAAACCTTTGTAGTCTACTCAAAATACATACAAATGAAAATGCCTTGCTATTTCATTTCTTTCCTGCAGGAGTGTATTAGCCACCTTTATCTCTGGACTGGGTCTTTGCAATGCTTAACTGCCCTTGCTCTGTCTACCTTCCCCTCCATACTGTATTCCCAAGGCAGTTAAAGGACCTGCTAGCATGTAAAGAAAGCAGAGACTGGTGGTGCAGTTCCCTTGTACCACCTACACTACAGCCCCTGTGATTCCAAGCTACCAGGAGACAGAAGCAGGAGAATCAGAAGGCATCATTTTCCTAGTCTACTAAGTGTGCTTATATTAGATGGAATAGATTTTAATTCAAACCTTATTAAAAGGATCAGAGAAATTAGTGATATAGTGATAAGAGG
Organism: Phyllotis vaccarum; assembly: GCA_033318265.1. Classification (NCBI taxonomy): domain Eukaryota; kingdom Metazoa; phylum Chordata; class Mammalia; order Rodentia; family Cricetidae; genus Phyllotis; species Phyllotis vaccarum. The sequence goes on from JARWLC010000006.1 coordinate 51,739,580, forward strand.
ATAGATCCAATGGAAGAAATAATAAGCACATATGAACCTAGTCTTGGAACATTCGGTTATATAAAGTAATGATTTTGTTCTAGGTTCATTATGTCAATGAATCCCTCCAAATTGCACATGTGTAAAATTGACTTATATTCTCATTGGTTCTCTTTTTCAAATGGATGACATGATATTTTTGATAGTTATTTGATAGATTAGCAGCTCTATGGAAGCAGGTTGTGTGTGTGTGTATACATTTGAAGGTATATGCATCTATACATATGTGTATATGCATGTTTGTATATATGTATGAAGGTATTGCATTTCTATGCCTGTGTGTTTATGTGTGGTGTGATGTGGTGTCTCTGTGTGTGTGTGTCTGTGTGTTTGTGTGTGTGTCCTTTGTTCATTGTCTGGTGACTCACTGGTTTTCAATGAGTAGTTGCTAAGTGAATGAAGAAATAAATGTGGTTTAGACTATACTCTGTTTTTTCAGTCCTTACTCTGCCTGACCTGGAGCCCCTGTTTCCTGTCTTGTACAAAACTCCAGGAATGGCTGCCTTCTGCAAGTGGTTATGCTTTGCTCCTGAGATGCCAACTATGCTGGAAGCTGTGTGTTTGAGTGGACTGGATTGTGAGGTCACATAGCCATGCACACCCTGGCTTATGCTGACTTCTTTAGAGGGTTTTGTAAAGAGCTTCTTCAATGGCAGGCCTTATCTTCCTGCTCTTTTCAGTGGATTCAAAAGCAGCTCAGAGCCAGGTCAGAAGGGTGTGGGATAAATACGCTCCAATGCCATTCAGTCTTTGGGCCACCTGAGCTGAAAATCTTTTCTCTACGAGGAAGAATAAATCGACGGTGCTTTCAGGCCTTTTGAGTCAAAGTACAGACCACATAGAGGTCGATTTTTTTTAAAGTGTCATAGAATCTACATCTGGGTTTTGTCAAGTCACTCCAACAGTTATCACTGAACTGAACAGGCCAGATAGGGCAGAAAGGGAGGTGGACAGGGTTGGTGTGGCAGGAGCTCAGTGAGGGATCTGTTTCTGCTACTTGGAAGGAGAGTGAGCCTCGCTTGCACATTTTTCTCTAGGACATCCTGGTTTATTAAAGAAAAAACAGCATCCTGAGAATGTCTTCCTTTTTATTATATATATATATTTCTCCTTTTCTTTGCTCCTTTCTCTTCTCATCAGAAGATGGCAGCAGAGGTCGCTCTGCTCTGCTCGCTGCTGTGGCTTCATCTACCATCTGTCCAGCAACACACAAATGCTCCCCAGTGAATAAAGGCAGGGCAAAGGCAAAGTCCTTTCCAAAAACATATCGATTCCATCCGAGGAAAATAAATTCACAAACTACCACTGCATTCATCAGTTCATTCTGGGCAAGGTGATACAGAAGTTGTGCACAAGTAAACTCCCAATAGCGGGCATCCTCAAGTGTGTCTTCTGTATGCGACAAACTGTAAGGCTCACAAGAGAGAGAGGTTCTGCCAGGACTGACAGCTGCACTCCAAGTATCCCAGCTTAACCCTCTGCCCTGTGTGGAGCCAGGCCTCCACACCCATGCAACCCATATAGTGTAAGTCGCCTGATGGGGCTCTGCTTCCATCTGACTTCCTGTCTTGGTTATTATCCTGGTTCTGAAGCTGAGGAACATATTCTTCTCCCCACTCCCCAGTTTTACCATTTATATCTGTTTGGGGAGATAGATATTTTTGGGTCTAATATTTTCTCTAACATGGGAGGAAAGAGAATCATCTTGAATTTTTGTTTGTGTCTCCTCTGTCCTTTCATTTCCATGTGTATTGTTTTAAAAAGAAATTATTATGCAATTAGCTTGCATAATAATTACTATGCAAAATAGCTTGATATTCATTCACATGCTTGTAAAAAGCCCTCTTGACAAATTAGTATCATTTTAGCTCCAGCAGAATATCTGATGGAAATTGGTTTTAAAACTGGGAGTTAGACCACATATCAGAACAAAGGAAGGTTCTAAGTTTGCCCAATTCTGGATCTCAGTGATCTCTGTACTCTAGCCAACTTCTATGTGTTCTTTTCCTCAATATTTTAAGGAGAAAAGTCTCCTGAAAGTATTGTATTTCCTTCCTAGTCCCACTGAACAGAACTGTGATACATGACTATTCCTAAGACAACATCCAGTATTATAGGCATAGTTTTACCTGGATGAACTTATGAACCTTACTCTACTTTTAGGTCTATTTTCCTTGGGCATGCTGCTGCTACTATCTCAACAATATTAGGTTCCTTTTAGTAAGCAAAACAAAGTCTAACTCCACTCAGAAATGAAAGGATGTAGCAGTAGACAAAACTTGGTTCCATGGATCTTCTCTTCATTTTGCCTGGAAGGGGAGATGGCCTGTGTTATCACACCAGTGATTTCTGTGAGTGATAGTTTTCTTATGGGTCAAGGGTTAGAAGAAGATTGAAACACTGGTGACAAGGGGATTCCGGTAAGTGATATATGGATGGATTTGGTAGGTGGAATGTGAATTTATCTGGGCCTAAATGTGTACTATATTGACAGAAAACTACTGAAGATGTATTCAGTGAGGAGGCTACACTGTGTGTGTGTGTGTGTGTGTGTGTGTGAGAGAGAGAGAGAGAGAGAGAGAGAGAGAGAGAGAGAGAGAGAGAGAGAGAGAGAGAGAGAGAGAGAGAGAACGTGAGCATTTGGAACAATGTCATGAAAAAGGAATTCCTCCTTCCTATGAAGATCCCACAAGGTGGAATAAATTAGACAAGGACTACATTTTAATCACAGGCTGATAAACTGATACATATTGTGTTGTATCACGACTTTTAGGACTTTAGAGAGAATATGTATAAGTGAGTCCTTAGTTTTACAGGAACTACTTGTAAAGTAGAAGCATGATATTACTATTGCATTTACTAAGAAATTACGCAGGAGTGAAAGTGTATTGTTGATTATGATCCAACAGTATTATGGGCTATGCTTTGTTATCTGTTGTCTCTTCAGTACCTTAAGCACCATGCCCTTTCTATGTTCATCTCTCTTCCATAGCTGATAAGACTATCTTGGGAGATCATTTTTATTATTTTGAAGTTCTAGGTTGGAGTTTTCCAATGAAAGAAACTCACACACACTTTCTTAGCCAGAATGCAGGAATGGGATTCTACAGTTCCTGTCTAAATAAGGAGGAATTTATAAGAACTTAGCAGTAAGCCCTGGATAAATATTCTCTTTTCTGTCATAGATGGAAAAAGAAGGTAAGAAATACCAGAGGAAGTTGAGAATTCTGGATGTTTCCCAGCCAGCACCTTCAGTCTGGGGTGCTTCAAGCTGACTTTTTCTGTTGCATGAGTTCCTTTTCTGTTGCTGTGATCAAACACTATGACCAAGGAAACTTGTAGAAGAGTTTGTTTGGGCTTATTATTCCAGAACATCAGAGTCCACCAAACCAGCAAACAGGCAACAGACGTGACAACATGAGTAGTTCACATTCTGAATTGTAAACAGGAAGCAGAGAAAGAAAACTTGAATGGTATGAGTCTTCACCAGTGATGTACTTCCTCCAACTAGACTATGCCACCTAAACCTTCACAAATAGTTCAGCAGTGGGACATTATCACTCAAATTGCCACATTTGTTGGGTCTTCTTTACCTCTTCCAACAGTATAGCAGTTGGGGAACCTGCTGCTCTCTATGTGAACACTCTTGGTGTCTGGAATACATACAATGGTTTCTTTTTTCTGATATAATTTTGGCATATGTAAACGTTCATAAAATTGTAATTACTGTATCTATGAGCATGGTTAGCTTGTGTTTGTATGAGTGTGTGTGAGTGTGTGTGTGTACGTGTGTATACAAAACTGCAGATAAAACCTCTCTTATGACATTCTTTCCTCAATTGCTACTCAGCGCTTTTCTCAGTGTTTAATTACTCAGTTGTTAAAAGTTTATGTACTGTTTGTAGCCTATGCTGTTTTCTGTAGCTTACTCTTTAAGCTAAAGACGTGATTTTACTATATTTGCTTAAGGTTAAGGCTTTTTTGTTTTGACTTTTCAAGTGTGTGTTTATAGACACAGCCTCCTCGTTCTCTTTCAGTATTTCTTTTAATGATGTGATATCATTTATAAAATCACATTTCTCAGTGTGGGCATTCAAGTTGTTTCTCATATTCCCATTATAAGTAGTACTGCAGTGAATATTCATATAATAACTATTTTCATAGCTACATGAGGACTTAGAGGGGAAAATGTTACAAATTTAATTGTTATATCAGAAAACTTAAACATATCTCAATGTGCACATATTCCAAAACTGTCTGAAAAACACTGTAATTTGATTTTGAAAGATAGTTTGAATTTGACAACAGCTCTGATATAACAAATCCACACGAATCCTAAAAAAAAAACTAAGGAATAGGCTTTTGAGCTTGGCACCTGTCATCAAATTATGACTATATTTTGAACGAGACTAACGTTTGAGTGGATTCATTGCAGAAGGGCATTTGTCTTTCCCAAAGGCTAGATGGGCAACAGGACATACAGAATAATCTTTGCTCTGCCCTTAATTTATCTACATTTGTTCATTGGTATTTTTCCAGACACGCTTTCTCTGTCATTTCCCATAGTACAGCATATATATCCTACACTGGCCTCTCTGATTCTTGTGTTTACTTACATTAAGCTATTCCTGAGACAGTCCCTCCATAAAGGACTTTAGACTCTCCCAGATAATTTGGAAATAATCTGAATATCAAACCTAAAGAAGAAGACTTTACACTGGCCTGGATATTAGTTACTAGTGAGTGGAGCACAATACAGGCAAACCTAGAAGTCCCATCCCAACTCAGCAAACACCCTGAATATTACAAGAAAAAAAGACTCAGGAATCTCATGAGCAGATATGGTTTTTCTTGTTATGTACTTGTGGGCTTTTGGTAAAGTCTGGTTCCAAATAACCAGGCTATAAGATCTAGATTTGAATTTAAGGGAACTTTCCATTTAAATGAGTCAACTGGTAATTACTGAATGCTTACATCAGGCCAGAAAGTTTAGATAGATGATTTAAATTGACTTCCACCCAACCCTGTGAGACAATTGGCCATATTGCCTTTTACTGCAAACGAGAGAGCAAATAAGACAACATACAAAAGTCTGTCTGTCCAGCCAGCCATTTGTCACCGGAGATTTCTTGTCAAGTGTGTCTCCAGAGGATATGCATCCCTACTCATTGTACACTATGGGGACCCAACCATGGGAAACGATGAAGTAGACATAGAAACGATGGATAAATATAGAGTCAACATTAGAAGGTTATATTTGTTGTCATCTTTATTGGCTCAGTTAAGTAAGTACTGCCTTCCAAAACCAAATAACTCAACTTAAAAAAAAAAGTCTCTGTAATCATTTATGGATGCCAGAAATTCATGCCTGGGTATCTTATTTCTTGAAGCAGCGCTTCTCTATATACAGCACTATGGATATTTTAGGTCACATGAGTCTTTGACATGTGGTATGGGAACACATCCTGTGCATTGTAAGAAGTTTCCTGTCCCTCTAATATTTACTCATTATATGTTATAATACCTCCTCCAAGATGTAGCAAATGAAAGGCCTTCAAGGTGGGGGAGGTGTCTCAGATGGCTATCCAAGCATGAGGACCTGAGCTCAGATCCCAACAACCACATAGAAAAGCTAAGTGTGATGGCATGTACCATAAACAAGAGGATTCCAGGAGATTGTTGGTGAGTCTAGAGCAGTGGTCCTCAACCTTGCTAGTGCTATAACCCTTTAATACAGTTCCTCAAGTAGTCGTGATTCCCTATCCAGAAATTATTCCATTGCTACTTTATAGCTGTAATTTTGTTACTTTTAGAAATCATACTGTAAATATCTAATATGAAGGATATAACCCCCAAAGTGGTTGCTACCACAGGTTATGAATTGCTCATTTAGACAAACCAGTGAGCTCCAGGTTTAATGAAGACACTGTTTCAGAAAATTAGGTGGGGAAGTATTGAGGAAAACATCTCAACATTAGACTCTCTCTCTCTACTCATGCACACATGGGCAAGCACATCTGCACACACCCGTATACTATCACAATACACACACACACACACACACACACACGCACATGCACATACACACACTCACACACATGTCTCTAGACATTGTCTTTTTGAGAACTACTGAATGAAAACAGGTAAATCATGAGAGTATGAGAACTACGGGAGAACCTTCCTTTCCAAAAATCTATAAGTAAAATTTATAATGAGTTTTCATTAAGTTCTCACTACACATAAGTGTATATATCTAGATCAACTGGAGAGAAAAGGGCTATTTTCAGCATGATAGCTGGCAAAGTGAGCTCACATGTTTCTGCTTATACTTATCCTTTGCTGTCTCTTTAACTAGGATATGTTACTGATCCCAGGAGGAGGAAGAGAGACATGCAACCATGTAGTCTTTCTATACCAGAAGAGGCCACTCTTGAGCCTCCACATGTGTAAGCAGCCCTGCCAAGATTAGCCACGATCTCACAGGTGAACAGCTGAACTATGAGGACATTAGGTGGTAGTTCTTTGTCAATGAGATTTGTGGTCTATTCTTACTTATAATCTATTCTTTATTTAGGAAAGTCTTTAGCGAGCCTCCCAGAATATATGAGTCCACTCCTTCACAAAGTAAGAGACTAGTAGGAGGTAGGAAAGTTGGACCTCTCTGTATCTAAAACAAAATAAGGTGGTTGTGAGAATTGAAGACTGCTTTGGAGAAGAGAACCTGGAGGTTTGCCTGAGAGTATTGAACCTGGTAATGAGGTGGTGCCATTCTCAGAGTGGCTGAATTCATAAGGTTTACTGTTCTGTTTTGACACGTCTGAAAATGACCCAAACCACAAGTAAAAGTGAATGACACACACAGCTCTCACACACATGCATACACACAACAATCTAGCCTAATTGCCACACAAGTTTGTAAAGAGTTATCTCAAGTCTTGGCTTTCTTATAGCCCAGCCTGACCACATGTGCCCTCTGATACATTTCTTCCAGAACCTTGGCAGGTGCCAGTCATTTTGGTTACCCCCTATGATACTTAGCCTTGTATACACTTGGCCCCTAGCTTGGTTGGATACCCTGTAGACAGCCAAATTGCCATTTGGTGGATCAACCACTGTGCGAACAGTTTAGAGGTTCTTTGGCAATCACAGAAAAGTTTATGTATCTTTAATGATGTAAGGAGGAGACAGTATAGATACAAGAGGAAACTGAATGTTTTCAGGGACCCAGCAGAATCCACAGAGTGCTGTGGGACTATGCTTTTGTACACTATAAATATTTGTCACTGTACATATTGGTTTAATAAAGCAAATGCTGATTGGCCAAAAGCTATACAGACAGGAAATATAGGCAGGGTAACCAGACAAGGAGAATTCTGGGAGAGGAAAGGAAGAGCAGAACAGATGCCAGCCTACAGAGGAAGCAATGTGAGTAGGCTGCAGTGAGCAAAGGTACCAAGCCATGTGGCTAAAACATGGATGAGAATAAAGGGTTAGCTTAAGAATAAGAATTAGCAAGCAAGAAGCCTTAGTCATAATCCAAACAGGTTGTAATTAATATAAGCTCTGGTGTGATTATTTGGAACTAAATGGCTGAGAAACTGTCTGGGCAGGACACAGAAACTTCTGACTGCAATGGAGATCTGGTAGAAACCATGCCCACTCACATAGGAACTTAGTATTTTTATATAAATAATTTAGAGGCAGGCAAACCCAGTGTACTAGGAGAACTGGGTGAATCCAAGGGAAGATACAGTAACCCCACAAGGATTTACATTTAAAAAGTGAATACCTTGGTTGTAAATCAGGCCCTTTCAGCCACATGATTCTTGCATAGGTTGGGATAAAGCAGAGAGGTAAACATAGGTGAGAAGGAAATCTTTTTCTTGGAGAAGGGGACTGAAAGAAGACATGAAGAGGAGTGATGTCATTGCTTATCCCAGGAAATTGTGGGAACCTCTGGGCAGATGTCTGACTCCCAAGCAGATCTTCCTGGATGCAGGGCTCTCAATTACAGACAGATCAGTTCCTTTATTTGTCTGGTGCTCAGTGATTCTCTTTGTAAATTAAGGAGAATTCAATGCATGCTAAATGGTGGGAATGCATTTGTAGCTTAAATATGTGATATTTAACTATGATGGATTACCCAGGCTAACGAAAGGTTGACAAACCTCAGCCGTGCGTCGCACACTCTGAAATGAAATAGAAATCAATGAAGCAGCTAAATGCCCCCTTAAATGCCAGTCCCTTTCTCACTATAAACCCCCTTCTAATTCTTCCATGAAAATACATGGAAGGACTCTTCATTACATATTCATTTTCTGAATCCACTTTGCTCATTAGGTTGAAATAAGGGGTAGGTGAGGGTTTATTAGGGAGTAAGCATATCTGATAAGCATTAAATTACTTCTGATGGCTTTATGTATTTAACAGAGTTAGCAAATTAGCTTAGGCTTTGATTTAATGGAGCCGATGATGATGAGGGCTGTGGATTTAACCCTGCATTAAACAGAACACTGACCTCAGGAGCAAGGTGAGGGATGGAAGCACTGATGCTCGCTCCCCACTCAGGTCCTTGGAAGCATTTCTCTTGTTCTATTTCTAATTGCCTACAGATAGGTGACATTGCAATCATTGTGCCAACTCTGGTCCCTCTGAACTGAGCCTTTGTGTTTCAAGTGCCTGCTGAACAACGTGCCTTGGTCATCCCGTGGTTCACAACCAACAGGTCATGAGGCCTCTCGTTTACTCTTTCTTCCCTTGACCCATGAGATATCTCAGTTTTCATTTGTTCTATCACCCCCCCCCCCCCCCCCATGACTCAGACTTCAGATCTGCCTCTTAGGAAGGCTGTTCCATGCTGGGGTGGTTTGTTCCTAGGCTGTCCTCACCTGACACTGCCCCTTATTGTGTCACAGGGGAGAGTATACAACTCTGAGTTGTGTGTTGTGAATGAGAGGCTGTAGAAAAGACTCCCTGGGTCAACGTCAAGACGGGAGTAGAAGATGCTGATAATATGCACAGAATTTATGTACAGAGAACAGGAAAGGCCAGATGAGTGTGGGGATGAGCAGAGTTAGCCTCAGAGATTAAATACTGTTGGGTTTGATACAGAGAAATGAGTAAAGTGAACCAGGGTTAGAGATGACAGATTACAGGACAGGCCAGTGCTTTAGTTTTCCTTGGGTTCTTAACTCTGTAAAGATAGCTGAAACCTTTCTACTTCTGTTGGGGTATGCCTGGTTTAGGGTCAGATGTTGGTGTTGCTCTATGCTCAGCGCCCTACTAGTTCCTCTTGTGGGAGGGGATAAGAAGGTGTGGAGAGCAATGTCACAGTCTCCAGAAACTTGTTGAAATAAGCAACTCCAATTTATTGAGAGACAGGGAAAGCCTTAAATACCCTTCTCCCAGTCCTTCCTCCCAGCCAGGGAAAAAGGGCATTGATTTGCTGGTATCCATGGCTGTGGCATGGTGGTATCCGTGGCTGTGGCATGGTGGTCTCTGCTGGTATAGATCACCTTATATCAGGGCTCTGCCCCTGTTGTCAAGGCCCCAGGCAGATTCCTGGTTGGCTGATGAGGAAGTGCTAAGAACACATGTCTTAAGGTACCAGTTATAACTAGTTTGAATTGACCAAGGCCAGGCTTTTCTCCAGACCCTTAGAAGCCACTAGAGCCTATACATTCCACATACTTCCAATTATGTGTGTAGTTCACATGTCTTGCGTTTGGGGGAACACAGGAAAGGCAATCTTGTTTCCCGACCCTCTGGCTCAATACATGTCACATGGCAGATATGAGAGATTGTGGGTTAGATCTTAACCATCTCCCAGGAGCCCATGCATGAAAGACTTAGTCTCTAATAAGTATAGTAGTGAGCTGAAGTGGCGCTCCTGGAGGTGATTATATCATTAAGGTTATCAAATCATCAGCAGATTAATCCATTAGGGAAATGGTGAAATCGGCGGCGGCTTTGGTCTTGTTGGAAGAAGCAGGCCATTAGAAATGCCCTTAGAGAGTTTATCTTATCCCTCCATCTGTTTCTTTTTCTTTCTCTTCCTGACTGCTGTGAAGTGAGCTGCTTTGCTACCCTGCCAGCACAGGCCCAGGAACAGCAGATGCACGGGCTATGGACTAAAACCTCTTTCTTCCCTTAAGCTTTTAAGCTTTTTATTTACTTTTTGTAAAGTATGTTACCATCCCAATGGAAAGCTATCACTCACTATGTATCAAGGGTTTTGTAGGAAATGGACACATCTCAGGAGACTTTCTAATACAGGGAATATTTTTAGTGGGAAGAGCAAAGTTGAGGATCATCAAAAGCTCCAGCTCCAACAATGGCAGATGGTTCTCACCACTCACCTCCATTGAGGGGAGAAAGCATAAGGAAGCAGACTGTTTCCAGACACAAGTCAAAGCCAGCAGGAGAACCTCACCTAAACAAGAAAGGTGCCGACAATGGGTCCCATGCCTTCTTTCTTTTATTCCCTTCTCTCTACTCTCCTTTGTGCATCTTATTTGGCCCTATCTAACCGGAAATTAGCAAGCAAGGAGATGGGCCATGCAGCATGCAGATATAGGGTACAGTGCGGGCACAATGGACAAAGAACAAACTCTCTGGCAAGATTGGGAAACACAGAGGAAAACATAAAAACTCAAAGGATGCTTCTACCCTATGTAAATTTTTTATAATTAAATCTTCCTCAGTTTTCATCTCATGCAAGGGAGTTCCCATTTGTAATGTGTAAGAGCAAAGATAGAGTAGAAATGTGTGTGTGTGTGTGTGTATGAGTGTGTTTGTGTGTGTCTGTGTATGTGTCTGTGTGTGTATATGTGTGTCTGTATGTGTGTGTACGTGTGTGCATGTGTGTCTGTGTGTGTGTGTCTGTGTATGTTTCTGTGTGTGTCTGTGTGTGTATGTGTGTGTTTCTGTGTGTGTCTGTGTGTGCATCTTTGTGTGAGTCTGTGTGTGTGTCTGAGTGTGTGCCTGTGTGTGTTTATGTGTGTGCATGTGTGTGTATGTGTGAGTCTGCGTGTGTATATGTGTGTGTATGTGTGTGTATGAGTGTGTCTGTAAGTGTGTATATATATATGTGTGTGTCTCTGTGTGTGTATGTGTGTGTATGTATATCTGTGTATGTCTGTGTGTGTCTATGTGTGTGAGTTTGTGTGTGTATCTGTGTGTGTGTCTATGTGTGTGAGTTTGTGTGTGTATCTGTGTGTGTGTCTGTATGTGTCTGTGTATGTGTCTGTGTCTGTGTGTGTGTCTATGTGTGTGTGTCTGTGTGTGTCTCGGTGTATGTGTGTATGTATGAGTGTGTCTGAGTGTGTGTCTGTGTGTGTATGTGTGAGTCTGTTTGTGTATGTGTGTTTGTGTAGTGTGTGTATCTATGTGTGTTGTGTCTGTGTGTGCCTGTGTGTGTATGTGTGAGTCTGTTTTTGTATGTGTGTGTATGTATGTGTATCTATGTGTTTTTGTGTCTGTGTGTATATGTCTGTGTATGTGTATCTATGTGTATTGTGTCTGTGTGCGTCTGTGTGTGCATGTGTGTCTATGTATGTATGTGTCTGTGTGTATGTGTGTGTGTCTGTCTTTGTGTCTGTGTGTGTGTCTTTGTGTGTTTGTGTGTGTTTATGTGTGTGTATGTGTGTCTATGTTTATGTGTCTGTGTGGGTGTCTGTGTGTGTATATATGTTTATGTGTGTCTTTGTGTATATGTGTGTATATGTGTGTTTGTGTATATGTGTGTGTGTGTGTGTGTGTGTGTGTGATAAGTCTAACCCTCAGGAACAATTTAACTGGATTCAGTGGTTGATATTGGGAAGTATGTGAAATAAAGAAAAGAAGAATAAAGCACCTAGGTTTTCAAGCTTACATAGAAGCTGTGGTCAGTTGCTTGGCCATGCCTGGTCTCAGTTCTTCCTTAGAATATCTTAATTTTGTTTCACAAGGCAGCGGGCCCAACTTTAGGATGATTTTTTAAAATATTTTTTTATTTGGTTTTTTTTTTTCCATTTTAAATACGAACCACAGTTCCCCCTCCCTGCCCTTCCCCTCACTCACTCCTCAGCTTTTCCCCTCCCCACTCACCACCATTCATTCCTCAGGGGGAGTAAGGCCTTTTATAGGAACTCAACAAAATCTGGGACATCAAGATGAAGCAGGACCAAGCTCCTCCCTCCTATATCAAGGCTGAGCAAGGTATCCCTCTATAGGGAATGGGCTCCAAAATCCCAGTTCATGCACTGAGGAAAAATCACGGCCCTACTGCTAGAGACCCCATAAACTGCTGAAGCCACACAACTGTAGGATGACAGTTTTCAATCTCTTTTATTTGAAGACCATAAACTGTAATTAGAATGTGTTGCTTTGGGAACTTCTAAGGACACCTTCACAAGAAGGTCACTCATTGAACAAAGAACACCTTCTTTTTGCGACCCTGGAAAGCCTGTTTTGCCTGGTTCCTGGCTGCTGGAGAGACTGTTTTGGAATCTGTCGTCCACCGTTCCAGACTCCAGTCCCTGTTCAGGCTCTGCTATAAGCTGTTACCTATATTGGGAGTGTTGGTTTATATTTTAATAAATATCTATCCTGCAATGGTGCCTTCCAAGTAAAACTTTGCCTAAGATTAGTATCTCCATTTTACAGTTTCATATATATCTCTGTATACAAACTTGTTGCTAAGACTATTACAGAGTGAAATGAAAATCCTAAGACCATTCATTAACAAATTCCACATACGGGTCATATGACAACTGTGTCTTTGCAGGATTCTAAGGAATCTTTTACTCAGGAACGCACGACTAGCCTGAGGTCTGTAACCAGATCAATGCTTGATTTCTATAAAGTTTCTTCTATAGTGAAGCTACTGTCCATCATTTTCTATGTGTCTCCAGTTCATTTTGTGCTTCATTGGCCGATTTGAACAGCTTCTCTTAGAGCTGTGTGACTTGCAGCATCTAGAAAGTTTGCTAGTTATTTCTTGTGCCTTTTAAAACCATGTCTTTTGTTTGGGGCCTTTATGCTCATGTGAAGTTTGACTTTTATCCGGTATCTTAAGTCTGAGAAAACAGCAGTATCTGTTTAAGAATTTGTTAAATAAATCAGTGGGGTTTATTTAATGTGAGTGCCCCCCGCCCCTTTACCATCCTCTTTAAGCAATGTGCCCTAGTGCTTCCAGCCACTTGGCTGGGTTACCAGCCATGTCTCAGGTTAAAACACCCACTCTGGGTAACTCCCATAACCACCAGCTGGGAATTTTGGGAAATGGATAATTCGGATCAACTTAGGGATGTGGCTAACTAGAGGCAGTTTATAGGAAGGTTTTAACTTTGTAATGAGTAAAGCTATAGAACTCAGAGAGGTTCTTGAAGGGGTGAGAGAGGAGAGGTCCTCTATCAAGTAGGAGTTAAAGATTCCCTAAGCACCGTCTTTCCCTAAAACATTGCAAAGTTCCAGTAAAAAAAAAAAAAAAAAAAAAAATTACTAAACCTCATAGTCTGATAGAACCCACATGAAATCTATCCATTAGAAAACCTCCAAGCTCTCTTGATTCATCAAAAAGTCTTGAGGCTTGCTTTTACAACTTATTTCTATGCTGTTTGTAAAGACTGCACATAGGATAAACAATAATATCAAACACTTAATATTGTTAGAATCAACTGAGTTGAAAATCACACATAAAACTTAGGCTAGAATCTAACACATTTTAAGAACTCAGTGACTAATGAATGATACTATTTGAACAAATATGTTTCAGTATGCATAGTTTTTCAACTTCTTTGCTATATCACACATCTATTCTGCTAACAGGTAAGATATTTCATTAGGCAATGCAGATATGTTTGTGTGTCACTTATTTTAGTACTAGAAACTCAATAAAAATTGTCTTGCATAGTAAAGTCATATTTTGGGTATCTACTTCCATGAATGAAAAAAGTGTAATATGGCCACGTTTTTACAAAGTTGCATGGGTATTTTTGTTCATTAAATGAACCAGTAGTTTCATTTTACTTGGTGAATAGATTATTGATTTGCACCATAATTTAGGAGATTTATCTATCATTCTAAATGAATAAAAACTTACATGAGATTGGATTTCAGTGCAAGAGACAGAATAAAACATATTCAACTAAAGGCAGCTATGGTCGTGAGGCCAAATTCAAGAGGTGGCATCAATATACCAGGTTCCTACTTTCAGTTTTTAATGATCTCTGTCACCTCTTATAAAGATAACTTTACTTTTATTGAAGCAGAATTTGGACTGGTCCTCCATATTTTTTAAACACATTCACTAAATTTTCATCTTGTCACTATCCTGGAATTGATGTATCCGCCTTCTGGATTTGTTAGTATTGGAGAATCAATATGATTCTAAGAAATTTTGTTTTCGTTTGGCTGTGGAATGTGCCTTTTTCTGCATAAAGTTCAGCTCGTTTTTAATCCACTTTCCCAGAAAGGAAGTACTGTAAATTCTGAATTCAGCCTCTACATCTGACCTTTCCTCAGCCCAGTCTTGCAGCTGGATAGTTAAGTAAAAAATTTTCTTAAAATATATCCAGTTTCAGAATCAAACTGTCCTCTGAAGATTCTAGATAGTTCTTTGGATCCTTTCCGTTTTCATTTCTTGATAAATAAACTCTGAGACTATGTTTATGTAGCTATTAATTCTAATTTCCTATCATCCTTAAAAACTTGGGTGTGCCCATGTGACTCATCTTACTGGCTTACAGTGATGTCAGTTTTATATTATATCCTATAAGAATTCTTGTACTTATTTATTGCCTCTTTGCTCTACCCAGTCACTTTATAGTGATGCCCTGGAGGCTATCTGAAACACATGAGTAATATTGGACTATAGTGCTCTGGGTCTGATTTTGAAGCTGCGATGGCCCCCATTATCTTGCTTAAAGCTCTTTATAAAGGCAGGGAAGACTAGGATCCATACACATACACATAGGTCTTAGCTCTTGCTGTTACCCACTTCCTTGTCCATGACCATAATTTGGGAGTGTCCATTTAAGGGATTTGAAGCCCATAGATAAGATTCTGGAGTCTGGGAAGCACAGAGCTGATCAAACAGCCCCAGCTATTTAGACTTAGACATCCCAGAAATAAGAAAAATAATTTTGTTTAATTCATGATTATTGAAGTCTTGTAAGAGCGCCTGAACAGGAATCTTCATTCAATACAGGACGTGACCAGAATAAGACAAAATAGAATGTGTTTACTTCAGAATTGACTGTGGGTGACTGGCACTCATGTTTCAAGCTGGGAAGCTGGTGCTGAATTGCTATGATATGGCATAATGTTTAGAAAATCATCACCTATGAATTCTCAGAACATGTCATATCAGCAGAGGAAGATACTTTTGGTATGTGGAAGATAATTTTTCCTGTTGTTTCAAAGTTATTTGAGGTGTTAAACACAGATGACCCACAAGTAGCTATAGCAAGTGCTATACATGACTTTCTCCCTTCTCAGGTACTTCCATTTTTCTATGTGTCATTTATCTGTCTACTTGTCTGTCTGTCTCTATAATCATTTTCTTTATTTGTTTCTTTCTCTCTATCATCCATCTCTCTCATCTACCTACCTATCTTCTTTCTGTCTCTTTCTCTCTGTGTCTGTCTCTATAATCTTTTTCTTTCTTTCTTTCTCTCTATCATCTTTCTTTCTTTATGTCTGTCTGTCTGTCTATTATTTATTTAGTGTACATGTGTGAGGGGGAGGTCAAAGGACAACTTTCAGGAGTTGGTTCTCTCCTTACAACCATATGGGCTGGGGATTGAATTTAGGTCATCCAGCTTGGCAGGACATGCTCTTACCTACTGAGCCATCTCTCAACCTCCTTCACAGTCTTCCATGAGAGCCTTTGCCCAGAAAATGGGAGCCATTTTAGAAACAAATTTGGATCCCAAGTAATGAGGGCTGTGTTTCACATGGCCTCAAGGGAGTCACCATTTGAGATTTCTGGAAAGAGCAAAGGGGCCAATAAATTAGCATGAGTTTTCAGCCCCCAAAATATGATCAGATGAGGTTTGTGGGCATGGTTCTGTGGGGTTGGAAGGATTTGGAAGCAAATGCATGTTTGTTTTTGAGGAAATAGTGTATCTAAGGAAATTGCTAAACTGACCAGTGAATGTCTTCAATTATTATCTATAAAGAATCTTAACCTTTCCTACTGTACAGCAGAAAAGTCTACACAAGAAACCTGTATAGCCCTGAGTGAGGAACACAATTTGATATCAATTTCTATGAGTCTGTGGATGGTGACAGACAAAATGTTTCTCCAATCAGCACCAGGCAGGGGAGATCCTCTAACTTGTCTTGCTTCCTGCAAGGTGAGAAAATCACTATGGGGACAAAGACAGCCTGGTACTTTGTCTGTATGCAGTCTGAGGATTCCCTGAAGTTGTGTTATCCTGAGAGCAGAGACTTATTGGGAGCTCAGACATTGAGCATGCAGATGAGACCTAGTTGAAAGAACTGCAACACCTGTCACTGCATTTAAGCTGCAAGCAGAAACTGGCCACAATTTGTCCTGTATCATTAGGAACTAATGAGTATTTATTGACTGAAAAGAGAAGTTTGCATCAGTGTTGGTGAGCAAAAAATGAGACAGTGAAAGAATGCTAATCTTTGCCAACATCTATCTTCTTTAGTGATAGAAATTCCTAATATTTACTCAAGCTCATGAGTTTTTAGCTGAAGACTACATCTCCAAGCCTCCCAAGTGGCCAGCTTGACTACCTGATTAATTTCTGCTTGTGAGTGGGAAATATGAGTGCTAATCTTTGTTGAGACCCAAAGATGAATAGGCATAGTATTCCCTTCAACTTGCTCACCTCTCCATCCCTTCTGTGTGACATACGATCATGATATAAGGGTCTGAGGTAGCCATGGTGGACCATAAACTATATATAATCTACATAGTATACGTACCAAGGTGGCATGGTTACCAGATGTCTAAGTCACGCCTTCATCCTGTATAGCCATGGTCTGCTGTGTGCAGATTCTTGTCTATTAGAAGAAAAGCCTTTCTATGTCTTCTGGTTGGAGAGCTCACATCCATCTTAACCAGTGAAACAGGACATTATTTCTTGTGAAGTGTAGACCTGAATTGCTGTTGGCTTCTCCTTCAGATTGGAACTGTGGGTACACTAAATGTGGGCTCAGAGATCCTCCTGTCTGCCTCCAATTACTCCAAGTAAAGTCTGCAGCAGCTGTGAAGTGACTCATCCCTGAGCCCTGCTGAGATGGCAGGATGTCTTGGGGTTTACTGTCTGACCTCACCCGGGACAGGTTGATAGGAATATGTGATATGGCTATGTTAAGCATCCTGCCCATGAGCAGACACCGTCTGTCTTAACCGCAGAAGTACCAAAAGCTGGCAGGGCTGGGATGATCTAATTGAAAAGAAGGCTGTGACCTCTATCTCCCACTCATGCATCCCTACAGCTGCCACCATGTACCCACCAGCTGAAGCAGTCTGCCCCTGCTCACATGCTCTGCCTCTGAACCAGGCAGTAGCCAGGTCTCTTGCACAGCTTGAATACAAGCAGCCAGCTGCTGTAAAGGCCCATCTCTGCTCAAACTCCTTAGGAAGAGACAAAATACCTTTGCTCATAGAGCCAAGGTGGTTATATTAAATTCAATTTTATCCATAGATCTAGAGCATATCATATTGTTCAAAGAGAGGTCCTGGAAAGAGCAGAGGATTTTGTATAAGACTGACCTTTCATGATGTTGCTAAGTCTTGTGGCAGACATTAAGCTAGGAGTCAATGAGCTTTTGCATAGGTTGATCAACTCTTTAATCAATTAGCCTGGATGGTCCTTTTGACATAGCAGGCAAATTACTTTTGCTTTCTAATGTGAGCCTAATTGTATCACCTGTGAAATGGGTTTTTAAACTTTTTTATGAACATTACTCACTTAGCTCCTATGCAGTGCCCGATTGAGAATGAACCCTAGGGGAGTGCTGGATCCTATTGACATTTTTATCATTAGAACTCTTTGGCTCACCAGACATGCAACTTACTAATCATAAAGTCCTTCTGATAACTTCTGGAATCTAACCTGTGAGAGAACCAGAAATTTCTGCTGTGGACAATGATACTGACGGTTAAGTGAGGATTGTTGGGATGGTTGCAAACACATCTGCACTGTAGATAGTAACCTTGAGAAAGTAGTGCCAGTGAGGAGGAGCCCATAGTCCCATAATGAATATAGATACCAATACTGGGCTAGGATTTACTCTGTTATGGCTAACGTTTGAAATGTCCACACAGACTCATGCTTTGAAGACTTGTTCCCCCATCTAGTGGGGGCTATTTTAGGAGGCTGAGGAACCTTTGGGTACAGGAGCCCAGCTGGAGGAAGTGGATTACTAATAGAGGGCTTTGAAACCTGAGTGTGGCCTAGGGTTTAAGGTATACCCTGTATCCTGGTCTACTGAGATGTGAGGAGCCTCCAGTACATGCTCCAGTTGCCATAAGCCGAGATGCTCTCTGTAGTATTAGGTTTCTGGCCTGGACTTTCCAGCCTAGCCTCATGGCCCAGACCCACAGACCTGTAGTCCCTGTTGTCCCTACAGTCCCACAGTTCCACAGAGACACACAGACACTTATATTAATTGTGCGCAGATTGACCTGGGGCCCAGCCATATAACTTGTTAGCTTTTGCTCTTAAGCTAATCCATGATTCTTATCCTGCTCGCCATGTGGCTAGGTACCTTTTCTCAGAGCAGCATAGTTGTCCTCTGCATCTGCTTCTCTAGTGTGTCTGTGGCATCTCTGCTCTGTTCTTCCTGTTCTCAGAGTTTTCCCAGTCTGGTAGCTCTGCCCACACTTCCTGTCTGCCTTCAGCCAATCAACATTTTTATTTAACTAGTAGGTGGGACAATTATTTACAATGTAACATAATCCTACTACAGCTCTCCATGTTCCTTCCCATAGTGGTACTGAAACCCTTTGCAACCCGGGGACAAAATAAAGCTGTCCTCTCTCAAGTTGTGTCTATTAGGTATTTTGTTCCAGTGAAAGGTGAAATCACTAATAGACTGCCTGTTTTATGGGGACTCATATTCTGGATGGTACACCCACTGGTAAAAGAAGTAAATGAACCTTTGTGGGTAGTTAATGTTACTCTAATGCATACCACTCAGTCTTTGGTATTTATTCTTTGTTCTGTATAGCATGGCATTGACAGAAGACCTCAGATACCAAAGCATAGTAGAGTACATTGGCCAAGTCACACAAATGCCCAAAGGGCAATTTGGGGTAATTGAGGCCTTGGAAGTCCTGGTGGCTTCTTATAATCACCCAGTAAGCAAGCCATATGCATTTCAAAAACTACAGAGAAGTTAGGGAGATGGTTCAGTCAACAAAGCTCATCTATTGCAAGCCCAGAACTTACATCTGGGAGGGAGGTAAGACAGCTTGATAGTTAAGAGTCTTTCTGCTCTTTTAGAGGATCATGTCAGGTGATACACAACTCTTACAACTCCAGCTTCAGAGGATCCAATGCCCCCTTCTAACCTCAGGGTCATCTGCACTTATGAAGTGGGTATACACACACACACACACACACACACACACACACACACACACACACACAGAGAGTGCAAATCTGACGCTAAATGAAAGCCCTTAAGTTGTTGGAGAAGTTCTGTTTAGAACTATGCCCTGGGTAGAGGAAGAGGCAAGACCCAAGATCCAGCTGCTGTCGAGTGAGTGAGGTGGCGTCTGAGAGAGTGAATTCAGAAGAGATCAGTGTAGCATTCAAGTAAAAAGGCCCCAGGAAGCTCTAGAGATTATAAAAAGCTATTAAATGGATGTACGGTAAAAATACTCTTTTGAAATAAATGGAAATTCATTTAGACAGTGAAGAAGCTAATCAGAATAGGAGGTGACATAATAGTGGAGAGAATTGGGAAAAACACACTAAAAAGAGTACAAGTGCCCAGGCCTTGCCTGCCCTCCATCTTACCCATGGGTGAGCAGATAGAGAAAGGGATGCTAGGCGGTGAGAACTCAGGCCTGCAAAATAGGCTCATGAGCACTGATCCAGACCATGAGCACACATCTGTGCCTAAAGCTTCATTTCTCCCAATCAGTTGGAAACTTTCAAGTCCTCAAGGTCAAGTGCATTTGTGTGATAGAATGAGGGTTTGTTAGCCTCGCCCTTCATCTAATAAAGTACTGTTTTATTTTGCATTTGTCTCTTCAAGGCACAGGAAAACAGAATAGAAAAAGTGAAGGTCTAGTGCCAAATAGACCCAGAATCAAGGCACGGCTTTTCCTGAGCAATGGTGCGACTTTGGGAAAGTGAGGCAATGTCTCTGAGCTACTCTCTCCCACAGTCAATGTACTACCTATGTCACCTGTGACAATTCAAGAGTATAAACTCCAAACATAACCTTAGCTTATAAAAAGCTCTATGCAAATAACAATTATTCTCATTTTAATAGTTTAGATAACACAAGACAAAATGGGTGATACTACTTCCAGCATGTCTGTATTTTTTCTTAGCTTTAAATACTTCTTATTTAATATCTTAAAAATGAAAATGTTAGAGTCATGCTGTGAGTCTAACAGATTGCAAAATTTATTGTTTTTTGTACTTTCCCTCAGTTTTCTTATTTTTTTTAAGCAAAATAGTGTTTTCTTAGAAATCAGTAGGAAGCAGATACTCAATAAGAATAGAATTCCACAGGCAGTTGGGGGTTGGACGTTCAGGCATCCAAATTCAGCTTAGATAACATAGCAAGTTCCAAGTTAGGCTGAGCTATTTGAGGCCCTGTCTCAAAACAGACAGATAGAATTGGGCTTAAAAGTTTTTTGAAAACATTTTAGGTAAAATGCCAGATTCAGGTTAAAGTTGATGCTCTGTTTATACTCATTGTGTGACCATTAATTCTATAATAATTTATTCTGCCTTTATTTCTCCCATTTTATCCCTTTCAATATCAGAGATGACACAAATGAGCCTTTTAATCTTTGACACATTAGGAAGGTCTCAGAGACAAGGCATCATTTGGTACCAGGATGCTTTTTAAAAGGTCGTGTCTCCCTGGGTGTAAATGGGTTTTTCAAGCAATCCCAAGCCTTGTTAGATTCAGTCTCTTCCTTCACTGGTACTTCTAGCACTTTCTTCTATGTTCTAAGGGTGGAGGGTTGTATTTACATGCACAGGTCATCCATTTCAAAAAAAATGATACTGGGATCTCTGAGGCTGAAGAGGTGCTGGCTCTTTCTTGCAGTTACATAGTAAGTAGCATGGGAGGTGTACGCATCCCTGGGAAGTTGTCTGTTCTCTAACAGTCTTAACTGTTCTTTAATATAATATGAGCACACAAACATTCAGATTCCCCAACTACAACATGTTAAGAACCGTAGTTTGGCTAAATGATCATTCTCTGTTATTAAATGGGTATGAAAGGGCCTTTTAAAATGACATCTTCTGTCTCCAAAAAGCAATAGGTCACAAGAAATCGCAATCAAAATGACCCCTTATAGACAGGGGAACTAATAAACTTCCAATTCCAGCTGAACTGTAGAGCAGAGCCTGCTTCTGCCCTCTACTGCACTCATTGCTATGCATTCTCTCTGCAGAATAATAGATCCATCCTGGCTACATATCCCGTGACAGCTAGCCAATCATTTTGGAGAAATCATGCTCCACCTGCTCAGCTGTTCCTATATCTCGGTCACCCTTCCCTTCCACAATGGGATAATGAAGATTGAGAGAGAAAGCCTCTAGCCCTTAAGTGTTTGCACAGGGCGCCTGAGCGCAGTGAGGCAGGGAGATAAGGGATATTTCAGACTTTCTTTTACTTGTGTGAATAGCACATGATTGATTTCAGAAAAAGAAATTTATTTCCCTGCAGACATATTTTTATCATTTGCTTGAATTCCTTGGTGCCTTACTCACCGTGTGTATAGGAGAGCCAGGTCTCCTTTAGAGGGGGATAGAAGGGAAATGGATAACACTTTAAGCCTGGAAAAAAAATGTATATAAAGGTACTGCCAGATAAAATGTTCTGTGACCTATAAGCTTTGGAACAGGTCAGAGGGATTATGCGAAGCCTGACATTTAGAAATGATGAGATCCATTGGCTGCTGCGTTTGCATGTCACACGCCAAAATACCTTCCAGAACTTCTCTTCTGGGGGGAGCCTCAACCGACACCCCTATTGAATAGCATGCACTTTAACCCTGAGGGTGAAAGCAAGACTTAGGGGGTCACTTTGTGCTGACTTTTACAGGGTGAGATGACTTTATTTAAAGGGACATATTTGATTTAATTAAATTCTCAAATTTATGAACTCTTTAAAAGATGGCTTGGGTGAGAACAATAAAATGGAAATTATTTCAGAGAGAATGATGATGGGGAGGGAAAGCAGTGGTTATGGTCTGGTTGGGAGAAGTGGGTAGAGACATAGGGATTTGAAATCAATGGGTTTGAACACTTTTTTCCCCCTCACATTCATTTGATGTTTAACACTTAAGTGGTAAGTGAGTCTCAAAGTGTTTGGGTAGAATGTATTATTTTTGAGCTGTTTGTCATTTTTGGCAAACTTCAGGACTGCTTTGTTTCCTGGTTAGGAAATATTTTGACTTGGAGGCATACACCTTGGCTTCACTTTATGAACAGGAAAGTAAGGTGAGGTAGTTTTTATATAAGGATCTGTCTTGGTAATTTGTGCATGTGGGAGCCAGTCTAAAATGGAACGGTTAATTCTCCAACTAGGCTATCTTTGTGAAGGAGTTAGTGTACTTTTGTATGGATACCAGGCACTCTGATATGAGGGGAATTTATTTCACAGCAAATGCTTCAGAAAACCAGACCTATCTCTGGAATGGCTACAGGCTACCTCATTTTCTCATCTGGCTCCTTCCCCAGCAGCCCTCTGCTTCTTCTGCCTTGCCGGTAGGAAGACATTTAGGACTGACCTATGGTTTATCCTGACACTCTCAGATTCCAGAAAGAAGGAGTCTCTGGAATTTATTCTGTAGTCCACCCAGGCTGTTTTTAACTCACAGCCATCCTATGTCAGCCTGAGATTATAACATGAGCTACAGTGTACAGCTGTATTAAGCTTTTTGTTTTGTGTTTAATGATTTCTTTTTGGTACAGGTTTATCCCAGTCCAGACTAACCTAAAACTTAGTAAATAGACAAAGATGATGTTAAATTCCTGATCTTACTTCTACCTTTGAAGTGCTAAGGCATGGATTTGTGTGGTCACTTGTGGTTCATACAGTGGCAGGGGTTGAACCCAGGGGTTTCTGAATGACAGGTAAGCACTCTACCAACTAAAGTACATCCCTAGTTTACCACTACTTTGGAGTATATTCCTTCTACTTATAAAAAAATAAAGAATTAAGTACAAAACAGTGGAAAACTGTGTTGTGTCTGCAGGAGCCTTCTCATGCTCACTGGTTCTGAATTGTATCATTTCCCTTTTGTGCTTCAATTCAATTTTACATTGTTTGGTTAGTATAGCAAGAGGAACAATAGGCTATACTAGAGATGCTAACATATGCCCATCCATTATATAGCATGGCCATGCCTTGGGCCACACCACTTCGATTTGTATTGAATAACCTGATGTTTGAAGGATGACAGAATTGTCTAAAAGTATACATTTCTCAGAATATATCCTGTGATCAAGTGACATCATTGTATTGTGATTTCTTCTGCTGACATCTTCTGCTCTAGGATGTTTGCAGTGTTGTGCTTGGGTTCTTTTGAAGGAAGCAAGCATGGTAAAGACAATTATCTAGCTTTAGTTCCCATAGTGTTTACCAGAGAAAAACAGGCTATTGCCAAGTGTGAGCACTGTCATACTTGTCTGTTTACAACCTTATCATTGCATGCTTTGTAGCACAGGCAGCTGCTTTGTATTAATCGAAACAAGACAGGGTTCTAGGGAAGCCTCCAAGAACTCCCAGGATGCCCCTGGCTCGGTCTCCAACCAATAGTGGAGGGGGTGCCCAAAGAGGACTCCCCCATAATCAAATGAAGAACCACCCAAAGTGTCACCACAGAACCTGCATCCAACAATGAATAGAGGTAGAGGCAGAGATCCATGGCTGAGCACTGGGCCAAGCTCCTGGTCCAGCTGAGAGCAGGGGAGGAGAGTCTGTATGAATAAGGGGATAGGGATTATGATGAAAATTCCCAAACTGATGGCTGGCTGGAGCTCTGGGGAGCTCACTGAATCAAGAACAGCCACTGAAGATCCATCAGAAAAAGGAGCTAGGTCCTCCAAAGGTAGCCAAATGTCAATTGGGATGGACAGCATATAGAGCCTCAAGGGATGGGATCAGACTGTGTTCCTGTGCATGGTCTGGCACCTTGGAGCCCATTCCCTGCAGAGGAACACTTAACCTGGTCTTGACTTTGAGATGAAGAAATCAGACTTGCCACGAGTGGATGTGCCATGCTGAGTTCACCCACCTTGAAACTTCTTGCCCTTTTGAGGGAGGGGATGTGGGATGTGGAGGAGGGAGGCTGAAGGCTGACTAGGAGGGATTGGAAGGAGGGAAGGGAGGGATACACGAATTTTTTTAAAAAGACATTTTTTTAATTAAAATAATAAAATGAAGAAAAAAGAACCTTTTGATCAGTACTTAATACATGCATTTGATAACTCTGAATCTGGTACAAAATTTATAGTTCATTACAGTAGATGTGTGTGTGTGTGTGTGTGTGTGTGTGTGTGTGTGTGTGCCCACGCACTTGTGTGCATACTTTAGTGTGTTTGTGTGGATGCATGCTCACAAATATATGTCTAGAGACAAGACCTTGAGTATCTTCTTCTTCTGTTCTCCATCTTAGTTTTAGAGATAGATTCTCTCACTGAATCTAGAGCTTATCATTTAGGTTAGACTGTCTGGCCAGGGGTTTACTTGTCATCATCCCTACCTTGAGACCTAGGGTTTCATATGTATGCCTGTGCATTCTGCCTTGAAGTAGGTTATGGGAATCTAAACTCGGGTTCTTTTTTTCTACACAATAAACACTTTATCTAGTGAAACATCGTCCCAGATCCCCACACCTTCTCTCTAATTTTGATATGGGGTCTCAAACTTTCTGGCCTACAAATTGACTTTGAACTCCTGATCTTCCTGACATAACCTCTGGAGTATTGTGATTGCAAGTTTCTAAGAAAATGTCTGGTTATATAATGCTGAGTATTGAACCCAGGGCTTTGTAATGGTATAAGTATTCTACCAGCTGAGCCACATCCCCAGTTCTTTTTTACTTATGAAAATTTGCTCATTCCTTTAACCTATTTTTCATTTTGTCTTTTTCTATTTAATTTTGTGCCTTCAAATTTCAAAGATAAAGACGTAGGGTCTGAAGTATAAATGGAATAACTCTCTTTTTTTGTTTGTGTCTCTCTCTGTGTGAGCGCACACACATGTGCGTGTGTGTATGTACTTGTATATATCATAGGATTCAGCATGGTCACTTGTCTCAGACAAGCACTAAAATGACCTAAAGACATGCTTTATATTTTCCACACAAACATCTATCAAAACAGAACAGTGTTTATTCCCTGGAATCTTGCACCCCTTAGATATCTGTAACAAAGAAAGCAGTATTACATTACCTCTCAAGTCACACAAAAATCCCCTCACATCTCTGCTCTTTCCTAGATTAAAGGATGTCATTCCCTTAGAGCCTCTTCGTCTAGCTGTGTGATCCTGCTCTTCACTCATTTCAGAGTTCTTCCTGCCATCCTCTACTTTACAGTATGAACAACATTCACTCACTGCCTGGAGTCGAGTGCAACAAGAGAGTCATTTTTAAAAATCAGCTCTCTCTTTTCAAAACATATGATAGAAATCAATGGCTAGCTCAGCAGAATTAATAAATAGAAACTTTATTGGGGACATATTATAGAGATGGATAGAATCAAAGGGATGTATTGACTGAAAAGCTTTTTCCATATGATAATTATTTTTGTTAATACTCCAGGCTTCTTTCCTTCTAGCTCTTAAGAATTTGACACTTTCCCCCACTAAATTTAATTTAAATATTTTATGTAAAGAGCTCTGATTGGTTGACCTTGATTCACACCCTCACATTTGAACCAATCACTCTAAGCATCTGTCCTTACTGGATTAGATGAGTCTCTCTTTGTTATCAGAATGTACTTGTTATCAGAATGTAAGGGGAAATTAGGAGACTAGATATTATGCATTTGGTACAATGGTGGATGCTTATTTTTCATCTTTTAGAAAAGGGTCACAGTGGCATTGTTCACCTTCATAGTGTTGTGTTGGAGACCTATATCACATTGTAAATCCCATCTTTCTTGAAGTTACCATTTGATAACTGGTTTTCTGATTATATGTTCTACGGGCCAGACTTGCTTTGAGTCACTATTGAATTACATCCTATTTTGTCAAATGGGTTTCATCCAGCCCACCACATACTCCTCTAAAAGGGAGGGGGGGCAAATCTCCCAAAGTTCCCCTAGGATAAGAATTGAATAGTCATTTAACATTTTGAAATTCGGTGTGTTTGTGTTAAATCCATTTTTACAGCCATCACATGATGGTCTAAATTGGCAAAACCTGCCTGCAATTTTTCACAAGGACATTTGTGGGCAGAGAACTCAGTTAGCACTCTGTTTGCTTATCACACCACTTGATTTACTGGGGGTCAAGAGAGTAAGGTAGGAGGTTTGACAGGAAGTGATAGCTCAGCCAGGAAGACTCAAATACCATAGCAGGGGGATAAACCCTTTAGCCAAACAGTCTTTCTAAATACCACCACAAAGCAGGAATAAAGCATCCAGACAGGAATGAGACTCCTGTCCAAGCATTACAGACCTCTGTCACACGTCAGCAAACTCAAAACACTCACACACACGTGTATACATCCTTCCTTTTATTGCTGGTAACCAGAGAGCTAATGGCGTAAGTTTAGCATCGCACAAACTCACGTGCTGACAACTTATTTTTATAGGGTAGCCTAGAGAAATCCAACAGAGGGAAAACCAAAAGCAGGACAAAGTCATAAAGGAGGTGGGGACACATGATTTAATCCTTGCTATTGGTACACACTAACTTTTAGAGCTATAAGCTTCCCTGATGAGTGAGAAGTCAAAACAGGGTTAGATGTGAAGCTAAAAATGATACCATGAGTTATATGTAATTGGTGTGCGTGTGTGTGTGCCTGTTGAGTAGGCAAAGCATATGGGCTAGAGGTTGAAGTGATAATCATTTTGATGAGCCGAGAAAGGAGCATTTTCTGTAAAGTTGATTCTTTCTGGCCTGGTATCCTCTTTCTGGTGAAGGAAGGAATTAGGCTATCAGGACAAGGTCCCAAGGCAATACTTGGAGAACTCTGTCAACATGCTATTGGGATGAGCCAGAGTAAAATTTTTTCTGACTACTAGAAAAATAACAACCCATAGTAGATTTGCGTGGCAGTTCAATACTGTGGAAAATATACTGAACTTAGGATCAAAAATAAACTCTTCGGATTTTTTTCTTCTTGATGGCAATATATTCTTAAATGCAGGGAACCTTACATCCTTCAGGCACAAAATGGAGCCATAAGAATTTTGTTGAAAGGATACTGGAAGAATTTTCAACAATGCACAGAGAATTGCTTAAGATACCCTAATGTTTGGCAAACAGTTAGATTTTGTTGGGTTTCTGTGAAGAAGGACTTAGGAGTAATAGCTCCCCGAAAGTTCCAAGGTCTTTTACTTTTGTATGGACTATTTACATGCATTACAAAATGTCCTAGAAGCTCGTATGAGAGTATGGTAGAAGGTGAGAATAGATAAATCCTTGAGAAAGAGTAAATTGAAGGGAAGTTTAGTTTTATCAACTTGAACAAAAATTCTCTGGTTTTAATCTAATGGTTGTTTTGAACATCCAGCTATGGCATAATCAGCATCATGTTCAGCTGATATTTCTTATCTATTGAAGGGCTTGTTAAGAGCATTTAGGACAGCAAGAGGTGAGGTTAGACATCTTTCAGAGTATGTCACAGCTCCCCACAACAAATTATTACCTGTTGCAAAGTTTCAGTAGTGGTGAGTTTGAGAATCTGCTTTATGAGAAGTACTTTCCTTGCTGGGTTTCCCAATAGCTAGCCTCTGTGATAGGCTTCTGGAAAGAGGGGGCTGTAACCACATCCCTATTGTGATGTGGGATGTCTTTCTGTATGCTGTGAATATACTTTATTATTGGTTAATAAAGGAACTATTTTGGCCTATGGTAAGGTATCTTAGAAGCAGGTGGGAAATCCAAGCATAAATAAAGGAGAAGGAGTGCAGAGTCAGACAGAGACACTCTGAGTTGCCACTGAGGGAGCATGATGTAAAGGAATTCAGGTAAGCCACGAGCCATGTGTCAAGACATAGATTAATAGAAATGGGTTAAGATGGAAAAGCTAGCAAGAAGCCTGAGCCATGGGTCAAACAGCATGTAATTAATATAAGACTTTGTGTGGTTATTTGGGACAGAGCAGCTATGGGTGGTCTATTTGGGACTGCTGGTCTGATCTCAAGGCTAGTTCAGGCCAGAAACTTTTTATTACACTATTGTCTTTTCTAATCTCCAACCAATGCTTATATAATGCCTAGATTTTAATAAAATGATATTTTCAACCATGTGTTATATTTCTAGCAATTATCACATGTAAAATTTTGTTGTTTAGATGTCTGTTGCTATGACCAAAATATGCAAGCAGGGAAAACAAAAGGGTGCAGAGATTTGTTCTGGCTAACAGTATTAGTGGGTTAAGTCCATAGCAGCACAGCTCCCTGGAGAATGGTGATGGGGGTATGTGGTGGAGGAGAACCATTAATTTCATGGTGAACCAGGAAGTAAAGAAAGGGAGCTCTGGAACCTGGCATTCTCCTTTTTCCATTTGTTCTGTTCAGGTTCACAGCCCATGGGGAGATTCCACCCACATTTGGTGCAGACGGGACTAATCAAGATAATCTTCTCTGGAAAAAAGTTCTATATCCACAGAAGTACGATTCTATTTTCAGTCAGGTTGAAAATAAAGACTAACCATCACACATTCACCCCTTGTCAATTTGATACTCGACCACAATTTTCAAATCCGTGTCCTGCCCTGGCCTTGAAAAGGAGAAGGGAATGGAGGGGGAGCAGGGAGATACATGGGAAGAAAGAAAAGAAAAAAAAAGAAAAGGTGTATGTCTATCTCATGAAGTCAAATGTGCCCAGCTCATCCTCTCTGCTGTGAGTGCCTGTCGTCCAAAAACAAATTGTGTGTTTCCAAGTTACAATAGTACAAAGTAAGCATCACCATTTCAAGAGAGAGAAACAGAATAGCAAGGAATGATATGACCAAAGCAAAAGAGACCAACAAAAGCTCAAACATTAAATCCTGTAGCTCCACTCCCAGCATTCGGGGCATGTGAGCTCAGACAGACCTGTAGAGACCCAATACAATGAACTTATTACTCATAGTCCATGCAGTATCTTTCCTAGGATGATTTGATCTGCTGTCTAAAGTTTTCTGGCATCTCCAAAATCTGAGTCTATACTGCAGCTTAGGGTTCGTTCACCTTCACAACTTCATGTGCCAGTTTTTTAGGAACTCCCTATAGAGAGAACCATGCTACACATTCTCTTGTCTCCTGGAAGTTCCTTAAAAGTATTGATGCATGCCTTCACAACCCTGTAGCTCTTTCATCTTGAATGTCTTTAAAATTAGAGCAGTAATAATAACTCAAAGGTTTGATATTAGCATGGTTATTAAAGGCACCCTCTTGAGCCCTGGCTGAATCGGCTTCAGGGAAATATTTTCCTAGTGAGTTTTGAGGCTCTCACTTTTAAGGAAAGGCTTTCAAATGAATTTACAGTTTTATATTTTGGAACTTACAACAGGTAGAGTACAGCCAGGTCCCCATGGTTTGGGTAGAAGATGCTTAGCTTCTTTTTACTGGGTTAATCTCACTAACCACCATATCGTCCTTTTTTATTATTTTCAACTTGTTCCTTCCCTGACCAGTTTCAAATCCTTCTCTGCCTTTTGCTTCTGGTTCTTGCTTTACATTGGACCAAATATATGTCGCTTTGAAATAGAGTCTACAAATTCCATTCGTTTCTCTTCTTTAAACTCATCACTCCACAAAATTCCAGAACATACTCATGAGGTAGATAGATTATGTTGTTGAAGTAGACCATGAGTGGGCTGAGTTTAACTCCTAATAGAATGTCTGCTCCCATCTGAAACCTCATGAGTACATTCTTACTGTCTGTGTCCAGAATTCTTATCAGAGTGTTCTCATAGAATAACCTAGTCATCTCCGCATAAAATAGGCTAGGGCTTCTTCAGTACATATGATGAAATCCTGTCAAATTCCTTCCACAAACCGGGTCCAAAGAACCCTGTAGCCTGATTTAGTTATAGCAACATCTCCACTCTTAAGTCAGTTTTCTCCTGTTATTTATGTTTTTATCTCTGCGAGCAAAATCCATGATGTCGACAAAGTAAGGGCGGAACTGATTTATTTGGGTTTGTGGTTTCAGAAGACTTAGTGCAAGGTGGCAAAAACAGTTTATGTCATGATGGTAAGAAAACTGTTTGACTCATGGCTACACAGAAAACAGAGAAAGGCAAATTATGTTTTGGGGCTACCAATCCATGGACTAGTACCATCCATATTCTAGATTCTTCTTTCCGCATCTTTAATTCTCTCTGGAGATGCCGTTGCAGATGTATCTGCAAATTTGTCACTCTTTATCACTTAAGTAATTTTAAATAGAATCAAGTTGACACTGAGGATTAACTGACCCAAAAATACTACATGGCTAGAAAGAGATGACTTTAGGTTTGGAGAGATGGCTCAGTGATTAAAGAGAACTCGCTGCTCTTACAGAGGACCTCAGTTTGATTTCCAGCAACCACATCAGGTGGTTTACAACTGCCTATAAATCCAGTTCCAGGAGATCTGAAAACCTCTTCTGGTCTCCTTGAGTGCCCCCATGCACACGATGCATAAACATATATATATAAAATAATAGTTAAAAAAATAAGTCTTAGTTTTTTTTAAAGAAATGACTTTAATATCCTTATGCACTTCCCATAGTTTCAAACAAATTTTTTATAACCCATATGACTTTTAAAAGGTCACTATGATTTCTGCCTTTCTTTTTTGTTACTATTAAAATGTACTTTCTTGACAAAATTAAAACCTTTTGTATAATTCATACATAAATGTGATGCCTATAATAAGAACTATAAAACTCTTCAGATTAACCTTATCTCAGAAAACATGTCACCATTTTTAGTAGTTATTTAAAATTTTTTAATTTTAGTATTTTGAAAAAAATCTTCAAAAAGTTAGCATTTAATCTTACATATGTCTTCTTTTCATGTTTCTAGTTAGTACTGCTAATTGCTAATATTGCTAGTATTTTACAACTTTTGTTACGGCAACTTCTCCCTCTGTCACAACTCCACACACACACACGCAGATGTTCACATGTTGAAGCACATGCCTCCTATGTATTTCTTACTGTATTTCCTAAAATGAATCAGGTGCCTGTGCCCACACTGCTAATTTAGCCCTTCTCTTCTGTGTGTTCTACCTTGGTGTTCTAGATCTACCTGTGCTTCCATCAGTGCAGTCTCAAAACCAGCCATGGCTAAGTTGTAGCTCCTTTCTGTGGACAGTACTATTTAGAAGTCATGATTGGGGTATTGTTCTTATTTTAAGGCTTTATGCATATGGGTGTTTTGCCTGCATGCATACCTGTGCACTAAGCACATGAAATGCCCACAGAGGTCAGAAGAGGGGGTCAGAACATAAGGGACTGGAGTTATAGATGGTGAGCTGCCATGTGGGATCCTAATCTGGGTCCTATGAGAAGCAATGAGAGCTTTTAAGTGCTGAGCTGTCTCTCTTGACCCCAAATTTCTTTCATAAAAGATGTTATTAGCATGCTTGCTGAAATTGGTTTTGGAATTGTCACAGTGGCAGACATTCTTTCTTATACTGTGGTTGCATAAGAATATAGCATTCCAATCTGCAGAAACACACAGTGAGGTATATAGGAATAAATGTGAAGATACTTACACCTTACTCTGAACTGATTCAATAGCCGTGCTGATACCTACTTATGAGAAAGAGTGAATTCCTTCTTTGCAAGCACCTGATACCTCTGGGGAATTAATGTACCTTTTGCTTCTCAGTTTTCTCATGTGTAAAACATGTTAGTTAACAGTTTCTTACTGTGTGGCTCTTATAATAATTACGAAAACTGCAGATACCATATCAGATACACAGAGGGTTGCTGTGTTGGTGTGGATATTGTCAGAAAGGAGTGACATCATCCCCAAAGGAGCCAGGACCTCAGCACACAAAATGACAATGGGCATCCATAATTTTTTAAAACAATTCTCTTCTGCCACTTCTTCCTCCACTACCTTCTCATCCTCCTCTTTTTCTCTAAGCTATCTTTAAGGGAAATTTGAAAGACAGAATTACTCCCACAGACACACAAGGGGAAGCCATGTAGAGGGAGCAGAAAACTTGCCCGAGGTCAGTTGCAGGTTTGTTAACCAATAGAGTGAGACTCAAACTTGCCCACAGTGAGGCCACAATGCAGTCATGGCTGTACTAATCTTAAACTGATGAGCATTATTTACCATTGTATCCTTTGTTTTCCTTGGTGTGTGAAGGAAACTGTCACTTCACTGCCCGATAAGTGCCTCTTGTGTACTTAGAGCAGAACCCTATGTCACAGAGTCCATAATTTCATCACAACAATTAAAACAAGCCAACAAACAAACCCAAGCAGCCCTATATAGTAATCTTGATTATCTTCTCAGTGGGCATTAGGTATATTTGAGGACAGAATGCATCTATTCTCATGGGCTTCAGCACTTATGACTTTGTCATTGAAATGGTACCTGGGCTATAGACGGTGGAATTAACTTGAGAATGCAAACCTCCTTCTCCTCTGTTCATGTCATTCTCTCTGCCTGTGAGCAGCCCCTTTGACTCCACCATGTCTCCTCTTATGCAACTTGCCTGATATTTCTTTATTAGAATAAGACATTTATCAGATGCTCCTTGGTACTGAGGTGACAAGGAAATCGTGATCTAATTGGATTAACTACTTCCTCCTTGTCATCACAGTTACATTTGACTCTGATTGTTGTAGAAGTGTCTGTATCTCTTAAACCAGTTTACTTTATTCTTTCACGAGGGAGACAAAAATACTGAGCATCCTAACTTCACTTTTAATTGATTTTGATGGGGCAGTCTGTATATTTCCCAAATGATATGTGCATCTGTTCACTTATTCCTATGCACACTCAGCTGCTATTTATTGAGACTTCTCAAAGTGCCATGTATTAACATTTGGATTGAAAGCCAGAAGGACAGGTTA
Source organism: Phyllotis vaccarum (assembly GCA_033318265.1). Classification (NCBI taxonomy): domain Eukaryota; kingdom Metazoa; phylum Chordata; class Mammalia; order Rodentia; family Cricetidae; genus Phyllotis; species Phyllotis vaccarum. The sequence goes on from JARWLC010000006.1 coordinate 51,773,027, forward strand.
AGACTTCTCACTCTATATTAACTTAGGTAAGTGTGAACAATTTTACCTGTATCCCTTGCCCTCAGCTAACATTGAAAAATGTCTGGACACACTAGATTGTCACCAAAGAGAGGCATTTATAGTATTTAGTGTGCGGAAGCTAAGAGGATTGCTAAAAAATCCAGACATTTGCAGGAAGCGTTCTTCCTAACTGACTCCCCCTACCCACAGCAAAGAATTATTTATCTTAAAATATCAATGGTGCTGAGGTTGAAAAAAAATCTCGATGCGAATTCTGATAATTCTGAATTAGACAGAGTCCCATACTTTAATCTCAGGAATTACCTACATTGCTCAGCAATCTGATAATGTGGAGTCAGAAATCCTTCTCACCTGCAAGCCGTGAGGCTTTGACTGCTTTAGTTTCTCCTCACAACACCTCTGAGAGACAGAGGACATTCCTGTTTTACTGATGAGGCAACAGTGTCTGAAGAGGTTAAGTAACTGTCAGATAGAGTGTGCACTTTCCTCTTTCATGAAGTATAGCAGAGAGGTTATTGAGTTTTTACTGAGAGGCTTACCCTGTGCAACTGGGTGTCAGCTCTAGCACTTTTTGGAGGAAATTCAAGTCCTTCCTCTATAGAGCTGTCAAGTCATGACTCGTCCTTAAAGGTGGGCCCAAAGTTCTTCCATAGTTTTTCAATTATGTGAGAACAACAGTTAAGGAGTTATCGATCTCCAGAGTACGTGCTGGCCCATGGAGGACCACATTAGCCAAGAAACAAGACAAAGACAGCTGTGGTCACTGGTAATTTTTCCCACTTCCATGAAGCTTCATACAAATCTGGCTGCTTTAGAAGTTCCTTTGGGTAACTTTGTCCTTCTCAGGCTCCCAGGTTCCTCCCCTCCCAGACATTTAGATAACTTACTTGCTTGTTGAATCTACGTTTATTTAATTTTTTTTAAATTTCTTTATATGTTTTCCCCGACACACACAACTTTCTTATGTGTAGTTTAAACTGATGAGAACCTTCTTAGTGGGTAAATAGTAAGTGCTATCAACTAACAAACATATAATAACAAAAAAGAGGGTCTCTACTCACTGAAGTTTTTAATTTTATTTCAAAATCATTTTTAAATAGTGTCTATAAGACAAACATATAAAGGAAACTATTAAACATTGAAACCTAAAAGATATTAATAATATTGTGAGTTTGTATTAGTGTATTTTCTGATAAAATACTATCAGAAAAGCAACTTGCAGAAGCAAGAGTCTATCTGTTCTTATGGTTCTAGAGGGATATCATGTTAGACAGACATGGCAGGAAGTGGCAGACATGGTGGCTGGAACAGGACATCTCAACTTTAAACAAGAACTAGAAAAACAGAAAAAGCAAACTAAACCATTGGGTGAATCTATATAATCTCAAGGCCTTCCCTCAATGATGTACTTCCTCCAGTAAGGTAATACTTCCTAAATCTCTCTAAACAGTGCCTCCTACTGTGTCCAAGGCTCAGTCTAGGAAGACATTTCTCAGTCAAACCACCACAGAATTCCATGTAATACTATGAGGAACTAATGTGGCATAGTGTATGACACATAGAAGCGTGTACTCAGTAAGTACCAAAGAAGCTCAGCATTCTTCTCATTACATAGAAGAATACCGTGGAGACATTTGGTATTTATACAGCTACCCTGCATGACTGAAGGAGCCTTCAGTGGGTCCCAAAATATGTGGCAAGAAGTTGAAAAATTCATTTGTAGCCTTTAAAGAAGAGATTGGGTGAACAAACATTTTTTTTTTTTTTATAGATGTATTGTCTGCTCCCAGAATTGGCTTTGGGAATATTTGACAAGAAAATACATTTTTCAAGTCAAGTGAATGACTAGGTCTGCACTGTGAGCCAGAGTCAGACTATCACATACTGCTCAGCTCTGGGTGTAAATGTCATTGGATTTTGCTGGAAACCTGTCAGCGGTTCTTTACCAGGCTCAGCGTCCATCAGGAAGGTTTCTGGCAGACAAGATATGCAGTGCATCTCTGGGAGAGAAAAAAGCCTTGTAATAAGAAAAGTCCTATCTACACCTGGCATTTGAGGAAGCCCCCCAGTAAACAAGTCTTTAAGTGTCAAAAGCCAAAGGAAGGAAAACAATTGTCAAAGTGGGAAGACATATGGTATTAAGTATTGAAACCATTTCTGATGCATTTATTCAGAGGTCATCAAGGATGCAGGAAGTTGTAAATCAGATTCTGGGTGTGCCCACAGTAACATCGCTCCATGTTGAATAATATAGGTTGTACCATTTCAAGAAAGAGGTCAATAGTCAAATTTCTCCTTAACAGCAAATGTCCCTGTGTCTTGTGACAAGAAAATAGCAAATCACAGCCCAATCTAAGTTGCTGAACGGGTGTTAAAGTCGAATGACATACTCTTAATAAAAATCCCAGTACTCTCGAGTCTCTATTATTGTTCTTGGCACATTTCCCCCGTCTTAGACCTATGTTTCCAGTCTTGGATCAATCTGACATGTCCAGTATACCCTCAAACAAGATCTTCCTTAGGAAGCTTTGCTTTTCTCTAGTATTGAACATTCCTTTTTTTTTGTGGGGTTTAGCACAATTTCCCTTGCCAGAAGGCTAGGTTCTTTTCTCTATCTTCTAACACTTCTACAGAGTATGTTTCTATCCTCCACAGTTCACACATGATTCATGACCTGTAAGGAGTTTTCATCGGATATTTGTTGACTAAATGAATAGAGGTTTTGGTGATGTCTCTTGTTGCTATGAGCAAATAGCCAACAGGGTGACTTAAAGGGGGAAGGAAGAAAAGATGGAACAGAGTATGTATATATATAGTGGCAGGAGTGTCTGGCACAGGTTCCTAAAATATTGTAGGATTAAAGACTAGACAAAGTGTAACAGGAAGAAGTTGGGGATGATACAGTCCACAAGCGCCTAATTTCCTTCGACTAGATTCTACCTGCTAAAGTTTATAGTCTATCAAGAGGTACCACAATCTGGGGTCTAAGCATCCAAATGCACAATGCTTTGAGGGATATTTCACATTCAGACCCTAGTGAAATGGGTTAGTATTTCCAGTTCTACCCTAACACTATATTTTATACCATGCTTCCTTTGCATGCCACCATGGCTTGGTGGATTAGAGACATCATGATATCTAGCTTTTATTATTGTAACACCTCTTATACTGCCAGTATTTCCTCCTCTTGCCTTCTTTCCACACTTTTACTATCTATTTACTTAAAATGTTCTTAGGTCTCCCCTGTGTTCAAAGACTTTTACTATCTATTTACTTAAAATGTTCTTAGGTCTCCCCTGTGTTCAAAGATTCCATTGTCCACTCACTGTGAGGCAGAACAAGGATGCTCGCTCATTATTCAGGTGTGTTTGTAAGAAGTCACTTTGCCTCAGCCCCTTTCCTTCTGTTTTCTTTACTTATTCAGCAATCAGTAACTCAGTTAATCAGTCTCCTGCCCTTCATTTTGATTATTTCACGTGTCTCTCAACTTGTATAAACGTTATCTCCTTTTCCTTTTAACTATTTTTTTTCCTTAGTTTCCATTTATCAAGTGTCTACTCCTCTGGGGGATCAACCAGAAGCTTAATCCTCTCTGCTACAAACTTTTATTTTAATACTGTCAATAAATAATTTCCTATTCAAATATTTTTTGTACTATGTTAAATATTTGACATGGCTTACTTAAAATACCAAGTTGTTTGATGTTTTGATAAATTATCTAACAATATTTGTGGTTCACTTCCTCATTTGTGAAATGGAGACAGTATTGTGTGTGTATTTGTGTGTGTGCTTGTGCATACCTGCATGTGTGTCTATCTGTAAGTGGGTTCTTGTACCTGTGTGTATGCATGCATGTGGGTTTCTGAGACTGACACTGGATATCTTATTGTCACACTGTACATTATTTTCTGAGGCAGGATCTCTCAATAAATGTGAAGTTATGGATTCAGCAAGTCTTATCCAGCCAACAAGCTCCAGGGATCCTTTTGTTTCTGTCTCCCTAGAGTTAAGAATATAGGTTCATACTATCATGATCAGCTCTATATGTGGCTGCAAGGATTTGAACTCAGGTCCTCATTCTTGCACAATCAGCACTTTACTGACTGAGCCATCTCTTCCTTGATTCCTATTATATATATGTACATATACATGCATATATATGATATATGTTATATGCATCTCAGAATCATCTGTGGTTTAAGTGATGAGTATATTATATTTATGTTATATTATATATTATGTTATAATATATTATTTATATTATATTTAAAACAGTTTCTAACAAATACTCAGCAAACGTTAGCTATTCAATATTTACCTTCCAACAGCTCCATAAAAGAAGTATAATTATCTTTTATGTACATGCAGATGCTGAGCTTAGGAAAGTATGAAGGACTTGACCAAAGCTGTGGAATTGCCAGGATGGAAGCTGCATCTGTGCTCCCACCAGTTAGACTGCTGCTGCACAGTCAGACCTGAAGTAATGTTCCAGCCCTGGAATGACTTCTTAGAGGGTTGAAGCAAGAGTCCAGAGAAGCCAGCAGGCTTCTATGCGTGAGAAGAAGATTTTTATTACAGATGAGGGAGAGAAAGAGAGATTGAGAACAGATAGAGCCTTTGGGGGAATCCCAAAGCAACCATGGCTACCTCTCTAGGGCAGAGAGGAGAGGGACAGATTGGCAAAGAGCCAGGACTATCTCTCCTGGGAGCAGAGAGAACAGGGGGGTGGGGGGGAAACATGTGAGTTATAAAAACAAACTGGCAGCTGAAGGGTTGGGGAAGGGAATCTTGTGAATTGGAACAGCCTGGAAGTTTAGAGTGTGTGGGATGCCAGTCACAAGAGCCTTATCAAAAGGGACTAAGGAACCTGAAGGTTAGCAAAGGCTTTGGTACAAGTCAATAAGGAAGTGGCTCTTCCTGCCCATAGAGACCCATATCACAGGTTCCTGAGGAAGGATGTGAGTGAGCTTTGATCTATCTTCTTTTGATTTATCTATCTTCTGTCATATATACTGCTTTTGGAGTTTGGGACCTAATAGCGGGCCTTTGCTTGTCTAACATCAGAATGTTAAAGCATGCAACACATACAAATTGTACAGCCAGTAAAGATATGAGAAAACACACCGACTTGCAATTTATCCTTGAACTTGGCTATCAGTCATTGGTCATGAGAGTGCATTCTAATAGAGCACAGTTGAAATTTTTAGTCTGAACATGCGACTTGATTGTTTTTCCATTGCTGTAACAAAATACCTGAGACTGGACTGTGGTGAGAGTCAGGTGTCAGCTAATAAGGTCCAAAGATGCCTATCCAGGGTCCCGGGCTCCTGAAGGGGGAGTGGCCAATCCCATTCATAGGGGACTGCTGGTATCTTGGGGCCCCATTCTCTCTCTCATTTTATTTTATTTTATTTTATTTTATTTTATTTTATTTTATTTTATTTTTTGAGACTTAGATATTTCTTAAGGTTAAAAAGCATGGTACTAACTCTAGTGAAAGCATGTGGAAGATGCTATCACAATTATGGGACTATGTCAAAGGGGCATCACGGTGAAACAGGAAGCCAGACTCCCTTGTTTGGAGCCATGTGACCTGGTCCCATGTAAGCATTCCCGGTGACCTCACTACTCTTAACTAGACCAAATCTCTTCAAAGACTTACCATCTCTGAACACTGTGATATTGCAAACCATGCTTCTACCATGTGAATTCTTAGGAAACATATTCACATCTTATGCAAATCGTGCCCTAAATTAGTTTTGCAACACCTGGAGTCCTGCAGGCAGGTGGAGTCGTGAGTGAGACCCAAGGGCTTCTCTTTCCATTGCCTGTGGTGGCTGCTTTCAGCATGAAGCATCAAAAAGTATATAAGCTGCTATATAATTTTCAGTCTTTTTAGTCTATAACTCTAGAGTGCAGGAAATGTCACATTCTTTTATTTCTCTAAATCAATTTTATTCTTTTCTTGGTCCCTTATCACCTGCAGGGTGATAAATTCAACTTCAGTTCTTATTGAGATTCCCTATCCTTCTCTGTAGACCCTAAAATAATCTCAGGTTTATAAGGTATTGAGAGCAGGAGGAAGCCTGGATCCTTTGGGGGAGGGGGGAGCTGTTCATCGTTGCCAACACTCCTTTTCTTGTTTCTGACTACCATTGAGTTGTGTTCTGCTCAGTCCCCTGCTCTGTGACCCGCTCTGCTGTCCATGCAGTTGTATGAGGAATGGGCTGCTTTCCTCACTTGGAGTCAGCCTTTGCAAGCATTCCAGTTTGGCTAAGATAGGATGATGGAGAACCTCATCTCCATTCTTACTGCAGGACAGTCTCCTGCTGGTTTCAAAGCTTCCTCCTTTCTTGTGGTAGCCTTGTTTTCCTCATGGCCTGCTGTCTTATCCAGAATCACTCAGTACAGTCCTCTTTCCTGCTGGGTGCTCTGGGTGCTAGAAACCCACTGCTGGACTCTATTTTTCCAGAATGTGGTAGCAGAAAATGGCTAATACTGGTTACGGTTTTACCTCACAACAGACCTATTTGTACAGGTGTGCCTGTGGTTTTGAGCAAAGCAGGTAGCAGCTAGTAAATGTCAGATGGAAAACCAGAAAAGGAATTGCTTGTGAGGCATCTCTCTGGATCCTTCTGTCTTTCCAAGCTGTTGCTGCCTTTCCAGCTTCCTATTCTCCAGTGACTCTCTCCTCATTTTGCAAGTACACGGGTGTGAGTTTTCTTAGTCTCTTGTGACAAACTAGGCCTGAATTCTATTTCCTCTTCTCCAAAGGGCTTATTGAAAAGCATAAATCATTTTGGTCTGCATGTTACCTTTGTGTTTTCTTTTGAAATCCCACGTGTAATTTTGCAAGCTTCACCTGTGCATAGGAGCCGCGAGCATATCTCTCTCTGTTTCTTCTGTATTGGGATACAGCTAATAATTTAATTTTATCTCTTTCTATACATTGCTTTTAAACTTTCTGCCAAAGGTGCATGTTGCTTTCTTCATGTGAATTTTGTAGGGCTTAGCAGATCTGTTCGTTTTTCTTTTTATTGACCTTGGGGAATAAGAGATACAAACATATTGTTTAATGCTTGCTACTTAGATAATGAGGTTGGAACTGCATCTAGCAGGTTCCATTCTTCTAATTTTATCCTCCATGACAGTGGTGGTGGAAGGTACTAATGTTTTTTTTTGTTTGTTTGTTTTGTTTTGTTTTGTTTTTGCTCTAGATCAGTGGAAATACTTTTCTTATTCAACAAATGTCTATGTTGGGAAGATGGTGTCTATTTATAGTATTTCTGCCAGCTTAAGCATTTAATACAATTTTTTTTTCCTTAGGAACAGCCTCAAAATATATCCTTTAACAATAGAAGTCTTATTGAGCAAGGCACATGTTTATAATCCTCACATTTGGAAAGAGAACAGGAATTCAAAGTCAGCCTCAGCGATATAGTGAATATGATGCTAGTCTGGGCTATATGAGACCCTTCATCAAAATTAGAACAAAACAAAGTATATAATGGAAAAATATCTTAGAGGATTCAGATGAGATCTCTTGACTGGAGGATGTGATGAACCAGCCTGCCTCCATCTTAGGCTTAAATCTATCTTATAATAAAGACAAATTAGGCTCATTCCTTTTTATGATCAAATCTCTGTGTCTCAAGGATTGGGCTATGCTCTGTCTGTAATCTTAACTACAAATGATTCTATGCTGCCTGTTTCAGGAGACAGCAACGGTGTCTTTGTTTTTAAAAAGCTGTTCATAACCATTGTGCAGCCCTACCTTTGTTCTTAAATGATCTTATGATTACCTTGGTCCAACCACTTTGCATTCACGTCTTTGTTTCAGAAGGTCATTATGACTAACTTGTTATACTTATTTTCTTCTCCTGTAGCCCCACTTATTTTGCCGATCAAATCCTCCATTTGGAAACTCCCTATCCCTGAGCTATAAAAACCTTGTTTTCCTCATATCTAAGCATGACCTCTTGAACCCCATCTGAGGGGGAGGCAGCTCATATACAAGAATAATAAAGCTTGCTATAATTAAGTGCTTGCTTTAATTAATTTGGCTCTGATGATTTGGGTCAGTGGTCTTTCTCCTTCCATCTTTGGGGTTAATAGATGCCTTTCAGACACCCAGTCCTATTTCCAAATGCATGAGAGAGATTTCAGTCTAAAATTATTAAGGACCAAAGACTCGAGGTTGCCAAGGTTAGTTGCTTTGCTGCTGGGAGGATGCTGACTACACCAATAATGACATCTAACCTAATGAAACTGTCAATGAGAGGCCAGAACCTCTGTATGCAGGCTGAATAATCAGAAAAGTGAGGGATATAGACAATGATTTCTCTGTGTCATTCACAAGAATTTTTTGTTTGTTTGTTTTATTTGCTATCAGCCATCCATGAGCATCTCTCTGTGTACTGTGTCAGGAGCTACCTTATTAGAAGTCTGGGCCATTTCTGAAAGGAAATTACATTTGATAAGCGTGTGCAGTACTGGACATTATGATAGACACTTCACATGCAATAATTCTTTGCCATGAATTAATATTGCTAAGTGCTTAGAATAGGGATGGACATATCATAAGCACTCAGAAAATAGATTTATTATTGTTACTCTGGATATTTTTATGAGTGCACAGAAAAAGTAGATTTATCATCTTTCTCCCTCCTTCTGATAAAGGTTAAAACTTTGCTATATTCAAAACTAAGCTGGAAACAAGTCAAAAGGAAATGTGAGCCACTGATATGATTCCAAATGAACAAAGCTTGCATAATTTGAGTAATAAAGCAGTAATAGTCTATGTAGTTTAGGATGTAAACCAGAATATCTATGAACCTGTGCTGATGTGAATAAATGACTGCACAAGTAATCAAATGTGAGATGAAAGGCAGGTCTTCTCTGAAGTAGAATTCTGAAGAGCTTATGAAGGTAGTTTCTCCATGGGGATTACGGTTTCATCTGTCTCTATTACTCAGTTCTTTATTACTATAGTGAAATATAGAGGAAAAACAAGGTCATACAGAAAAGGAGTTTCCGTGGCTCTCAGTTTTGAAGGCTCATGTCTAAGGCTTAGTGGGCCCTGTTGTTTTGGGTCCTTAGGGATGGTCTTGAATGGTCATGGTAGGTGTGCATGTCAGAGAAAACAGCCATATTTCAAGCTAGGAAGTATACAGAAAAAGCACATGGGAACTGTATCTAATGATTGTTTTCAAAAGAGTAGGGTTTAAAAAGTGGAAACGTATTATATAGCACAAAAACCTGGCAAATGCTATTTTGGTCAGGCAATCAAAGTTTTAGCATTGTCTTAAGCTCGCCATGTTGACAGTGTGCCAGAACAATATGAAGTATGAGGACAGTGCTAATTAACTTCCATGGTCCTCTGAGGAAATCAGAAAAGCAAACTCAAATTAAGAGGCGTTCTGTACAAATGCCTCATCAGTGCTGTTAAGGCCATATAAAACAAGGGAAGTGTGTTTTGAGGGGCAGCTAGTAGGTTGGGCACAGAGGAATTTCAGAGTAATGAAACTACCTTGTGCCATATTACAATTTTGTGGGTATATGCCAACGTACACTGCATGAACTCATAACAGTTACACCAACAGAAATCCAAATATAAACTATCGGCTTTGAGTGACAATGATATGCTAATGCAGGTTCATCACTTGTAACAGATGTTCTGTTCTGGCACAGGAATGTTGGCTGTTGGAGAGGTTGTGCACATGTGAGCTGGGGATATAGAGGAACTCTATGCCATCCTCTCTGTTCTACTGTAAATCTAAACTGCTCCCAAAATAGAGTCTAAAAATAAAATTAAAAGGCAAATACCAAAAAGCTTAAGGAAACTGTTTTGTGAGAAAGTGCCTCAGAATAGTAGAATCTGAGAAAATGAGGATTTAGTGTGGTTTCATATCCTAAAAAGACTGCAACAGAGAAAGGTCAGGGGGTAGAAAAAAGGAGCCATGAATTTTGACTAAAAGGTAGGGTTAAAACTCTTGTACTGGTTGTTTCCTTAGCAGTGACTAATGTCTTAGGATAGTAGAGGGAGCTAACTACCAAAACAAAGTGTGAGTTGACTATGGGTAAGCTCTGGGGTAATGCCTTTCCTTAAACGTAAAATTCTTCTAAAAACAAACAAATACTGTAAACAGTATTCAAATTTAAATGGTTATGTCTGTAGTCCAATTGTTTTCTTATAGTTTAATGGTTGTCTATAGCAATTTAGTTTTTAAAATGTATTTACTGTTCAGCAAGATAGCTCAGCAGGTAGAAGTGCTTGCCACAAAGGCTAATGACCTGAGTGGCAGGAGAGAAAGAACTCATCCAAGTTGACCTCTGACCCCCATATCTAAGCTGTGCCATATATGGCACACCCCCACATACAAACAAGCAATAAATAAATGTAATAAAATATGAAAAATATATTTAGAAATTAAATTGCATTTTCAAAAAGACAAAGCATGTTCCCATACAAACAAAATAAATGTGTCAAATATTCAATTTATTTAATTAATGGGGAAAACAATGTTGTACATATAGGAATATTTATGAATCTTAAAAAAAAATAAGACTAGTGAGTTAGAGGCAGTGCTAATTCATATTTCACAGGGCCATAAATGGAACTGCTGACTTTTCCATAGAAAGGGAAATTAATTGCATCTCTATCTGCCAAAAAAATCTAGAACAATTTTTGATCCTCTTAGATGTAAAGTATATAATCAATAGAAAGTCAGGCTTAGCATGGCATAGAACAAAGCATGCTGATCACTTTTGTTTATTTTAAAGTTTGGATAGTTTTGTTGTGAGTCTCTTATCCTTAGATTATAATCATCAATTATTATTCACAATCACACCAACAGACAAATGCCTTTGTGTTTAGTCTGATAATCCGGAAAGGCAGAGTAGACATTACGGGTTTGCTCATATACACTCTTTGGATTTTATTTTTAAAACCAGAGATATGCAGCTTTGAGATCTACTAATGTCTGAAAGTTAGCTCTTATAAGAAATCATCACAATGAATTGTATATTTGATGTTAGAAAATATATTTAAGGTGTCTATATGTAGGGGTGCCAGAGAGTAAATTACATTTCTTGGAACTGGAGTTATAGGTGGTTATGAGCTGGATGCTGGTAAACAAACTCAGATCATCTGGGAGAACAGCAAATGTTCTTAATCACTGAGGCACTTCTCTAGTCTTTTACATTGGAATTTTTAAAGTTCTGCAATATTTGGCTTATTATGTAGAGCCTAAAAACCTCAAGTTGAAATATAATATCCTATTTGAACTATAGTTACAAGTGTAACTGAATTTTTCCTTTCAAAAATTGCATGTATGTACATGGTGTGTGTGTATGTGTGTGTCTGTCTGTCTGTGTGTATGTGTGTGTCTGTGTGTCTGTGTCTGTGTCTGTCTGTGTGTGTGTGTTTTGAGTTGGAATGGCACCTACTAAAATCCAAGTATTGAGATCAAAAGTGACATTGGGTGTTGTTCCTTATATTCCATCTTAAGAGAGCAAGCATCTTACTCACTGCTGCATACATTAAGGTAACTGTTTCACAAGCTTCTGGGGGTTCACCACTCTCTGGGATTAAAAATGTGTGATACTGTGTCCAGATTCACATGGGATCTGAGTATCTGACTCAAGCTCTCACTGTTGCATAGCAAGTGCTTTACCCTGGAACTGTCTGTAGGCTGACTTTTCTGCCCTTCCAGCTACTCCAAATAACCATGCAGAGACTTCTTACTAATAATGAAAGCTCAGCTGATAGCTTAGGTTTGTTACTAACTAGCTCTTACAACTTAAATTAACCCATTTCTATTCACGTATATGCTGGCCCTTCCCAGACTGCTTGCTTTGTGTTTCACGGCATCTCCTTTGACTCCTTCTTCCCAAAATTCTCTCAGTCTGAACTAACCTCATCCTGCCTAGCCATCAGCTTTTCTTTAACAATAAGAACAACCCATCTTCAAAGTGTACCTAGAGATTATTCCACAGGACCCATCTCCCTGACTCTGAATTCCTCTTTCTGAGGTCTTCTATACCTGTTATGTCCTGGTCTATTCAGGAATGACATTCCTTCCAGCCAATGGGACTCAAAGCAAGTTCTGGCTATTTTTCTTAGAAGGTCTTTAAGCATCAGCCCATTTTGGAAAACCTCTTTTTCCTTAACACAGACTGTAGACTTGAGTTGGAGAGCAGACTTCTCAACTGTGGCACTCTTGGTAAGACTTTGTGCAGAGCCTATTTTTCCCACTTTATCCTGGTCCACCAGAGAATGAATTTACACTGTACTTAAGCCAAAGTTAAGAGACTTAGCCCAAGTCTTGGATTCTGAGTTTCAAGGGGCCAGTATGAGTCAGCTGCCATTTAAAAGCATCTCATTTTAGTTCACAAAAGTAGGGTCTGTTAGATTGAGGTTCAGAGATGGTTCAAAACAGAAAAAGAACTTTTTCAGAGAAATTAAACCTGGGGAGACCAAGTCCCACTGAGACCTCCACTGCCACTGTTTTGTTACTTCCGATTTTCCAAAACCCCTTCAGGTCCAGCAGCAGCTTCCTGCTTCCAAGCTCCAGGGGTTCCATTCACAGCAGATGCCACCTGGGGCTGTGTCATGAGTGACTACAGCTAATAGACTTACTGGGCTTAACAGAAGTGCTCTGGCTCCTTTCCAGCAAAGCTAGGGGGGAGATGGGCAAAGAAGAGACAAAGAAAAATCTTGAAACTCTAGTAAGGACATTGTAGGACACAGGGCAAGAAGCATAATGTGTGTTTCATGTTTCTGCCCGTGTGATAAAGAACTCGACATTTGAAACTGTCTTTTTCTTTTAATGGCCTCATGTTCCGCTGCTTGTAAAGCTACTGTAAAATTGTACAGAAAGTGAGATGCTTTCACCTTGCCTCATTCAATGCAGCACCCCAGAGAAGGCCCTGGAAGTCTGCGATGTAGCCTTGGGTTGCGGAAGATCACAATCTTGTTTTCAACATTTGCTTGCATTTCAAAGCATTTCTCTTTCTCCAGGGTGCTCCAGAAAGTAATGATGCTGGTAGGAGACTGAGCGTGGGAGAAAAGCAATATAGAACTAAGAGGTCAGGCTCACATGCTGTGCCAACAATTCACTGAACAACAAAACACAAAGGGATGATCCAAACAATTGCGAACACTGAGACAAATCATCACACACCTGATGGGAGACGGTTATTTGTAGCTGGTTCCTTTACTTCCATTGACTTTCCAGGAATTAAAACTCAAATTAGGTTTATTTCCTCATCAGACTCAAAAACACATTTGAATTTGAATATTATCTCAATTTAAAAGTACATGTGGAGAGAAGAAGCCAGGACTTGTTAATGGAAAATCAATTGACCAATGGTGGTTACCAGAGTGGATGTCACTTGGCTGAGTGGCCACCCTCTACAGCACATTTGAGGGTGGTCTTTTGCAAATGTTGTGGCTTCCTGTGCAAGAATTCGCTTAGGTCTGTTTGGATTTGCTAGCTCCCTTGTTCCATCTTTTCCTGATCTATTTACTTAATCTGGCTTTAGCATATGAGAATCACCTAAATTTATTCTATAATGCTTTTAAGTTTACCATGCTCATTCAGACGTATAGCTTTTCATAGAATCTTTCTGAAATCTGGATTTTATTTATTAATATGTTTGCGGCTTTGGGACTTGAACTACATTGCTGTTTACAGATACCATTGTATTTCTTTTTAGCTATGTGATTTTTATTTTGACATTGTAAGAAACTTTGCTAGATTCTAATACCCAGTATTCTTTTTTTTTTATTTTTTATACATACATACCACTGTTTCTCCTCCTGCCCTTTTCCCAGTCTTCCCTCCATCTATTCCTCAGAGGAGGTAAGGACTACCAGGGTGAGTCAATGCAGTCTGGCATATCCAACCGAGGTAAGACCAAGCTACTCCTCCCAGTATCAAGACTGAGCATGGTGTTCCTCTGTAGGGAATGGGCTCCAAGGAGCCAGTCTGTGCACCAGGAGTAAATTCTGGTCCTACTGCCAGAGGCCCCATAAACTCCCCGTACCATTCATCTGTCATCTACATTCAGAGGTCCTAGTTCAGTCCCATACAGGTTCCCCAGCAATTAGTTCAAAGTCGGTGAGCTCCAATAGCTCCGGTCAGCTGTCTCTGTGGGTTTCTCATACAATCTCTCTCCCTACTCTCTTTGGAGATCTCTGCATCTGCCTCTGGCAGTTGCTGGATGAAGGTTCTATAATAATAATTAGGGTGGTCATCAATTTGATTACAGGGGAAGGTCAGTTTAGGTACCCTCTCCACTATTGCTTAGAGTCTCAGCGGGGGTCATCTTTATGGATTCTTGGATATTTCAGGCTACAATCACAACCCAAGCAGCTAGGAAACAAGGAGGAACCTAAGAGCGACATCCATTGACCCCCTGAGAGGGGGAAATAGAGAGAATTTCCTGAGTAAATTGGGACCATACCGGAGGGGGGAGGGGTAAGAGGAGGTGGGAAGAAAACATGAGGGAATGAGATGATTGAGTTGGAGGAGGGACAGAGAGGCAGAACAAAATAGATATCTTGTAGAGTGGGCCATTGTTGGTTTAGAGAGAAACCTGGTGCTATCAAAATACCTAGTATTGTTTATTTAAACAAGCAAAACTCCATTTGCCTATTGCTCGAATAAAGGAAACTCAGAGCCAGATCGCTGGGAAAGGCAGAGATATCAGAGAGAGTAAACACCACCATCAGATCTCACCCAGCTGTCTTCCAGGTTCCTTATCCTTATCCTCCTGGCTTCTTCTGCCTGCTCTGTCTTTCTATGTCTGCCTTAAATACTTTCTTCACTCAGTTAAGGCTTGGCACCACTGCTGCCTGCCTGGGAGCCTGGAACTCCTTCTGTAAACAAAAATGACCTCTAATTTAGATTGGATTATGGACATAGGTCACCACTCCCAGGATATTCCCTGTGCTGGGGTTAAAGGTGTGAGATACCACTGTGTGATCCTCCCAGACTGACTGTGGTTTGATACCTCTGATATTTCTGAATGTTTTTATTATATTTGAAAATATCCCCACATTTGCCCGTGTGTGTGTGGGGGGGGGGGGACTTATTACCATCACTTTTAGTACAACTGTAATAAAAGTACCATTCTTCTATTTGTGTCTTCCCAAATTTTCTCATTAAACTGTGCTCTTATACAAGAATGTTAAATTAAAGCTTGGATACCCCCTTCCCCCCTATTACCAAGGAATTCCCAGTAAGCCCAATGACCAGCCTTTCTAAGGTATCTTGTGCATGGTCAATAACAAGGTCAGCCTTCTCTGCAATAATCCACTCACAGTGCATACATTCTTTACCTCTAAAGTCACGGGACTTCCGTCAACCTGGAAACCTTTCCGAAAATGGGTTTTACCTCTTGTGTCTAGAAGGAGAAATGATAAACCTTCCATCCCACAGCCAAGCCAGGGAGGCATTCAATCTCCCTGCTTGTTCCACTCTAATTAAATGTGGATTTTTATGTAAACCACAACCCAGACTTTTTATGAATTCAGAATATACTGGCTCCATTATTCTTGTCAGACAGAAAAACTAGACCATGACAGATGAGTTTCTGAGCATTTGCTGATCACTCATCTACAAAGCATAATAGTTTGATTCTTTCACTTAGGGCTATTTACACAAACAGATGTTGATTAATTGAAGCACCAGCATTGGGTACATTCCCATCTTTTTCTTTCTCTCAATCTTCTCTTAAAGGATCTCAAGGAAATCCTCATTAGCAATGCATTACCTAAGGAGGGACACAGTGAGTCATTCCTTATACAGAATTATATGATTTCATCAGCCTCAGACACATGTGCAAGGATTTCTTTAACTCTGTTAAACATAGGCCCACACATTATTAGATTCCATACAGAGTTTAAAATATATGAATTGTCCGTATTTAAAAGTATCATGAAACATGGTGACAAGAGTAATTACAATAGCCAGTATGTTTTTAATGTTGAATTTAGGTAGATAATTTCATTTATTATCTCAAATCCTGAAGGACAAATCTGGTACATAAGCCATTGTACATCCATTTTTTTTCCAACAAGGAAGTGACAAGGAAGAATTGAGTGTTCATGGTTAAATTGCTAGTCGGTGAAAGATAGGTTTGGGAGCTAAACATTATTGCTTCCAAGCTTATTCTCTCAACTACTACTATGTTACTTTTACTGTAGATAAATGTAAGTAGAACACAGTAGAGGGTACAATGAGTTGGTGGTAGAGAGGGAGTCCTCTTATTAAATAATATTTGGATTCCTCACTATTTTTCAAAAATATTTTCCAAGTCAACCTTATTCTCTACTGGCAATTCTATGGGGATTAAGATATAGTCCTGTTGTTGAACCACCCATTTCACACAATGAGTTTCAAACTGTAGAATAGAAAAGCTTCCCCTTGAAAGCCATAGTGTGGATTAGTTAAGTTCTGGGTGCTCTTTCAATAAAACAGGAGAGGGACTTTATTTCTCTAGCTATGATCATTGGTTGTTATCAGCTAACATAAATAACTCATTGAACAAAGTTGGCAAGGTTTTCCAGAGTCCTCATCACTCATAAAATGCCTTGGGTTCTTAGGCTAGACCTTGGCCTTGAAGATGGGCCTCTGGAGAATTTTACTCTTGGTAATGTGGTCTTATGGGCCTATATGATGCAATTTACAGGACTAGGGAACCTTAAGCGAGAGCCGTGTATTGTATTTTCTGCTTCTTCTTTGACCTTAGTGTCCTACATGTCCAGGGGAGGCAGCACTGATAAACAAAAAAAGAAAAACAAAGGAAAGACTGATAGGAATTTGTCTTACTAGAGTTTAGTGCCTCTTCCTAGGGGGATGCTATTAACTAAACATTGGAGATATGTCCTGATGTTACATTGAGCCAGATGACTTGATTGCGAGAAAGCAAACTAGAATGAGTTAGGAAACTAGAAAAAGGGAAGGGATGTATGATATCTTTATGTATGATATCTTTCTTGTACATTGTGAATTGCCACTGGATAATAAAGAGACTTTTTTGGTCTATGGCAAGGGATCTTGGAAGCAGGTGGAAAATCTGAGCATAGATAAAGGGGAAGGAAGGCAGAGTCAGGAGGAGACTCTGTGAAGGGCTGCCAAGAAAGCAAGATGTAATGGAACACAAGTAAAGCCCTGGAGGCACATGGCATGACACAGCTTAAAAGAAATGGGTTGAGCAAAGATGTAAGAGCTAGCTAACAAGAAATTTGAGCCATAGGCCAAATAGTTTGTAATTAATATAAGCCCTTGTGTGATTATTGGGACTAAGTAACTGCAGGAAGCCTGAACTTTAGGGCTAGGCCAGGCTAGAAGCATCAGATTACAGCAAGAAAGAAAACTAGAATGAGTCAGGAAACTAGAATCTGCATTTTACCAGCTCTGTGGCCTAGAGTTTATCATTTTATTCTTTGAATCTCAGTTTCCTCAACCATACGTCTTCCAATCTTATAGCCCACCTTAGACCCATTGCTATCATTGCTGAAGGTAATATATTGTTAGAAGTCAGTTTCCATGGCAAGATGTTTTTAGTTTAGAAAGCTGTGGGTTACTTGGCTTTTTTTTTTTTTTTTTTTTTTTTTTAGAGTTTTTGACATTGTAGACTCCAAAACTTCTCATATTTATGCATAAGTTCTATAAAATCCACATCACAGCATCTGCCCACACTGCCTGTCTTCTGGTTAAGATGTTGAGCCAAATTTTCATCCTCTGTAGCTCACTGGTATATTTAGTAATAAAATAAGTGTGGCTTTATCAAGCTTTCAGAAACAAGGCAATGGTACCATTTAATTTAGCATGTAATTACAATATCCTGCTTCAGGGATAAGTTGCTTGGCTCTGGCTAAGGAAACAGAATTAAAATGTCTATGATTGCTTTAAATTTCAAACTTTTTCTTCTGAATTGTCCTATTTAGCCTCAGTCTTTCCATTTAAATCCATGGTATGATAGAGAAAAAGCAGTGGGTGGTAGTGAAGATATAATATGGATCTTGACTCCACAAAAGTCAATTAGGGACCCTTTGCCTGTCCATTGGAAGCCCGAGGCTCTACTTACTTTAGTTCTGGATTCCTAGGTGTATGTGTTCTCATTGCTTCTGTTTGTTACTGCAGCAGTATGCTTTGTAAAACTTGGATGCTTAAACCAACATAAATGTATCTCTGATTCAGGAAAGGACAGCTGCAAAATGAGTGTCAAAAAGTCAAAGTCAAGGTTTAACAGGACCCGCTTCTTCTAAGACTTCTGGGAAGAACCTAGTTAGCTGCCTTCTTTAGCTTCAGGAGGCTGCTTAAACTCTCTGTCTTCAAAGAGCACCATGGTAAGCTCTCCTTCCTTCCTCATATCTGTTTCTTTTCTCACTCTGAACCTCCTTTTCTCTTCAGGACCACGATCATTGTACTGGTCCTTTGGATAACCCTGAATTATCTATCTCAAGATTTTTAATTTAATCATATCGACAAAGTCTTGTTAGCTATTAAAGCAACACATTCTCAATTGTTGTGGTTTAGTATATAAATAGGTGTCTACCATCCCTCCTCTCCAGAGACATAAGGTTCTTAAAGTTAACCACTGTATCTCTATGTATCCAGTTTCATGTTAAACTACCTAATATTTTCACTTCACCAGACTCTTAGCTTTCTGCTACTTGGACCTTCCAATAAGCCTGATTTCACTTCTACCAGGATATCTTGGAAATCTGCTCCATTTGGCAGTTTATATAGGTCAAAATTAATGCACATTTATTTTATATACCACGAAAATCACACTCAGAGATATTCACCCAGAATTTCCCAGCTGACGAATTTAGAAATGGCAATTCAAGATGAGGATCTGGTTTGATTGATGAATGTATAGTGTCTCCATCCAATAGAGTCACCCTGTTCAGTCTCAAAGAGCATATTGCCTCTGTTCCTGAGTAAGAAACATCTCAAAGTTTAAAAGTATCAGTTACAAGCTCTGCATTTTATCACTTCCTACATTCTCAAGGACCTTGGCTTCATTTATATCTCTTTCCTCCCTCATCTTTATCCTATCCTTTTCAAATTTAAAACCACAAAATAAAATCTCCCAAATTCCCTTACTTTCTCATTGTTTTGTGTAATATCTGGTCTTTGCCATATTTTTCTTAAGATGTTTTCCCTCTGTTTCTTGGCTTAGTACCAGTTGGCTTATACAAAAACTTTTCCATGTTTCCCAACATCTTTGCTAAATGTTGTTGTGAGGACCACATATTACATCTTGTGTGGGCCGTGCATTTCATCTTGGAATCTTTCTTTTTTGTCTTTCTAAAGCATTGCAATCTGTTGATTATTTTTCAATAATTAGTCCATTCTGTGGTTGCTTTCTGCTATGGTTTGAATTCAAGCTGAAATTTAATTACCATTTTAATAGTGTTAAAGATGGAATCTACAAGAAATATTTGCTCTTGAGCCCTCATAAATGGATTAAGGCCATTGTTTCTTGGAAGTAGATTAGCTGTGTGTTTGTGGGGGGTGGGAGGTCATTTGTCTTCCTTTTCCCTTCCGTCTCTTGTGCTCACTTGTTTTCCTATCTTCCATCAAGGGAAGAGGTAGCATGAAAGATATTACCAAATGCTAGCACTAGGCTATTAGATTTCCTAGAATCTGAGATTCTAAGCCAAATAAAGTTCTGTATTTTAGTATATTACTAAGTTTGTGATATTCTGTCATAGTGGCATAAAAATCAGCTAAATTTTGCTTTTGCCCACTATAATCTTTAAATGCAGCCATCATCTTAATATTGATGACTTCCTAAGCTAGATTTTCAACCTTGAATTCATGCTTTACATACCCCCTGCAGGCTGGGATTTCTTAAATTATCATATGTGCCAATGTCCCGAGACTCACTTATTCAGTAGTATTACCCCAGTGCTTACCACGTATTCAAGATCCTTGTTTGACTGAAGTTCAGATATTAGGAAATTTAGTGGTACTACATTATTGTAGGGGAATAGGATTATGAAGAATATGCTTTGGGGTACAGCAGAGGTTAGGAGGGAAGCTATCACTCTGCCCCAGCAGAGAGTTAGATCAGAAGTGTTAGCTAACCTGATAATGCCAAGGTTTGATGGTTGAGAAGCAGAAACAGATGACTTGCAGAAAAAGGACAGGATGTAGCAACACACATAATCGAGTGTGAAAGGATCATTTTCTATTCTGAGCTAAGTTCTCTCTGCTTCATTATTGAGTCAGGGACATCCTTTTAGAATAAGTGGGGAGAATCTCTCTAGGATTTTCCAGTAGTGGTATGGTCTTCCTGAATTCCCTTGCTTTTAGATTCAGGTACTTATGGTCCCATTTGCTTGCCTGTCACTTACCTACCCCCATTGATATCTAAAATCTTTTTGCATCCATTTATGATTCAAATAAGCTCCAAGAAAGGGTCTTAGCACATCACTGGCACTATGTGTTCTTAACCTACTGACATTTAACCCTAGTGGTA
Organism: Phyllotis vaccarum; assembly: GCA_033318265.1. NCBI lineage: Eukaryota > Metazoa > Chordata > Mammalia > Rodentia > Cricetidae > Phyllotis > Phyllotis vaccarum. The sequence continues at coordinate 51,793,553 of JARWLC010000006.1, forward strand.
TTCTAAGGATATTTGGTGAAAGAGTAATATTCTACCAGAGAAATTATAGTCCTTCTCATTTGGAGAAAGTGATATTTCTAAGTGGACTCCTTCTGCTCCCTTGCTTAAGTCAGACCTGTTTTCCCTAGGGGTCATTCAGACCAAGGTTCGTCTGTTATTCCTAAGCTATGAAAGATTTGAAAGTCTCAGTATTTATGTTGTAATTCCAGTCTCAATGTGATTGTACTGGGATGCTGTTCTTTAGGAGGTGATCGGGCCTATGTAAGACCACTAGGTGAGACCTTCTTGGTAAGATTAGTGTCCTTTGGGGAGGGCTGGTGAGCCAGCTAACTCCCTTTCCATCATGTAAAAATACAAGCAAAACTTTGCTGTCTTTCAACTTATAAAATGGTGCTCATTAAAACTAAGTATGCTATTATCCTAATCCTGTATTCTCAGCCTTCAGAAATATGGGAGATGACTGTTTACTGTTTTTAAGACACCCAGTCTGTGGTAATTTGTCCCAGATGTCTGAGCAGGTTGATACAGCTGCCATATTGTAGGGTACCCCAGTGAAATGTTTCCCAGAGATAGCTAATGTCTGACTTGACGTGGTGGGCTGTCCAGGTACTTTCTTCTCAACTTGACCTCAGAGAATGAGTTCAAGTTCAAAGAGAGAAAACATGTCAAGAGACAAGGATCCTTTCCTTTCTAAATCTATACAAGCTCAAGTTGCCAGTAGTACTTAGGGACCTCTGTGAGTATAACTGTATGTGTGTGTGCATATGTGTGTGTGTGTGTGTATGTGTGTGTGTGTATACAAAAGCAGGATGTATTACATACTTGAAGTTGAGTGTACCACTGCCCCTCCAGGGCCTAATGTTGGAAGCTAGAAGCTAAGTAGTTTTCTCTCTTTTCCCAGGAGACTGTTAACTACAAGCTAAGCTGCCCCTTCTTTATCTTAATGTCCCTGTACAATAATACCTATATAATAAGTGCTCAGTAAGTATTTCTCTGATAAATGAGTGAATAATAAAGTAGAAGGTACAAGCTTTTTTACTCACCCCTGGGGCACTGTGGAACATCATTAGTTAATGCATACAAAGACTTATATGAGCCTTAATTACCAATGTTATTTTATCTGCCTACATCTGATGGCTCATTTTTGGCATATGATATGACAGCTGGGCCTAGAACAAAATTCCCTGCTGTCCACTCAAACTTTAGTTCCTGCAGTGAATCTGAAAAAGTGATGGAAGTCATCTTAGAGGATTCTTTCCCCGGAGCACATGGGAGGAATGTTCCTTGGTAAAAGCAGCAAAACATGTGAGTGGTCCATAGACTCACTTCTACTGTGAAGCAGAAGAGATATCAATTCTTCTCATGAGATCTTCCCTGTCCTCGCTGGTATAAGAGCAAGATAAGTCTCGTGGGAAAAGAGGAAAAAGGACTCAGCTTCCAATATTATGCCCTGAGGGGACAGTGGCACACTGTCCTTCTGTTGTTTGGGACTTTTTTGTAGAGAAGTATGTGCAGGGTTCATCTGACTTTTCCACCTTAGAAATGTGACAGCCTTGCTACTTCTGCTCCACCAACTGCTCATGTGAGAAACACTGGGAAACCAACCCATTAGGAAGCATTCAGGGAATCCTAGAATGTCTTCGGTGATTCATAGTCCCCTTTTCATTAAGTAGAAGCTCCTCTCCCCCATTCTTTCAGAAATACTTGGGTAGAGCATGGAGTTAAATTTTGTTCTCCATATTTCTGATGGCAAATAACCCTGAGAAGATATCTTATATGTACTTGTGTGTATATGCATCTCTGTGTGTACAAGTGGGTATGTGTGTGTGTGTGTATGGATATGTGTGTGTGGTGCATACATGTACATATGGTATGTGTGTAGATTTTTATTAATAAAGATACTTGTAGGTTGGTGGTTTTCATTTTTGCTGAACTCTACAAATGCATTTTCTGAGGAAAAGATAGTCTAGTATGTAAATCCTTTATCATACTGTCTTTCAGGTGCACATGTGTGCACACAGATATAGATACGACACTTTTAGAAATTCATTGGGGAATAATTAGTACTACAAATGTGGAAAATTAATAGTAGCGGATCATGGTACTAATTAACCAGTGATTAGAATAGGCAGAAGATCCTGAAGATTTATTCATGGTATCCTGGGAACTGTTTAAAAGGCCGTTTGGGCAGCTGGACAGCTTCCTCGTGGAGCCATGCCCAGTTGCCTTTCCCTGCCTCCTTTTCTGTAACTACATTGAATCTCCTGTCATTATTTCTTAGTTGAACTCTCACTGGTAATCTCCCATGGTCACTGTGGGCACCTCCAGATAGCTAGGTCCATCTGTATTACATGCATTTGGAGCAGTCTGTGTGATTTATTCTGGTCAGTGAGTGTTAAACAAATTCAAGGCTCTGGGGTTTTGTAGGAAGCATAATTGGTATGGTTTTCTGAGTTAAGAGAAATATAGGTCTTAGTAATCTGGAACACACATACTCTGCCAAAGATTGGGCAGGATTATCCAGTTCCTTATGTTAAAGCATGATAATAAATGCAATCCCAGTATTATCAAATCCATTGGTGAACCAGAACCTGTGATAACCATGATAGTTCATGTGAATCTTTCTAGTTTAGAGACATTGAAACCTATGTTGATTTTAGGAAAACATTGGGTGATACAATCAAAATAATTCACCTCTGTCTCAGTGTTCATGAAGTTAATTACTACCTGATCATGGACAACTTATAAAAGCCTATATTTTGTAAAGAAAGACCCCCCTGCCTCAGTTAAGGGGTGGAGACTCATGTGACAATCCACCATTATACAGGAGTGTTGACAGGCTCCAATTTGTGCAGGTAACTATAGCTGCTGTAACTTGTAACTTCAACATCCACAGCACATTCAGAAGACATGCACAGCACTTTTTTAAATCCTCTGACATATATTCTTTTCAACTATTTTTTTTAATGGTGTAGGAATTAAACTTAGGGCCTCAAACATAGTAAACAAGGACTCTGCCACTAATCTATAATTCCCCAATCAGTCAAATACCTTTTGGTACTGGGATTTGGGTACAAAAGGCATGGCTCCTGGAACTATACCTGAGTTGACTGGATCACATGTCTCAGCATACCAGTTAAAGAGATGGGTAATGGAAACAAGCAAAGAAAGGAGATTTAGTGAATGTGGAACATTGGGAAGATGAATAGACAAAGGGGTCTAGACACTGGTCTCCACCGTCAGGTTTCTGAAAGTGAGGTTTTAAGTTTAAATAGAGGAAAGACTCGGGGAAAGGCAAGTATAACTAAGCAGTTTTTGTCCAGTGTAAGCTGGCTGATTGTTATGTCAGGTTTATGTCTATATCATGGCTCAGAAGAGAATATCTTATTCCCACAGATGTTCATTCCTAATCCAAGCTACAGCCTTTTAATAACAGACAATTGCTTCTCCTGTAGGATGTCATTGGAGGTGGTCTGTCCTTCCAAGTCTTGCAATTGTTTGGAAAAAGTTTAGTTTCTTGTCATAATGATTCATTGATCATTTCTGTTGTTTGTAGAATACAGGGAGAGTTATGTTTAGATGCCTTTTTGGGTTCTGGAATAGGACATTCTAGCAGCTGACAATTAAGATGCCTGAAGTAAATAGTTATAAAATGAAGGCATAATTGTTTGTAATTACTTTGTGGCTCCAAAGGACTCAGTGCCTCTAAACACCTCCTACAGTCTTTGGGCTACTTCCTACCTCTAGACTTATACCTTACAAATTTTAACACTTAACAAATGACCATTAAGGCTAGTATTACTAACAGAAGAGACATAAGTTATAAATCTTTGTATTAAAAAGCAAAAAAAAAAAAAATTAGTAGGACAGAATGAAGAGGGAGACAGTATAAATACAAATCTTTTCTCAGATACAAAATTCAGCTAAACCACATCTGGTGCTTAAGACAGACCAGCACGTGCTTCCAGAATCCTGTTATTCTTTACAAGATTCTACATCCACATAAATGGAGACCAATAAGGAAGGGTGTTCAGCCTGGGACTGGAGCAGGGGTGAGAAACAACACTTGGACCCTGTGGCTAGTGTCTGAAAGCAAAGCTATTTTCAGAGTCTGGGAAAAAACTTACTGAGAAGGGTCTATATGCCCTTCTACACAGAATGGGGGCTGGGGATGAGCAGGTGAGCCGAGAAGGAACATCACAGGGCCTCATTAGGGCTGCTGACAGGGCACAGTGACTGCCTTTAGTCTTCTCATTCTGAAGAATTCTATTCTTAAGGCCATTGCCCTTTCACATCACAAGCTAAAATGACTAATTTGAGACACTTTACACTAGAAATCATATATCTTTGATTTAAAGAATGTTTTAAAAGTGATGTATGTCATACTCCAATTCTTGACCAAATTCATAATATAGAAGACTACTCTGCAGTATTCTAAAGCAGGATCAGCACCAGGAGGTCCTGCTCTGTCTTGCTGTCCTTTCCATGAATCCCCAAAGCTGATTTCTCCCAAGTATCTTTGTCAATACCATATCTCTCCCCACCATCTTTAACAAACAGTTGCTCAAAGTTAGAGGTCCTCTGACAGAGAATGTCGATAAATATAACATGTGCAGAATTCTTGACTTAGGCAAAATGACTTTCCTTTCAAACATACCATTTTCCCCCCAGTGTGTATGTGTCAAAAGCAGCTTACATCTTTCAGAACAATCAATAGAACTGATGTATTTCGTTAAATGTTTAAATGAGCCAGGTAGATGAGAACGAGTCTGTTCTAGGTAAAGGATAGCCCTTGAACTAAATACGATTTTTTTTTAAAATGTCAGTTCAGAACTTAAGGGGGTGGCTCATATGGTGATGATTTATATAGAAAGCCTCTATAGGAGAAGTCATAGTCTGCCTTGGCTCCTCTCTATCTCTTTTTTCCTTCTCTTCCTTCCTTCTCTCTTCTCTCCTTCCTTCCCACTTAGTCTTGGCTTGGACTTGAGTAACTTTAACTTGAGCAGAAAGTACTGGGAGCTGTAAACAGAGGCTTCCCTCTTCTGTCCCTTCCCATAGCTGCTTTTAAAGTAATCACTCAGAGGCTTATATTAATTATGAATATTTGGTCATTAGCTCAGGCTTGTTACTAGCTAAATCTTACACTTAAATTAACCCATATTTCTATTTATGCTTAGCCACATTGCTCATGGCTTGTTACCTCATTTTTTACACATCCTGCTTGCTTGGCGGCTGGCTGGGGTCTCTTTCGACTATGCTTTTCTTTTTTTCTGTATTCAGTTTAGCTTCCCCATGTATCTATATTCTGTCTGGCTATAGGCCAAATCAGCTTTGTTTATCAACCAATGAGAGCAACATATTCACAGTGTACAAAAAGACCATCCTACATCTACATCAGGGAGGTGTCATTCATTCAAAGATGCCATAAGAAAGCAATGAAAGTTCTCTTGGCAGTAAGTGAAGATTAGGGTTGTTGATCTGGAAGCTCTCTGTGGGAACATGCCTACAAGAACACTCTCCCAAGTGTGTTGTTGCTACTAGGAATCATGGCTGTCCCTTTTGAAGTTGTCATCTCTCTTGTAAATAGAGACTTAGCAGACTTAACCACAGGTGTTATGGTTTGCCTGGCTATTTCTGCTGTCATAGTTTCAAACTAGAAAGTTCCCGTTCTCACTTTTGGGAAGATGGACCAACTTATGGCAGATAAAATGAGCAGAAGTCATGTATGTCACTGCCAAGTGAGTAACTGAAAATTCTTTCACAGACGGTTTACCATCTTCTTTATTGAACCTGCCAATGAAGTGATGAAGAATCCCAGTATGTAGATGCACAGGAATGTTTAAATTTTTGACGTTGGGACATGATGTCATCTATAAAGTTTGCTTTTTGGAATCCCATAATTGAGTAACAAAAAATAATTATATAAAATCCACCACACAAAATTTTCGGTAGTTTTACAGTGTTGTATTGAGCCACATTCATTTTTGAGCCACATGTGACCAACAGGCCATGAGTTGGATATACTTTATCTAGATTAACTTGACTTTCCTTAAGTTTCTATTCTACAGTGGAGCCAGTATGTGAAGTGATCTGGACCATACTCAAAAGAGTCTGTACTTTCTTTGACTGTGAAAAATCCACTCACCATGTACTTGGAAATCATAGCAAAGTGAAACTTCTCAGTTTCCAAATATTCGCCCCTAATGTCTGTACTCACTTCGTGGCAGCCCATTAACAAGCATCCTCTGAATTGGCACTGATTCATGGACTATGCTGGCCTTCAAATGAAGGTCAGAACTGCACTAATCTAGAGAAATTGGGTGTTGTAGTGGAGGGATCATGTGTCCCTGACACACCACTTGCAGTGGAGCTGTACAGGAAAACCACACAGTCAGGGGCATTTATGTTATCACTTTCATAATACAACAAAGAGCCTTTGTTTTTCTTAGCTTCTGACAAAACTGAAGTTGGTTGACAGATCCTAACTCATCCAGCATTTTCTGGCCTAGGAGTGCTAATCACCTTTCAGTCTGAGCTTTAAATGTCAGAGGACCAGGAACACACAGAATGAAGGTGATATATGTCTGTTTTTTAACAAGAGACAAGAAAGGGTGTGGATTCAGATGGGCATGAGGTAGGAAGGATCTTGGAGGAGTTCAGGGAGAGGAACCATATTAATAAATTATATGAAAAATATTTTAATAAAAGAAAAATAAAATTAAAACAAAAATGGAAGGAAAATTAAGTAAGATTCTTTCATAACATGTTTTCCTCTTAAGTATTAAAATGAGGTACCCAGTTACCTCTGCCCTACAATGTATCACTAAACACAAAGAGGATGAGAAACTATTTATGGTGGGATCTTTTCTCTCATATAAACATTTATGCAACTTTAATGTTGAAGTTTTCATAGGTTCTAGGAACCTGGCTGAAAGGTCTCATATAAATGGAATGTCTTGATACCAATTGGGGCCAGTTGAGAAGTAAAGTGGTAGAAAAAACCTGTAGGGCCATATAAAATGGTGTGTGTTGTATGGATTCTCTAGAACAGTAATGCCTACATCCTAACTCTCAGTACTGAGAGGTGACTGGACCAGGACATCTGGGAGAAAAGTCAATCATCTATATCAGTGTGTCCTGCACTCACATACTCGACAACTTTGGATAAAATATATTCGAAAAAATATTACACTTATGCTGAACACTGGAGCCATTCCATTGTTATCCTCCCTTAAGCAAACAGTATAGTGGCTCTTGACAAAGCATTTATATCATGTTACGTATTATGATAATCTACCCACGATTTAAAGTATACAGGGAGGTGTAGGTTATATGCAAATACTGTATCATTCTGTATAAGGAACTTAAGTATTCAAGGATTTTTAGAGTCATGGGTGTTTGGTACTTTTATGAATGTCAAGAAATGACTGAGTTCCATGATCATACTGTTCCTTTTTAGAAGAAAAGTAGAATTTTAATATTTAAGAGCTACAAAAGATATAAATGTGCTTTCTAATGCAGTTTTATGAGACTAAACCTTACATTGTTTTGTAGCTATCATCTATCTATCTATCTATCTGTCTGTCTGTCCGTCTGTCCATCCATCATCCATCCATCATCCATCCATCCATCCATCTATCTATCTATCTATCTATCTATCTATCTATCTATCTATCTATCTATCTATCTATCATCTATCTATCTATCATCTATCTATGTAGCTGGATATTAACCACAGGCAATTGATGGATAGGCTAATATTTATCAAAGGGGTTAATAGCAACTTATAATAGAAATAATAGATGTAAAGGCTGGAACAATCCACTCAACTGAATGGAATGGGTCTTCCTTCCAAGTGATGGAAAAGCAGAAAGAGTACTGCAAACATACATCCTGATCTTTAGGCTGTCCCCAGCTACATCTCAAGACTACAGCCTCTATGGTCATAGATGAATCCTATATCTACGCTAGTCAAGAGGCCATTCCTCTAGGTCAATACACATCTATCTATCTATCTATCTATCTATCTATCTATCTATCTATCTATCTATCTATCTTTCTATCCATCATATATTGATCCATACTCTACCTACCTAGATATCATTTTTGTTTATCTGTCATCCACTCATGTACCATCTATCAACCTTCTATATCTATTCATCCATCCATCTATCCATCAATCAATCATCTATTATCTCTATTTACCCACTAAGTAGAATCTGCAAGTGCGGGGTAAGAATAAAGGGTTATTTTAGTTCATTACTTCAGCTCAAGAAACCCAAGTATTCAGTTAAAGCTCCGTGTAGTTTTACTGAATGTAGAATAACAATACTATGAACTTCCACATCTGTCTTGGAACCTGGATTACTACATGATCTCCATTTCACCAGTCCTGCATATGCATAGCTGGCCTACAATATCTCCAGATTTCCTTATATACTCACCCACCAACTGCAAAAGTTTCCAGTAGACCCTTGGAGGAGAGTTGTTTAGGAAGATTTGTATCTTCCCAATTTTTTTTCCGAGGCTCTCAGGAGTATATGTAGAACACATCAAGGATGTAGTTCTGAGCTAATAGAGAGCTGGTTGGGATGGCCCAAACTCTGTTCTAATCTCTGGATTTTGATGTCTTGCATCATAATTTCAGCTTTAGCTCAGCTTGCCCTTTTACTTGTGTGTATAAAGCTTAAGGTGGGTTACTTCTCTAGGTCCCTTAGCTGTAATGAAAGTGAGATGCACACAGAGACAATTGATTTGCTCTAGATTGCTTTCTTGACTCATGAATACCAGCTTGCAATGAAGCTTGGCTAGTGTTTTCTCTTGCAGCCTGTATAGGTAATAAATCCACTTCTTGTAACTTGTTTTATGTGAGGCCTGTTCTATGTCCCTGGACTCAAACCATTTGGTTACCGTTGCATAGTAAGCCTGATTGACACTTATAATTTATACTCACATTTACATTCTCTACAGCTTGGATCTGCTTTTGGGGATCACAGACCACAACCATGTGAGATAAGCATGTCCCTCAAATACCAGCACCTTGGAATCCCAGGACCTTTCACTATGCGTAGGCATGTGTTCATCTCTGCTGATCACTGTGTGGCCTTGAACTGTGTCTCCATTGTATTGTTGTTACCTGTGGGGATTCAATAAAAGTTTCAGAAGTTTTGGAGATATCAGAGGGAATCTACCCACAGTCTATGTGGAGGGTTAGTAAAAGCTCCAGAAGTCCCAGAGCTCTAACCACAGTCAGTCTAGGAAAATCAGAGAATGGTGATTCAAACCTTTAATCCCAGCACAGGGAGTATCCTGGGAGTGGTGACCTACACCCTTAATCCCAGCTGAGTCAAGGTCACTTCAGATTATAGAAGGAATTCCAGGCTCCCAAGCAGGTGTGGCGGGACCACACATTAATTACCGAAAGAGTACTTAAGACAGGATAGAAACACTGAGGGACCATTCCAAGGGAAGCGAGGCTAAGGAAGCTGGAAGACAGATGGGTAAGATATGACTATGGTATTTATTCCCTCTAGTATCTCCAACTTCTTCAGAGAGCTATCCCTAAGTCTCATTCATTCGTGCGACAGTTACCTGTCTGAATTCTACTAGGAACAAATTGCCTCCTGTCTACCAGCTAACAAAAATTGCCTGGCATTAAAAGCAGACACGGTCCCCAAATTCAAATCTGAAACTTATTATTTATGGTAAATTACCATATATCTTTAAGCTTCAGTTGACTGTAAAAACTACAGCAGTATGTTTGTGAGAATTCAAAGACAAAAGCATGGAAAGTACTTAGTAGATTGACCAGATCATTAGTAAACATTCAAGAAGTGTTAGCCATTAGAAATGTTATTAGCACAATTACCAGTGTTACCAAAGTCACTGTACTTATTCATTAATCAAAATGATTTATTAGTTTATGTCCTACACTATTGATTCTCAGTCTCAAACCAGGGTTTCTCCTAGGTCCTTATGGTCAGTGTTCTTTTAAGGATTTCAGTCTCATTCTGTACACATCCACTGAGTCTTTAATATAATATTTTCATTATTAGAAAGAGTAGATTAGTATTTACTAGAGTGTGTATGGGTATAGGAAAGGAAATTTGAAACCTCCTGTATATGTATATGGTATATCCAAAACTTTGTTATTTATAGTGTTTTATTTTTTAGTGTAAAGGCACAATGCATATTTCTGCTGTTGCTAAGTGCATGCACAAGAATATTTCTTCCTGAACATCTAAGCCAGACAAGCATACTTTTTGGTGATAAACTGTGCAAGTTTTGAGTTTTGAAAAGTTCCATGGATTGTTGTAAAAGGCTGTGGATGCCCATATTGCAGTTATGAGCATATAAATGCTCATATCTGTCATAGGTGTGCATAACCATGAAATATATCACCATCCAAGTAGGCTCATGCAAACAGACCACACTGCAGAATACCATAACATTTTAGAGTAATACAGTGTGTATGGTTGGATGATTTTTTTTTTAGTATAAGCAGGTATAATAATTTTATCCAAAATATTGTTGGGACAAAAATGCTGGCAAGCTATATGTCAATTTGACACAAGGTATAGTCATTAGAGTGGATGGAGCCTCAGTTGAGAAAATGCCTCCATAAGACCAGACTGTGATCAAGCCTATAGAGAATTTTCTTAATCAGTGATTTATGAAAGAGGGCATAGCCCATTGTTGGTGGTGCCATCCCTGGCCTATTGGTCCTGGGTTATAAGAAAGTAGGCTGAACAAGCAATTGCGGAGAAACTCATTAAGCAGCACTGCCCCATGGTCTCTGCATCAGCTCCTGCCTCCAGTTCTTTTCCTGTCTGAGTTTTTTTCCCCTGACTTTCTTCGGTGATGAGTAGTGATTTGGAAGCATAAGGCAAATAAACCCTTCCCTCTCCAAGTTGCATTGGACATGGTGTTTCACAACAGCGATGATAACCCTACCCAAGACAATAAGCTTTCTTAGATTTGACCAAATGCTAAAAATTGTGATTTTACTGGAAAACTTATGCAGCTGTGCCATAGCGGTTTCCTCACTTGTATCATGCATTCCATATATTTGTGCTTTAAAAATTGGCATCTGCACAGATGTGTAAGAGAGACTAGATATTTTTAAGTAATTGAAGTAATTTGTCAATCAGTGGTTAGAGAGCTTTCCATTCAACCCTAAAGACAGACTCACATTTTGATAGTAATTATAATAAATTGCATCAGTCTTGATATTTCAGGTTATGATTCATCTCTGATGATACTGAACTGATCAGGAGGGTGAAGTTTCGCTAGTTCATCCTTAGATCATTAATTACAGAAACTCAATTGATCATATGCTGACAGGATTCAGTGATTGGAGAACGTTGTGAAATAGGTAACCTTATCTATTCTTGCTCATTTGTTCTCACCACCTGAGTCTTTGAACTTGAATATTTCTCCCATCTCTCTCACTAGGCTGCCTCAATTCACCTAAGGAATACACACTTGGAAGAGAACCCAAACCATAGATAATTTGCAACACTGAAATGATAGAATAGCAGTCTAAATGGAACACTTTTAGGCATCAGCAACTCAAATTCATGAATACAGGAGAATAGTTTTATAATATAAAACAGCAAATTTAAAAATTTCAAGTGTACTGCTGTTTCTACATATCTGCAGTTGCAGATAGAATTAATTGGCTATTTTAATAACACAGAGGCATGGACCAACCTGTATCCTTAGATGCGAAATCTCTTTTATATGACCTTTTTTGCTTTTGACTGCTTCTGTTAGTAGTATTGGTGGTGGATGCCAATAATGAGCCAGAATGCTATATTTTCTAGTTCCATATAAGATATATTTAGAGTTGAAACAACTAAGTTATCTCATTTAATATTTTTCTTCATCCTCTTAAGATTCGACATATATTTTTAAGTATTTCAGAACTAGATCTCCCACATATAACAGATTCAAGGAAAACTGGCCTCAGTGGAAGTTGGATTATCCCATATATAGAAAAAAACATAGAAGTGGGAGCACAGAGCTGGTGTATTTCTAGAACATCACCTTTGATTCTGGTTCTTCCAACTTGCTGCTTCATCTGGTATCAAGCCTCCTTATTTGTGGCTGAAGACAGCCAACTACTGCCATCTTACTGTATGCTGCAGAAATAATTGAGTAAAGAAGAGTATATGCTTACTTAGGAATTCTAGAATGTCCCAACAAAATTTAAAAAGTCTTACTGGCCAGAATTCTGTCACATGGTCACATTTCTCTAAAATTACATTTGACTATTCCGTTCATGTTTAGTTGCTGTTGAGACAGAATGTTGTATAGACCAGTCTGCTGGGCTTGAACTCATTGTGCAGCCAAAGATAGTCTTAAACCACTGATCCCTCTACCTCTCGTATCACAAGTGTCTCAAGATCATCAGCCTTTCTTCAGATATATTTGGTAAAATTATAATTTTTTTTTTTCTGGGAAAGAGTCTTTTCAATTAGAAATACAAACTGCAAAACAAGTGGAAACAGTCTTAAGCAATGTGTTCAATCCTTATTAGTGTCTAACAACAAACAATAAAAACAGACAAGCAAACAAAAACTCGCCTTTCATTTACAAAAGCAATAGTCACTTGATACTGTCTCATTTCTGTGATCAGAAGTCTTGGGCACAGTTCATCTTCATCTTCTTTTCAAGACCTCACTCATCAAAGCGTGAGCTAGAGTCCAATCTCAAGTGCAGTCTCAATAGTGAATGATTTGTTTCTGTGGCTCTCAGGTTACACTGGGTTTGTTTGTTTGTTTGTTTTGTTTTTGTTTTTGTTTTTGTTTTTGTTTTTAATTGCTCTTGAGGGTTCTAGACAACTTGCTTGTTCCCTACTGGCATCTTGTCTTTGGGAACCTGTTCTGCATGCTGGATAACCTCACTCATCCTTTATGCAGGGGAGGAGCTGGTTCCCACCTCAGCTTGATGTGCTAAATTTCCTTCAAGCCCATGAGAGGCCTGACCCTTTCTGAATGGAGCCAGAGGAGGAGTGGATGGGGAGGGGAGCAGATGGGAGATGGACAGGGAGGGGGATGGGAGGAGAGGAGAGTGAGGAAATTGTGGTTGATATGCAAAATAAATAATGTTAATTAAATAAAAACACTTACTCATTAAAGATAACTATATCAACACTAGTGTAGCTGTTGGTAAGTTGCTTATGCATATATTTTGAAATATTTTCTCTGCTTTCCCCTGGAAATGTCAGAGTTTCAGGTTTTACATTAAGAGTTTTGATCGATTTTTAATAGATGTTTGTACGGTATGACTGGCAGGGATCCTGCTTAACTTTTCTATATATGATTATCTGTTCTGCATATCATTTATTGAACAGTCTGTCTTTTTCCCCTCTGTATATTTCTAGAATATTTGCTGAAAATTGGGTGGCAGTAGGTATGGTTTCTTTGGGTCCATTTAATGTCTGTTTTTGTATGTTTTCCAGTCTTTTATTTTTTTTCGGCTTTTATCTAATATGATACAAGATATTTCAATTATTTTCTATTTGTTTAAAGTTGCTTTATTGACTAAGAAGTGATTCTTTTTACAGAGCACTCAAATGCTGCTTAAAGAATGTATCTCCAGGTACTGAGTGGAAGATTTTTTAGATCTCTTTAAGGGTCATTTGTTCAATGATAAAACTTAATTTTGTTATAAAGTTTCTTTATTGACTTTAAGTTTTTTGCTCTGGATGATTTATTTATTGATGATAGTGGAGAAGTTAAATTATCGTAACAAAAATACATATATATATATATACTTATCTGTCTCTTTAGGTCAAATAGTGTTTGTTTTATGAAATTACATATATTAATATTCAATACACACATATTTATAATAATAATTGTTCTTTCTTGGTTGATTTTTCCATTCGTACATATGTTCATGTTTTTTAAAATGGCTTCTAATTTTGGATTTACATCTAGTAAATATGAATATTGTGGGGGCTTCCATTTGTTTGGTATATCAACTTCTGTTCTATTACTTTATATTTGTGTGTATTTCCTGCAGGCAACACACAGTTGCATCTTGTTCTCAATCAAATTAGTTATCACAAATCTTGTTGCTTTTTTTCTTATATTTCTGTGTTGCAGCTTGTACATCTGTCCATGTAGAAATGTATTTCTATTTTATCTGTAATTATCTTAATGATCAATCCCCACTACTGTGTAAAGAGGAGAAAGAAATCAAAATAAATGCTACAAATTAAAACCAAATATAGATATATACCTCAGACTGATGAAATTAAAAAAAAAACAAAACATACCACCAATGATCATAGAACAGAGACAGATAAAAAAGAATAAACAATGAGGGTGTAAATTACTTAGGGTAAAAATAAAGAAAATAAACAAATGAAGTAAAGTATTGGACAGTGAAAGCAGGAAATAGAAGAAACAGAGTTGAAAAGAGGGAAAATAAGTAGGCTAGAGAAAAATATAAAAAGAGAGAAAAGCAAAATATGGAAAAGCGATAACAAAAAAATATGATGGTAATTGTGGTGCGTGACCAAAGTATATGCCGAAGAGGCCGATAAGAACGATCATGAATCTGTGGCAGCTGGCTCCTGTAAAGTAAGTGATGGACAACTTTAAAAGAAGTGTCAGGAGAGATTGCTTTGCAGTTTACGGCACTGGACACACTTTGGTGGTTACTTCATGCACAGTATACAGACATCCATTCAGACAAACACTCATACACATTAAAAATATATATAAAATCTCAAAAAAATTTAAAAAGAAAAAAGGTACATTAAAGAGACAATTTTAAAAGAAGCATAAAATAACAATATGCTAGATTAAAATATAATAAAAACTTATAATGTAAAGGTAGAAAAAAGAAAATAATAATAATAATAATAATAATAATAATAATAATAAAAAGATGAAATTTTGGGCTAACTTCCTTCTGAACCCTCAGACAGAGTATGTTTGATGAAGGGAGTGGGCAGCTGAACTTGGATCTTTTACCTTTCCTGCTGTTTAGGTTGGTGCTATGAATGGACAAATGTCAGACATTTCAGACCTTTTTTCTCTTAAAGGATTTTCTTTCTTTATATACCAGAAGACTCTACCATCCATCCAATGCTCCAGGGATAGCGCAGGTCATACCTCTTGAACTGCTTACTGAGATCTGTACCGGAGCACTAGTCAGTGATCTCAGAGCTCAGCATTAACGTCCCATGGGAGAGACAACATTACAAGAGTCAAGTGCTCTTCTGGACTTGAGCTCCAGTGCTGTGGACAGTGACATGTGGGACACATGGTGGCACTAGTTGTCAGGAGATCTATTGCCCTTTGGCTCCAGGCTGTCAGCTTTTCACAACTATCCTCAGGTGATAGGGATCTATCTGTTCCTAAGCACAATGGGCTGGGCTACAGAACACTGTGCCATTCACTGTCTGAATCTGCCCTGGCCTTCCTCTGCTCCATAACTGCCTTACATGTGGTCTCCTATCAGTTGTTCTGGCAGGTTATCTCCTTGATCCTTGTTATTGTCTCTTGTTTTCAGGCTTCCACAGTAGCTCAGTCTTCAATAACAGTCTTCTTCCCAACCACAACCCTCTCAAACATGGCAAGTGACACAATCCTTATTTTAAATACTGACCCATCATGTGAAGGTGATAATAGTCTCATCAAATCCTCCACTTGGTGTAGTATTTGATTTCTGTCCCAGACTTTCAGACCCACAGTCCCACAGGGACACACAGATGCTTACATTAATTGTAAGATGGTTGACCTGGGGCCCTGGCATATAACTTGCTAGCTCTCGCTCTTAATCTAACCCATGATTCTTACCCTGTTCAGCCATGCGGCTGGGTACCTTTTCTCAGAGCAACATAGTTGTCCTCTGAATCTGCTGGTTTGTCTGGCAACTTTGTGTCATTTCTGTTCTGTGCTTCCTGTTCCCAGAGTTTTCTTAGTCTGGTAGCCCCGCCCACACTTCTTGTCTGCCTTTGGCCAATCAGCGTTTTCATTAAAGCAGTAAGTGGTACAATTATATTCAATGTAAGAGCATAATCCTACTACAACCTGGACCCAAGTTTAGAAAAAAACAGGGTCTTGTTTTAAAATGGGACTGTTGGTCACTTTACCCCACGTTGTCTGACTTACCTTTTGGAGAAAGTTGCTTACTCTACCCCTGCCAGGAACCAGCTGCAGCGACTTATTGCCGACTCCCAACTCCTTTACTCTGCAGCAGGAAACTCTGTTTTTTGACATCTGCTGTCCCATCACTTTCTTCATGACTTTGGATGATCTTCCAATCTTCCTTTTTTTTTTCTTTCTTTTTCTTCTTCCTGTAATAGAGTGTATTCATCTTCATCAGTAGGATCCTTTCATTCACTGCAAAGGCAGCTTCTGATTGGGAATCTTATCCCAGAAGTCTTAAATCCCATCTGAAAAGTTCCCAAAGATTAAAAAAATTAATTTATTTATTTTTCTTTATAATATTAGAACAAACCAATGACTCTGAAATGAAGAGCAGAGAAGCCAAGCACTGCCAGTCATAAATCATATTATTTGTTGTTATCTGCGAGGAGATATTTGCTTACAAGTGCTGTTGTAATTATCATTCATCATAGACCCTTTTGTGCTGGGTTAACAGAACACTACACGATGGTAATTTGTAAATAACAAAAAAAATTCTCTGTTCAGGAGACTGAAAAGTTCAAGATGGAGGCTCTAACATCTTGTCTTTGGGAGGATCCTCCTACTGTATCCTTCCATGGTAGCAGACTGACAGGCAGGATGGGGTGAAAAGACAGAAGAACATAATGAAGAGAATCCATTCCCATAAACAATTCTTGAGGGCAGAGCCTATGTGTCATACACACATTCTAAAAGGCTTTATCCTTTAACCCTGTTGTTTTGGACATGAAGTTCCTAACACATAGATTTGGAGGCATGTACAGAGTACATTTGGGGCAGCATCTTTATTTCATAAATCACCTTCGCTTTTATGATTTTCTATCTTACCTTTGTCAATTATGTGACAACATATCCTGATTTCATTTCTATAGCCCAGAGTTTTGCTCCTGATAGATGATCATGCAAATTTTATATATCACTATTATACAAAAACACTACAGAGCTTTCTCAAATGATTAAAAATAAACTTATTAGAAATTTAGCTATTCTACTACTTGATGCGTACACAAAGAGATGTCATCAGTACCTAAGAGAGATATTAGCACCTTTACTTGAATTACACATATATACAAAATTATAACATTTTTGCCATTTGAATACATGAAATTTTACTTGGCAAGTAAACTTCTTGAGAAAAGAAATATCAGGGGAAAAAGTCTTCTAGATGAGATTATACAGAACATGGGACCAAGCCACTTACATTTCCAAAGCCTCACGTGATTGGATTACTGAAACTGCTTAATGATTGAACATTTATTTTTTTTCTCACTATGGCACAGTTCCATGTGCAGATATATAATTCAGCAATAAGTGTGCAAGGACAATAGGTTGCCATGGAAGCTGTTATTACAATGTGCAAAGTTATCTAATTCTTTGACATTGATGCATTAATTAGATGTTTCAGCAGTGAATACACCCTGGGAATATATGTGCATACAAGGCAATAAATGTTCCTTTCTAAATATTTAATGTAAAAATCTCATCTTTAGGTAGTTACTTTGTACATCATCATGTGAGATAAAGTGAAGATGGATAGTTCCATTACTCATCTTTTTGGTAAAAAAACGATAAGCAGAATCTGCAAATGCATCACTTTACTGTTCTCGTTATTTATCCTGTGGCTTTAAGAATAATGGTTCCATTAGAGTTTCATGTATTTCCCGAATCAGGGAATGGTCAATTATTGGCAACAATCACATTCCCCACACTTCACTAATGGCTGGTGTCCCACGCTGTAAATTAAATAGGAGACAGAGCAAGCATAAAATGTGGACCCCTGTTCTGGCTAATTTAAAAGGTGTTTCATAACATTAACCCTGCATGAAGAGACATGCCAATTGCCAGGGAACCATAAGAATATGTCTTTCAGTTTGGGGCGCTTCATTTTGAGACTATCATTACTAATCTTCATAGTTATAAGAATAACGTAAGATACAGGAATCATGATGGCTGGCTTAATAAATGATTGAAGGAAACAGGATGATTTTTACTAGAGAAAAGAAAATTTGAAGATGATTTAATAGGTGTATTTCAATGTTTGAAGGCAGGACAACTGACATATTTTAATTTAAAGGACCATACCCAAAGTGTGATTTCAAGTTCCTATTACTCTGGCTCCAAGGAAAAGCATCAAAATAGAGAGAACCAACAAAGCAATGAACTACTCTTTGAAATGTTCTTTCCTTAAAAATATTCTAATCAACATAATAAATGTGGATGCAAATGGGTTTATTGCACAGCAGAGTCAGTTGGGCCAAATGATACCTTTGCTTCCTTCTGTGTCTCTGTTTGCTGGCAGTCACTTTGCCTCTGATGGATGCTTCAGTGTCCGTTAATAGGACAAATCTTCTAGAGAGAAATGAAGAAAGATAGACAATACTATTTTATCCTTTCAACAGCCGTCACCATACACGTGAAATATGTGAGTCACCTCTGCTGAAGACAAACATATGGACGCTTCAGATGCTTGTGTTTATGTGATGAAGTTTTGTGTTGTGATGCTGGAATGGTGTTTTGTGTACATTGTCTGATGGGAGACAGAGGAATCAGATAATGACCTTAGCACCAAATGATCTCTTGGAATTGGTAAGCCCACAGGGATCTTTGTCCCTTACAACACAGACTAACTGCGAAGTATAGCCTGATCACCTACACTTTTTTTTTTTTTTAATGATTCCTGCACTGAGCCGAAGAGAAGTAGATTAGTATTATTGCCTATAATCGTTACAATGTTGCAGTTACAGAATATCTCAGAATGTACCTCTTCAGTTCGGGTAATTGCAGACTTTAGAGGGATTGTAGATAAGATCTGTTGAAAACGTTGACTGTTGCACATGAATGATGCCACATAACGGAGAGGGTCAAGGTTAGTTGTGAAGGAAGACAGGGCCAGCAGCTCTACTCTGACAACTGATTAGATTTGCTGTTTAGACTCTATGTCTTCGTGTTTGGAGAAATCTCCATCTGTAGCCCCAGACCAAGTGCTCTAGTTACTTGGCAGCAATGAGTCCCTTGGAGTCTGTTTCAGTGTAGCCAAGTTCTGATCCACTCACATATAATTGGCTTAAAAATTTCTGTATTGAGGATCTATAGAGGTCTTCTCTGAGATGGCAGGAAGATTAAGGGATGAGACTGAATAATGTTCTAGTGTTCTGGTTCCTGTTTTTTGGTAAACTATCAGATTTTCTAGGGATATTTTTTAAAATTCTTCAAAATTTTCTAAAATTTATCTCAACCCCCAAAAGACAATGGAAGTTACATCAAGCATTTTGGGGAGACTGAGAAATTATTAGTTATTAGTAACATTTTCACAATCTCAGTTTAGGCTTTGGAAGAAGGGATGAATATTAATTTGAGAAATGATGGGGGGTGAAATTTGTGAGACAGAATCTTTTTCTAGGATAATCAATGGTGGAGTTGTAGTCTCTCCATTCTTTTAAAATTGATGAGAAAAGGAGAGACAGAGTGTTGTCTCCCATGAGTGACCTTCATTGTCACACAGTTTGAGTAGAAACCCTAACTTGGCTTTGTACTTTCTTTTTAGACATCAACATACCTCAGAAAGCCATTAGTAGGATGTGGGTATGACATGCTGAAATTGTTCTTGGTTCCTGTCAGTAAGAAAGGAGTCCATCAAAATGAAATTTTTCCAGCCCTGTGTTATTTAAGCATGGGCTGCATTTCTGACCCAAATGAGGTATTTTTTTTCTCCCTCAGAACCATCAGACTTTACTTTTGAGGCGAGTGTGGAGGCAGCTCATTGCTCTTGTTCCCCAAACCAAAGTCAGTTTATGTCAATCCTGTTTCATTTTAAGATTTCTGTGAAGCTGTTCCCTTCATTATTTTTGACACACATTCTTAGATTAGATCCATATGTTTATTAATTCCATGAAAAATTCAGGTTAAATCAGATCTGGGCAATTTATGACTCCTGAATCCCTTGAAAGATTACAGAAATCTTTCAATAATAAAATACAATATGCCGTTATTCTAGAAATTTCTGCTCACTTATCTTCATAATCGTAAATTATTTCATACCTAATTACAAACAGGCAGACTGAATAATTGTCTTCATTGAGGGATGTTTGACACTGAGAAAATATAGCCTTATTTTATAAACCTTTTAATGTTCAGACTATAAATATGTCACAGCTAAGGAGTACTGCATCTTTAAGTGTATTAAAGTCACTCTTGTGTAACCAAACATAATGGGATTTTTAAATGAATTATAACTAAAGTACTTAACAAACAACTTTTTAAACTTCCAACATGTGTAAAGCGATTTGAAACTGTCCGTTTCATATTAAATGTCCCAAAGTATATTTCATTCAACTCATCTGGCAAAAAATTATATTGGTGAAGGATTTTCCAAGATATAGACCCAACAGAAAGGAAAGAACTCAGTGGGAAACTTAATACCTTATTCTCCCTTCATATGTGCAAAAAGTCTCACCAATGAGGTGTCAGCTATCTGTTTATGTTTGGGAGAGTTTTGGAATAAGATCAGGGCATATGTATTCAATTTTTAGTAAGGAGATTGTCCATATGCATTCTGGTGCCTTGGAATGAAGTAATAAAGTTGTAAAACATAAAGCCTTTCCTTCTGTTTGAGATCTCAATTCACACTGCAGATTGCCTTGCCTGCCTATAGAAAGAACAACTTAGTGTGTCTTTCCATTAATTTGATCATCCATGGCCTTACATGTCTTATTTCATAATCTTAATGATAAATTGCAATGACTGGCTTATTTAAATCTTCAGTCGACACCAAGATTGGTGCTTACATTCCAGGATAGCAGGATTTTTGTCTGTTTTTTATAACCACTGTATTCTAGACTGTAGTTCAGTGGATGGCTTTTAAGTGAATGAATAAGCATTTATGGAATGATTGTATGCTAGAGTTTGGAAATGTAAGGACAAACAAAGAGCTCTGCTCTTGGGACCCTCTGCCGTGAAAGACAGTATGGTTTCTGGAGAGTATGTGAGACAAATGGAGGCAATCCCAGCATCATTTGCTGTACTGATTTGTTCTGTAACAAAGAATTTACAAGATTAAATAGAAGATACACTGCTAGACATTCAAGAGACAGTGTTCTGGAATACTGGCTCCAGGGCTGTCTTATGCTTGATTTCACTGTGGAGAGAAAGACCTTACAATTTTAGATTTGTGGTGACCACTGCCCTAGAAAGTTCTGTTGGTAGCAGAGAAAGGATCTGCTTCCATCTGCACGAGAGAGGATGTATTAGACATCTCCATCAGGGCATGCTACTTTGTTGCAGCCTTTGTAGTGGCACACAGGGCAATATTCTTGTAATCCCTTCAAAGCATCAGAATTCTAGTTCCAGATTAGGAGGTTTGACTTCATTGTAACACCAAATAATACCTATGGTGTAAGTGTCTCAAGCCTAGGATGGGGTCTTAGTTGTAATTTCCCTGCCCTGGCTTCTGGATTAGGACAGAAAAAAAAAAATCGTTGAGATTGGGCAGGCCATGGGACTCAGCTACAATTCTAATGAGCTGATAAAAGAGAAGCTCAAGGCTGACAAAGCAAACAGTTAAACTGTGTTCTTAAATACCATTCTATTATGATCCATGTCATGAAGGAAAACCTAGGAACTCATTACCACACTTTGAAAACAAAATGTTTTTTCTTCTTGTTTTATAAATTCTGTGATATGATGCATTCTGAGTTCAGAGTATACATGCGATTATCAGTAAATATTTCTACAAAGTGCTTCATAGCTGCCAAGAAAAATTCAGCTAATGGAGGCAGTTCTAACTTAATCAAGAAGGAAGGTTTTATGTTGTCTCTCTCATTCCCAGTTTTCTTGTAGCTAAATAAAAGCCAGAGATCTCTACTTATCCAATGGCCTTTCCTTCCCATCGCCAGAATCATAAAAACGCAAAGCTGTGGTAGACTGGGGCTTGTACTTCTTTTTTCACTTCATCTTTCTGGGGTCACTTCTGGGAATGTGGTTGTTCTGAGGATACCATTCATCTTTCGGCCCAGATGCTGGTGAAAGGCAATACTTCACTGCATCTATTTGAGATCCTGGGTTGTTACTGTGGATTAAAGAAAGATTACAAAACAGAGCAGGATGAACAGGCCAGGCAAGGGTGCTGTACAGAGCAGTCCTCTGTTGGTTTATTTCAAAGAAGGCCCCATGGAGACATTGCATCATACAGAATAATTTTGCTAAAACTACACTGTTTCCTTGTCTTCCCATCAGTGTTTTACATTTATCTCATCTACTCATTTATAATTATGCTGACTTTTTGCTGCTGCTGGGTTTCAGAAAAACTAGAGACTGCTTTATACACCCCTCTCCCCTTCTTATTTATGATATTAAGAGTCAGAACATACAAGGACTGTTAGTATATTAGGCAAAAGCCAAATTAAGTATATTTTATGTGAGAAAAAATGCAAAAAGGCTTTATTTTTATTTAAGAAAATAATATTTTTGAACATTTTCCTTTTTATAAGACAGAGAAGATACAATGGCATCCAGTGGGTGGGCAGAGGTTGACATACCTCGGTAGAGCACACCAGCTATTCTTTTCATACATTTGTACACTTTACTTATTCAGAAAAGGAAGCAAGTCGTGGTATCTAAGGTTCCTGTAACCACTTTAACCCTTACAGACATCACAGAAAGCTCCTGTAAGCTTGTAAGTTTGAATTAAAGCTGATCATTGATACTTTTCTTAGGTAGCCAAACAATGCCTAGCATGAATGTGGAGGTTGTGCAATGATGTCTTGCAGATGGCCTCAGTAACTCTGTTAGAACCCTGAGACAGAAGACAGCACATTTCTTCTGTCTTTTTTTATGTGCCTAGTGTGAGGGGAGATTTGCTTCATTTTCTCAGAAAAACCATTATTTCTGTTAAATTAGAATCTCTTACTTGCCCTTTCTAGCATATAAAGATGAACAGTGAGTCACTGGACCTTAGACTTTTTAGTGTAGCAGTCAGCTCATGGAGACTTGATCCAAAGCATAAGGCCCAAAGTCTAGGCTTTGCCATTTACTAGCAAATAGCCTGGACACATTAAACCCTAGTTACCACACCTCTGATATGTGATATATAGAACACAGTGAGAACTACAGGGCTCAGTCACAATACTACTGTTATTATTCTCATTTACTCATCTGCCTGTTTTAAAATTCAATACTCACTAAGTGTCAACCATGTATAAAGCCACTTTGTTATGACTTGACCTCTAGTGGGGGAAAATCAATGAAATATTTTTATTTTAGAGACTTCTTAGAGGGAAATATATTCAAGCATCATATTTTCAATGGTTTCAGATTTAATAAGTATCAAAGCAAGTGTTAAGTGTCCTAAGAATATAAAGTGGGGTAACTTTAGAAACAAGGTGATAGAGACTTTAGAGCAAGGTCTTCAGAGAGGTCCTCATTGAGGATGAAAGGCAGATTTACCAGTGAAAGTTTAAAGCATAAACTTTAGGGTCCTCCTGTGGCTGGGTTGGTTGCAAGGCCTGAGATCTGTTTCCATTGAGACTGTGCTTTTATTTCTTAAGAAATGTTCCTTATATTGGTAGTGGTAGAGAGATCAGCATGGTTAAGGCCCAAGACCCAACACTCAGTTCCACAAACAGATAAAATTTTTTAGTTGTCTAGGCTTTTAGGTTCTGTTGCATGCATACCTACTATTGAGGTGACAAGTGACATGAGTCATACAGATTTAGAGCAAGTACTTTTTGGGAGTAGGCACCCATATGTACAAAAGCAATGAAGGCTACATCATAAAAGAGGCAATTGTGTCAGAGAAGCTTGCAGATATAGTCTCTTAGGACTTAGCAAGAGTAAGCAGGCTCTTAGAGGTAACCAAGCTTAGTGTTTATTGGTTGAATGGTATCTCAAAGATATGTGGACATCCCAAAGAAGCACAGAACTTCTAAATTTGATTTTACTTAGAAATAGAGCCCTGTTTTATGTAGTCTAGTTAAATTTGTGTCATTGGGTTATATCCTAATCCAGTGTCACTGGTGTTCTTACAGAAATGGAGGGATAGGACCCAAAGTCCGACACCCAGAGACAGTAGGTGAGGGATGATGCATGGAGAATGCCACTTGACCCCAGATAGTTGGGCTGATGCAGGTATAAGCTTCGTCACTATGAATGTCTGGTGTGGGGGGGGGGCAGGACAGGATAGATGCCAGAGTGATCTCTCTTACAGGGTTCAAAGGCACAGTGGCCTTGCCAACATATGGATTCCAGGATTGTCACTCAGGGAAACTATGAGACAGAACATTTCTGTCATTTAAAGCTACTGAGTTTGTGATACTTTGTTTCAGAACTCCTGGGAAACAAAGGGAAATGGGAAGCCACTGGAGAATTTAAATCTGTGAATGATGGGCAAAATTTATGAGAGTAAGTGGATGGAGGGGAATCAGTCTGGTTCACAGGGGGATCCAGCCTGTAGATATAATAGGTGTGGTGATAGTGGAGACGGGAAGAAGATTCTGGGTGGATGTTAGCAATTGTGCTGGTAGTATTTGCTCATTGGCTGGTCTTGGGAGTAGGACAAAGAAAGGACCAGAGGGTGACAGAGTCTTTGAGATTCCCATCCATTCTCTTTCTGTGTTATATTGCTGAGAAACATCCACAGCACTATTGAAGTCCTCCTTCACCAATCTCATGGCATCATTTCACTCAATAATCTCTCTTGTTTATTAACTTTAATAGTGTTGTAGCATTTAGTTCCCTTGCTAGAAGGCATGTTAGCTATTATGTCAGATAAATATCTTCCATACTTACACAAGTCTTTTATTTATTTTTTCTTATTACTGGTACATTTTTGAACATATTAAAATCTGAAAGCTCTACCAATAGACACCTACAAGAAACCCTATATTCTTCGAGAAGAATTTAGTATATGGTTGTTGGGTTCCTAAACTCTCCCTAGCTATGCTACTGTTTCAGTCATTGAGAGTTTAATGGAGGAGAAAATCAGAATGTATTGATTTCCTCTTCTGTCCCTTGGAAGAGGCATTCCAAGTTGTTTTTATAATGTTCTGAAGTACTCATGGCAGTGCTTTTTTAGTGCACTTGAGAAAAGCTTAATCTGCAAAGTGAGGATGGAGGCAGCTTTTACTGGGGTCTGCCTGTGAGTAAATGTAAATGGAAGAAATGAGATGAAGATGAGGTTAAGAATTCTCTCTGAAAACTTTCTGTCTATCTCTCTGTCTATCTCTCTATCTATCAGTCATCTATATATCCATCCATTCATCCATCTATCCATCCATTCATCCATCTATCCACCCACCCATCCACCCATCCATCCATCCATCTATCATCTATCTGTCTGCCTGCCTGCCTGTCTTTCTTCTATCTATCTTTCTTTCTGTCTATCTATCAATCATCTGTCTACCTACCTACCTATCTACCTACCTAAATACTTACCTACCTATCATCTGTCTATCTATCTATCTATCTATCTATCTATCTATCTATCTATCTATCTATCTATCTTTCTGTCTATCTCTTCTCATTATGTGTGTATGTGTCTTAATCAGTAATCTATTGCTGAGAAGCATGAAGGTACACGGGCAGACACAGTGCTGGAAAGGTAGCTAAGAGTTCTATATCTGGATCTACAGAATGCAGGAAAAAAAGACACTTGGCTTGGCTTGGACCCTTAAACCTCAAAGCCCTTATACATAGCTTGGGAATCTGTCTTGGGCCGAATGTGGAGGACAGTTGTGTGGCTTGAGCAATTGATGGGGCTTCTGGCAATGGGACCAGGATTTATCCCTAGTGCATAAATTGGCGTTTTGGAACCAATTTCCTATAGAGGGATACCTTGCTTAGTCTTGATACATGGGGGCAGGGGTTTGGTCCTGCTGCAACTTGATATTTCAGACTTTGTTGACTCCCCATGGGAGTCCTTACCCTCTCTGAGGAGTGAATGGGGGGGGCAAACTGAGGGGTGAGTAGGAAGAGGGGAGGGAAGGGAACCTCTGGTTTGTTTGTATGTTTAAAAAAAACTTTTAAATAAAAGTGTCAAAAATAAAGCCCACTTTCAATTACACACTTCCTCCAACAAGGCAACACCTACCCCAATGAGGACACACTTTCTAATAATGCTACTCCCTGATGACTAAGCATTCCAGTCTGAACCTATGGGGGTCATTCTTATGCAAACCACCTCAAATATACCCAGACCTAACTCTGTTCACACAGCCTGCCTGGTGAGACTACCCTGCTGAATATCCTAGATTTGTACCTACCTGTATCATCCTCATACTCCAGGCATGATTTAGGCAGTGCATCTTTCACACCAGCCCAGGTAGACCCAGCCAGTCCCATGAGCACACTTTCTAGTTTGCCACTGAGTTGAAATCACCCTGTTTCTCCAACAAAAATCAACACTAAGTATTTGTAGGGTTGACTTACTAACTCTTCATACCTGTTCTGAAATCAACTAAGCTTGAACAAAAACAAAACTTCCACTCAACCAGGTCTAGTAATGTTCCAACTTGTAAGGAGAGCAAACATCCCCAGTAAAAGGTAAAGTTACAGTGGACAAGAATGGTGGATTCTGTCCGTTACTTTATGAATACTTAAATCATTTCCTTTCCTACTCATAAGATTTTGCTGATGGCAAGGCCCTGCCTCAGGTGGTAGATTGTGACCATGACATACATCTAAGCTGTCTTCTTTCCTGCTATGTAAAGAGTATCTATGTGGCATGGACTGGCTAGGTAGCTCTAAGAGTGGGCTTTGCTTTCTTAGTTAGAGGACAAATGAGCTGGTAAAATTTGTTCTGCTTCTTGATAGAATGTGAACATGAAGGTTGAAACTGTAGAAGCTATCTTGATATCACAAAAGATGCTAAGAACTGAAAAAGTGTTAGGTGGTCATGAGCTTGCTGAACCATGCCCACCCCAAGTCTATCTACAAATTTCTTGTCATGTGAGGAAGTAAAACACTGTTAAATAAAGTGGAATTATTAGTTAATTGCATCTCCATGCATTCTCCCTTTTTTTTGCCTTTAAAAATATTTTTATTATATTATTTTATTTAAAAGGTTTTTTGTTTTTAACATACCCCACCACTGTTCCCCCACCCTTCCCTCTTCCTAGAGTTTCCAGTTTCCCTTTACACATCCCCCCCCCCCCCATACCTCAGAGAGGATAAGGACCTCTAGTGTGAATCAATGCAGTCTGGCATAACCAATTAAAGTAGGAACAAGCCCCTGCCCCCAGTATCAAGGCTGAACAAGGTGTTCCTCTGTAGAAAATGGGCTCTAAGAATTCAGCTCATTCATGCTTTTTAAAGTGGTATAGAAATGCATGAAAGTATATATAGTTCAGTATGATAAAATGTATATTTAACACATTTTACATATTTAAAGCCAATTTTACATATGAAATCTCTAATAAACCTGTGTTTGTAGAACACTGATATGATATCTAATTTTGAAAATTTCCCCTGTGTGTAAGTTGAGAAACAGAAAGATTTGGTAGATACGATGCTAGGATAACTTTGTTCAGGAATTCAAGTCAGGAATAAAAATGTAAATAGATACATGGTAAACCCAGGTTGTAGACAAGTCTCTACAGGGATAAACATTTAGTGTGGTCCTATCTAAATATAGTGCGAAGGTATTTCCCATTTTCCTTCTGTACAGTCAAGCTGTCTGATGTAAAACATAAAAACACAGTTATGAATTTAATTTGAATATCATATAGGTGACAAGTAATTTTGACTATATAGGTATGCCCTATTTGGTATTACTTAGCATTATAATCTATGTATCAGATGGTTCGGGTACTATTGATTTCTTCTTAGGTTTCTAGTCTTACAAACATTCTAGTATGCTGGGCCAGAGTCTCAGATTCAATCTGGGGCTCTTGTTTTTTCTTGTAGTGAGAAATTTGAAGTTGGAAGTTTCTTGTCTGGGCCCAGGCTGCCTTCTAATATCCCACTGAGTTCTAAAATGGGCTAGTTCCTCAACTTCAAAATCAGGAGTTCATCAGCAAAGGAGAGTGCAAAGCAATCTATAGGCTCTATAATTAGGTTGTAAACAGATGTCAGAAACACAACCCTAGATATCTAATAAATGTGTTCAGGTTGGATGCTCACAGTCAGCTGTCCGTCTACATAGCTGGAAGGCTTCTAGAAGCCATAGAGCCTTGTGATGACAAAGGTTCACACAGACTAAATTACGTGAGCACATGGGCACCAAATAGGATGTTTAGTCTCCAAAGCAGATTATCATGGCATGCTAGTTGGCTTTCTCAGAAGGATTTCCTGCACCCCTCCCCATGTATGCTGTCTATTTCTTTCCCTTCTGCTCTCTCATACGATTTGTATTTAAAGGTGAAAAGTGAGTCAGGACCTGTTCCACTGCATTTTCTGGAGTGTTTCCTTTCATCCTTATTCTAAATCTGCTTGGGGACTAGAAGCAGAAACCCCCATGAGAGAGACGGCTAGATATGGGACAGTTCTGGCTATGATGTTTCAAATCAAACCCAGCTTGGGTGTCACAGCTCTGTCACAATGCCACAGGCAATGCTTTTCCACACTTGAAGGGCACTGTGGTTATCAGATGAGCCTCCCATCAGCACTGAGCCAGAAACTCTTCGGTTCCCCAAACCCTTTCTCATAAATCTCCGCCTAAATTAGCAGGAGAAAAGATATTGAGCTTCAGATCCCTGCCAGGCTTTCATTAATCCTCCAGACACTGCCAGGATCTGTCTCACTTTCTCCTTTTCTTTGCCAGCAAAATGACACTTAACGAAGAAGGTACCCTCGAACATGCTGGTACATTCCTGACAAACTTTCATAAATATGCCCAGCTGTTTTCCCCAGTTCGGCTCTGTGTAGCCTGCAAATCACTGATTAATTTGCACACAGCTGCTACAGATTCAAGGCAGACGAGCTCCCTAGAAACATTCCATGTTGCTGGTATTAAGCCTCTAATTTCCTTAAGTGAAAAGTTTCTAAAGCTGTTCAGATTTTCTGAAAAAGCTGCAAAGGCAGAGCTCCTGGGCTTCCTCTGCACTTGTCTGACAGCCACACTGTCATGCTGAAAATCCACTTAACCATTGTGTGTCTTCGTGCTGCTTTGTAGCCTAGCGATTACTAGGTCTTTGTTTAGCCTCTTCCCTACAAGTTTTAAAAACCCATTTTGTAAAAGGCCTGAAAAGGAGACTATGCCCTCCCTCTTGTGGGTGAGACCTTGAGTTTTAGAGTCCAGCAGATTATGGGTAAAATCCCTCGTCTCTTATTTAGGTCTGGGGCCCTGTGCTTCTCTGATAATTGAGTCTACATCACAAAAGCTCTGGGGAGTCTTTACGAAGATAATTTATTCAACAAGAGAGATTGTTTTCATAGTCTTTCTCAGTCACTGTCTATGAGAAATTTGGGGTCTTGTAGTGTTCTTTGATTGTCCCTGTAAATTAGAGTAAGGAATAGGGAAACTGGTTTGGAAAGTTCTGGACGACTTTATGGATTTACTCTAGGAGAGGGCAGAGATCTACTTCTTAAAGGAACCCTCTAACTGTAGGTGGCCGAGAGGCTGAGGAAACCAGAATAGTCTGGTCTTTTGTGAAAGCATTTGGGAGTTTTGGCTTCTGGGAGAAGATGGGACAGGTAGAGATAAGAAATGAACAATGAGCCAGATACCAGAATTCTCTGGCCTTCCTGACCTCCATTAAGGACATTCTCTGAACTGATGCTTCCAGGTCCCTGATTATCTGAGCAGTTTCTGTCTCCTGTCTCCGAGAGATGGTGGGAATCAAAAAGATTTCCATAGCCTGGAGAGAAGGGAAGGTGACTAGTGATATGTGTAATGGATGGGCCCAGACTGAACACCAACATTCTAATGATATTCTTAAACTAGAAAAAAATAATCCTAAACAGATGTAAATACAAAGACCTCTAAAGCCAGGTTATTCTGAACAAAAATAGCAATAGAGGTACCAAAAATTTGATTTCAAATTATAGTGTCAGGGTACTAAGCACAGCAAAGTACTGGAACAGAAACAAACCTGTAGGTCAATGGGATAGAAGAGAAGACCCGTAAATAAATCTTAGTAAAGAAATAAATAAAGTTTTACTTCCTAACAAAGATGTCAAAAACATGTGGGAGAAATGGGAGGAATGTGCTTTTAGTCTTCTACATGTGGATATCCAGTTCTTTTGAAAAGACTTTAATTTCTATAAAAATCATTTTAAAATGGAAAAGATATCTAAACTTAAGACTCAAAATGTTAAAATTGTTAAGAGAAAATTCTTCATTGTATAGATGTACACAAGGTCAGCCTGAATAGGACAGTGTTAGTTCAGGAAACAAAACAAAACAGAACACCACCAACAATAAGAAACAGCAAGAAAAACAGCCTGGGGTTTATTCAAATCAAAAGCTTTGCCACAGCAAAGGAACTAACTTATAAAAGTTAAAAGGTCACTTAGAATGAGCCAAGAATCTTTACTAGCTATTTTTAGAGCAAGGAATTATTATCCACACTATATAAAGAACTAAAAACTTTAAATAGTACAAGAAAAACACAGAAACATTTTCTAACAATTGTTAGAAAACCAGAGAGAAATTGTGACTATTCAATGAAAATGGAGACCATCCCTTGTATTTGTGACAGATTTTGAAAATTATCTCAATATCAATACATGTAGGCACTTGTCATATAGAATTTCTGAACTAAGTCCCAGACTCACCTGGTGTGAGGAAGTAACACTCTCAGGCTAGTGTCTGGGCACACTCATGTACAAGCTGTTTTTTCTTTCACTGAAATCTGTCAAAAGTATTTGACTTGTTAATATAGATATTTAAAAGGTTATATATTATTGGAATTAATATAATGCTTAGAGAAGACTTTTGTAGTTTAAATAAGATTTGGTTTTATTTGCTATTTTGTCAGTTCTTTGAAAATTTTGTACAATTTATTTTGGTCAATATTTACCCTCTGTACTTGAGCTCCCCTTCAATCCACCCTTACATTGCTGGATATTCAACTTTTTATTAATTTGAAAAAAAAAATCAAGTCCATTCTGTGTGCTGCTCATTTGTTTTTGGGTGTTTGGCTTTTCACTGGATCTGATGGTCAACTGACCAGGGGCCACACTCTTAAGGAAAATTGACTGTGTCTCCTAGAAGCTGTCAATTGCCAATAGCTTCTCAGTTGGGGGTGGGATTTCAATACTTTCACCTCTTTCATGCTAGGTCCTGTCTGGCTTGAGTTTGTCCAGGTTTTATACATGCTGTCACAACTACTCTTGAGTTCACGTGTACAACTGCTCTGCTGTGTCCAGGAAACACTTTCTTTATAGTCTTACATTACCTACAGCTCTTACCATCTCTTCATCCACTGTTCAATAGTAAACTCTGAGTTTCAGAAGGAAGGGGTATGATATGCATGTCTCACCTTATGCCTGAGCATTTTGCAGTCTCTTATTTTTTACATCTAAACTAGTCATAGACTTTTGTGTTAATCACTCTCCACAGGGAAAGGAAACTTCACTGATCTATTGGTGTAAAGATAAATCATGAAGACTCAGTTGAAAAGTGTGGCCATTTAACAGAGTAGGGATAATAGGTTCTCTAGTACCAATGACCTGTCTAGCCACAGATTCTTGGCCTTGATAATAGTCCCAGTTATCAGTTTCATTTTGTAATGTGGGTCTTAAATCTAATCATAGAATAGTTGGCTATACCATGATATTTTTGCCACTACCCGTAGTCATGTCTTGCTAGCCTGGTTCCGCCTAGCTGCCAGAATGTCCAGGTAGGTAAGATTGATCTAACTTAGAAAACGCCTCTAGTAGCGTTCATATCAGCTGTAGAAAGTGTAGAGAGAAACTATAGGGTAAAAAGACTTTAATAGTTTATCTAGCTGTGAGTCCTGTGAACTACAATAATGACCAGCCTGTCTGGATGTGCCCATTGGTGCAATAACAACACACATTTTCTAGATGTAACCACTTGCTTTATTATTATGTTTAAGGCCCACACCAGAGGGGCAACTCGTACCTGATACTATAAACCTGGTTAAGAACCTGTGACTATAGAAATAATAGGCCCTACAGGAAAGTCTGCTACTGTCATTTTCTGAAGTGGACATGGTATCAAACTGTCTCCTAAATATACCTTTATACCCAGAGATTATTGTAGTTCTCAGCATTTATCAGAGATGTTTCTTTTTTTTTTTTCTGTAGTGGCTAGTGATTATTACAGAGATTCACAACCAATAAAAGTACAGAGAAAAAGTGACCATGGAATGATGAGCCTTAAAGAGGACATCTATAACACTCCCATCCCAAGGCTCAGGGGAATATCCCCAAAGAAGCAGTAGAAAAAAAAAACAAAAAACAAAAAACAACAACAACAACAAAAAAACAAAACAAACAAACAAAAAAAACAAAAAAAAAAAACCAAAAAAACCCCCAAAACCAAGAGTCAGGAATTGAGGAGGGCAACTCTGAAGCAGTGCTTTCTTGACATAGGTTATCTACACATGAACTCAGAGAAGCTATCGTTACTAAGATAATATCTGCCTAAGACTGGTCTTCTCAACATTCATCACAGCAGGGATAAGGGTTCTTGGCATCCCAGTCATACTTGGGACACTGTTGAAACTTGAAAATAATTAGTGGAAGGGATGTTACTTTATTCAGTGGTTATTACTGATTAATTGACCATTTCTCAGGAAAAAAAAAGGAAAAAAAAACAAACAAATAACAACAATAACAGAAAAAAAAAACCCTACCCAAGCTCATGCAGAAAACCCAAATTAAAACAGTGGATTAAGTACACACAAAAGGCATAAAAGTAGAAGGCAGACTTCTGGGAATGAGTAGGGTTCCAGCAGGAAGCAAGGGATGAGACAAGGTATTAGTGAGTGACGTGTATTAAAACTATTATATGCATGTATGGAACTGTCAAAATTTAAATTATAAAATAGAGCAAAACCACAAACCAATCTCTTACCTAGTCCAAGAGCAATGCAAGTAAAGCCTATGTCTGACAGTGATAGAGACTGAGAACTGGGCTGGGGTGATAGGTGCCTCAGTGGGCAAAAGTGGTCATAGGCACAAGGACCTGAGTTTGAGTTCCTAGAATCCACTTAAAGCTGAAAATGTCGTGTGAGCTTCTGTAACTCCAACGCTCCTATAGAGAGATCAGAAATAGAAAGGGAAATTGCTGAACATCTAGCCCGGTATATTCAGTAAAATGAGCAATGGAACTCTGCTTCATACGAGGTAGAAGGTGAAGCCTGAGCCTGATGTCTCTTGGCCTCCATACATGTACATTGATGTGGAATCATTTTTTAATAAAGGAACTGTCTTGGCCTATGGCAGGCATCTTAGAAATCGGCAGGGAAATCGAAGCATAGATAAGGGAAGGAGGGTGGAGTCAAGGGGATGCGTCCTGCTACCCAAGAATCAACATGTAGAAGTAACACAGGTAAGTATGGGCCACGTGACAAGATAGATTAATGGAAATGGGTTGAATTAAAATGAAAGAGCTAGCTAACAGTATGTCTCAACCATAGGCCAATCAGCATGAAATTAATATAAGCCTTTGTGTGATTATTTGGAGCTAATCCGTCTGGGGCTGCAGGTCTGTGGGTCTGGACCACCAACTGTATGGGCCATAAACCTCTCATTACAGACGGCACCCAACATGGGGAATATACATCCACATAAAACCCGGAAAAGGTTAAAAAGGGTTCTAGAACACAGAAATGGGAGCCAAAAGCAGCTTCCAAATTGTGTCTCTCAAACGGCCATGGTACAGGATGGTGTGTGATATGTGGATTTGAACTGTAAAGTGCCAGGTTTTCTTTGTGTGTGTGTGTGTGTGTGTGTGTGTGTGTGTGTGTGTGTGTGTGTGTGTGTGTGTGTGTAAGCTGCAACAACAAGGCTTGTTCCCAAAGTCTGACAGAAACCTTGGTATAAGCAACAAACTTGATATGATGAATTTAAGGTTTCTGTTTATATTGAATAAAAGAGAAGGAGAGTCGAAGATGGTTTCTTGGTAGCAGCATTTTCTGCAACTGCTCTGTTTTCTAGCACAGTTAGTCTGTCGCTTCTCCTTGTGTTCTGAAGGATATCTGGCAGTTTCCTCTGTGAAGCAGGAACCTGAAGGACCATCTTGGCTTGTTCTGCCAAAGTTCAGAGGTCACTTTCCTATGAGTTCTGCATGTCCAGTTTATACAGCATACTGTCAAGCAGTCAATACAAGAACAATTTCTTGTCCCATAACTAACTTTTCCCACAAAGAAAGAAAATTCCATATGGGGTTTCTTCAGTGCCCATTATTCTCTTGAAGTAGATTGGTGCTGCCAGGAGCAGACCTATCTCACTGTCCAGAAAAGTCTAAGTTCTTAAAATAGTTTAAATGCCACACTCTGTAGGTCTTTAAAGTGTTTGAAGATTACCGATCCAATTGAAATATATCATTGCATACCTAAAAAAAATAATTCTAAGTAACATGGCTATAACTTTGGTTATCATAGATGACTATTTAATCTGTATTTCTTAATCATGCATTACAATTTTTAAAGAAATTGTATAAGCATAATATCTTAAACAAGAGTAGAAATATTCATACAGCATAACAAAATTGACCTTAAATTTGTATCAATAAGCAAAAATCCGTACCAATGTAAAATATTTTGAGATTAACAGCTACTTTCTGGATTAAAGTAAATTCAATAATCTATTTTTTAAATAATTTCTATATCATACATTACAAATATGACTATGCTCATGTGTGTGCTTGCACACACACTTTGCACCTGTTTACACACATATGTAAGAAAAAAGAGACATTACTAAAAGTCCTCTGGAAGCCATGTGCTGAAGGCTTGGTTATCACCCTAATTCACTATCAGAAATGAAAGAACCTCTAGAAGGTGTGGCCCAGTGAAGGTAGGCTAAGTTATTGGGGGTGACTTTGAACTCAGGGGATGTTGAGGTGAGGAGAATTCATTCTATGTTGCTTCCCCCTCTCTTTTATATATCAAGCCATTAGACCATAATATATCAAATAGCTCTCCCCCAGCACTGCATTCCCACAAGGTGCTCAGCCTTAGCACATTAAAAGTCCCATAGCCAGCCAATCATGGAATAAACTTCTGACATTGTAACTTGCCAGAAACTTTTTTTTTTTTTTAACAAAGTGATATTCTTAGGTGTTCATGAGAATGTAATTGACACAAAGATTACGTTCTAGAAAAGCACATAGTTGATTTGGCAACTATTAAAGTATGTATTTGATTCATGTGTGCTTTCTGAAAAAAATAAATTCACAAAACTTAAAAAGCACAGAACTTGCCTAATAGAAGTCAGTGTCTGACCAATGGCAATCTTCCTAGATTCTTGGTCAGCAAATTGAGATCTGAAAAATGATGACCTTTGAAATTAGTCCATTAGATGATATTAGTATGGTCCCATGGGGAATCCGGCTCTGAAATATTTACATATAAAATCTTATAAGATCCATCCATGAAGGGATGTCTTGGAAAGAAATTACTTGCTATGTAGATGAATTTTTTAGAAGTTCCTTTAAAGGCAGCCAGTGCACATAAATTATGATTTGATTATGAAATATTTGATTTACCCACAAGTTTTAAAGAACCCTCCAATTATACAGAAGAAAAATAAACTCAGGATAAGCTAGGCTAGTTCCATTTTAACTTGAATTAGAAGTGACCAAAGCATCTTAAAAGGTGCTATTTCTTCCTTGTCAATTTTCACTCACCTTAATTTCCTTATAAAATGGGGTAAAAAGGTTTTGACTCTGTCTTTTCAGCATAGATATATATTCTTAGCTGTGACTTAACTCTTTCTTCCATTTTCTTATTTGCCTAGTAAGATGTGGTTGTTCAAAACCAATTTACTTGGTTAATTCTTTCCTCTGTCATCTTTGTAATTATTTCCAATAGGCTTTGGCTAAACAATTCATTCTCCATCATGTGATTTCATCTCGGCTAAAAGTTTGTGTCCACAGAGTCAGTTGTCATGGCAACAGCTGGGCTGTTACCAGCCTAATATTGTGACTATACTGTGAGAAAAGGAAAAGGGAAATGATGGGGAAGGAGACAACCTCTGGCCATCTCCACGTATCTGTGTTTTATAATTAATGTCCTCACTACAGTACTTCATTCTCATGTACAATTCTGTTCTCAAGCACTCTGAGTTCTAGTACACTGATAATCTTGCCTACATTTGTCATACATTTATAGTTTAACTGACATTTATTAAGAAGGAACCATGATGTCTGTTCTAGCAAAAGTGCAGTAATTTACTTATTATAAATTTATCAATAAATATATATATTGAACACGTACCCTGTGCCAGGCCAGGTTTGAACAGTTGTACCCTGTAATGAATAAAGCAGATGATGTCATGGCTTCCCTAGTGAAGTAGGAGAGCCAGGTGCTGAAGAGGTAAAGCCATATGGAAGGCATACTCAGATAATTACACATGGTACAGCAGAGGTACAACTCTAGTACCTAAGGAAGTGATGAGCACTAATGTTGAGAAAAATCCTCATAGATTGGCATTGGAATGAGAACCTGAATGATGAAGACTGAGCCGTACAAACTGTGGGGAGAGTCTTCTCAGATAGAGGGATCAGTAGGTGTGAAGGAACCAAGGCACAAATTGCTTAGCATCTTAGTTGTTTGAGACAGTGGCACAGTTTGGCCAGCTTGGCCTTACATTTACTGCATTCTTCCTTCTTCAACTCCCCAATGCTGGAATTACAAGTGTGTGCTGGCACATTCATCATTATTATTTTAATAAACACGTAAACTAACCAATGAGTGTGGGTGATAGTGAACACGTGAGTGAAGAGTAGGAAATGCCATCTCAGATCCAATCTTCAGTGAGTAGAAGAAAAAGCTTATGAGCCTTGTACTAGTTACTAATCGCTGTGATGAAATACCAATAAAAGCGTAAGGAAATCAAAGTTCACTTTGAGATAACAGTCCTTCATGGTGGCAGGAGTGTGGGACAGCTTCTCACACTGCACCCTGCTTTAGGAAGCAGAGACAAAGGAGTGAAGGTTCTCAGTTTAACTTCTTTTATTCATGGTAGGACTCTAGCCCATGAGGTGATTCCACCCATGATTAGGATGGGTCTTCCTGTTTCTAGAAACCCAGTCTAGATATTCCCTCACAGACATGCCCAGAAGTTTGGCTCTCAGGTGATTCTAGATTCTGTCATTAACCTCCACAGGGATGTAATCTCTATCATTTTTCAGGTTTGGAAAAATGCCAAAGGGTCCTGCATTTGGTCTGTTTTTCTACTCCGAAACATGGATATGGGTGGAAGAAACATGAACATACAATATGAGCATCTCTTCTCATCTCCTTGTCTGCACACAGCATTCACAATACAGTGGAAACTTCTGGCAGACCCATGGTGTTTGAAGTTCAGCAAGCCTCAAAGCACACGATAATTTTGCTGTATAAACAATCACTGTATATGTTAAGTCATTAACATTTCAGAGTGGCTACTTCCTCTGAATTTATTTTGAATGAAGGGTGAAGACAGTGTTATGACAAAAATCATTGAGGGCTAAGAAACAATGTCATGCCCTTTCTTTTTTTATACTTTTATTTTTATAATATTTATTTTTATTTTTCCCCTCTCTGCCCCTTCTCCCAGTTATTGCCCATCCTCACCCCTATTCACTCCCTAGAGAAGGCTTCAAGGAGCCAGTTCATGGACCTAGGATAGACTCTGGTCCAATTATTATGCCCTTTCTTAACTTGTGTGTCTTCATTATCAAAACCAAATACCCTTGCAATAAAAATGAAGATATAGGATGAATGGGAAAAAGGACAGTTCTTCCATACATTTCTTGCTCATCAGTAAGCAAAGAAGAGAAAACTTCATCTAATTCAATAAAAGCTTTGTAGTTATTCTGCTTAGATGAATATACACATGCCCAACACAAATTCTGCATTCTGTGGCTTCACATTTAGCTAATGACACGTGCTCACATTTGCATCCAAAAGTATCCTGTCAAAGCTTTTAAATAAATAAAATTATGTTAGCAATTTAAATTTTATGATAATTATTATTATACTTATTAATAACTTGAACTTTCTTTTACTGAGAGAAACATCAAATAGCACTCAGAAAATAGAATAGTGTGCCCAAAGAAAGGCAGTAGATGGAAAATCTAATATTTTAGAAAATTTTCACTGCATTCAATGAATTAATAATCAGTTCTGTGATATCATAAGACATATAGTAATACATATTATTGTATAAAACAAACACTTGTCACTTGCTTAGCATGTCTGAGTCTCTAATTCTACAACTTTCAAACAGAATTAAGTAATTGATGATCAATGTTGTAAGGAAGGTTATTTCTTAAGATGTCGCACAATCCTTCACTGACTATTTTTGGCAGGTATTCAATAAAATAAAAGTGTGATGTTGTAAAAGTACCTTATAAAATAGTGGTTCTGGATGGATATGATTAGTTTAGGATTGTAAGCAAAACAATTTTATATCACTATAGCAGTATTTTTGCTTTAAAGGAAATTGAGAAACAGCATTCTGCAATATTCCTGTGATAGTTAATTTTATGTGTTAACTTGGTTGGACAAAAGGATGCCTAGATAGCGGGGTAAAACATAGTCTGATTCGAGAAGAGATTAGCCTTAGAGTAAGTAGATTGAGTAAAGATTTCCCTATTAGTGTGGGAGGGCATTATCAGAACCTTTTGAGATCCTAATCAGATTAAAAAGATAAAATATGGCCGAATTGATACTTTTTTTTTTTTTTTGAGTCAGGCCATCTATCTTTTTCCTCCGTCAGGTTCTGTGCTGTTCAGATTCTTATCCTTACATTAGTTGCCCCCTCCACTCTCTTGTAATTCTTAAGCCTTTGAAGTTGGACCAAAATATGCCGCTGTGAGGTGGCATGCTATGGACTTCAGCCTCAGCAATCATGTGAGCTAATCCTATAACAGTCACAGTTTATATTTCTTCTGTCTTGTGGTTTGTGTCCTTCTGAAGAATTGCAATATACTGCCTTATGATAGCTTTGCTTCAGGAAAGCATTTCAAAAATTCTCATTGTTTTGTGGGAAATGAAGAAGAAATACAGGCTTGACAATGGTGTGGATAGATTTGTATTATTTCTGAAGCTATATTTGAAAGGTATGATTAATGTATTATGATCACTTGGCAGAGGGGACATCCATTGCTGGTTCTGTAGCTTAGTTCACTATCTTATTTGAGAAGATATTAGAAATTATTATCAAATATGTGACTGATACAATGTCACAATGGGGGACTGGGGAATGAATCAGAATATTTTACAAACTGGAGTTGTGAAGCAGTTCTCTTAGGATAGGATCTGACAGGGTTAAGAGTAATTGGAGTAAGAAAGAAGATGGAGTAGTTTTGGAATGTTGGTTTACTGTGAGAAAGGCATTAGTAGCCATGACTGAGTGACCCAAGCATTGGTTCTCAACCTCTGGGTCAAAACACCTCTGAAAGTCCCATATGGGGTATCTAGCATATCCGATGTTTATATTACAATTAATGAAAGTGGCTAAATAGTAGTTATAAACTAGCAATGAAATAATTTTATGGCTGGGGCTCACCACAATATGAGGAACTGTATTAAAGGGTTGCAGCCTTAGGAAGGATGAGAACCTCTGGTTTAGGATTTTTTGTTTAACGGTTTTTATGTGTCACCTACCAGACCAGTTGTTAGTAGGAATATGAAAAAACTAGAAAATGAAACTGTAGTGGTAAGCTTGACAACATACAGCACAATCCAGTCATGTCAGGTGATACAGGAAAAGTTGAGAAACCACACCAGCTTATAGTGTGACCTTTTCATAAGATATTTTATTTGAATCTCCCCTCCCCCGGAACCACAGACTTATACATATTCCTACTGAATATGGGATTTAGTTCTAGTAACAATAATCAAATTTCATATCAGAAAGTTTTGAAAGATGCATTGAAGATGATAGGAACAATGCCAACTTCTATACTCTATTAGATGAGGAATGGAAGGAGTAATTGATGATTTACCATTGATACTACAGCTGTAATCAACAAAAGCTCATTTCTACCAAAGCTGAACCAAAGTGGAAAAAGAATTCCTAACTCAGCTAATTCTATACATTTAGCCCTGTAAAGTGTGATTGGTAAGTGCTTAATTGCCATTTTTAGACCCTTAACAGACTTTTATGTGGAAACTAAAATTGGTCTTTCTCTATTGAGCTTTATTTAGAATTAGAAAAAATGAGAGGGCATTACAGGAGATGGATTTTGGCTCAATGCACAGAAATTTTTTCCTTCTGAAGTCCTTCCCGTCGCTAGCCTGTGCTTCTCTAGCCCGAGTGACCATTTGTCAGACATGACATCAAAGGCGAACCAAACAGCTTCAACAGCTATTTTTAAGATTCTAAAATATTGTCAAAGAAGAAAATTAAATTAACAATTATTTGGCCATTGTTTTGGGGAAAAGTCATTTCACTGTGTATTTCATAAATTATGCTAGACCTAAAAATATTTATCACTTCTTAGTTCACAGTGCACTTGACTAATCAAAGATGCTCATCCAAGGCAGTTATCCTAATGCATCCTATTTGAGTACAAAATTTAAGGATTATTGTTTTAGGAATAAGTGGGAGGAAATGAAATAAAAGAAAAGATACACTGAGAACTTATAAGCATTTTTATTTGGCAGCAGACCCTGAGTTCGATGGCACAAGATGAGGTTTTTTAAAAAAAATACATAAAAATGTGTTTTAGGTGGCTTCTTCTCAATGTGTTCAGTACCTAGAGGGATGAAGAAGGAGAAGAAACTGTGGAAATGTCTTTAAGACCATTGTCAGGCAGAAGTGTTGAGTGTTTATCATAGCTCCAGTCTGCCTGAGTAGCATCTTACATACAGGCCATTCTTTTTAGATTGTCTGTTTATGTCTTTTTGTCAACAGATGACTCTGGCATTCTCTCCAGAATGAGGACAAGTGTGCAGAGAATCGAGGTATTCCAATATGAGGCTGGTGTGGGTACTATATCCAAGTCAAGTTCTCCATATGCAATGCTAGTGGGCTGAATGCTAAGTAGTCAGTTAACAGGACATAGTCAAAAGAAGACACACAGACCAATGACAGACAACTGAGTCCAGGAAGCATGAGATACAAAGAGAGCAGAGAGAAAAAGAGAAAGAGAAGAGAAGAGAAGAGAAGAGAAGAGAGAGAGAGAGAGAGAGAGAGAGAGAGAGAGAGAGAGAGAGAGAGAGAGAGAGAGAGATACAGCAAGGCAAACACAGGGTAACAGTAAATAAGCTACAACCATCATACTTAAGCTCTGAATGATGGGTACCTGGAGCTCAAGACACCACACACCCTAAATAAATGGTAAGTGTTGAAGTCCTTGTAGAGAACCAGAGAACAGAAAGAACACAGAGGCTGTGAAAGAGAAAACCTTGGGATAAGAGGGGCTTAAGTTATGCAGGCTAGACTTAGAGTGGTCAAGAAAACTACTATGGGAAAGTACAAATGAATCAGGGGTGCAAAGACCGCCATTTCTATCCTTAAGAGAAGCATGGGTATGTGCACTAAGTAAGAGTAGAAAAGACTCACTTCCCAGAATCTACTGTTGTCTTTAAAGGTGCCAAAATGGCCTCCAGGTAGTACTTCCACAGGTAGCCTTCTCACAGAAAGGCTTAAGAAAGGACCATGCTAAACAAATGCCCTCTGCTTGCTTTCTCTGTCTTTAAGGTCTTTTCCATAGGTGTGGCAAACTCTGAGACTATACATTCTCTTCCACTGTGACAAGATGACAGGTTTGTTCCTACTGCTTGACACTATCTACCAATGAAATCATAAATCATGAGAGTGACTTGGGTGCTGTGAACAGCTGACCCTAGGATCAGCGTAGAGGCCTTCCCAATTATCTTCTATAAATAAGTGATTTTTTCTCAGCTGGTAATGATTTTCTGTCTTTCATGGTAAGGTATGAACTTAAACAAAGAAGTATAAATGTTCTAACCCCCCCACACCCCGGTCCTTTGATAAACACCAACATGGAGATGATAACCCACAAAAGGTGCTTCATATACAGTTTTTCCTTTTGCTACAGATTAGTTGTGATGATATATTGTATATTTAATAAAGTCTGTCTGAAAATTAGAGGACAGAACCAAGCCATGAAGGTCAAGGAGTGGTGAGCTCCACCTTTTATCCCAGCACTCAGAGGACTCAGAAGTACTCAGTCTAATGGTTTGTGAAGGCAATCATGGAAGTGACTATGTGAAAAGTGGCTGTGGCTTGTTTCTCTGTCTCTCTGATATTTCAGCTATTTCCCAATATCTGGCTTCAGGATTTTATTATAATGCCAAGTAGAATTCATGCAATGTGCACCACCACAATAGGTTGAATCAGTCAGTAGAACATAAGACTCTTAATCTGCGGATATTGGGTTTGTGCACCATATTGGGAATCATTTGTAGTCCAAAGTTTCTATGACCTGTGTGGTCCCACCAGAAACTCCCAAATATTCAGTAACTGCTTCCCAGCAAATAATTGCCTTGGAGGCTTATTATTATAGTAACTGCTGAGCTAGTTGCTTAAACATATTATTACATAGCTCTTATACTTAAATTAACCCATAATTCTTATCTAAATACCTTTTCTCAACTCAGCATTCTTATCTTGCTTCCTCTGTGTCTAGCTGATGACTACTGCTCTGCCTGTCCACCTCTGAGAATTCTCCTAGCCTGGTTGCCCCACCTCTACTTCCTGCCTAGCTACTGGACAATCAGCATTTTATTAAACCAATACCAGTGATTGATCTTTACAGTGTATGAAAGCATTATCTCACAATTAGTTTTAAATAAACAAACCCAGGTTTCATATTAAGGACTCATCTTTGTTCCATGCAAGGTACATACAAAATTTCTGCCTTGCTTCTGGCTGTAGACTGGGGAAAGACTCCTTCCACACTCTTCTGAATAGAAAAATTTAGGCAAGATCCAAAATGATGGGGAGAAGCCACAGCAAATGCATGAGGCACAAGGCAAGGCAGGGCCTATTACAATCCCATTAACTGGCTCACAAATTTCTTATTTTCATACACAAAAAACTGCCAAGTTTGTCTCTTGGTTTATTATTCATACATGAGAGAACTCCTTGGAGGAGATCATAAATACAATTTCTGTCAGCCAATTAGATGGAGAGTTTCTGATGAAGTGCTAAAACAATGTAATTCAGAGGGATCAAGAGATGAGAAGGAAAATGAAAGTGGATGGGCATTTCTGGGGGTTTCCTTGCGTGAAGAAACTGGAGAGAGGAGGTGAATTAAAGGGTATAAGACAAATCTCATGAGCTGATTGGTGAACCCACCCATCAGCAAATGTGGGTTCTTTGACTGTTTGCTTCAAGAGCAGTGCACGACTCCTCCAGCACAGGAGAGATGAACCCAGGAGAGCTGAAGCCACCTGTTACTTATTCTTAGATTATTAGCCCCATGGCCTGAGAATGCAACCTAATCTTTAATGCTGCCTGCTTTTGCAAAGAATCTTTCAGAACAGCTAAGATGAAAGACAGCACAATAGAGAGATTCGTGTGTTGACTGAAAAATCACAGGGCTCTGGACCATTAAGTCCAGGGAAGAATGATGTTGGAGAAGTGGCCAGAGAGGGTAAAAGAGATTCTCAGTAACTACAGGTTACAGTTCCCTTGCAAGCAGCTTCTCTGGGGCATTGAAGCAACAAGTGTCTACTGAGATTCACTGATAGATTGAGATATCCCCTAAGAAGAATTTGGCATTCTTTATGGTATTTGAAAGATTATGAGGACTCACTAGCCTTTCCTGGAAGGCTGGGTGACTTTAGATAGAAGACTTACTTTCACATCTTGATACTCCAGTAGTAAAAAGCAAAAATTAATGATTACTGGCCCCCAGTAGAAGGTGACAAGGTAGCCTGGGTCTCTCTTACTTCCTATCACAAGGGGGCAGAATACTAAATGAACTGGTGACTGTAGAGGTCCCAGCTCCTTGTTTTAAAAGGTACACTTATTATCTTGTCCAATAAGAGTGTCAGCTGCTGCCAGCTCACAAGAGAAATATTTTGTATCCAGAGTCTTGACCTTCTTAAGTCATGACTTTATCCAGTGACTTAGTGCTAGGTTATCAAATCCCAACCTTTTCTCTTCAATTTAAAGCATCTTTCAGGGGCTGCCTGAGTTTTGGTATGAACTGGAATTCTGGCTCCATTATGATTGAGTCAGTGTCCAGTTATCCTGGCCCAATTTCCTTTTCC
This sequence comes from Phyllotis vaccarum, assembly GCA_033318265.1. NCBI lineage: Eukaryota > Metazoa > Chordata > Mammalia > Rodentia > Cricetidae > Phyllotis > Phyllotis vaccarum. The sequence goes on from JARWLC010000006.1 coordinate 51,838,026, forward strand.
TGCCACTGTCCTTCCAATATATCTATCAGGGTCTTGTTCAGCTTCAGCGTTTACAACTCAGGAAGATCAGCTGCAGAGAAAGGGGTCTAGAATATTGATTATGACTTTATTACAGAGGCAGGTAACATTATTCAATCTCATCTGAAGCTTTAAATATTATTGAAGGTGGGCCATAAAGAGGTTTATTGTGATGGACCATGAGTTGGAAAAAGGCCTATCTATGTTCTCATAGAATTTTAGGAATCAAAATGAAGCAAGAAGATGCATTTCTTTCAGACCCATGGCTTCTACTTGTCAGGTTTGTGAGTAGGTTTGTATGATTTTCATTGTGGTCACTGACAATCATGCCAAATTTTTAAATTATATTTTCCTTTGATATCTTTGCTGTCAGGGAAGCTGAAATAGTCCAACTCTCTCACTGTTACCCTGATGATTTGAGCATCAGATTCCCCTATCCACATTCTACTTCATCTCCATCTATACAGGGAAGCAGGAGCTCCAGTATCATGGCTGTTCTTCCCTTCTTCTACACTGAAGCAACACTTGTTTCCAGAGACACATTGGACTCCAGAACTCCAAAGTGATGTGTTAAAAAAAAAAAAAAAGATGGAAGTGTTTGAAAGACAAAAAAACACATACTTGAGGAGTTGAAAGGTGATAAAAGAAGGCTTTTAACTGGTTTACGATGAATAACCAAAGGTCTTCATAAAGCTAACATGTATTTACTCAAAGATTGTTACAGTGACGTAGTACTCACCACTGGGGATCATGCGCATAATCTATAAACAACCTTGGACATCTAAGTAAAGAAATGAATTACAGAGAACCAACTTCTATAACACCTGTCTCAGTAGGGTTGGAAGGGTCCATCTTTCTCTTTTCTCCGGTATTCATCCATCAACATAATACTCTCCTGTCAGTTTCTATAGGTCACTAGGATGTCCTCTTTAGTTCCTTCCATTTCCTTTAATAATGCATAAGTTTTTGACATTTTTAGAAGAGATAAAAGATAATAGTTATTATCAGTGCCTGCTGTGTTCTTTTGTGTTCAGATCAGAATAGGGAGATGTGTTTTTATCAGACACAGTCCAATATCCTTACTGAAAAGCAATTTAAGGAATCTCAGACTGGCGTGTGAGTGGGTAATGGAGGAAGTGAGGGAAAGGTTAGATTAACATAAAATATGAAAAGTGGATTAATAAGAAGTGGAAACAAGGCTGGAAGAGAAGGAAAGTCCCAGGCATTAGAAACATGTGACACTAAGCCAAATGGACAGTGAAGACCACGTTCCCTGAAATGACACTAGAGCCAAATACTTCATAGTAACAAAAGGGGTAGAGATTATTTCTTATGCATTATTTGGGTGTGTACATACTTATGTAATGCATATTATTCATCCAGCGTAACTCAACAAGGACACAGTGCTTCACTCTAGGAACAACCACTGTGGCCAATCACCATGAGAGGGCAGCAGAGAGTTAAAAACTGATAGTTCTTATGATTTAGCTACCACGTTGCCTCCTCCATCCTTAAGTGGCTCCAAGTTTTTCTGGAGAAATTGATACCCAAATACCTCAGGCACCTGGTTTCCTGAATATAAGAGAGACGGTGAGAGATGGTCAACAGTAATGTTGAGGTGAGAAGAAATTAGAGTCTCAAAGAAATGGTTTTAATCCTTCTGAATGGTAGGAGAGACAGGTAGAGGAGACACATTTTGAAAGCATGGCTTTGTTATTTATTTACCCTTGATGACAATTTTTATTTTGAATATATATATATATATGAAGTGGAAGTTTAGAATCCTGTTGTTCCCAAAACATTGATTCTCAAGAAGGTTAAGATTGAAACAGAGGTAAATTCTGAGTTGTCTCAACTTAGTGTTCCAGGAAAATAAGGGCTTACTGAGCTGCCTCTGATGTAACTGTGAATATGCTGCTCTATGCTTTGGGAGACTGAAGAAGTATGGCAGAAGCAGGTCACAGGATACTTTCTGCACCTGTTAACTCCAGTGGGCATTCTCGGCTAAGACAGGAAGCTAAAGGCCATAACTCATGAAGTCTTCTAAACAATGAGTCATAGGGTCGAGGCTTCAGTTAAAAGCCAGAACTGTCTTTTGTTCACATGCTGGGGATGTCGTAAATATGGCCAACGATGGGCTTTTCTCGGCCTCTTTTCTCCTGTTTCTTCTGGTTAATGATGCCTCAAAGTCAGCTCAATGGACAAAGTTTCTCACTAATCACCGGGACAGACAAATAAACAAAAACGATCTATAATGAATGTGTAATACGGGGAAAGTAAATGGGGGTTTGGGGGTGAAGTAAGCTAAACATAAGTCAATGGTGGGAAGTGGCAGGTGAAAGAGAATGCGAGAGGCAAGGGCAGAGTCTAGAGAGGGGAAAGAGTGAAAACATTTTTAGAAACTTGGATTTGTTTTCCTTGTATTTTAAATAGTTGTAGATTTTTTTAAAAATGTCAAACTATTTTTTCAATTGTTTTTTTTTGGGGGGGGGGATTATAATCACATCATTTGTCCATGTTGTTTCTCCTTCCAAACACTCTCATATACTCATCCTTGCTTTCTTTCAAATTCATGGCTTCTCTTTTCTCTAATTGAACACACACACACACACACACACACACACACACACACACACACACACACCACACACACACACACACACACACACACACACACACACACACACCACACACACACACACACACACACACACACACACACACACACACTCCAGCAGGTGTGCTCTTCCCTGGAGATTGTTTCTCCTGCTCTCAGCTTTCCTCAGTTATCTGTAGTTTGTTGTGTAGGGTGGAGGCTTCATGGTCTTTCATGGTTCAGCTCATGTTCAAACAGTCTTGTTGGAGAGATTTTATGTCTTTTAAGATCATTGTAGATTATGAATTTGCCCCAATGAGAAGTCATGCGTATATAGATACTAATATTGAGTCAAATAAAATAAATTTTCTCACCAAACTATTCAATTTTATGCTGATATACAACACTTCTAGGTACTTAGTACTCTCCATGAGAAAATATGCACTGTTGCCTACCTACTTGAAATAAGTAGGTGAGCATAGTGTATAGAAACAACTCAAAGCCAAGAGTCTGCCTGGCACTGTGGGTAGGGACCAGCTAGGAGACCTAGTAAGAGATTTGGGTCAGCTTTGAAGATTAATCTGCTTTTACAGTCAAGGTCAAAGTAGAAATGAAGGCAGAATCCAATAGCCACAAGTATATTGAAGTCAATAGAGCTGGAAAATGCAGTGGTTACCTTAGGACTCACAAGTTAATGAGATAAGTGCAAAAATGGCAGGGAAAGTATATAGGGGTCCACTTTTATTCTGAAGAGTATAAAAGAGTATAATGAATTGATGGATGGAAAGAAAAAAGTAGACTGAACAAATTTGATAAAATACTAATATCCAACTTCAGTAGTCTACACTGTGAAATTTGTTTATTTTTTCTACTCTTGAGATATTTATGTTAAAATGTCAAAAACAAACACTCTGGAATTCACCCAAGCCAGGCTGATCTGAATAACAATCCCTGATTCACCAGAAATGTGACATCATTCTTGGAAATGAAAGTTTACTTTCAGTGACTGATGAAAATGAAATTTGTCATCAATACCTTGGGGATCCATGTATTGTGTTTTGCATGATATCAATCCATGGATGTATGAAATTTTATAAAAGAATATGCTCTCCCCATGCTCAAAGACTTAGAGCAATTAGAATGAATTTCTACAAAAAAGGTAAACAATAGAGAAAACATGGTAGAAAGATGAAATGTTCCTGGATGTAAATGCTAAAACAATGGTTGTACTTCTTGCCAGCCTAAAATCAATCATTTTTAAGCAAGATAAATAATACACACCTCTACATTTAAGTAGTTTTGTTTCTTCTAGCCTATATACTGGGCATATTAGTTACTCTGTCACAATTGTCAGGGCTGCTTTTCAATGAGATCCCTGGACTTTTTAGATTTCTTCATGTTTCTTGGTGGTGGTAGTGATGTGTGTGTGTCTGTGTGTGTGTGTGTGTGTGTGTGTGTGTGTGTTCATTCTCTCTGCTCTGAAGCCTACCATCCTTTCATTTAGCTTTCATAGTAAAATATAGTTCCTACTTATTGGATCAAAATTTGGGATAAGGCTTTACTTTATTCTATGTTAGAAATTTTAAATTTTCTTCTGAATTTTTCTAAAGGCTTATACAAAACTCACAAAAATAATGAGAGAATTCTTATGTATATGTCTTGTGCCTTCTACAATACCAACAGGTTACATAGGTCATGCACACTTATCAGGAAATTGGCACTATTATAGCATTGTAGGCTAATTTGTAGACTACTTATTCCCATAAGTTCTGAGATGTGGGCAAAGACCTCACACTTGACTTAGTGGTCAGATCCTTCCTACAATATTTCAGTAGTTTTCCATTTTGTTTTGTTTGAAATTGGGCTTCATACAATAGACTGACATTCCATTTGCTTTGAAGTCAAGGTGGGTCTTGATCAACTAATCTTCCTCTTCTGCCTCCCAAGTGCTTGAGTTAGTGTGTTTGTGGTTTCTTTTCTTTTCAAATATTCATGACCTTGCAGATTTTAAAAAGACACATGCCTGCTGTTTCCTTTAATTTGCATTTGTCCAAATGTTTTCTTGAGATAATTAATATTATGTGTTTGGGAACCAATAACACTGGTCATACGTGCTTCATCATGTATGATATCAGTGTGGATGATGTCAATCTGTCTTCTGGCTGTTGATGCTAATTAAAGTACACTGACTATCAGTGTCGCAGCAAGGTTTTGTATGATTCACTTACTCATTTTTTCCCTTTGTAATTCATAAGTCACACATCTGGGAATGAAGAAGAAATATCTTCTACTTTCATCCACTTACTCTAGAGTCTATTCTTGGTTCAGACTTACTGTATGTTACTGTGCTATTAGGCTGATTGAACTTCATGGTTTCCATGACTCTTTATTTATTAATTGAATCCCATCATAAAAAATAGCCAGCACACATCCCTCATTTATTTATCCACATACCAACTTAATGTAACAATGAACTCATTGGTATTTATTTTGTAATTTATTGGGCTTTAATCATTGCGCTCATGGTTTATTTTGATGCTCACAGGTTTCCAGATTTGGGCACTGGGGCTTCTTTCCAGCTGGCTTTATGCCCTTTCACCATGCTCTCTCCATCACTAGCTGAGTATTTTCTTAATTCCCAGAACCACAGAACCTTCCAGGATTAGCTTAATTTCCTTGTCCCAGAACTGCTGTCAACACATCTCCTGAGAAGTGCTGGTACCCTTTATTTTCAGAGTAAAATATAGTTGTGTCCATTGCCCTTAGGTGACATTTACTACTCTGAGCACTTACCAGATAGAGAGAAAATATAGAGAAAGAAGTATCTGAGTTTCCCTTTCTTTCTATCAAGAGTTGATAAAGAATTAAATATTTCACACACAAGTAATACAATCAATTACTGAGCAAAAAATTAAAGGGACAATTCTTAAAAGTACAAGTGACCAACATATGAAAAAAAAACTCTTCAACATCTTTGTTTATCAGAAAAATATAAATTATAGCTACACCAAGATCCACTTCAATTTCATCAGAATAACTACCAGCAAGAAAACATGTAATAAATACTAGTGAGGATGTGTAGGGAACGTAAGCCTTGTATAAAGTTGACGCAAATATGGGAAAGTCTAACCCCTATGGGTATCAGTTCAAAGAACCTTCAGAAAATTCAAAAGAGAAGTATCATGTGATCCAGCTATGCCATTTCTAAGAATATATCCATAGGAATCTAAGGCAGAAATCCTTGCACATCTGTATTTATTATAGCTCTGCTCTCAATAGGCAAGTTATAGAATTAGCCTAGATGCTTATCAACAGATGAATGAAGATACATGATACACACACACACACACACACACACACACACACACACACACACACACACATGTACACACACACACACACACACACACAGTGAATTAAAGAATTCTATCACTTGGGGTAAAATGTGTAGATTCCAAGTAGACTGGAGATTATCATGAAATGTGTAATAAGCTAAATGGGGAAAAACCCCAATATTTCTGATCATCTCATAGACAGAATTCAGATCTAAAGAAATCATATATACAGATACACATGCACACAATATAATTGTACATATATATGTACCTTGAAAGTAGGAAGTCCTTTTGTATGTGGAGTCTCTTAAGTAGTTCTTTGTTCTTGTTTTCCAACATGCAAAACCAAATTTAAGTGCTATCCAATTACATCTATCGGTATTTGATTGCTTTGGACATTAAGAAGTCTCTTTTCTATGGATGGTAAGTGGCAATCACTCGTGCCACCTAAGACCTGTCTTGCTCGTTTTCCTCCTCTTCCCTCCTCTTCCCTCCTCTTTCTCTTCTTCTTTATTTAGGTCTCTGACCCCGTTGGAGTTTACCCTTGTGCATGGTGTGAAGTATGTGTCTTTTCTAAGTGACTACAGTTATCATGATCCACTTATTTCAAAGGATATCACTGCCCCACTAACCGAGATGTTACCTTGGAGTAAATGTTACATGTGTTTGTGGTGATGTCTAGATTTGTGTTTTATTATTCTGGCTTATTTGCGAACTTGTGCATCAGGACCACCATGTCTTAACTACAGAGACTATGTATTACGCTTTAAATCCTGGCAAGCCTAGACTAAATAGTTTTTGTGTTTCATTTTTAATTTTTCTTCTTTTTCAATTAAAATGTTCTTTGTTTCCATTAAGGCTTCTTATGTTGAATTAAGTTTTGTTGGTATAATTACTACTACACCTTTTTTTGTTGATTTGAATTTACCATCATATAATCAGTTTGCCGACCTAAGTAGCTGGCTGCATTCCTCACTGTGGATTCATGCACCTGGTATAAACCTTTTGGGTTTTCTTCTCTTCTAGCAATTCTTTATTGTCACGTAATATATAATTATTTCTTTCTTTCTTATCTTAAACACCATAGAACAGCATGCTTTCCCACCCTGCCCCTCTTTCTAACGTTCACTAGAAAGATCTTTAAAATCTACTTGTGGATTTCCTGGGTGATTTTCCCCATACCCTGCTAGACTGTATGTTTACTTTTTTTCCCCCCTTTTCTTTCTTGCATTTGAAGCATAAATGACATTTTTATCTGTCATAAATTTAATTTGACTATTTTGTTGAAATGCTTCAGTCATATTTATCAGATTTTGAAATTACTGATTGATACTGGTATCTCCCATGAATGATGCTGAAATTTCAGTGACTCATGGCATATCTGCTGTTTCTTTCCATTTTGGTTTTATTGTTAGGCTCAAGAGTTTTTATTATGGTTCAATATAATTAAAATAATAAATTTCTAAAATGAGCTATAATAAAACTATAATACTATAATAAATACCACAATAAAGCAAAATGTTATAATAAACTACAACATATTAAATATAAGACTATAATAAAATGTTTCTTTATTCAAGAATTAAAATAGTTATGTTCTATTTTATAAAGTTTCAAAAGCTATTTAGACTAAATTTACTCCCTAAATACTGCTATTTATTTCATAGGGAATTCATCTATTTGTGATTTAGTCTTTTTGGGAGTTTATGATATAACTAAGAAGGCTATGTATTCATTTTGTTCCCTTCATTTCTCTATATCTGGGAATTTCTGGTGACATAAATACCAAAAAAATAAGTGGGGGAATGTCCTTGAATTACGCATCCTGGAATATAGTAGAATTTAGTTGACTTGGGCTAGTGCGATGGCTCAGGGGGTAAATCTCATGGTGTCAAGTCTACTGACTTGCCTTCATTCTCTGGAACTCACACATGGGAAGGTGAGAAGAAACATGTACAGGCTATCCTCTGACCTGTACATGTGTCATGGAACATGAATGTAGAAGTGCGTGTGTGTGTGTGTGTGTGTGTGTGTGTGTGTGTGTGTGTGTGTGTGTGTGCATAAAATAAAATGAAGTACAATAATTAAAATGAGAATTTTGTAATCTTGAATTACTCTTTTTTGCATGTGTATTTGAAGAATTGGGAGGGTATTTTTGAAGTTTAGTATCCTGCTTAAAGAGAGACTCACACTTCTCAGTATTGTACATGTTCATCAAGGTTATGGTCATGTAAGTCTTTATCTATACTATACCCCTGTATTATTAAGCTTCTGGTCCAGACTTGCCCCAAGATGTGGACCAGCAGTCCCAAAGTTCCAAAGAAACACACAGGCACTTATATTAATTTTATGCTGATTGACCTATGGCTCAGACATTTTCCTAGCTAGTTCTTTCATCTTATCTCAATCTATTTCCATTAATCTATTTAGCCATGCATCTTGGTACCTTTTCTCAGAGCAGCATGGCTGTCTCTTTTCCTCTGCTTCTGCTAGTGTCTCTCTCTGCTGGCGTCTCTCTGTTGTCTCAGCTCGGCTCTTCCTATTCCCAGATCCTTAGTCTAGTAGCCCCACCCACACTTCCTGTCTGCCTTCAGTCAATCAGCATTTTTATTAAACCAGTAGGGAGGACAATCATTTACAATGAGAGAGAACACAGTCCTGCTACATACCCCTTTTCAAGAACTGTATTATTCTGCTCATGTTGACATGGAGTACCTGAGGCTGAGTGATTTATAAATGAAAGAAATTTATTATCACATTCTTGGTGGCTGAGAGGGTCTCAAACAAGATCACAGCAGGTTTGGTTATTGGCTGAGAGTAGCTTTCCAAGATAGTAATATGATTTTTCTTTTTCCAGGGTAGGGGTGAGCTGTAACCTCCCATGACCTAGAAAGAGCTAAGTATCTATAGATTGAGTCTCAGCTGTGGATTTTTCATAAAGACAACTCCTGAATGCTTGGAATTTCTCCACTGCATGGATGTGTGCATGAGTGAATGTGTGTGTATGTGTGTGTGTGTGTGTGTGTGTGTGTGTGTGTGTGTGTGTATGTGTGTGTGTGTAAGTGAATTTGTATGTGTGTGTTAACATATATATGCGCATGTACATTAGCATGTATATATGTGAATATATGTGTGTGTATGAGTGTGTGTTTATGATTTTTCCCTGCCATTCTCATTCAATTTTTTATAGTTACAATTCTGTCTCTCTACTGAGCACTATTTTGTTATTTTCTCTTTATCTGAATTACAGGGTATATGCTGCTTTAATTCATACGAGAACATAAAACATTTCTGTCAAAATATTTTTCCTTGGGATAAGTCTTCTCAAGCTTGCTTTTTTATTGTCATTTATGTGTTCCCTTTCTTGTTACCTTTTCATTGTCCTTGCATACAGTTCTCAATTCCTTTTTCTAATTGAAGAGTTATATTTACTGGGAGTTGACAGTTTTGCCCAAGTCTTCTCTTTGCTTCTTCCAAACTGAACAGTAATTCATCCCGACTTGCTTCTTTGTTTCATGGGTAGTGCTCTCATATTTCCTTAGGAAAGGAGTGTAGAGGATTAAACACCTATTGGTGAGATTGTCTCCTTCTGTCTTTTCATTTGACAAAGTAAAGCTGTCAGTGGGACAATGGCTGAGCCTAGCCACATCTTTATATTTTTATTTAGGAGATTAATATACAAATTTTCATACAAGCAAGAAATTATTACTTCATGCCTTTTTGAAATCTGAAACAGATTCTTCTATCATAAAAAAAATCTTGACCACAATTTTCCCTCCCTTTACTCCTCCCAGGTCCCATCTACCCCCTCTTTCCCCCACATCCACTCCTCCTCTGCCTCCCTTCAGAACAAAAGCAGGCCTCCAAGAGCCAGCAACCAAATGAGACAAAACATTATGCAATAAAACAAGGCAAAAATCCTCATAACAAGACTGAACAAGGCAACTCAATAGAAAGGAAATAATCCCAAGAACAGGCAAAAGACTCACACCTACTTCTGCTTTAAGGAGTCCCATGAAACACCTAGCTAACTGCTATAACATATATGCAGTGGACCAGGTGCAGACCCATCAGGGCCCTGTGCTTGTTCCTTCAGCCGTGAGCCCATATGAGCTTAGTTGATTCAGTGGGCCATGTTCTCCTGGTGTCCTCCATCCTCTCTGTCTCCTACAGTCTTTCCCAACCCTCTTCCACAGGTTCCTTGAGTTCTGAAAGGAAGGACCCAATGGAGACCTTCAATTTAGACTCCCTCTCTATAATGTCTGGCTGTGGGTCTCTGTACCCGCTCCCATCTGCTGCTGGGGGGGGGGGGGTTCTGATGACAACTGGACAAGGCACTGATCAATGAGTATGATGGAATAACGTTAGGAATCATCTCACTGATTTTTTTTTTTTTGCCAGTCTTATTCAGTTCTACCCTAGATCTCTGGGCTATCCAGTCTTCAGCTCCTGGCAATAGGGTATGGGCTTCTTCTTGTGGGGTGAGCCTTGGTCTAAATACTTGTTAGCCATGCTCACAAGTCCTGCACCACTATTTCCACAGCACGTCTTTCAGACAGGACAGACTGTAAGTTAAGGGTTTCATGGCTGGGTTTGTGTCCAAGTTTTTCTTTTACTAGCAGAGTACTTTTTTTTTTTTTTTTTTTTTTAACACCAAAGAGACTGGAATGTAAAAGTGAAGGCTCCATGCAGGTACCAGCCTGACCTCTCTACATTCAGTGAACTGTATGGATGTTTTTCTCTGCTGTCTATTAACATTATCCTGAGTAGTTTGGGGATCTTCACAGAACTCCCTTGGTCAAGAATTCAACTGAATGCAAACCACTCTTAACATCCATGCCCTAAAAACAAGGACCCCCCCCCTCAATTCATAACAGCAACAGTATAGCTTCAGTCATAGATTTACCATGATACTCAGATACAAAGCAGGTCTCAACAGATACAAGAAAATTGAAGTAACTTCCTGGCTCCTATCAGACCATTATGTAGTAAAACTAGTTATCTATAGCAACAACAGAAATGTTACAAACTCCTGGAAACTGAACAACTCTCTACTGCTGAAAATGGGTCAAGACAGAAATCAGAACTTTCTAGAAAGCAATAATAATGAATACACATATCAAAAGATGAATACAGCATACCTAAGTTTATGGGAGACAATGAAAACAGTGCTAAGAAGAAACTTTATAAAAATTTGGAGAGAATACTAGCAACTTAACAGCACACCTGAAAGCTGTATAACAAGAGAAGCAAGTACACCAAAGAGGAGTAAATGGCAGGGGATAATTAAACTGAAGGCTGAAATCAATGAAACAGAAGCAAAAAGAACACTACAAAGAGTTTTTTAAATAAAAGGCTATTTATTTGAAAAAATAAACAAGATAGATAACCCTTATTCAAAATAAAAGATGGAGAGAGAATAACCAAATTAATAAAGTCAGAAACAAAAAGAGGGCATAGCAACAGAGACCGAGGAAATCCAGAGAATCATAAGGACATACTTTAAAAACTTGTACTCCATCAAACTGGAAAATCTAAAAGAAATGAATGATTTTTCTCAATAGCTACCTACCATTTACCATGTTAAATAGACCTATAACCAACCACAAGTGACATAAAAGCAGTCATCTAACTAAAAACTAAAGCCAGATTGTTTGACTGCAGAATTCTACCAGATCTTCAGAAAAAAACTAATATCAATACTCCTCAAATTATTCCAAAAAATGTAAAAAGAAACATTGCCCAGTTTATTTTATGAGGCCATAGTTACCCTAATACCCAACCACATAAAGACCCAACAGAGAAACAAATTTACAGGTCGATCTCTTTCATGAACATAAATGCAAACATTCTCAATAAAATATTTACAAACTGAATGCAAGAACAGTCTAAAAGATCCTCCACTGTGATCCAGTAAGTTTCATTCCAGAAATGCAATGGTGCTTTGTTATAATGAGGTTTCTTGGTCCTGGGCGGCCAGAGGTCCAGACCCATAGACCTGCAGCCCCAGACCCCAGTCCGCCACTGCTCAGGCCCTGAGAATTGATTTAGATGCTTATATTAAGTTCATGCTGTTTGGCCTATGGCTCAAGCACATTGCTAGCTAGCTCCTTCATCTTAACTCAACCCATTTCCATTAATCTTTCCTGCCACGTGGCCCATGGCTCACCTCTGTTCCCTACATGTTTCTTCTTTGGCAACTGGCTTGATCTGTCTCTGACTCCACCCTTCCTTTCCTACCTATTCTGATTCCCTCCTACTTTTCCTATGGTGCCTGTCATGGGCAAAACAGCTCCTTTATTTAAAGATTGATATTCACAGCATACAGAAAGGCATTCCCACATCAGTGCTTCAAGAGACTCCATTTTCTTCTCCCATTTTATAGGTAATTTGTCAGGATATAGAGGAGAATAAGAAAGCTGCAATTATGCTATTATTTTTCCCTCAGAGGCTTTGATAAACCCTTTTATTAAGTTTTATTTGGTTTAATTTATTTTCTATATGTGTATATGGGAAAGGGAATGGGGAGAAGGAATAGAAAAAATTAAAAAGAATAAGAGAGAATATAGGTAGATTAAAATACTATTCAGATTGAAAATAACATTTTGCCCATGTGTGTAAGTCTGTGTCTTCAAAAGTAATGGCATACTATTGCCTGGATTTTAAATGTACCCCAAAGTGTCCTATAAGTTAAAGTGGTGGACATCAGCTGGCAAAATTCTGAAATGTAGTTGACTCCTTAAGAAAACAGCCTTGGAATTTTGGAGGCATTCCCTTGGAGGGAATTTTGGGGTGCCAGCTGCCTCTATTTGCTTCCTGGCCATCAGCTGGTAGATGTCCCCCAGCATCATGACATATTGTCTTATTAAGAGCCCCAAAGTCACTGGGCCAGGCAGCAACTCAAGACTCAAAAACCATGAGCCAAGATAAATCTCTCTTCCCTTAAACTGATATTCTCAGGTATCTCATCACAGTGTCAAAACCTGACTCATACAAAACAGAGCCAATTTATGGTGGCAGTAACAGTCACCATATGTCAAATATAGACTCTGCCAGACATGCTATAGAAGCATTTTTTTTTTTACAGCACATTTCTTCCAAAATTTCATCAGTCTTGTTGAAGGGTTCCCCACCAGTGTTCTGCTTTATGTGATAGGCAAGCTCATTAGAAGCTATGTTGGCTGTAAATAAAGAATGCAGTGACCTGGACTGTCTGATTCCAAGGCTGATCTTCTCAGCAAGCATCTCTTCCTAGAGCAAGATCCTCCAGCACTGGTACCCTGAGCTTCTTTCTACTTGCCTGTACATTTAACTGTATCCACCTACTTTTTGGTGTCCTCTCCGGAAGCTTGTCTTTCAGCTCTCTGTAGCCTCTCACCAAACACATACACTTGCTCTCAGTCTTGCTAATGACTTCCAGTTCTTTGCGCAGAGAATCAAATTTGTAATCTTTTGATGAAAAAGTGGAAGATCGTCTCACACTTTGGACCAGGTGACCTGAAGTCAGGTCTTGGAGTTGCCATGGGAATGTCCAAAGTACCTGTGGGCACAAGCTACAGCCTCCTTGTAGGGGAAGGGGAGGGAGATCTTAGCCTTTACTGACGTTAGATTTTGAGTGATCTAAATAGTCCTTGGTTTCTGAAGCTTCCTATTGTGTTCAGGCAGGCATGTGAGGCTGGGACCACCCTCGCTTGGTGCAAGAGATTGAAGCACATAGTATATGGTTGTATTTTGATTTGTGGGCATCTTGCTTATCATATAAATTATGTTTCTCAGACCTTAACTTTCTTCCTCTAACTTTCCTAGTGCAGCGTTTTTCAAAATGATCTATAAAAGTTGAAGCATCTTGATATTTTGAAGGCCTTGTTAAAGATGGTGATATTGGAAAGATAGAAAAAAATTATAAGTTTCAGATGAAGTCTTCGATGAATAAAAATGCTGGAAAAAAAGGAAAATAATTTTATTTAATTTGTTTAAGAAACAGAGAGACAGAGACTAGTCAATGCAGATAGTAACAGAGAGAACTGTTAACACTTTCACAGTGCTAAGGATCACATTTGGTACTTACAGTAACTTAGATAACAGATATTATCATTATAACTCTGTTTTGCAAATGAGGAAATGGAGGCAGTCAAAATGCCCTCCACACCCTGTGGAAAGTGAGTGAGCACATCTCACTTGCTGTTGAATGAGAGAGAGGAAGAGGGGAAGGGAGAGAGAGGAGAGAGAGGAGAGAGAGGAGAGAGGGGAGAGGGGAGGGGGAGAGGAGAGGGGGAGAGGGGAGAGGGGAGGTGAGAGAGAGAGAGAGAGAGAGAGAGAGAGAGAGAGAGAGAGAGAGAGAGAGAGAGAGAGAGTAGCTTTACTGGAAGTAGCCCAATTGCCTGCCAGTCTCTGTTGTGGTTCAATTCTGGACTTTCTTTGGATACTTATCTAGTGAGCATATTATTTTGGAATTTGGAAGCTAATAAAAGTTGGTCTTTATGGGCAGACACTGGAAGGGTAAAGCCTATCCATTGTTTCTGGCCTCTGCCTCCTTCTCACACCACCATGAACATCCTCTTGAGCATGCCCTGATGGAATAAAGTCTCTAAAACCATGAATCATAATAAATCTTTTCTCCTTTAATTTATGTCTGACAGGAAATGAAAATGTACCTGATGCACAGGCCTTGAGATGCTGACTTGAAAGGATTAGCTGCCCTCTGAGTATCTGCCATTGTGGCATGATAATTCTGTAACGTGCCACTCAGATGTGGGTCCCTAATGCCTGTCACACATCAGGAAGCACTGAATGCTGCAATGAGGTAACATTGTTTGTGTGGATCAACTTTCAATAATAATTCACAAATATCTTTCCTCTCCCTCAGGTACTTTTTTCATCCTTTCTTTTCAGTCTACTCTTCCAAAAAATAATTCTACTGAAGTTTTTGGTTTTAGAAATCAATGCCTGAAGTCTGTAGTTGATTTTAAGATGGCTACTTAGTCTAGTGGTAGCCAGACTTTGAAGTGGGTCACATGGGCAGGACAGGTCATAGAGAACTAAGACTGTTCTGAAAAATCATATGATAACTTTCCTTGAAATAAATGATGGTGCCCAAATCATGGAGTGATAAGGGGGATAGGAGCAGGGCAAGGGGTAGGCTCAGTCTCTTCTATTCTACCTTGCATTTTAATATTACCTGCTGTTGCATATTTGATAACTAATTGTATTATCCAGGGTTCTGTAGAGGACCCAAACCAATAGAAGTAATAAAGGATCTGTTAAAGCGGATTATATGATAGTGGTTGGGCATCCCAACAATGGCTGTCTCTATGCTAGAGAGGCTGAGAACTCAGAAGCTACTCATTCCACAGAGCTGACTACCTCATTGGTCCCCCTAGTGCTCAAAGCCTGGAGAATTACTGAAGCTCTACTAGTCTTCCATTTACATTGAGAGACTGGCTGGCAAACCTGCATTCTGGAGTTAGAGAAGGTCAGCAGAGATGGGCAGCAATTTCCCCCACAGACTGCCTGTGACTCTACTAGAAAGTGATGCCCAAAGTTTAGGGGAAGATCTCTCCCCTTTATTCATCCTTATCTGAGATATTCTCATGGTCTTACCCAAAGGGAAGGGTCTTTTTAAGGATTCTAGAGCTGATCAAGTTGATCATGAAGATTAGCCATCACATAAATACAATAAGGTATTCTAAATGACGCTGGACAGAGAAAGCTGACCCCAGACTTGTCTAGAAGTTATGGATTCTCCATCTATTTTGAAGAAGGGCTTTGGAGGAAAGGAAAATAGTCCCTAAAGTTATTATATCTATTCCACCTTATAAACCTGCAGCAACCCAATATACTCATGGAGAGAATATTTTGGCTAATTGCCTATTCTAGTCTACAGAAATTTAGTCAGAAAACTGTATTTATTTCCAACACTATTGAGACTCTTTCAAGAATAAGAGCAGAATAGGAATCATAAATGGATTTTTGTTTGGTCCTAAAACTTTTATGGTACATGAGGGCCATCAACCTGAACTTGAATTTCATTATGTAGCAATGCAGTTGTTGAAAATTTGGAGTAAATGTCAGGACATGTATAAATCCCAGGATATGTCTGAGAATTTAGATCTCCAGTAATTTCAACACAACTTGCATTGCTGTTTCTTTCTTTAAGGCCATGTGGTCAGAATGGAAGATACAAGGTGCGTCCCTAGTGCCTGCTCTTTAAGATGAGTAGCTGGTGAGTGTGGGTCAGACAGCTCTCTTTGGGTCTTGAGTCCTCATTTGCTTCAACTTGTGTTCTAGCTAATAAATGTATAGATGCAATATATGATGATTTATGAGTACATGGGGCAGGAGAAGGGGAGAGAGGGTAAGGAAAGAAGGGAAAGGAATTAGGATATGCTCAAATTAGATGAGTCTTTTATCTGATGGGTATTACTGTATCAGTAATGATACATGAATCTTCATAAATCATATTCATACAACTTTGTAGTAAGAGGTTTCTGGCCCAGATTTTCGGACCTAGCCTCAAGGTTTAGGCCCGCAGACCCACAGACCTGCAGAGACACATAGATGCTTACAATAGTTTTAGGCTGATCGGCCTAAGGTCCAGGCATATAACTTGCTAACTCTTTGCCCTTAAACTAACCCATGACTCTTATCCTGTCTGCCATGGGGCTCGGTACCTTTCTCAGAGCAGCATAGTTGTCCTCTGCTTCTTCCGGCTTCTCTCTGGCATTCTACTCTGTTTCTTCCTGTTCCCAGAGTTCTCCTAGTCTGGTAGTCCCACCCACACTTTTTGTCTGCCTTTGGCAAATCAGCGCTTTTTATTAAACTCATAGGCAGGAACAACTATTTACAATGGAACCACTTAATCCCACTACACAACTTGCCCTTCCACTCTCTATTTATTGCTACCATTTTGACAAAACTGTGTGGGTGCCAGTATGTATCTGTTCTTGTGTGTGGATTTACATAGAGGCCCAAAGTTGACATTGGGTGTCATCCCTGATGGCTTCCACTTTATTGGACAGGGTCTCTGGCTAACCAGAGAAACTCACCAATTTCCTCTAGTTGAGCTAGTCAATACCCTAGGAATGCGGTTTCTGTCTCCTATGTGCTAGGAACTCAGATAATTGCTATGCCTGCAGGCCTTTTACATGCATTCTTGTGATCTCAATTCTGGACCTATGCTTTCACAGAAAGTGCTTTATCTGCTGGCCCATTCCTCTGGCCCTTGTTATTATTGTATCTGTCTGTTTCTCTCTGTGTGTCTCTCTGTCTCTGTCTCTCTCTGTGTTTGTGTGCACAAGTGTGGATGTATATGTGACACAATATGCATGTGGAGATCAGAGGACAATTTGGGGTATGGGTCCTCACTTTCTACTTTGTTTGAGGGATGCCCTTTGTTTACTACTGTGTAGGCTAGGATAATTGGCCTGTGAGCCATGCGTTTCCTTTTGCTTCTTCTCTTGATGTAGAAGTACTCTAGTGCTCCTACATCTGGCTGTATGTGGGTTCTGGGTGTCTTAACTCAGGTTCTCACACTGTAGTGACAAGCACTTTACTGGCAGAGTCTCACCCTCAGTCCCTCACTCCTCTTCAATAAGGACAAGTACTTCACTGCCCAGGTAACTGACTGGCTGTGGTTTAGCATAGACATATAAAACTGGAGAACTATAAGTGACTGACAAAGACTAGACTTATCTACATCTAAGAAAGAGAACAAACCAAATCTGGAAAACGGAATTTCTAGGGGAGGAAAAATCGTCAGGTAGCTTCTGGGAAGACTTGGGGGAAACAGATGAGCAGGGGATGCTTAGCAAATCCTTCCATGTGTATCATGGAAATGAAAACCATATTTTCTACTCTTCAAGACCTCAAGAAATGTTTACATTGCTTCTTGATGCTTTGCATATGCCTGGCTTGCCTCTTTCTTGAGTATCATAATGTGACATGGCTGAGCCCTTTTTATCTGTGCAGTAATGGGTTTTGCTACAGTGGGAATAGAATAATGGAGGCACATTCAGACTCTCATGGAACAGCTAGCCAAACTCATGCTATACCTTTCTAGGTGCAGGCTTCGGGGAACATAAAATCGAAAGAGGATGTTAGACGGAAAAGATGGAAGGAGAATTTGAAAATGGTAAGCAGTGTAGGCAGGTATGAGTCACCAGCAACAATGAAGTTTGCTTTTAATACGGAAACATTATCTAAGCAATCCAGTTCTTTGTTCAATAATGAAAACTCTTTTTCCCCCAGTGGCCGTATGCCAACTGAGGAGATGATTGGCAGGGAACAGATGACAGAATGAAGAAGAAATTCAACAAATGTAGAGCGGGTGACAGAGCCCTGTGGCTGAAATGTTCTCTGCAAGATGCTCTGTGAAGCTTCAGAAGGCAGCTCATGCCGGTCCCTGGCTGCAGAAGGAGCCCAGAGGCAGTTCTTAGCTCCACATGCCTGCTTCTCACTACCATATGCTGGAGACCATCAGGAGGAAGGAATCACATAAGTCTGTTCTGCCTGGTTCCTGGTTTTGCTTCTCTGCTGATTAGAAGTCTGCCGCTCCCTTCTGTGAGGACTTCGAACCTGCTTAAATACTAATACATTGCTGGTAACTCATGACCAAAGCAGATCAAATTATTTTTACACTTTGAGGATCTGATCTGCTCTCAGCTTCTAAAAGTTTATGGCTTTGAATCCATGTGATGTCTTTAATATTCCTGTTATTTTTTTCCTTTAGGAAATTTCTTGATGAATTGTGCTTTAAACATGACCATATTGGTACAGATTAGCTATCTGTCCTCAGCTTTAGAAATTATTTTGGAGATAAAATTAAAATATCTAACACATATATATGTTCATAATGCAAGAATATTCAATGATGAGGCTATTTATTGACTGGAGTCTTTCTGCCAAAATATGTCTTTGAGATTCCAAACACACACAATACTCTTTTGAGTGTGCATGTATCAAAGAAAATTAAAATTCTTTTTATTTTCAATGTTTAAATTTGGATTATATTTTTAAATATAAACATTGAAGAAAGACTATACTATAACATTAAAATAGATAGTAGAAAAAACACAAAGCTACTATCATTATATAGTGATCAAAATATTAAATAAAATACTTAATAATCATATACTCCATAAAGGCAAATGCTTACAAACTTGAAATAGCACCTTTAATTCAGATACCTAAGAAAGTTGTGAGGTTATATCTTTTTAAGCTTTCTACCAGTTATCAAATTATCTCTACACTGTGGTAAAATTTCCCAGTGTAAATAAGATTCTCTATCTTTATGCTTGGCACCATGGCCGAGATTTCTGACATATTATGACCCACTTTTTGTAACTAAATTGAAGATGTTGTCTATAATGTATTTATAAGAAAATCACAGTTATTCATCTTCATGTAAATAACTAGGTTTCTGGGAAAGGAATGGTCACTTTTTAATATATATATATATATATATATATATATATATATATATACACATGCATAATGCATATAAAACCTTATAAAGCCTATAACACTCTAGGCAGGGCTAGGGTCTCTGGCCTTTTGGCTGTGTTTGCTGGTAGAACCAGGAGACACTAAGACCTTTTGAGGTTGGAGAAGGGTTGCTCTGGTTTGCAAGCTTCTAGAGGAGGAAGAACAAGCAAAACCACGGAGATTCTCAGTGAGGATCCGGGGTGGAGTGTGGCTACAAACCTAGGTTAGAAAATAACAGATGGAGGCATGCTGGGCTTGAGAATATTGTGCTGCTCCAAGGGAGGTGTGTTAGTTTCTTTTTTGTTGCTGTGGCAAAGATCATGAGGAAGGTGACTAAAGAGGCATTTAATCGGGTTTTATGGTTTTGGAATTATAAAGCAAAGGCATGACGGCAGGGACGAGTAAGAGTCCTGATCCCCAAATAAGCAGAGGGAGAGAGACATAGACAGACAGACAGACAAATAGATAACATTGGACCCAGTCTTTAATACCTTAAAGCCTGCCCCCAGGCACATATCTTCTCCAACAAGGTCATACTTCCCAATCTTTCTCAAACAGTTCCAGCAACCGATGACTAAGTGTTCTGACATATGAACCTATCAGGAATATTTTTTTTATTCAAAAATTACAGGAGGCATAGAACATCAACAAAGTGGGATTTCAATGTTTTGCATTGATTTATAAAAATCATACCTGCATAAAATGGGAAACATTTGCAAAGTATAGAAAACTTTGAAAAAGAGAAATCATATATGCTCTCCTTTCCCCTTAAGTTAACCTGTTTAGTGTTTTAGCTGCTGCCATTTCTTTAACTTTTATTCAAAAGCATAAATCCCTAATTATGATCATGCAATTAGATATATATATTCATACTTTTTAATTTTATGACATCCATTCACCATGTTTGAAAGTGCATCATTCCAGTTCTCAGCAGCCATTCATTTAGAAAGTCAAAACAGAAAGGGAGTATCTGTGTAGCCCAATTTGTGCAAAAAGCCACTGGAAGGAGTACATGTCGCATTTAGTGGTCAATAAACACGGTTTTAGTCCTAGACTTGGAATCTTGGAAAGCTTTTGATACAACTGAAGCTGTGTTCAGTAAAGAGTAAAAACAATCTTGGAAGAGGCGCAGGGGAATCAGAGAACATGAGATTTCAATGCAGTATCACTTCGGATATGGAAATAAGTTATATTTCATGTCTCAGATATGGATAGATTCGTATTTCCCCCTGTGTGAAAGTTGTGCTAGGTTCTGGCTAAGAAGTAATGAGGATATCTGAAGAATGTATAAATCAGAAGTAAACCCTCTGGTTTACTTTAGCTACAGTTGGCTGGCTAGTTCATAAATGGGAAATAAAAAAGGGAAGGGCAACAACTACTCTCTTACCAACCCAGCTCTGTAGATACCCGATGAAGTTTTTTATTTCAGGTGGTGGGTTATTGCTCCTGCCTTAAGGTGACACAATTAAATCTCACTCGTTTATTGAGTCATTTATTTCTCCTGCTATATGGTATGTTCTCATCAGTCCAGAGACAAATGCTAGAATTATTCAGTTTATTTTTAAAAGATGTTAAAAATTCCACATTTTACATCAGGGGTGCTGTGGGATGGTCTCTCTGTACGTTGTGAATATGTGTTGCTACTCTTGGTTAATTAAAAAAAAAAAAACAAAAAACAAAAAAAACAAAACTAGTTTTGGCCACAACCAGGTGGGAAATCTAAGAGAGATACGGGAAAGAAAGGCAAGATTGGGACATATGATACCGACTGCTGGAGGAGCAAGATGTAACAGAACACAGGTAAAGCCACGAGACTCATAAAAATTCCTAGATTAATAGAAATGTATTAATTTAAGATGTAAGAACTAGCTAGCAAGAAGCCCTAGCCATAGACCAAAACAGTTTGTAATTAATATAAGCCTCTGTGTATTTATTTAGGACTGACATATATAGGACACGGGAAAATTTCTGACTACACAGGGGTCAACATATTACATTACTTGCTTTCACAGCATAATGCCTTCTAAATATATTAAGCTCCAAATATCATTTCTCCTTATATTTATTTTTCTTTCAATAACTACCAGTAAAGTTTCTGTTAGTGACACTTTTCTGCCACAAATAACCGTGCATCTCAATCTATGTGGTCATGTCTGCCCTCATATTGCAGCACATTGGAGGTTTTGACCCACAGGTTCATATTTGTCTGTACCTGATATCAACAATCTCCAAAAGCAAATATCTTCCTTGTCCACAACTCTTGCTCAGTCTTTCCTGCTCATTATCTTAAGGAGAGGATGCTACTGGATTCAGTCATGGACTGTTTATTTTTGTCTATGCTGTCTTCCCTGTTACTTACATAATAAATGGATCTTCCAGTCCTTGGATTCTTTAGCCAAACATATATTCCTATTGCTGTTTATATCCATCCTATCAGCATCTTGCCTCTAGCTTGAAACATGCTAGAAATATCTCTGCTACCTGTGGTTCTTGTCAAGGCAGAGGATGAATCTCCTGTATCTCTGAGGTTTAGACCTTTTGTTTGTGAGGAGAGTCTATTCATCTTTATTATATGATAAACTATTTAAACTTTTTCTCCTCACTATGAATGCAGAAATGATCATTACTTTTTTTCCACTTCTGACCACCTGTCAGCTGTCAGCTTTTGGCCTTCATTCTGTTTTTAACATCCTTCAGTATACTCCCATTTCCTCACATTCATTCTGCAAATCTTGTCAGCATCGAAGATGAAATTCATTAGAGATTTGATAGAGAAGTATTCCTTTACATTTTCATTCACACATTTTTATGAAGGCTGTATAATATACAGTGCTCAATTTTCAGTGACTAGAGCAGATGGTACAGCCTTTGTCGTCCCATCCCCCCCCCCCCCCCAGAATGGAAGGAATACAATAAGTTCTTCAACGCAGCAGCGTACTGCTGATTCATGGTGCTATGACTGGTGTGAGCCTGGGATAGAAGCTGGTGTCACAGCTGTCTTAAGGAGCATGGCACGGAAGTACTTTGGAAGCTGTAGGAGGACCCCATGGGTGGAAATTTGAGTCACATTTACATCTAATGTACTTTCATACATATACTGTTCTTTGAAAATCAAAATTCAAAAAGGAAAAAGGACTTGGAATGTTTTAAATAAAATTTCCAGGTGAAAAATCTGAAATTAAAGAAGATGATGTGTCTTTCTCAGTGGTTCAGCCACTATGAAGCTGAAATTCAGAGCCAGGTTACATAAACTCAGGGGCTCTGGCACAATCCATGTACCATGTAGCCTTCCTAACTATTTTGTAGCTGACCAAATGTTCTTTTACATTTATAGACACTATAAATTTCATTTTATACATTTTGTGATTTGCCATAAGACAAAAGAGTAAGTAGGACATCTAATTTAAAATGATAAATGGACTCCAGTGAATAAACTATGGCAAGGAAGTGTGTGTTGGCATTTGCAGTTAAAGGGAGCTTTATTACCATTTGACTTCTGATGTTTGCATTAGATGTGAAGTTAAAGACAAACACCACTTTGGGGAAACATTAAAATTCTACAAGCAAGTTTCATTTTATTTAGCTAACTGGCACTATTCTTGAAATCCTAAAAAAGGCCTCTCCTTTTTTGCCTTTTAGGAATGCAAAAATGTACTGGTTTTCTTCTTGGGATATGACAAGAAGGGCTCAGCTAAACAACTTAGAGTTTGCTTATACAATGAAAAACACTTCTGATCTTTAATTGGAAGAAAGCTACAGAGACTATTCTTTCTAAAAGAGAATTATTACATGTACTATTAACATTCACCTTCCTCAGCTAGATATTAACTTACGGAAGTGTCACATAGTCCTTGATATTATAGCTCCTTCATTGGAAGCCAAGCCAATTTTACACACACACACACACACACACACACACACACACACACACACCACACACACACACACGTCTAGTAATTTAAGTTTAGATTTTACTTTCTCTGGTTTAAAAATGGTATTTACAAACCATATATTACATATGTACCTGCATCTACATCGACCTCTCACTTCAAACCATAAATTTATCTTCTAGTTCTGTACTTGGGAATCACACTGTATAATGAACTTGCCCCTAATCATTCTTCCCTTTAGAATATGTATTCACTACAAGATACAGAGATGAAATAAAGAAATGGTTCAAATAACCTCACATTCTTCTTTGTTGCCTTATCCTTTTGTTCTCTAGTCATATTCTAGAATTTCAGAATTCACACAATTTTTGACTGACTGGTGCAATCTTTGAAAACTGATTTGTCAAATTCATCAACATTGTGAAAACTGATGACCAGGTAAGATTTCTAAATGAGGCTTATAATTTCCCAGCATCCACACAATACATGTTTGTAGACTGAATGTATCGGAGGTTATGGACATATAGGCAATACATTAATATTGGTGTTTGTCCTGCTCTCAAAACAACAACCCAAGACTCTATCTACTTGGATGGTCATGGATCTGTGTCCACATAGAATCAAGAATTACTTTGGGGGAAAATGATCTGCATATCAAAGTCATACTTAGCTAGGAGATCGTGACATGTGACATGAATAAATTAGAGAGCTTCTGAACACTGAGGACTAGAAAGGTAAGAATCTGCTCCACAATTCGACTACAGTCTTAAACTTCTTTCTGGGGTTATTTTGATTGTATCTGAGAAATGAGTTAGTAGAAATAAATGAATTACATTTCCTTTTATAAGTAATTATAATGCATAGTAAAAACCATTATCCCTGATTTCCTAGAAGTGACTTACACAGGGATTTTCTTTCTCTGTTTCTTTTTATTTTCACTTTTTGTCCCTGACTTGTTTCAGAAAATATATAATGATTAAGAAAAAATGGAAAATCAAAGTTAGAAAGTTAAGTGTAAGAAGCAGCTTTGTTTCTTTGTTGCTCTGATCATTAATAGCTGTGTGTGGGTTTCATCCTGTCCTTTTGGAAAAGTAGCCTTATAGTGAAAAACACTGAAAGCCTGGCTGAACTGCTCTTTCTTGAGTCAAGAATAACTAATCCAAAACTCTTGCTGGTTTACTGTATGTACCTCAACTTTAGGTACTTTATTTTGATTCTAGAGCCCCTTAATATTTTGTTAGTATAAACAACAAAAGTTGGACTTCTATCAGATTTTTGACATCTAGATATGCTCTGTGTCAAATTCTCTTGGTCACTGGGTACACAACATAACTATTTTTGTCATTCAACATACCTGGACATATTTGTATTGCCAAAAACATATATAAAATATACAGAATTCAGTTTAAAAATAAAATACTGAGATGGTGTAGGGAAGGTGTACTATGATATTGTGAAATATATATTTGATACTCATACCTGCTTCCTGTCACTAAACCCTTGAATTTCTTGGGGGTGATGAGTGCCCTTTACATGCTAGTGAGGTCATAGTGCTGTGTCAGGGGCCCCTAGATATAGTTCCCGAGTCCTGGCTGATCACTGGAAATATCAAAGAAGGATTAGAGAGTATTTGAACATTAAGCTTTTGCCAACCCATGCTTCTAGGAAGAAAGGCTGGATCACCAGTGACAAATTATTTAATCATTGTGCCCATGTGATAAAAAAATTCCTGGGATTTGAAGAAATTAGAATGAATATATTAGTATGTGGGAGGTATCTGGAAGGTATTAAGACAGTATGGGCACTCTATTCTTGTACATGTATGTTTCAGTCCCACACATTGCTTCTATCCCCCTACTTTTCTGTACGGTTTCTAATTTTGATTTATAGAAAGTCAGTAAACATGACTGTTTTAATGAGTTCTGTAAAGGATGCTAGTAAATTAATTGAACCCAGTGAAGAAATTATAAAAGCCCGAATCACTGCAATTCAGAAGCATGGGTCACATTCCACACCTGCCGTGGAGGGCTGGTCTTGTCAGACAAGCCTTCAACCTTGGTAACCGATTCTATCTCCAAATAGACTTTGTCAGAATGGAATTCAAGGACACTGTCTAGTTTCTGGGGGAGAATTACTTGATGGATAGAAAAATTCTTAAAACCTTCTCATATTAGAAGTGCCACACTGAGTGATTATAGAGAGCAAGAATAGCAAATCACCTTGTCTGTCCTTTCTGTCTCTTCATTTGGAGATATAGTTTCAATACTCAGATCTTAATCTGTGCTCATCAAAGTGTGTTCTGCGGACTGACACCATCAGCATTGCCCGGGAACTGTTAGGGCAGAACCCTAGCCCCATTGAAACTTGTTGAATGAGAATCTGTATTTTTCAAAGCCTATAAACATTCCTATGCAAGATTAATATTTGTAATGCATAGGCATAGAACATTCTTACATCCAATTATTTTTTGTTTTCTTTTTTGGATTACTTTAAGTAACATTAAAAAGACAAAAAAATTCTATAAACTATTATGAATAAGCTTATTTTTCATTTTTTATTTTTAGTCTAGTTTAGGCGGGGCTGGGACAGGCCATCTTCCTCATGAAGTAATTTCCTGGTCGTTCTTGTTCATTTGGAGATTGTTTTAATTTCCAGAAGCCACACGATTCTTACCGGCTCTGGTCTTACAATAAATAAAGAGCTCAACATGAAGAAATGTGCAAATAATGTGCGGGACAGGACTGAAGGTGAATGAGCTGCTATATATCTCATCAGTCAGACCTTGTCTAGCTACAGGGGAGGCTGAGAGAGAGAGAGAGAGAGAGATTATCTGTCTTCTAGGACTGGGAAGAGAAAGGTAAAGTCAGTCATATTTCACATATTTGTCTTTTCTGGCTTCAACAAAATTTCTATCTCTTCAAACTGGAGGGAGGTTTTCTGTCACACTTGTTCACTTTTTCCTCCTGCGAATTCTTCAACTTGGTCAGTAATTCATGTAGTGTTGGGTGTCTTATTTTTTTCAATAGAAGTTACATGTCCCTATAAAGTTGTGGTCATATCAGTTTTTATTTTGTGAATGTTACAGTCAACACTATCCATGGAGAGAACACATTATTTATATTGATTAAGTTAATGAACACATGGAATAACTGGTACAAGAACATTTAATAGACTATAAATTTTCTCAATGTCTGGATTTTATGGTTATCTCTAATAGACTCCAAATGTTTTATCCTCCAACAATTCCTATTTGAAACCCCACCTTCCAGGATGAGTATATTAAAATTGAATAGAGATTACATATCTCTAACACCTTGAGTTCTGTCAATCGTGTAATTGTTTTATGAATTCTAGTACCAGGACATTGATCGAAGTGAGACACAAACTATGGAACACAGTATTTTTCTAAGGTTAATCCAGAAAACCAAAGACCCAAGAGAACGGTATTTTGTCTGAAGTCCTGTTACTGATACTCAGAGGAAGTTGGGATTGGACTCAAATGAGTCTGTGTGGTCCCACACAGTTCCATCTAGGCTGTCTGCCCTGTCCTGTAAACTCTTCAACACGTGACAGAAACACTGGCAATATTGTGAAGACATGTAATTTCTAGATGGTACTTTTACATTTTCTAGTTCCTGTTTTATCAGTGATGACACAGGAATTACAGGCCTATTGTCAGCTTTTCAAAGTACTTAACAGTTTTGCAGAAAATATATTTGCTAGCCTAATTGAGCTCTAAAAACCAGTTTGCAAACCTGGATGTGATTATTTAATGCTGTTGATTTTGGTGTCGAAACAAGTTGCTGGCAATTATGTTTTATTTATTTTTCTTTTATTCATTTCCAAGACTACCTAAGTTTTTTTTTTTTAGAAGTTAAGACTAATTTATGTATATTTCCATGTTATATATTCTTTGTCTTTTTCTGAATCTGGTGAAAATTATATAAATGTTTTTTCTAAGCAAATATTCTTATTCAATTATTTTATGTGTTGTCTTGCCTTTGTTCTCTTTTGGAATCCCCGGGTTATTTATTTAGATCTCAGGGATCTGTCCTTCACTATTTTTAAGACTTTTCTCATTATTTTCTATGACTTTATGTTCTTGGAGGAATTCTTGAGTTTTAAATCATATATTTGGTTTTATGCATCATATAGTCTGTATTACTGACCATCAAAACATTTCAATTTTTGAGAGTCATTTCTTAGGAAAACTAAACCTTATATATCAACTTCAAATAAGTACATTTTCTTTGAACTGCATTCAGAAAAATCAAATACAATTAAAATATTTATTTATTTAGTGTGTGTATGTGTTTATGTCTTGGTGTATGTGCACCTGGAGCATTCAGAGCATGCTGAGATCAGAAGTCAGAAGTCATTGGATCCCCTGGTACCAGTGTTAAAATTGTGAGCTGCCATTTGGGTTATGGGAACAACATCTTTGTCTTTTACAAGATCTTTTATGATACTTTGTGTTAAGGTTGGAATTTGATTTGACACACATCTGCTCTCCATTCCTGCTTTCTTGGAGGTAGAGGATTTTCCTTTCAACAGTAACAGAAGGGAATCCACCGACAGCAGTGTACCAGGCTGTGCTCCCCTGGAAATGGGAGCTGCTTTTGGGATAGATAAGGAAAGAAATATGGGTTCCAATGTATGGGGAAAACTTACTCTTATGAATGCCCCTCATATTTTTCACATTTTCTTCCTTCTCTTTGCTCAGTAAAGAGCCTTGACTGTCATTAGTACTGCAGTTTATTTCTTTCTACCGTGTTCCTAAAAGTAGCATCAATAGAAGCTAGAGGTTTTGTTCTTTAAGGCAGACCATGGGTACAGTCTCAAGAGTGCCTCGCGTCTTACCATAGTCTCACACATCACCTGAGAAACTCTCTTGGAATCCTTCCCTGTCAGTGCCTGGTGGAATCCATCAAAGGAATGTGCACAGGACTGTGAATGCTCCCAGAGCTCCTAGGAGCCCCGTAGTTTTCCGCAGGCCTTATTCACTGATTGGCACTCATTATATTTGTTTTGCAATTAATTAGAATATAATTGTGTTCTTCCCACAGGTTTAAACAGAGACCACTATCCTCTGACCCAATTACATAGATAGTTGCTAATCATTCTTCTTTTTTGTCACAAATTGAAGTCTCATTTTAGACATCATCAGGTCATTTTCCTTATGATCTAAATTTCTGATGATATGAGACTTGTTAGTAATACATTTTGAGGTCTGATACAGCTTTCTCTCTGTGTGTGTGTAACTCATTTTGGGCAAATTTTTAGCAGGCTCTAAAGCACAAAAAACAGCACAGTATACATGAAATAGTATAGCTTTCTTTGATTATAGACATCTGATTATTTGGCACCATGTAATAAACATTCTCAATTTTATTTGAAAGGGGTCCTGTTGATTTTGTTTACACATTTTATAAAAGAAGCAAAAATACATCATAGACATGAAAACTTCTGAAATTCCTTCTGGAGCTCATAGTTCCTCAGACACATGATTTGTCTGTATGCTACCTCACTCCCAACATCCTGTGAGAGCAGGCATGATGTCTCATCCATCTTTGTTTTTCTAATATTGACTAAACTCTGTGGTTCAAAATGAGAAGTGGGGTGTTTACTTGTGTTGCTGAGTAAGTCTGCATCACTTTGAGAATGATTTTTTTTTCCTGAGAGTCCCTTGATACTCCAAAGAAACATCTCAAATGACCAAAGTCATTCTCCAACTCTTTGGCTTTCATGCTAGGATAAACTGTGTGCCCTTCAGGTATAGTCTAAGAAGTACCAGGCATGTGCTGAAGTGCTGTGTGTGTTCTCCTAGGGGCCTTGTTTTACTTAGCCTGGCATCCAGAAATCACTGGCTGATCTCCAGATTTAGCTATGATTTCTCACAGTCGGAGTATTTTTAATGCTTAATGACAAATGGCATTTTAATTTGGACTCCATAAGGCAAGATGCTTCCATTATGCGTACAAGTACAAGTTGACACAAAGAAGTTGGGCGACTGTCTTCATTATGGGTGTGCAGTTCAGCAGAAATGATGCTCTGAGTGAATCTTAAGTAGAGGAGCAAACTGTAGCCCCTCCACTCAGCTGTGCAGTCAGTGAATATGCTAATCTGTGTGGCAGAAGCCCACACAGCTGGTCCTCAGCAGTGCAGTCTGACTCAGGGATTTGTTTGTGAAGCAAAGATCATTGAACTCTCCATAGCACACGAAAGAGAAAAAATGTGACCCTGATTAGAAATGGGTAACTCTTTAGATGCTGTTTTTTTTTTTTTTTTTAAAAAAAAATGCATCTTGTTATGTATGAGGTGTAGATAATAAAATTTAGTATGGAAGAATAAATTTGAGGACCGCATACTACCAACTTCAATTCTGTATGTCTAGAATACAACAAAGATGATGGATGACTTGAACATCTCTGTAGGTGTAAGAGCACTAATTTGCTGGGTCAGATGATGTGTGGCTTGCTCTTGGTCCATCTTTGTCATTGTTCTGAAGAGATTGTGATGGGACTTGTGGGCACAGCAGAAAGATGGAGGGATCGGGGGCATTGTGAGTAGCCACAGCCAGTTTTCAGTTCTGACTCTGCTAATTTATCACATTTAGGACTTGATCAAGTAATGTATCTTTGTTACCCCCAGGTCTTTTACCTATAACATAAAGACAGAAGCACTATGATCATAGAATCCTTGTTATGGGAAAATGGGATCTCATCAGGGAAGCTTCCTCCTGCAGTAGATAAGAAC
Source organism: Phyllotis vaccarum (assembly GCA_033318265.1). NCBI lineage: Eukaryota > Metazoa > Chordata > Mammalia > Rodentia > Cricetidae > Phyllotis > Phyllotis vaccarum. The sequence continues at coordinate 51,868,103 of JARWLC010000006.1, forward strand.
TGATAGATGCACAACAGCAAAATGTACAGAGAGTGAGAGTCCTTGAAACACTCCATCCTACAAGGGACAGCTCAATCAAATCCCTCAGAGAACTATGTGAAGAAGTTGGCACAGTTGTAAGAGCCCGAGGGGATGGATGAGACCCAGAAAACAAAGTCCTTTAAACACAGCAGGACTCACACATGCATAGATGCAGAGACTGGCAGCATGCACAGGGCCTGCCTGGGTTCAAGCCTGAGGGAGCCCTGTGCTAATAGGGAAGTAGGCACAAGCCCCTATCTCCAACTAAGAAGCTGTCTTTAATGAATAACCATTTGCAAAGAAAATATTGGTTTCCCCAAGGGCACCTCACTTGAGAAACCAAACCACACTTCACAGCAGGCCCCATGTCCAGCAGTAAATGGACAAAATAAACTCAAAGGTGCTTGTATACATTTTTTTTTCTCGTACTGTTTTCTTTGGGCACTTTATAGGACTTTGTCTTGTATACTCAGGTTTCCAGTTTTGAGCTTCTTTGTGTGTGTGTGTGTGTGTGTGTGTGTGTGTGTGTGTGTGTGTGTGTGTGTGTGTGTGTGGTATGTCTGCATGTGTATGTATTTCGAGTACTCTTTCTTAGCTTCTTTTTTGTTTGCTAGTTTATTTTGTTTTATGTTTGTCTTTTTTATTTGGCTGTCTTCTTAAAAAATAAAGAAAGTATAGAGTTGGAAAGGTGGAGATGCAGGGAGGATCTGGAAGGAGATGAGGGAGAGGAAACTGTGACCACAGTATACTGTATAAAAGTAACCTTATTTTCAATAAAAACAAAATTTAAAAAATAAGATATTGTCTGAAGGAAATATGCATGCACAATATAAAGAACAATAACATAATAGATATGATTTACTCAGTTATGGAGAAGTTAATAATCTCTGCTGCTATTTTTTTTTTAAATCACTGGCTTCATGAACTTCTGTCTATTTGCTTACCATATTCCTTATTTTATACACATAACCACAGTTCTGATCCTTTCTTAGCTTGAGAATGTGCTCTGGATCAGCTGTTACCAGCATGGACACCCTGGTAGGCTTCATTCTTCTCTTAGAGTCTCTCTAGGTAGAAGGATTATAAAGCCCCAAGTTATTGAATGCATACATGGCTATGTGGGTTGTTTTTCCCAATGTAATATAACTATAATGTGACCAGTGGGCAGAGAACCTTTATTATGTGAGATACTTTAGGCTTTTTCCATAATTACAGAGCCACTGAAGGATGGATCTTCCAAAATCTGGGGTCCCTGAGTGATTGTGAGAAGCAAAGCTTGATTTATGTATTAATGAATGACTATGGTGGACATACTATGAAGAAGAACTGAATATTGCTGCTGGAACCCAAGCAATATTTTTGCCTATTATTGCAGCATGGTCTAGCCCATCCCATTTGCTACCGATTCTATATCTCTATTCTTTTATATGTCAGAGCTTTGTTTCACCGATAACAGATTCATCAAACCATATCAACTTATTTTGCCCACCTTGTGTCTATTCACCTGAGGCTTTGGCAGATCCACACTTTCCCATTACCTAGCTGCTGCTTCCTCTACTTCAACTAGAAATATTCAGCTTTCTGTCACTCTCATAAGATGCCTGTGAACTCTTGAAAGACGAAAGCGTTCATATTGGTTCAAGTTTTTCAAGAGCCTTTGCCTCTGCCAGCTTCATTATACATGATGGTAGGAAGATGTGACAGCAGCCTCTTTGTCATGTTGGCCAGTAAGCAAAGACAGAGTAAGAGTCAAGATCGCCAAATTCTCTCAAAAGACATGATCCCACTGACCTAACTTCTTCCCATTAAGCCTTGCCTCTTACCTGTTGTAGTGCTACCCAAGAGTGCAATCAGTTGGAGACCAAGGCACGTTTGAACATTTGAAGAAAATTCCAGGGTTAGCCATATATGACTTTAACACATAGATGAAGTGATAATAAATACATGGATGTGAGTGAAGCTGTAGACTAGAAATGGCTGCCACTCAAACTAATTGTACCCATGTAGTTCTATGTGCACAAATGAGGGCTGGGTCAATACAGGATTTGGGCAATATGCATCTCTAGTTGTTTCTGGAATTTGTTTTAGACAATCTCTTTATCTAGGCATGGACCCTCAACCTGCTCCCTGTTGGTAGGATAATAAGTAACCTCTAAGTCACTTCACGTGGATGCTGGCATTATCTTGCCTTTCTGAGTATCCCTGTAGACCCTGTATCTTAATTCCTTTTGATCTTTACCAAATACTTAGGACCTTTTTAGAATAGAGCCTCCTTTGTGCTCACAATCAGTGATATTAGCCAGTACTCAGAGCTAAACTCATTGGTCTCAACTCAGTTACTCTCTAATGCTAATTAGTTGTTGTAAAGAACAGAAACCATCTTGAGAAAAAGAAGGTCTTACTGAAGTAAGACCAATTTGGCTTCTAAAGGACAGTACCACAGACCGAGTAGTTCATAAGCAACAGAAATGTTTTGCTCATAGAAATCCTGTTTCTTTATTTAGGACACTACTCTTTTCATGAGCCCTCAGGACTTATTTTAACCTAATTATTGTGTGGAGACACCCCCTTTCAAATATCATCATCACTCTGGGGATGATGAGCCTCTGAGCATTGTGGGTACACAAACATTTTAGTCAATAACACCATGAGACTGCAGAATCCCTGGAACTACATAAGCAAGATCTTTGAAAATGGAGTCTTTACTGTTAACTTGGTGTGCCTGAGAAAGGGGTTCCTCAAATGAGGAAGTGCCTCCCAAAGATTCTCCTATGGGCACATCTAGGGTGGTGGTTCATATTTTCTTGGTTTCTAATAGATGTAAGAGTCCCCAATACACAGTGGGTGGTGTCATTCGTAAACACATGAGTCTGGACTATATAAATAAGCTGGGGCGGGGGTGGGAGAAGACAAACATTTCTTCCTGGTCTTGGGTTCCATTGCTGCCCCCAGGTTCCTGTCTTGAGCTTCTTCTCTGGCCTTCCTAGATGATAGACTGAAGCCTATAGGCCGTGGTGTTTACCACAACAGTATCAACCTTCTTACCAAGCCTGCTATAACTCTCATGTTTTTTTTCTCATAGGTTTGTGGTAATTTTTGAGTTTTAGCTACTGACTATCACCATACTGAAAGGCTGGAAGTGTTCTTCTCTGATGGACAGCAGCCAATGTTGCTGCCAGAGGGCAGCTCACCTTGCCTGTTTGTTGATCGGGAGGGGGGGGGATATTTTTATCTCTATGGGGTACTGGTGACTGTTTTGTGTGCCTGTCTCAAGGGTACACTTTTGAGATGGTGCTTGTGCCAGAGAGGTTGCTAAAACTTTCCCTGAACCCAGCATCATGATAATATTCTGTGTGAGAGGCACAAAGCTTGCTTTCTGTTCCCTACAGCATCTGCTTTGCCCTTGATTGCTTTCCCGGTGAGCAGGCAGGTGTCCTTCTTCATTTTACCTCAGCCTAGTTAATTGCAGTGATTTCAAGAGACACAAATGCATCTGACAAGTCTCATTGGAAAGAAAATTCCTTCAGATTAACAACAAATTGATCTGATTACCTAATCCTAGTATCATTCAAAAGAAGAAGGTTGGGCTCTATTGGAGTGGCAATCTTTATTCAAATCATTCTGTGAGAAAATAGAATGTAAGAAAAGCTTAAGGGCAAAATCGAAAGCTGCCTGCACCCCGATGTTCCCCCAAATACCTGAATCTTAACAATATTTTTATAAGTAGGTAGATGGGACAGCTATTTACGAGATATTAAGAAATTTGCAAGTTTATTAACTTACCTTTTTGTGACAGTGCCAAGGTGTCAAGCTGTCAATATTTGGAAGACAGATTAGGTAAGTTTATTTTCTGTTAGTGATTATCTAATAAATTTTTATTGAAAAAGATGTGTTTAAATCATATTCATCTAGGGAATAGCAACAGAAGAGTGGTGAATCCTGGCTGTGTTCTGCAGTATATTTGGCATGCATGTTAGTCTTATTACTGTAATGGGAATGAAAGACTAATACATCCACTGATTATAGATTTCTGTCATGGTCACTATCAGTTTTGATGTATTAGCTCCACAGCAAAGACTTATGTGACCAGTATGTTTCTCCTTTCTTTTCCCCCTCTCAATCTTTAAATTTGTCTCTGTAAAGAGATTCTTCAAATCTCTTCAATCAAATATTTATTCCATCTTCCTCAGATGTCAAGCTCTATGCTACAGTCCATTACCAACACATTAATTCATGATCTCCCTGCTGTTTTATAGTGTGTCTTTTTTAGTTCTTTCTTGGATTGTTCACTCAAAGCATAATCCTTATTCCAAAGTAGTGTAGTCTATCAGGAGATGATTTTTAGATACTATCAGTTAAAGACCAAGCAAGCTTTACCTGTTTTCTTGCTATGGGAGATTGATTTTGTTCTGCTGGTCCCTGTCACAAGATGTCATGGGTTGTACCTGAAATGTCCCTCATAGGTTTTAAGAAATGGCTCCCAAAGCTTCTCGCAGTGTTTTAAGAGGTCTATGAAATCTTTAGTTTGGAGAGACTTGTGGAACCTTTAGGTAAGCAGAAGTAGGTCACTGGGGAAGGCCTTTGGGAGCTGATTTGTTGCTCAGTTGCTTCTCCCTGACCTGCCTGATATAAACAGTTACTGACCTGAACTCCCACCATCATCCATCCAGTTGGGTTTCCATCTCTTCCTTTCTTTGACTTACAGAGTGTCTCTGCAAATGTGGGCCACATAAACTGTTCCTGTTTCTGCTATAGTAACACAGATGGAACTAATACATGCAACTTAGGTCAGATCACAGTTAGTCAAAATGCATCATAGTGATGCAGTGACTATTTTGTGGAGGAAAGTTGTGCACTTCAAAGCTAATTAAGAAGCCCTAAGGGGAAACTGACCAAAAAGGCTTCTGGGGAAAATATCTTCAATGTCATAAAGAAACAGACAAGAGTGAAATTTCTTTTCTTTTCTTTCCTTTTCTTTTCTTTCTTTCTCTCTTTCTTTCTTTCTTTCTTTCTTTCTTCCTTCCTTCCTTCCTTCCTTCCTTCCTTCCTTCCTTCCTTCCTTCCTTCCTTTCTTTCTTTCTTTCTTTTTGATTCGATGCCTAAAACTGTTTATAAGTATTTGTTTTTAAAAGACAACTTGCCACTGTTGAAGCTAATAGGGTAGCAGAAAGGTAGAAGCAATCTGTCTTCAATAATAATATCTTTACATTGTTCAAATAAATTAAATTAAAGCAATCTACAAGGGAGTATCTATGTGAATGCTTAAGAAATGCCCTCATGCAACTCCTTGTTGTCAGAAGTTTTCTGTCCCATCTGGACCCCTCAGTGTCAACAAAGCTCTTCCACCCATGGTCCTGCAGCCATTTATAAAACATTCAGAGGCTTATATTAATTGCAAACTGTTTGGCCTATGGTACATGTTCATTACCAACTGGCTCTTATAACTTAACTCAACCCATTTCTATTAATCTGTGTATTGCCGTGTGTTCATGTTCAATGGCTTTACCTGTGTTCTGTTACATCTTGCTTCTTGGATGGCAGCTTGCAGCAGCATCTCTTTGACTCCGCCTTCCTTTGTTTTTATCTCATTTTAGATTTACCACCTGCCTTTGCCTTGCCATAGGCCAGGATAGCCTCTTTATTAACAAAGGATAATAAAACATACAGAAAGACAGTCCACATCAGCTACTGACTAAAGGCTTACTTGGTAATACAGGGACATAATGGGAAAGGCTGAATTCACTGTGACAGTCCAGTAGGCCTGTTTTGAGAAACAAAAGAGGTATGAAGTACTATGAGAATTCAGCAGAGGGAAGGATATGCAACTCACTTAGCTGACAAGAGGTAATAAGAAAATCCGAATAACAGCATAAGTCACATACAGGTGCACATTTAGACCACAGACATTTTTTTGGACTGTGTCTGGATTAGAGAATTGTCTAAAATTTTAATCTAGATATAAAATTAAAAATAAAAATTATTCTTATAAATCAACACATTTTTTTCATACTCTGCTTCAGTGTCTACCTGAGGACATTGGGGTTCCTTGATATAGAGCCTGGGATTTGCTCCAGATATCTAACTCCTACTTGGCTAGAGTAAATTTTGACTGCTGTTTCCAGGAATGAAGATGCATATGCTATATAGAAAAGCTTGTTGTGTTTACTGCTGGGAACTCTTGAGGCTAGAGTCTAGCTGAAGAATGGAAATATAAGCTAGGAAGTTTATAATAAAAGAGTGTATTCTTCATTCGTTCACTTATTTAGATCCATGATGAAAGGTAGAGAGTTATAGATTCTCTGAAGCTATTTGAAGGTTAGCAAATGACTTATATTTTTTTTTCTTTCTCAAGGGAAAACTTTAGCTTCTTGCTAAGCAGAAGGACAGAGATCATTTCCTGTAGAGAAAAAAAACTTTTTATATGGGAATGATACCCCTGGATTTTAGTTCCTTGTATAAGTGCTATAGTTCTTCATTGATGGGAATCTTAAAACACTGTTTATTCTAGAGTTTTATATTGCTATGCACTTTGGAGTATGAATGACACATTATGGGTTTCAGATCCTGTCACCACATGTAATATACTATTGTATTTACCTACTAGGGTAGAAGGCTGATTAAGATAAGTACAATCAATGATCTCATCCTGGAAAAAATTGCTACAGCAAAAAATATTTGACAAGAAGATCCCCCTTTTATCTGAACAATAAAGTACATCAATTTCTCAAAGCTGTCGTGTTTGGCCAGTTCATCTGCTGAGAACATGGAAAAGAGAGGCCATTCATCAATTTTTGTATTTTGCAGTCCATCACCCATAACAAACTGAGAAAGAGAGTATATATATGGGGAGTATGTTGAGAAGAAAAGTTATTTTCAAAACATCTGGAGTAGGGAACAGATCCCATCAGCTCAATTCTAACATATGTAGGTAAAATTTTGCTCTTGGGACATCTTCATTTATTCCCATTATCTATAATGCTTCTACAACAGGCCAAGAACAGCATATTAAAAATAATGTGGCTTTTAGAAATGCAATAGTGATGTAATTAGCATATTAGCATAAGGTTAATGACTTTAAAACAGAAAGGCTAGGGATGTGCTTAAAAATAATAAAAAATACTATATATATCAGAAGAGATGATCTCAATTGAACTGGCCCCCTTCCATTCTTTTGCCACTTGTTCATGCAACCAGGCTGTGAGAAGAGTTAGAGTATATGCAGGTAGAAATACCCACAAACAATTTAAACAGGTTGGGAAATGCTTAGCAAGTGAAATCCATCCAGAAAAATGAGTTGAGTGTTCATACATAAAAGAACAGCACAGCCTTCATAGCAGAACTCCATCCAAATGCACTGAAGGCACCATTGAACAGAATATTTCAGATACTACATAGCTACAGACATGAGAATGATTAAAACACATTTTTCAAACTTTATATAAAAATTTGGCAAATCAATAGAAAGACCTAATGTACAGGTTTACTATGAGTTTATACACCCTCTCCCCCTCCCTCATTTATTTATTTGTGTATTTATTTTTAGTTTTACAAGACAGGGTTTCTTGTGAAGCCTTGGCTGTCCTGGATCTCTGTAAACAGAGATCCACCTGTGTTTGGTCCCAAGTGCTGGATTAAAGATATATTCCACCATGGACCAGCTTATATGTTCTTTTTATAGTAAACTGACCATTTTCAAAAATAACTTTTTACAAGTAAATCTAAATATGATAAAAGAATAGACAACATTTCTACCAAGATTCTATAGCAAATTCTAGTAGCAAATTTAATCTAGGCTCTGTTGTACTTCATTAAAAATTCTATATTTATTTTTATGTATATATATACATGTGTATGTGTGTGTGTGTGTGTGTGTGTGTGTGTGTGTGTGTGTATGTGTGTGTGTGTGTCCTTGGAGGTCAGAAGAGGGCATTAGATATTCTCAAGGTAGAGTTACAGGTAATTATAAGCCTTATGGTTGTGAGTTACTCAATTTGGGTGCTAGGAACCAAACTTGGGTCCTCTGGAAAAGCAGCAAGCTCTCTGAACCACTAAGTCATCTTACTAGCCCATGCAGTAGGTATGTTATATAGCAGTGACATTTTGGGAAGCATGCCCAACTCAGGAATATGACATTAGATTTCTGGGTTTGTCTTCCAGTTCTACATTTTACAAAAACATTGTCATGAGAACCTCACTGTACTTTTGAGTGACTCAATTTTCTCATTGGTAAAATTAGACTACAAATCAGTTGTTTGGAGGGGGAGCAAAGTGACAACATATTTGAAATGCTTTGCATTGTGTATGCCTCATTCATGCATTTTTACAGTCGATAGATAGTAGATAGTCATTAAATATTAGCTATGCTTAGAAAGCTCTTTTGTATTTGTACTTTTTACTTTCTAGATTTTGAGACTATCAAAAATTTAAAAAAATGGTGCAGAGAAAATATATAGTGACTTACAAAAATATCTACATGTGGATATTATTTTACATAGGGTAACTATATATTAATTCATATGAGCATATGAACTAGTGAATTTTAGTCATTTAGTTCTAATGCTGATATGGCAAAATAATGTATTGATTTATAAGTGATTTAAATATAAGATTATTTTTCAATTTATTTCTTTATTTTTCCTTCATATATTACATCTAATCTGCAATTTCCCTTTCCAATCTCTCTCCCTCATCTGCTCTCTCCCCTAGATCCACTTCTCCTTAATTTCCCATCAGAAAAGAATAGACCTCCCAGGGCTATCAACCCAACATGGGCTAAGAAGTGAGGCTAGGTACAAACCCTCATTTCAAGGTTGGACAAGGCAACCCAATAGGAAAAAAAGGTCACAAAGGCAGGTGAAAGTGGGAATGAGGGCTGTATCTGACTAAAATGATTTTTAATATCAAGACATTTAATATTTAAATACTGTTTTAGAATTGAAAGCAGTAGTAGGGTCATTACAGTCAAATTTACATGTATTTCAGAACAATATATTTATGTATAAAATATATTTTATTCAATGAAGAGTATTTGTAGGTGTGTGCTAAAGTGTCAGGCAGTCAGGTGAGTGTGAGACCAAGGAGCTCCTAACTTCAGAGAATTTCCTAACCTATAAGAGAACTAATTATGAATGCATCATGTAGGTTTGAGGCAGACATTAAATAACATGATTCAAGTATCCAATTCTAGACACAGAACATAATAACAATATGTGTTATCATGGCCTTACCTAGTACTAACAGACAAGTCACTCTACACTGTGATAAAATTACGCTCATTATTCTTCATGAGAATATTTGGGGCTTGAACCTTAATCCTTCTTTCATTGACTAGAAACATGACTCCACATGTCAATGGGATATGATTAGTTAGCTACTTTGGAGTAATAAACCATCTCAACATTTAATATGTTAAAAGAGAAAAAATATAGTTTCCATCTTTTAGAGGTCACCAATATGACTTGTCTCATGACTCCCATTTACAATGCTGAATTATATTTCTCATAATTCATGTTGAAGACATAAGTCTCAATTCCTCTAAATGTAACCATACTTACAGTCTTTAAAGAGGTGATTGAATGTTATATGAGACTTATCCTATATGAGACTTATTCTGATATAAGCTTACATTCTCTTGGAAGAGAGAGAGATACCTTTAATGAGAATATTCAGCAGAAAGGCCAGAAAGACCATGTACAGCAAGGAGAAAACTTCTGAGAAAAGATGAGAAGTACTTCAAATGGCTGGAGACATGGTACAGCAGTTAAGAGCACTCATTGTTCTTACGGAAGACTGGGGTTTGACTACCCACACATTAGTCCACAACCATTTGAAACTCCAATTACATGGATCCATACCCTCTACTTACTTTAATGAATACAGGGTACACATGTGCACATGCATATGAAACACTCATACACATAATTGATTAATTAACCTATTGATTACTTAATTAAAAATAGATGTTTCAAGAGAAGCTCAAAATCTGTGACTATCTTGATTTGAGCTTATAGTCTCCCAACATAGAAGTAAAGTTTTGTTATTTGAGATTGCCAATGTGTAATATTTTACTATGATTTCCTTAGCTAACTAAAACAAAGCTATCTACTTAATTTTTAAAAAAATTTGTGGCTTAAAACATACCTGTTGAGAAGGGTCTATGCTCTTAGACTCAGGTGGTCAAATAGGTCCTAGGAAAACCAGAGAGGGTAACTTTCCTTTGTAAAGGTCCGGGACCCTCAGCACAGGTATCAATATCCTTCTTCTGTGGAGGACAACACACTCACAGGCTCTGGTGACTAGGAAATGGGACATACACATCTTTGGGGATGAAGAAGCATTACTCTGCCCAGACATGATGTAGCTCGCAGTTCAAGCATGATGGGTTTTTTTTTTTTTGTTTGTTTGTTTGTTTTTTTTGTTGTTTTTTTTTTTTTTAGTAATAAAGCCTTACTATTTTTATTTTTTTAGATTCAAGAAAGACTGTTGGTATAAGAACTAAGAACTGTCATTTAATAGAATTCTTTGTTGTTTTAGTTACTGTTTCTGCCTTTTCTCATTCCCTAATTCTGGAGTCCAGATGTTAATTACAATTCACCTTGCTCTTTGTTTTCATAGGAGAATGCAAAAGAATGCAATCCACATTTTTTAAGTTAACTAGTTTTTAATCATCCTCCTTCTTAGTATCTTGTCTCTTTTTGCAAGTTTCTCTCTTGCAAGAGAAAGCTCTATCCAGTGACACACACTCTCTCTATTGAGGAAAGTTATTAACAAAAGCTGTCAGCTGCAAGGGCCATTCATTCAATCTATCAGTAAAACTCATAAAAAGCTTCTGTACATCTATTTCTTGGGAAAGTCTCACAATGCTGGTGGAAAGCGAGGGAATGAATTGAACAGCATAGCTTGCTTTCTGTAATTTGGGGCTCAGAAGCACTATTAAAAGTCGATTAAGTATTTTATCAACTTCCCTTGAAGCTGCAGATGATGACTTCATGTTGAAATTCTTTTCCCACACGCTAGTGACAGCATCAGAAATATGTGGAGATGAATTTTCACGTTTGCCCTTTATAGCTAAGGCCTGCTGTAAAGCATTTTCCATTGTGAGTGATATGGCATGTACATCTTTAAATTTAGGTATTAAGACAACATGTACACCAAACACATAATCCTGGAAAAATAAAATGAAATAGCCAAAGTGGGATCAATTTGGGGCCAATTCACAATTAATCATTCAACCATCAATTAAACATCTCTGCCCATGTTGGGGCATGAAGCATATACTCTGATATACAAATGATATATATTTGGCAATAATTAGAAACTAATTTGCTTATTCCTGTGTTGACTCTTCAATACTTTAACATTCAGCATTTAGATTTGACAATAATTCTTAAAACACAAAGTGACAGTTGTTATCCACGTCACAAAACTTAGCTCTGGATCATTAGGGCCTCTGCATATATTTAGTCTATGACATCAGTTAGTGTGCTACAGAAAAGCTTTTGTCAGGTAAAGGTCACCTGCTTCTTCAAAATGCAATACTTCGTGGCTTATTTAAAATTGAGTCTCAAAATGCAAGGTTTGATGGGAGGAACTGAATGCAGCATCCTGGCGGCATTGGATAGCTTTTGATCTAAGGTAAGTAAGTCAGGAACTGCTTGTCCCCAGTGATTCACCCTTGTAGAGCTCTGTTTAAGCAGAAGGATAGAGATGCGAATTAAGTGTAATGGGTTTCATCAAGAAAAATTCAGATATACTTTCAGATGCCAACTTCCTGAAGATCTACAAGGATCTTGTAGTCATTCTGTGTGGCTTATTTTGTGTGTGGGATTAGATCTTGGCAAACTTAAAGAAAACATCAGTGACAGAAGTTCAACAAATATTTCTATCAACCCCCCAAAATATAAACAATGACTAAGAGGCTGGATAGCAATCTTTACACACAAGTTTTATTGCTTCCTAATAGTGTGCTGTTCTGGAGAGCCCATGGGCAAGTGAGAAAAGGAATTGATTCATTGTTAATGCTGTACACCAAAAGAACAATTCCCTTCACAATAAACCAACAAGCACTTATCACCTCATGATGAGGGTCAGAAAACCCATCTTTGAACAATTAGATACTGAAGCCAAATTTTTAAAGTATTCCACCCTAGGTTATCTTCTCTTGGTATCTTCAGAGGACTCCCACACAAAAGGGAATATGGGAACTTCCTGTGGCTTGATTGACTTCTTCATATGCCTCAGTTTCCATGCCGTGTGCAATGTGCTACTCAGCTCTTCTCTCACTGTAGACCTAGAATTGATTTCTTCACCCCATAGAATGTAGCAGAAGTGGCTACAGGCTACTTCTGAGCATCACCTCAAAAAGTCTTGCCATTTTTTTTTGTTTCCTTTTGATGCTTCTGCTATTGCCAAAAGTAGACTTGGCTATATGTGCAGGAAGAAGTTGCTACCTTCAGAAGTTAAGAACTGCCTCACTCTCAATGGCATACATCACAGAAACGACTGCATTTTAAATAGTTGACTGAGAAACCCCTTTGGTCAATAGCACATTCGGCATTAACACTTATCAAACATATAGATATGTGCAAAATGATCATATAAAATCATACCTGCAGTATTTCTGTATTTTGTGCACATATGTACAAATATATATTAATAGGTAAAATATATAAATCACAAGTATTTACTCGGTCTTGTACCATGTATGTGTCAGGTAAACATGCACACATACACAATAATGATCCATTAAGGTTATTTTGGAGCTGAAGCACATTTGATATCCAGTGACATTATGCCCATTATAATGTCTTATCCCAGACTTGTGCTAATGTCAGTATAAGCAAGCTTGATGTGCTGCCAGTCACGGGCGCATATAGTATACATACTTACGTATTAATCTTTTATAATGTTAGAGTTAATAAAAGCTTATGTTTCTTCTCTATGTATTTTTATATGATTTTTTTATTACTACCCTGACATCTAATCCTGTTCAGAAAAACCTTACTGTAGAACAATATACTGTATTACATTGGTATCAGCTCCATATTTGTGTGTAAGTGTCTCTTGGTTGCATGAAGGGCGATATCAAGTGAATGACCCGTACCCCTTAGCTTTCTGCAAGTTCATTCTGTGCTGCTGTTTGTATAGGGACAAAAATCATTTAGCAGTATATTTCCCAGACATTCTCCTCATTAGGTGATGTATAATTTGTACAAACAAATATAAGTTTCACATCTCTGCAAGAAAGACCTTTCTCTGTTTTATCTGTAACAATTTCCCTTTGTAATTTAGGCTGGAGTTTATTGGCTTGTGGCAGCATTCACACCTGACTGGATGAAAAGCAACTGCATAGCTACCATGTATTCAGGATTATGTAGTTTAGTGTCCTGTTGAATTTGACTTTAGAAGCTGTGATGGTTAGGGTTAATTGTCCACACAACTGAATCTAGAGTCACCTGAAACAAAGGACATCCCTAGGGGATTATTTTAATTTAGTGATATGTTAAAACTCATGTTGGTTGTGAGTGAGACCAAACTTTGGACAGGGAATTCTGAACAGCATAAGACAGGAAAAAGGAATAGGACACTAGCATGTATGTGAGTGATGTGGGATGTTCACAAGAGAAGATCGCTTTGACATGGGTTTAAGACTTGAAGAAAGTCTTTATTAGCTGGCCGGTACTCTGAATGTTCAGGCTCCCAGTGTAGCCCTGAGCCTTTCTCCAGGTGAACTTTTAAGCATGAAAGCTATGTTATGGTTGACATACTGCATTCAACAAGGATAGTTAGCCAGAAGTGGAAAGGAAGCCAAAAAGGAAGATCAGGACATTTAGAGATATTCTCAGAACTATGAATTTTGATGGATTAGACTTTTTGATTGGTAGTACTGTCTATGTGCTGAGCTTTACAGCCTGGGAGGCACTTCCATCTTGGAGTCAGTTGTGTTAAGGTCTGGGAGGTCTAGCTAGATTTGAAGCCCTGTTACAGTATGTATTACTCCCTTATCAGGACCATCTGCTTTAAGTTCCTGATTACATGACTTCCCTACCATAACAGACTGTACCTGGAACCATGACATAGAATAAGCCCATCTTTCCTTAATTTGCTTCTGTCAAAACATTTTATCTTTGTGACAGAAACAGAAAGCAGTTCAGAAATGGTGTGACTTTTTTTTTTTTTATAAACATTCTGATTGTTGACAAATCATGCAATAACAAAATAAGTCAAGTGTTGAAACAAGACAGCAACATTGACCTTCATTCTCCCTCAAAAAAAGGAGAGATACATAAGGCCTTAATTTCCTAGTTTCTACTATGCCTTTAAAATACTACAATGTTGGGAAATATAAAGTTATTCTGCAGGAACCACTCAGAAGCAGTGACTTCCACATTTGTGCCACAGTTGCATTTAAGGAGACTGGAAAAGAATTAATTAATTTCTCTGCTCAATGGGAGTTTAATTATAGCTTGCTAAGTAAGGCTGGAAATAAAACTTGGAGTTGACAATGGTATCTCTGTTTTCTGATCGATCTCTCTTCCTTGACATGTTTGGCATAATGTTTTCTCCAGAATGAATAAAAAGGCATGCCTTTTAGGAAATAAAGGAAGTGTTGCTTGACACATAACTAATCAAATCTCTTCTTCCCAAGACATTTTCAAGTTGCTAAAATTTTACTTTAGCCTGTTTAGAATATTGGAAAAAGAAACAAAAATTTTGTGTGTCTTTTTGTGGTTACTTTTGTTTAGATTGTTAAATGTGAAATACATTTTAGTATAGCACCAATTTTAGTTGGAGCTGAGTTTAGTATTAGCTAGGTAGAGATCTTTGTAAATTCTCTTACTAATGAAACTAAGCTCCATAAAGGAGCCCTGATTTCCCCAGTAATATTAATAAGGATTATCCAAGGTGAGTATTTTTACAAGTTCCCAGAACACCATGACAAGTATTCTTGTTAATTGCTTTATACACACATCTACTATATGCTCGTACAATCTACTATTGATTTAGCATTTTCTTAATGTAAGCAATAAAATACTGCATAGCACTATAAACTAAGAAAAATCAATAAGTAATCCCCAAAGAAGAGTATTCTTTATACCCACTAAAAGCAATGCATTGTGTATAGAATGTGTTTATGATAGCAATCTACAACTTGGAAACATATTTTATGTACTTTACATAATGCAATCTAAATACGACCAAGTGCATGATGTGCATGATGTGAGGGAGATGGCTCCATGGGTAAAGAACATTTACTGTGCAAATATAAAGACTCAAGTTCAAATCCTCAGAACCCACAGTTTTTTGTTTTGTTTTGTTTTGTTTTGTTTTGTTTTGTTTTGTTTTTAATCACTTGTCTTCACACCCATTTGTTAACTCCAGTGCTGAAAGAAGAGTCTCTGGATCTTGTTGGCCATAAGCCTTGCTCCATCTTTAGGCCTAGACCCCGTCTTAAGGAAATGAGATTGAAAAGTAAGCAAGCAGGATATTAAAAGTCCTTATCCTGAGCTGCTTCCTGAGACAGAGCTTCTGGAGAACCCAACAGAAGAGGTTAGTTGCGCTCCTCGCAGAAAATCATTCAGGCTAGTTAGGGCAGCCCCTAGGTCTGGGCAATAGGGCACAAAAGGTGCTCCATGAACCCATAACGGCTCTAGCTAGAGGCAAGCAAACAGGACTCCTACGTGCAAGCCTGACTTTCAACACCCCTCGTCGGACTCTCTACCCTGTAAGGCTCAATACATTCCCCCAAACCACCTCCCCCCCAACCTCAGCGGTTTCCTGAGACATAGCCTCTGGAGAGTCCTGGCAGAAGAGATCCAGCTCTAGCTGCTTCCTAAGACCCAGCCTCCGGAGAGCCTCATCCCAAGAGTGGCTTACCGAGACAGACACAGACTCTGGACAGCTTTATCACAAGAACTCCAGCTGCAGAGCGCAGCTGCTCCCTGAGACACAAACGCCACTGCCTCTGATTTCTTCAAGAGCTCCAGTTGCACCAAGAGCACATAGTAGACAAAATAGGGTTCCCTGAAACACAGACAGTGCTTGAACAGATCAGAAGAAGAGATTGGTAGAAGAAGCAAGGGCAAAAATTCATTCAAAAACATAAGAACAATATGGCACCGATAGAACCTTAAGTAGAGACAAACAACCTTAGAAATATCTTTATAAAGATGATAAAAGCCTTTAATGAGGAAGTTAAAGAAGACATGAAAACCTCCTTTAAGGAAATAGAGGGAAAAGACAAGCAAAAAATTGGAAGAAGACAATAAAATTCTTAAAGACCGGAGAACCAAGAAAAAGCAGTCAAGCAGGTGAAGGAAACTGAAGACTTAAAAACTGAAATAGAAGCAATAAAATAAAATAAAAGACATACAGCAGGGGAAGGCTGGAAATAGAAAATCTGAGTAAACAAAGAGGAACTACAGATGCAGCATAACTAACAGAATGCAAGAGATGAAAGAAAGAATCTCTGATGTGGATAATACAATAGAGGAATTAGATTTCTCAGTTAAAGAAAACTCTACAGTTAAAAAACAATATATAACACAAAACATCCAGGAAATCTGAAGCACCATGGAGCGACCAAACCTAAGAATAATATGACCAGAAGGAGAATACCAGCTCAAAGGCACAGAAAATATATTTAACAAAACCATAGATGAAAAATTTCCCAACTTAAAACAAGGAAATGCCATGAAGATACAAGAATCTTACAGATTCTCCTCTAAAAATGTCTGCTCACCACATAATAATCAAGCCACTAAACTTACAGAAAAAAAGAGAAAATTAATAAGAGCTGCAAAGGAAAAAGGCCAAGTCACTTATAAAGTCAGACCCATCAGAATAACATCCATCTTCTCAGTGGAGACTATGAAAGCTAGAAGGTCCCAGACAGATATGGAGACACTGAAAGATTCCAGATGCTAGCCCAGACTACCCAGCAAAACTCAATCACCATAGATGGAATAAACAAGATATTTCATGACAAACTCAGATTCAAACAATAACTATCCACAAACCCAGCCCTACAGAAAGCACTAGAAGGAAAACTACAGCCTAAAGAAGCTAGATACACTCACAAAGTTTCAATCAATCAATAATTCCACAGAAGGAAACCCCAAAGAAGGGAAACACACACACACACACACACACACACACACACACACACACACACACACACACACACACAACCACACAAAATTACAGAATTATTGCATGAATAAAGGAAACTCAGGGCCAGATCTCTGGGAAAAGTGGAGATATTAGAGAGAATAAACACCACAGTCAGATCTCACCCAGCTGTCTTCCAGCTTCCTCAACCTTGCTCTTCCTGGCTTCTTTTGCCTGCACTGTCTTTCTATGCCTGCCTTAAATACTTTCTCTGCTCAATTAAAGCATGGCACCACCAATGCCTGCCTGGGAGCCTCAAACTCAGATTGGATTAAGGGTGTAGGTCACCACTCCCAGGATATTCTCTGTGCTGGGGTTAAAGGTGTGAGTTACCACTGTATGATCCTCCTAGACTGTGGGTAGATCCCTCTGATATCTCTGAATGTTTTTAATATGTTTGAAAATATCCCCACAAGGAATGAAATATTGTTTATTAATAGCTGTTAATATCAATGAACTCAACCTATAAAAAGACCCAGGCTAATAAAATGGATACAAAAATAGGGTCCATACTTTTGCTGCATACAAGAAACACACTTCAACTTCAAAGATAGACACTGCCTCAGAATAAAGGGTTAAGGAAAGACTTTCTGATCAAATGGACTCAAGAAACAAACTGATGTAGCTATTTTAATATCTAACAAAATAGACTACAAGCTAAATTCAGTCAAAGGATAGCAGGAAGGACATTACCTATTCATCTCAGGAAAAATCCATCAAGAAGAAATCTTAGTCCTGAACATTTATGCCCCCAATGCAAGGGCATCCACTTATGTAAAAGAAACATTACTAAAACTCACATCAAACCCCACACACTAATAGTCAGAAGTTTCAATATCCTACTTTCATCAGTGGATAGGCCTACCAGAAGGAAACTTAACAGAGAAATAAGGGATCTAAAAGATACAATGAATCAAATAGGTATAACCAATGTATATAGAACATTCCAAATAATATATCTTTTTCTTGGCACCTCATAGAACTTTCTCTAAAACTGACCATATACTTGGTCACAAAAGAAATATGATTATAAAAATGGGAATATCCCCTTGTATCCTATCAGATTATCATGCACTAAAGTTAGAGTTCAACAATACAACTTCAGAAAGCCTATAAACTCATGGAAGCTGAACACTTCTCAGTTGACCACCTCTGGGGTCAAGGAAGAAGAAATAAATTAATGACATCTTAGAATTCAATAGAAATGAGCCCACAACATATCCAGACTAGTGGAATACAAGGAAATTTGTGCTAAAAGGAAAGTTCATAGCACTAGTTGCCTATATAAAAATTTGGAGAAATCTCACACAAGAGATTTAATAGCACAGCTGGAAGCTCTAGAACAAATACAAACAAACTCACCTAAAAGTAGTAGGCAGGAAATAAACCCAGGGCTTAAATAAATAAAATTGAAATAGAGAACAATATAAGGAATCAATGAAACAAAGGGTTGGTTCTTTGAGAATATCAACATGATAGACAAATCTTTATCCAAGCTAACTAAAAGGGAGAGAAAATATCCAAATTAACAAAATCAGAAATGAAAGGGGAGACATAACAACAGACACCAAGGAAATCAGGAGAATCATTAGGTCTGTACTCCATTAAATTAGAGAACCTAAAAGAAACGGACAGCTTTCTGGACAGGTACCACTTACCAAAATTAAATCAAGATCAGATAAGTGACCTAAATAGACATAGTCCCCCAAGGAATTAGAAGCCATTACTAAAAGTCTCCCAAGCATAAAAAAAGCTCAGGACCAGATCGTTTAAGATCAGAATTCTATCAGATTTTCAAAGAAGAATTTATACCAGTACTCCTCAAATTATTCCACCCATTAACAACAGAAGGAACATGGCCAAACTCTTTATGAAGCTATAGTCACCCAAGATCCAGACCACACAAAGATGCAACAAATAAAGAGAATTACTGATAAATCTCTCTCCCTCATGAATATTAATGCAAATATTCAATAAAATACTGGCAAACTGATTCAGGAACTTATCAAAAAGTCATTCACCATCATCAAGTAGGCTTCATCCCAGAGATGCAGGGATGGTTCAACAGATGAAAAATTGTCAATGTTATCTATCATGTAAACAACTGGAAAGAAAAAAAAAACAAAAATGAAAAAAGACATGATGATCATCTCATTAGATGCTGAAAAAGTCTTTGACAAAACGCAACTCTTCTTTATGATAAAGGTCCTGGAGAGATTAGGGATACAGGGAAAATACCTAAACATAGTAAAGGCGATATACACGAAGCACACCACCAACGTCAAAATAAATGGAGAAACACTCAAAGTAATCCCACTAAAATCAGGAAAAGACAGGGCTGTACACTCTCTCCTTATCTATTCAATGTAGTTCTCAAAGTTTTAGCTAAAGCAATAAGACAACAAAAGGAGATCAAAGGGATACAAATTGGAAAGAAAGAAGTCAAACTATCTCTATTTACAGATGATATGATTGTATACATAAGTGACTTCCAAAATTCTACCAGGGAACTCTTATAGTTGGTAAACATTTTCAGCAATGTAGCAGGAAAGAAGCATATCTCAAAAAATCAATAGCCCTCCTATATACAAATGTTACACTTTACAATAGCTGCAAACAACATCAGATATCTTGAGGGTAACTCTGACTAAAGAAGTGAAAGATGTGTATGACAGAACTTTAAGTCACTGAAGAAGATATCAGAAAATACAAAGATCTTCCATGCTCTTCGACAGGTAGGATCAACACAGTAAAAAAAGGAATCTTACCAAAAGCAATCTACAGATTCAATGCAATTTCCATTAAAATCTCAACACATTTTTTATTGACCTTGAAACAATAACCAACTGCATATGGAAGAACAAGAAGCCCAGGATTGCCAAAACAATCCTGTTCAATAATAGAACTTCAGGAGGCATCACTATCCCTGACCTAAATCTATAGTATAGAGTTGCAGTAATAAAAACAGCCTGGTAGTGGCATAAAAACAGACTTGTGGATCAATGGAATTGAATCGAAGACTCCAACATTAATCCTCTTTATGAACACTTGGAGTTAGAGAAAAACCTGGTGCTAAGGATACAGTCAAGAACCCACAAGGTAACTCCAATTAGGTCTCCAAGAACTAGAAGAAAATACCTAAATAGGCCTTCCCCTATCATCAAATAAATAACCACCCTAATTGTTAATATAAAACCTTCATCCAGCACCTGATGGAGGCAGAAGCAGAGATCTATAGTTAAGCACTGGGTCGAGCTACTGGCCTAGCTGAAGCGAGGGAGGAGAGATTATAGGAGCAAAGGGATCATGTTCAGGAGCAGGAGATACCTGACCCAAGCTATTGGGAGTTCACTGACTCTGAAATGACACCTGAGGAAACTTCATGGAAAGGAACTAAACTCTTTGAATATAGATGACAGTCTAACAGCACGGGCAGTTTGTGGAGCCTCTTGCTGTGGAACCAGAGTTTGTTCCTGGAGCATGAGCTGGCATCTTACAGCCCATTTTCTACAGAATAACCCCTTATTCAGCCTTTATACTGGAGGGAAGGACTGAGTCCTACCTCAACTGGATGCCAAGCCAAACTGACTCACCTTGGGACTCCTTGCCCTCCCTGGGAAATGGATGGAGAATGGGGTGGGAGTTCCAGAGGCTGAGGGAGGACTGGGTGGAGGGGGATCAGTGGTGGATATGAGAAAAAGCTTTTTAAATAAATAATAATAAAAAAAGACAAAAATAAAAATAAAAATAAAGCAAAAAGTAGTACTTATCCTGCCACTATGCAGACATTCCAAAATAATATACCACACATTCACTGTTACATACAGATACCTACACAGACTCAGATACAGGTATACACACACCCCACAACCTTGAAAACATGACAAAAGATGGCAAACTGTCCTTCTCAGAGTGTTTAACTTATCTGAAGAGAACATTTCCTAATTAATAGGACCATTTAATTATATTTTTGGTTTTAATTTGTTTTTATGTTTATGTACATTTCATTGTCTTAGAAATTCCAAGTGACTCTGACAATTTTCCTCCTCTATTACTTTAACATACTACAAAAGATGATTTTTTTGTGGACTGAAATCAATGGCTTATTTGTGTAATAAGTGGAAGTGAAGGGCTGCTATACATCTTTAAGGTTGTCTGCACATTTATCAAAGATGAAGTATTGATAATAGCTAGTTGGTGACACCTCTCATTCAACACCTCATCTGTATTGAATATGTGACATAAAATCACAAAGTGGATAAACTTCCTGTAATGAAAAATGCTTAGTAATAGCAAACCACAAGTTGTATGATTCCTAGATACTGGAAAGGTCAAAGATGAAGTTGTATTCTTTATTCTGTCTCCATTCCACTGTAGTACATCTATTTCACAGACAGTGGGACTCTGCCTCAGGATAAAGGCAAACAGAAATAAACATTCTTGGGAAATTGACATGAGAAAATTATTAAAAATGCCAACAATTATTTTAGTAGCTGTACAAAACAAATGTTGATAAAATTGAGGAGAGCTTTGTTGAGTGATGTTTGAGGGGGTTCTTGAAGAATTCTAGCATTAGCAAAGTAAATTTTTATTCTCTCTCCCTTTTGCACACCCAATTGATCACAAGTCTCATGACATACGCTCTCCAAATCTATGTGGAATCTGAGCCTTGCTCATCACCTCCGATCCACTTCTCTACTCCACACCACTGTAATTGTATCACAGAAACTTTTAGATGCTTTGTTGCAGGGACCTCTGTTATCCTTCATCAGTGTGTCTTGAGAGCAAGGTAAATCAGCTCGGCACTGACAATGTGATATCAAAGGCTTTCCATCACTATTAAAGTATGGCTCTAATCCTCACAGTGCTGCATCTTATCTCTGATGTGGTTATTTCCTCCCATCGTGATAATCTCCTCCTAGCTCATTTTCCAACAAAAGTGTTTTCTTTTTATTCCCATAAAGAAAAAATAATATAAATAGTTAATTCTATGTCAGTGTGGCTAAGCTGTAATGCAGATATTTGATCAAATGTTATTCAGTTGTTTTCTATGAGATTAATATTTAAAGTGGTCAAATTTAAGTAAAAAGAACATTTCCTTGAACAATTGGAGGCTCTCTGCCAGTCACTAAAAAGTGGGACTAGAATAAAGATTAATATATGAGGTAAACTGAACACAGTCTGCAGCTTTTGGTCTCCTGATTGCACTTTCTCCCCGAGTCCCTAGTTTCTCAGCATTCCATTTGTATTTTGTGCTTATTAGACCTCCATAGTTGTACAAGATAAACCTCAAATAAATCTCTATCACCTATCTTTCTGTCTGTCTGTCATCTATCTATCTATCTATCTATCTATCAACCTTTCATCTATCCACCTGCCAATCTATCTTATCGATCCCTCTCAAAGCCTTCATACATACTGCTCACCCAAGAGGAAACTCTTTCTGATAACTCTCATTATTTCCTGTTTTAGGTTACCTGCTAATTGGGCAAAAATATGAGTTTTGATTTATGTGTATGTGTGTTTAAACTCCATCAGACATTTTTAAAGAAATTGTTTTTATAAATTTTGTGTTGCTTTATTGTACATGTGACAGTATGTTCATTTATTTTTGTAGCTACATAATATGTACAACTTACTTTAGGACTGTGGGTTTTTTTGTTTTGCCCCCCCCCCATCATTCTTTAGAGATTCTTAGTGGACATTTTCACCAATTTTCCAATACCACAAATATACTATGTACATAAAAATAGCCAATGAAAGACCCAGAGGGAAATTGCTCAGTTGTGACTGAGAGTACCAGGGAAGAGGCTTCATGGTATCAAAGACATTCCCTTTTCAATATCCTCTTGACACTTTCCTTGTGCTAGACCAGATTCCGCGAGACAGTATGGCTTAATGAACACACTGTGGAGGGATCAAGCCAACATAGATTTAGGCATGACTTCCTGGGAAAGTTTTCTGGAATCAACACAACTTAATCTAATTCCTGATTTATTTCTTATTTCTCTGGTATTCTTGGACATATAACTTCAGCTCATTCCTTATTTTTTTAAAGTGAGAATAATGACTAGTTCTAAATCACAGTGTGATATATGGACAAAGAAAATAATAAATTAAAAGTCTCAGTAGAGCACCCAATATAGCATTAAATAATATGCAAATAAAAACACCCCCTCTTCCATTTGCTGTGTTTCTAGACTGGGAGGTGGATAGACATTGTCAACAACAGGTAAAAGGTAGAAAGAATATTTTATACAACATCATCTCACTATTTTTCCCAATCTAGAGTTAGGAATCAAAAATTCTGACTACAAATATCTGAATTTCCCAAGACAGGTTAATTGGGACAATTATGAATGTGTCTGTAAATAGTCAGTACCCTGAGGAATAAGACCGAGTCACCAAGGGTTGGGGATTTTGACCAGTAGGTGCTTCCTAGAGGACATCAATCTCCTTAACTCTAATTTTGTGAGCAGTGGTTTTGATCACAGCTGCCTCCTTGACTTGTAATGACATTTAAAGAGGAAAATTAGCGTGTCTCTGTAAAAGAAAGATATGTTTCCTTTTATGAAAATAGGATTATCTAATACTTTTCCTTAGTGTGAGCCTGCATAGTGCTAAATGGATGTGGAGGAGTCAGTTTAACTGCTGTCCATCACATCACTGGAATTAAGTTCTTATCACTGCATTTCAGAGCTGAGGAAAATGAGTCTGGGGCAGAGTTCTTTACCCACTGAAAATTACAAGAGTAGTGAAGAATGGAACCAAGATTACTCCCATAAAAGCCATAATCTGATATCAGGGCTGTGACTCTGGTAAACTGTCATGATCGGTGATGGATAAGCGTAGCTGTCAACTTGACACAACTTGGAAGATGGAACTTCACTTGAGGAGCTGTTTCCATCATTTCATCCTGTTTTCATATTTGTAGAACATTTTCTTGATTGCTAACTGATGTAGGTAGGTCCAGCTGACTATGTACCATCCATTAGCAGGCTGGCCTGAATTTCTATAAGAAAGGTAGTTAAATATAGTCCTGATAGCGAGCCAGTAGGCTATGCTCCTCCATGCTCTTGGCTTTAGGTCCCACTGTTTGATCCTGCTTTGAGCTTCTACCTTGGTTTTTCTTGATGATGACTACAATGAGTAAGTCAAATTAATCCTTTCTTTCTTAATTTGGCTTTGGTGAGTGTTTTCTCACAGCAACAGAAAAACCAAGTGAATATACGATCATACCATGATAATTGCTTAATTCTTGCTATAAAATTAATCCACACAGAAATTGTACGATATGAGTAATAGTTAATTATTAATTTCAGTATTACAAATAATAAAAACCCAAGTTTTAAGTGTCAAATACTGCCCTGGTGTATGTTGTAGAATATTATTTTAAGGTGTGTTACTTTTATTTATGTTGCATTTGTTTAACTCTGTAAAGCTGTGCTACTTTACCTGTCTAAAATACCTGATGGTCTAATAAAGAGCTGAATGGACAATAGCAAGACAGGAGAAAGGAAATGTGGGACAGGCAGGCAGAGAGAATATATAGAAGGTGACATATGAGAAGGAAAGAAGAAAGAGCAAGAGAACAAGGAGAAGAGGTTGCCAGGGGCCAGTCATCCAGACACAGAGTAGGACTGAAGGTAAGATACAGAGGTAAGATAAGGAAAAATCCCAGAGGCAAAAATAAATCACTGTGTGATATATTTGGGATCTGGGTGGCGGGCCCCCAAAAGAGCAAAAATAACCAATAATAGATATATGTGTGAAGATGCTGTTGGAGAAGATCACAATTGAAATCGATAAATTGGAAAAAAAGATTATTACTAATACTAATCTATGTAAATTTTAGTTATATAGGAATATGTCTATATATACATATAGGTGTGTTTAGATAGAAGCATTTATACACATAGGTGTTTTTAAATGTATGTCTATGTAAAATATATGTATATTCGTTGAATATAATATTAACGAAGTTGTGTGTAAGAGCAGAGTCAATTCTCATTTAATGTATATGTTTGTACCCGGGAACACCAGACCAAGACTTTAGATGTCAGAAAAGCAGGTAGTCACCATCAAACTGACATCTTCAAGTTAGGAACTACATAAGCAGGGATGAACTGGCCCGTCACAACATACTGACAGAATAGCACTTTGAGTTGTTATTTCTATCAGGTGCTCTATGTTAAGTGGGGTTTTTTGCCCCCCAAATTAAATTACTTGACAGAAACACCTTAAAAGTGGAAAGGTTTATATTGACTCATGATGCCAAAGGATTAAGTCCATGCACAATCCATGCAACTCAACTCACAAATAAAGAACATAAATAGTAAGAAGAATTTTGACTCACTTTCCTAAGAGATGCCCATGGAAATCTCAACAGTAGATTTCACTTTGAATAGTTACCTGAAAATACATAATAATTTCATTTAGCTAAAATGATTACAGAACTATGTAAATAAATATGATCTTCTATCTCATTAGAATATTAAGAAAGATTACCTTTGTTAGAAAATGTGATGCTTAGTCTTAATCCAGACTATATTTAAAATCACCAAGATATTGAGTGTAGGATATTGAGGATATTGCTTCTCTGTCTCCTATTTCTTTTTTTTATTCTTCCATCTATGTGTTTCTTCTTGACATCTTTTTGAGAATAAAACTTGTCTTATGGATGAGAGGGGTTGAGGCTGGTATGAGGACCATTTCCTCAAGCGAATTATCTAGTTACATCTTTTCTGTGACCAACTTGGTTTTCCTTCACATCATGTATGTTTGTAATTTGATTGTGCTAAATGTATTGTAAGATGATTTAGCCTATCACAAATAGTTTGTGCTCTAAGAAGATAGAGATCTGAAAAAAGCATTTGTTTATATTTTCTACTCAGAAACTGGGTGAGTAAAGCTGGGAGCTTAAAAGACTATTCTTCTCAACCTCTAGTGCTGCCTCAAGTTAAACTGTGAATCTTCCTCCTATCCTGTGTCTACAGCTGGGGTTTCACTGTGACCCTGACAAACCTGAAAAATATTATTCTTCAAGTGTACACAGTATAATCGAAAAGAACCTTTTATAAAAGAACACATTCTGTTCTGTGGAATTTTATTCATACATATTTTATTCTAATATTTAGTGCTTTATGACAAGCTTAATTTACTTTAGAGATTATGATGTAATTACATCATTACTTTCTCCCCAGCCACCTTTCGGTACACTCCTATATACTCCCCCTTTCTCTCTTTTAAATTCATGGCCTCTTTTTTAATTAATTATTGTTATATGCATATATGAATATGTATGCACATAAATATTTCTAAATCTTCCTTATTCAGTTTTTATGATGTTGCTGGCAGATAAGTTTTCATGACTGACCTAACACTGGCCTTCAATAACCTCACTAGCCTTTAACTGGCAAATTCTTATAGCTTGAATGAGAGAAATAATAATTCTTTCAAAATGACAATAGAATCCTGACTCCTAACCCTTCCTTTATCAGTATCTTCTTCTGAGAGAAACTACTGGATTATCTTATTCTCCCAACAAGTGGGTAAATGGAAAAACAGCAGATTAAAAAATAAATGGATTCTTCTGCAGATAATAATATGCTGCTGATGGTTTACTGCCTGCCTGATATGTTCATGTGGGTGAATGCAAGTGTGTACTTGTATATTCAAACAAACTTTCACAATGAGAGGCACTGTGCCAGTTTCTTTTTTCACTGATTTTGAGGAGGAAATTAGACTGGTGAATTCTTGAAAACCACCTATTTTAGTGGCTTGATGGAGTAGTGCTTTTTATTATTGTTGCTGAGGAGAAGACAGAACCCTAGAGGCTAAATTGGTAGAGATAGTATCAAACATCTGTTCATTGTTGAGGCTGATGTTTGAGTAGATTTTTTTGACTTAGTCCTTGATCTACAGTAGAATGTCAAGGGAAATACTCGGTCTTTACTAGCAAGTGACAGTCAGCAATGGGTACAGAGTCTCTTTTACATCATTGTATGCTGTCTTTTTTGATTATTACATGCTTATGTTAGAGGCTCATTTTTGCACTTTAATATTATTGTTGAAGTTTCCTGTGCTTCAGCTTGGGAGTACTGTTGTAATTACGTTTCTTGGTCCCCGGCGGCCAGAGGCCCAGAATCCATATCTGCCACCCCAGACCCCTTAGCTGCCCGCCCGCCGCTGCTCAGGCCCCAGAAATGATTCAGACATTTATATTAAATTCATGCTGTTTGGCCTATGGCTCAGACACATTGCTAACTAGCTCTTACATCTTAACTCAACCCACTCTCATTATCTGTCTGCCACGTGGCCCGTGGCTCACCTGTGTTCCTTACATGTTGCTCCTTTGGGCTTCTGGCTTGGTCTGTCTGACTCTGCCCTGCTTCTCCTACCTATGCTCTTATTTCTCCTCCTACTTTTTCTGTGGTGCCTGTCATGGGCCAAAACAGCTCCTTTATTTAAAGATTGAAATTCACAGCATACAGAAAGACCCTCCCACATCAGAGTACAGAAAGATTCTTTACTTTGGCTCTGTCAGAGACTGGTGAGATTACTTATGTGACATGGGATATAAAGGTAGTTTCATAATTTGAGGAGAATTTTGGTATTATGTTAAGATTAGTTAGTAGATAGACTAATGAGCAATCTTGTAAATAGCATATGATGAGGCTGAATCTTAAACCAGACTGGATGACCTCAAATATCATCTTTGCTGCTTTCTAGCTTTTGACCCTTATAATCATATTCAACCTTCTCAAGCTTTGACTTTCTCACAGTTGAGATGAATAAAAGTATTTGCATAGATTTATTGTAAAGATTAAATGGGTCAATAGGACTTATTGTAAACATTCAATGCAATAATTAGGAATAACAATAAGTGTACCCTTGGGGTTGCCATTAGATGTCTTCACAGAGCTTGAACATATGTAGAGAAGCAAGTAGAAGGCATTTGGCATTCAGTAATCATTTTAAGCACATATAATGGTTGCAATTTGCATTTTAAAGATTCTATAAAGTGAAATGGGCAATGTAAGTTAAGAACCAGCAGCTGAATGTGGTCTGAAATGAAGCACATATTCTTGAAGGTATGCAGTAGCCACCAGGAGCTGCTCAAGATGAAGACACACAGGAAGGAGTGTTCTTTCTTATACAAAGCCCTGTGGTTTATTTGAGGCTTGGTCAAGGAGAACTTCATATGTAATAATGTGCTATCTCTGAGCCATTCTTACATGGACCATCACTGTTTACCTGGAAGGGATCACATATGAGATGATGTTCCTTTTGGTCTATGGGCAGAGGAGAAACTTTCTACTATAGTCCATCCCATACGCACCAACCTTTATGGGAATAAACTTTTATTTTAATATAAAGTATTGAGACAGGTCTTTCATTAATTTGAGTGCATTTTATTCTTATTAAGCTTAAATTTATGAAACAGGGATTAATAGTAAAGTTTATACTAGAATTTGTAGTAGTGGAGTTTCTCAGGTCCCAGGCGGCCGAGACCCACAAACCTGCCGCCCAAGCACGCTTAGCTGCCCTGCCGCCCAGGCCCCCCAAAATGACTCAGACGCTTATATTAAGTTCATGCTGTTTGGCCTATGGCTCAGGCACATTGCTAGCTTTCTCTTACATCTTAACTCATCCCATTTCTATTCATCTGTCTGCCACATGGCCCGTGGCTCACCTGTGTTCCTTACATGTTGCTCCTTGGGCGGCTTCAGATTGGTCTGTCTGACTCCACCCTGCTTCTCCTACCTATGCTTTGATTTCTCCTCCTACTTATTCTATGGTTCCTGCCATGCCCAAAAACAGCTCCTTTATTTAAAGATTGAGATTCACAGCATACATAAACGCATTCCCACATCAAGAATTACAATGGGGTACACTCAACATCCCTTGTCAAGAATTTTAGAAATGTGTATTTGTTGACCTGAATCAAGTCTAATAAACACACACTTCAAGCATGAAAGAGGTGGAGAGTATGGAAGAGGGTATGATTTGGTGTCATACATTTCCACTGTTCTAAACCTTTCTTTATTTCCACATCTCGTGTGTGTGTGTGTGTGTGTGTGTGTGTGTGTGTGTGTGTGTTTATTCTCTCAAAGTTCTTCACATTTATATGACACCCACACATGTATGAATATATGAATATTGATCATGTTTATCCACTGCCTCCCTCCAACTTTTCCTAGAGTCTTCTAGTCCCTGTCTTCCTGTCTCTCTGCCCTCTTCTGTTTTTCTGTTATTAGTAAGCCCCTGAGTCTAATTAGCACTTTCCATATGCAAATAGATGCATGGCTATCTTCTGAGGCATGTTTTCTTTCAGAAAAAAAAAAACTGAAATAACTGGGAAGCCCATGCAGCTTTTGAACATCTTCAACATTTTGGTGTTGGCAGGTGAATCTCCTTGAATTGGATGGAAAACTATTTATGAGGAAGATGATTCTGTTGTGATTTATGACTCCATCGGGAAGCTGTGATTTGGAAGGAGTGTCTGACTTCCAGTGACTCCTAAGGACTTTACAAAGTAAGTTCTAAAGAGCCCCTGCAATCTTGTGTCAGAGGTCAAAATGTATTTTTCTCGAGTCATTTTCCTGTTCCAGGTAGGATGATACCCGGTCAGATAGGCACCTTCTTTAGCTTTTAGTTTTGATATTTTGTGGTGGAACTGTGCCCAGCTCAGAGGAGTGAGGGGGAAATTAGGTGAGGCAAACCAGCGTGCACATAGCAGAGAGCAAATAATGATATGTCTTCCAATGTACGTACCTTCTTTTTCTGTACTCTTTTTTGTTATCAATACAATGTCTATAGGTTACAAAGATGCATAACTAGACAAGTTACTAAAGTAACTAAGATTACCATCAATAAAAATTCACACTCTGTTTCCCTATGTGATCCTCATGAACTTTGTGTTCATCAGAGGCTCTTGATAAGAAATTTCACTCAGTCAAGATCAGGAATTCCCAAGAATCGATTTCCTGCCCCTCCTCCCTCGTGGCATCTCTGTGGTCTTAGGGTTGATTCTTCCTGTTGCTGTTATCAGGCTTTTTCTGGCTTGCGCTCACCTTGAGAGCAGTGTCCTAACTTTATAGCTATAGTACATCACTTTATTTTTCATACTGTGACTCCTTCCATGTGACAATCCTTCTTTAGATCTTTTATCCATAGCCATCATCCATATGACACATCCCTAAAACATGCCCTTCCCAGAACTCCATTACCAGTGCATCACCATGGAAACCCTGACATATATAGTCCAGCATCCTTCTTGACTGAAGTTTTCCTTGTTTGTTTTGAGACAATGTTTCTCCATGCAGCCCAGGCCAGCCTTGAACTCAGAAACCCTTACTATACAGCCTCCTTAATGCCAGGATTATAGATTTGTACTACCATGCCCAAGTACACTTATGTTCTTAAGAATGTGAATTCTTGTACCAATTAAAGGGTGAGACCTGATAAACACTCCTAAACACAAAGCCTCACGAGCCCTTTTATGTCTTCAATATATAAACATAATTTGGAAATGTACCAGTGGATATGAGAATTCAGACTCACTGCTGGGAAAGTTTGCCTGATGCAAACTCTTGCCCTGTTACTTCCATCTGTTTTTCTGTTTGGTGTTTATTGCCCTGAGAACACAGCTGACATTCTTGTAAAGCTCATCAGCGAACTGGTAGTTTTATTGCTAAGGAAAATGGGAAAAATTACAGTGCTAATGAGTCCCTCCCTGTATACTATCCTCTTCCTGCATTCATTAAATGATTTTCAACATGGCTCCTTGTCATTGTTATTAGAACAATATTTATGCATTTTGGTGTCTCAATGATACAAGTACATTATCAAAAAAAATGAGAGGAGGAGATGGTATGACAACCGCTCTGCAGTTATAATTGTCTTTTCAAAAACAATTCCACCTAAATTGAAGAAATACAAGTCAAAGAAGTTTTGTTAATTCTCCTTTAAAAAAAAATATGTCTCTCTCTCTCTTTATCTGTTCCCAGTCCCCTACATTAATTTAAACAAATTAGTTACAATGTTCTAAAGAGAAACTCAGTAATGTTCAAATCCTGGCTTCATTGTAAATCAGTTATGTAACTCTGGGCAAGCTATATCTCTTTTTAAGCTGGCTTCCTAGGTGTTAAATAAGAATACAAATTTTGCTTGTGCAAATGTGGTCACAGTGTACCTTGTCCATTTTCTAGAGCTGCAACCAAATACCCCACGCTGAGTAATTTATAAAGAATGAAGGTTTATTTAGCTCACTGGGAGGAAGACTACAGCAGAAGCACCTGCTCAGAATCTGATGAAAGTCATATGTTGTGGGAGTATTATGTGCTGACACAGAGTAAGCCTTTATAAAGAGAGAGCTTGCTTTTATAGCAAAGCCACACTCTTGTAACCAATGAATCTGTAATATGTCTATAATATCAGAACTTTGTGCTCCCAAAGGCTCAGGTCTACATAGTAACACACAACTCTAGAAATGCTGCCAGTATATGAATTCCAGAGACTCGCCACAGCCATAAAAGGCCGCTTAGCCCCAACACCAGTTCAGTTCCTCTACAATAAATGGCTCAATTTCCTCTAGATTCGTATCTAAGCAATCTGATCTGCCAAAATAAAGGATGCGGTTCCCAGCTTCCTTCATGTGTGGTACATGTGGCCATTTAATGAAGTTCTGAATAGTGAAATGTTACCTGGAGCTGGCAAGAATGAAGATGTGTGAGGATGCAAGGTTATGAGGAATACTAGCTCATTACTCTATTGTATCAGGATGCAAGCTCTATTCTCTACTCTGTCATGTATGGGCAGTAATTTCCTTCCTTCCTTTTGTTGCTTCATCCCTTACTTTTTCCCCTTTATCATACTGAGACAGTCTCTTTAAAATTAATTCCACTAGAATTTAACAACAACCCCACTTATTTACATTGTATCCAGTATTCATTGCTTGGTGCAATAAGTGATAACCATTGTTTGAATGAACCAATGAATGAGTGTAGAATGATATGAAGATTGCAAACTCTGGGACAGGTGGGGCAGATTAGGTAGCAGATGGGAAGAGAGTATCATGATTGAATATGAGGAAATATATTGTAGTAAATCTAATTGACTTATTTCTGAACACAGAGCAAACGATCACTATGGTACACAGAACTAGATGAGTATATAAAGAGAGAATGCTTTGTGTATGATGGACTTCCTGAGTAAGTTGCAAGGGACATTGACCTTGCAGTAAAATTTGAAAAATAGCTACTACTCAGATGTTGTCTGTGCCAGATTCGTGAACAGACTAGCAAACATCTGGCCTACAATCTTCATAATTTGTGGTGTCAAAGATAGAGTCAGCTTTAGTTCTAATTTCTTGTACCTTATTCAGTGCTGACTTCATTGCTGTATTTTCATTTACATCTGGCTCTTAGCTTCTTCCAACCCCTGTATCAGGATGCTCCCTGTTCACCTATCTTGGAGGTGGATCAGAAGTTCATTAAAATAATCTACTTTATTTGTCTCGTGCTTTTCTGGCCACTAATCACAGGGCCCAGACTTTTGGTTAGATATGCCTTTGCCTGTGTGCTATCTGTTCCACATGATTCAGAGAGATAACTTAATATATGTTTTGTCTGACCTAGCTGCAAGTGCGTGTGACCCACAAGGCAGTGGCATTGAGCTCACATTATAATATATAATTGCTGAGAGCCAAAGATACATAATTATGTGCATATCTTATGGATGAGAAATCTTAGACTCAAAGAATCGAGGGAATTCACAATGTGTATGAGAGGAGTACACAGAGAAAATGCTCTCCGAGGAATTCGAAAGCATAATGGATGAATTCTGTTCCACCTGCATTCCTCGCCTTTTCAGCCTCGGTATCATCAGGTGAAGAGTGAGGATGAGGAGGAGGAAGAAGGAAAGTGTAATATACCTCATCTCATACCTCAACTCATTCTTTCCTCACATATCTTACAAGGATAGAACAATCATAAAGAAGCAAAAAGATAATACTGAATTCATGGAAAGACTCCCATCTTTGGTTCAGAGTATAAAATCTAGTTGAAAAAAGAAAAAGCAAATAAAGTTTAAGTTCAAATCTAAGAAAACTTAACAAGGAAGCCCTGGGTTTTAAAGTGATTTGTGTTGAGCTTATGAACACATTCCACTGACTTTCCAAGAATTTACAAAGCTCTGATTATTCTTTGAGACCAAGGATGGAACTTTTCATATCACCAAAGGGTGGTGACTTTTATAGATATTATGGCATCGATTGTGGGGTCCAAAGTAAGTACATCCAAGTATTACACCACAATATTTCAACAGAAAATTTCATTTATAGTAGTCCTACAGATTATGATGCTGAGTGACATCATAGATATCTTTGTAAAAGTACACTTCATGATGTGTATAAGGAAATAAAATTGTATTACGACCCATTATCAGAATTTAACCATGCTAAGTGACATGTAAACTATACTTAATCTTCACAAATGTCATTTATTCAGATCTCATTATTGTATTTTTATTAATTTATTTAAAAGTAAGTCAATTGTGTACTATTATTATAATTTTAATTAACATGAAATGGTCATAGTTCTTGAGTTCACATTATAACATATAATTGCTGAGAGCCAAAGACACATAATTATGCGCATATTTTATGGATGAGAAATCTTAGACTCAAAGAACCGCGGGAATTTTCAAGTAAGTGATAGAAATTGCCTTCAACCTCCATTTATCATTCAAAGTCATCTCCCTCTGCTCCTAGCATATTTTTGCCACGTGGGAGCTGTCCTAGGTGCTGAGGAGGCAAAGGATTCCAATTTTAGTCAATAATATTGTTAGAAAAATTAAGAGATTATTAACATACAATATTTCCATGAAAGAATAATTTGTGAGGTACAGTGTGAATCAAACTGTAATCTGAGATTGTTGAAAGAAAGCTTTGCAGGGGAAACTGTACACAAGTGAGGGCCTGGAAGATTGTCAGAGTTTTAGACAAATGGATAGAAGGTAGAAAGGGTGCACATCCCACATCGAAACCCAAGATTTGTGAATGATTAAATAAATACTTTAGTTGACTATGTTTTTTTTTAACCAGAAAATTAATAGTATAGAAGATTAAAAGTTTCTTGAGATTGTTGGATATAAAAATTTAAACTTAGATGGTTTCTGAAGGTAAGGTATCCATGGACATTTTATTTAAGTTAGAATAGATATTTTGGAATGGCAGGGCCTTGAAATTGTCATTGTAACCACAGAACTCTGTGGGTGTCGTGAGTAAATATCCACAGGCATCAGAGGAAGGCATAGGTGACCCTGAATTCCAGCAAAGTCCTCCTGATCACTGTCATAGTTAATGGCTGCAAAATCCCATACTTCCAAAGCCTTAAATTCAGAAGTAGAGGTCTGTGGAAGTGTGTCTTCACAGGGAAATGTTAATTATAAAAAAATGAAAGATGAAATTAATAAAATAAACTTCAGATTATTCTAGTTATGATTCTTAAAATGTTAAGAGAAAAAATTTACATGAGTGGGGGAAAGACAAGGTAAAACAGAAGGTAAGAACATGATTTAAATTCTACAGTTTTCAGATATATGAAATAAGTGTGTGTGAAATTCTTTAAAAGGAAATGTATGATATTATATTTAAATTGTTAAATAGCTGGCTAAAAATTACCAAGGAGGTATCAAAGGAATTAATTAGGATTGTAAGCATCAAAACATAATTATGAAATTGTGGAACTCAATGATAAATGAAGCATTTTAGATATAGCTTAAGGGGATATGTGTGATTAAAGGAATTATCCACAGTACTGCAGTGTAGTCCTAGGGGACGTAACAGCATAAAAAGAAGCTAAAAGTCATGAAGTTTGAGTTGAGAAAGGATAGAGTGCTTCAGGTCAGGCTTGAAGGATGAGAAAACTGGGAATATGAGGAGAGTTTAATTGAAAGCTTCAGAGTTGAGAAGTATAACATTAGTTGCAAAAAAAAAAAAAAAAATCAGGAGGTGTGAAATTTCAGACAACTCCAAACTGAAAGATTTTCAGCAAACAGCAAAAACTGTAGCAAATTCCCTAAGAGTAGACTCTCAGCAACAGTGGAACCAGAAGAGTTAGGTGGTTTCACTGTTCAAAGAGAAAGTAGTTGCTACCTTGTGAACATAGCAAAATGTTTAAGAACAATTATACATAAAATACAGACCTTGCTATGTGTAAAGAAAATAATTGGAGAAAAGAACTTTTTCTTTACTATTTTGGTGAAGTATTTCCACACTTCAGTATGGAAGTCAATATGAAGGTTTTTTTTTTTTTTTAAATTAAAATGTGAAACTATATGAGTCAGATTTAGTTTTCCTGAGCATATAAGAACTATACATGTTTATCACTGCTCTTTTCACTACAGCAAGGAAATGGAATCAATCTATGTGTCACTCAGCACATGAATGGATAGTGAACATGAGGTCCAAGACACATAATGGAATGTTATATATCTATAAATAAAAATGAAATTATGAGATTAGCAGGAAACTAAATGGAATTGGAAAATGTTATTGTAACAGAAGAAAAGTAGGCTCAGAAATGATATACCACAATTTCTTTCTCATATGTAAATACTAGATTCAAACTTTTATGTATGAACATCTATGTACACCAAATGTGAACAATGTCAGAAAATTAGAAATGGTTTCACAAAACTGGATAATCAGGAGAATACTCATGATATGTGGTAGGAGAACTCTAATGGGGCTGGGGAGAACAGAAAAGTGAAGGCAGAGACATGGGAAATGAAGCATTTGGGATAGCCAGGGTTGGAATGGGTGAGGCTCAACCCAAACTATGTTCTAAAAATACTGTAAAGAAATATATTTATTTATAAACTAATTCAAATAAATAAATAAATAACGAATTCAGGGAAAAGTATCCACAGATATCCATGCAAGGAGCTCTAAACAGTATCTGAATAGTTATTCTTTATTTTTAGATGCAGTGGCTTGAACCTGAACCACGGAATGACTACTCATGTATTTTGGGGATTCTCATTCACCCCTGAGCTTCAGTTGCCTTATTTACATAATGGGACAGCATTGATTCTCATCGAGACTAAATTGGTTTCTGGCATCCCGATTAAGCTGGTGTTTTGACAGACGTATCGACAAGAAGTTATGGAGAAGAGATGACCAAGACGTGACTCCTACTGTGAGGGAAGGCTGCCTCACATGCCCTGTGTTCTGTGAGTATCTGTTTGCACTAGGTTATCATTTCACTCTCGTGTTGAATGGGCTTGCCTCTTTGATCGTTAGTCTCAGTTTTACAGAAAATGGAGACAGTCAAGAACCTGTGGGGTAATAGATCAATGTGGATGTGGCAAACATGGAAGCCCAGAGACATGGACAAGATTTCTCATACTATTTAGATTGATGATAGAATCAGTATGCCCATTACCTTTCTGATTTATATGAGTAAAAGTAACCCCATGTGTCAGCATGCAAATCAGCGTACTCTGTCATCTGATGTCATTGTACAATTTAACTACTGTTCTCTTGCCCTTTCTTTGTAAACGTTCCCTTCACTGACTCTGTCAGACACATTGATCTTATTCAGAGTATGGTGTTTTCTCAGTTATTACTTAGCATGCAATGTCCATTTGGTTTCCTCTAGTGTTAATCAGCTGTTCTAGTTTAGCATCTAAAACCACTATGCTCGAGCTCATCATACTGACACATGCCTGTAATCCCAGCATTTGGGAGGCTGAATCATCAGCAGCATCCTTGATTTCAAGGTCCATCTGGGCTATGTAAGGAAGAAATCACCTCAAATCATGTAAAATACAATAAAACAAACAAAATCATTCAGCAAGAAAGAAAATGCCATTTTTCTTATAACGTTCTCACTCATGGCAGATTTTCACTTTGAATTTTCTCATCACTGATACTGCCTTTTGCCTCGAGCGCACAGTTTTCATTTCTTTACAAATGATGCTTATCCTCAGTTTGGGCATAGAAATTATAGAGGAGTTAAGACAATCTGCTCCCTTCTCTGTTGGTAGTGGTGGTAGGCACATAATGGGAATACAGTCAGTGAAAGACCATGTGCATATAAAAGCCCTAGTTTACAATGAATTCCTCAGGACAAAGAATGTTTACATCTTAAGAGATACTCATTTGAGGCTGGCAGGACACACCACGTGTTACTAGCCTATAAGTCATCTTACAAGGTCTCATTAGTCTACCAATTTGTCACCAAGCTTTAAGGGTTGCTTGGTTTTAAAAACCATTAAATGTTTTATTGGAAGGATAACCTGTCCTCAATCTCTTTAATAAAGGCTTAATAACAATTTCTTTCTCCAATTATATAAATAATTGTTCAACAGACTTGAGAGCAGAGAAAAAGAAATAGGTACTAATCTAAGCCCCTGTAATTACCAGACTCTTCATTATTTTACCAATAGTGTATCTCTCGGGCCTAAAATAGTTTTAGCAATTAGATAACAACATCGCAACATTGGAAAACAATCAGTCTTTGAAACGTAAGAATAAAACAAAACAACAAAAAAAGTCCAAAAAAAAAAAAAAAAAGCCCTACTCTTTATAATTATAAAAACAGGAAGCCACTGATTTGGATTCATGTAACAGTGAATAGTTTTATGTGGCAGTGGAGGATTTGAAGCTTTCTTCTCATCATGGGCTGATTCAGGGAGTTTTTGTCCTTTTCATCAGCACAGTCTACTCTATGATCCAGGCCTCTGATACATGAGGACTTTCATTTGGAAAGACTGGGAATCGTACTATAGAAAAGCTGCCTCTTCTGCTGCAGAAACAAATTCTAGGATTTTTAACACAAGGCTAATTATTAGACATATGGTCTATAATATCAAATGTCGATTTGAAATACTTGCTGGGAATGTGAATAGCTTCACATTGAGCCGAAACAATCTGCCAAGTCTTTTATTAGATAGCTGGAGGCAGATTCAAAAGATTTGGGTCTGACCCTTTAGTCTATTTCACTGTAACTGAATCATTTAATCAGATTTTATAAAACTCGGGGCTATAGTGCAACGAAATGTTAAGCACATCTTGCTCATTAGAAACAAATGAAAAACTCATCAGCCTTGAGACTGAGCCATTTATATTAAATATCTTCATAAAATGCTACCATAGGCATGGGGGCTAGGCTGCCATAATCTTTGATACAGCCTATTTAAGAGATTTATAAAAAAATATATAGTCTATTTAATACTAATATTTCCATGGCAAAAATGAATAAAAATCCAATGAGTAGAATTCTAAGTGCGTATTTTACTTTTGTATCTGCTGCTTAAGTCTTCTATTTCTTTTTTTAGTTTGGAATTGTCTTCATGCTATTGTTCAAGAAAACTCAGGTGTGAGACGAAATAAAGAGTGTTTAATAGCTCTGTGTTTGGTTTGTAACAATGGAGAAATTTGAAACTGAGCAAAGGAAAACAATGGCCATTCACCATTAGGAGTCAACACTGATGATCCAGCTCCAGTTAGAAACTTGAAATACAAACAATAGCAATGGCTATACTTTGGGAAATAAGCACTTGACTAAGGATGAGTTTCCTTTCGCTTCACTATAGACTATGACTTCTGTGAACAAGTGGCGCTGAGACCCCAACAGCCAGGAGTTACAGTGAATAGTTACTAAAAGGTGTTCGTAAAAAGTCAACAGCAGTCAGTTATACTGTATAAATTGTATTTTTCTGGTTGGAATAGAATCTCGTATGAGCTGATGAAGAATTACACAAAGCAATTTTCTTAGGCACCAGTGACTAGGCCTGTCCAAGTAATGTGAGTATGGGTGCGGCAACTTTAGTAATAGGGTATAGGCATTACTGTGTACACTTCCTACTCATGTTTGAAAGGAAAGTATTCTAGCTTTTATTTGAGATACTCAGAGACTATTTTAATGTAATTTTTCATTAGTGAAAATAGAAAAATGTATTCAGACCTTGATCTCCATGAACTTCACACTTAGAGAAGAGATAGGCATAGGCACGTGTAAAATAGATGGCATTTAGGTATATAAAATACAGGACACAAGTATAGCTTAAAGAAAGATGGAGAAATAAATTTAGCAGAGACTAGAGAAAGAAAACATAAATTTATTGTCAGATGAGATAAAATCTAGGTAAGGTTTGCATGACTCCATGAATATGAATATTCTTAGATTTCCAGAGGTGTGGCCAGTGTGAGCATGCCCACTCCAAGGAGCAGGAGGACCTGAGGTCTGTCAATAAACCAAATTTAAAAATACACTCCTTGCTTCATGTTTAGCGTATATCAGAATGTGTAAATCCAGTTACACATTGTAGGAAGAATATCTGTATGTCTTTTATTTTCATTCTAAATTATTTCATACTAATTTAACTTTCATTATAAAAAAACACCTACACTATAATGTTCCCATTCATTTCTAAATAATTTGGTGCCTTTCCCCCTGAGGACCAAATACAGGGTCATAAACATTTTTAGTCAAATATCTATTACTGAACTAGATACTACCCCCTCTATGACTGTTTGCAAGCATAACAAACCAATGAACACATCACAGGTGTCAATAATTATTGCTTTTAATAAATGAAAATGTCACATCAGATTTCATAATTTCTAGTTGCTCACAGTAGCTGTCTGCTTCAAAGTAGGAGAGACTTTCTGAGGTGCTCCCTTTGTGCTTGACTTAATGCTTGAACTTAAATAATTAACATAGCTAATGTAAAGAAAAGTTTTCTGTTTCTATTAGGTTTATCTATGTATTTAATTGTTTATTTGTTTGTGTGTGAAATGTGTATATATCCTCGTGCATGTGTGTGGAGGTGAGGTTAAAGGTGGAGTGTAGTACGAGGTTTCTGGCCCAGACTTTCGGGCCTAACCTCAAAGTTTAGGTCCACAGACCCGCAGTCCCGCAGTCCCACAGTCCCACAGTCCCACAGAGACACACAGACGCTTTCATTAGTTTTTCCTGATCAGCCTCAGGCCCAGGTATATCACTTGCTCACTCTCTACCCTTCATCTAACCCATGTCTCTTGTTCAGTCATGCAGCTCGGTACCTTTCTTTAGAGCAGCATAGTTGTCCTCGGCTTCCTCTGGCTTCTCTGATCTCTTCTGGCATTCTGCTCTCAGAGATTTTCTTAGTCTGGTAGCCCCGCCTACACTTCCTGCCTGCCTTTGGCCAAGCAGCTCTTTTTATTAAACCAGTGGGTGGGACAATTATTTACCATGAAACAACACAATACCCCTACAGTGGAGATCAGGAATCTTTCTCTATTATTCCCCACCTTCATTTTGAGACAGGGTCTTTCATTAAACTTGGGACTGATTGCCTAGGCAACTGACTAGCAATCCCTGGGATCCTACCGCTTCTGCTGTCCAGAGCTGGGATTACAGACTCATGCTGTCACACACAGGCTTACATGGGTGTTGGGGATCTGAACTCACAAGGTCATGCTTGCATAGAAAGTACTTTATACAGAGAACTAACTCTCCAGTCTAATCTTTTTTATTTTAATTGGTAGGTGTACACTGAAGAACATGGAAGATACAAGTTAGACTCTATATCAAAACCCAGATCTGTCTTTCTCACCCCACAGAATTCCTGATGTTCAGTAGATGCTGATAACGTATATGGTGACAGAAGGAAGAAATAAAACTAGAAAATAACAATAATAATCATCTTAGATTACTAGAAAGGTCAAGTACACAATGTAACTAGAACTAGTCTAGCATGAAGGACACCATCAACAAACATTTCTTATTATGGATTGAATTATATACATCCTACTTCACAATAGTTGGTATTTTGAAACCTTAACTTTAAAGACCTTAGTTTGAAATAATTTATTTATGGAGGTAATCAAATTAAAATGATGCCATTAG
Source organism: Phyllotis vaccarum (assembly GCA_033318265.1). Taxonomy (NCBI): domain Eukaryota; kingdom Metazoa; phylum Chordata; class Mammalia; order Rodentia; family Cricetidae; genus Phyllotis; species Phyllotis vaccarum. Next base: position 51,909,196 of record JARWLC010000006.1, read on the forward strand.
GGTGGACTCTACTTTTATAAAGGAGATACCTTATAAAAATAGTGATTTGGAGCCCAGAGACACAGGAAGACTACCGAAACACGAAGGCAGATGATGTCTACAAAGATTGATTTTTCTGACTGGCATATGTATTCAGGGATGGGCTGTGGGAGTTTATGTATACCATGTGTGTTCAGGTGCCCTTGGAGGACGAAAAGAGCCTCAGGTTTTCTGGAACTAGAGTTACAGGTGGTTGTGATCCAGCATGTGGATTCTGGGAAATGACATTTTATCTTTTGCAAAAACAAAGTGCTCCTTTTCAGTGAGACACCTCTCCAGCCTTTAGGTGGTGCTTCTTTATGGGAAAGAACCCCAAAGATCAGCAGAAAACCACTATGAGATGAGAGCATCGTGGGCCAAGGTCTATATCTGAGTGGTTAGAAGCGAGAAACCAGGGGACAAAAACCTCAGATTCTTAGCCTTCAAAAACTAAGAAGTTACCTGTCTATTATTGAAACATATTTTGTACAACAGCTATAGGAGATAAGTATCTCCCTCAGGCCCTTTACAGATTATATCTTTATCCCTGCTTCTGAAATGTATCAAGAGAGGAAAAAAAAACAAGTCCAGAATTTTAATTAAATCTAGAGTTGACTCTGAGTCTAAATAACTTTTGAAGCGTTTTATGCAGTTCGTGAAGTATTTATATGGAACGTATGCTATGTGGCGCTATAAGCTATGATGTCTCATTTTTGCAAAACATCTCAGTAGAAATTTAATTTGTTCAGTATTGAAGTGGGCTTGTCACTGAATTTTTAAACCACAAAAGTCATTTCTGTTCCGTAAAAATTTCAAATCCTAGAAGTGTGATCTTAAGATGAGCCAAACTCCTTGACCTGAAAAAGCAGTATGCTAGCTGTCTCCATGGAGAAGGTAAGAAGATGGAGTGGTATTTTTCATTGTGTAATATGAAATCTGCCTTGTTTTTGGCTTCTGAAAAGAACCTCTCAAGCCCCAGGGAGCTTTGGAGGGGTTTGAAACTAGTATTTTTCAAATCCTTACCTAGCATTCTGGAACATCAGCACTAATCATTCCACACTTGCTGTGGGCCCTTTGTCAGGTGGCATTAGGCAATTTGTGCCTCTGGAATGAACAAACATCTTAAAGATCAGTGTGTTCTCTGCAAGTTTGGGAATCCCATCATAGCAGCTGCTAAGGCATTCAGCACACCCCTTTTCAGGGATGCACTGCAATGTCAGGCCTTTGAGCATACCTCAGTTATCAACCCTGTTACCTGGGTCAGGTTCATAATTATCTATCCACATATGTATCACTGCCTTCAGACATTGGGTTCTGAGGAAGCAGCATTTGCTGCTTTTAGATACCAGTAGCAATTTGCAGATTGCCTGACTCATGAAGGCACAGGCTACTTCTTTGGATGGGAGCACAGCAGCACCTAGACTTAACTTACTGAGAGAATGTAAGAGAAGAGAATAAAAGTTTCAGCATTATCTTCCTGAGGGTTGATGGAACTAGAGTGTTTACTCATCAATTCCCATCAGCTTGGAATTAGTTCCTTCATACTCCTGCTTTATGGTGCATATATGAGCTGAGATAGCTTTGGTTACCTGAGAGACCTAAGGCCAAATAAGCCAGATGCTGGAGCAAGTAGAAGCCTATATTTATATTACCTCCCATTTACTAGCCCATTCAACCTAAATTTGTCTTATGCCTTTAAATTTGCTGAAGCTCTAGATCTCTCTAGAGTCTTATTTCTTATAAGATTTCTTTCATGAATTATTGCACTGATTTCGTTCATGATCAGATGTGTGTGTGTGTGTGTGTGTGTGTGTGTGTGTGTGTGTGTGTGTGTGTGTGTTAGCAATATCCACAATGTAATTCCACAATGTATGTGGCAGATGATAGCTCGCTATGGTTTGATTCAGGGAAACAGCGGGTGTCTGAGTGTCACCTACTCAATACTACAAGAGGTAACAGGTTCAAAGCTCATCTAAACTATTCTTTAAAGCTTTTAAATATTTTAGAACTGAGGACCCATCTTGAAATCTTGAGTGAGATTTAGGTTGGACTAGTGGGTAGTTGGTTAATTGACTGATGTTCATTCATTATGTATGTTGTAAGATACTGAGAATATAAAATATAAATTGTAAATAAAATTTACAACTGAAATGGAAGTATTACCACTAACAAAAGTCTGTCTATCCAGCTCTAAGTTCAAGGTGATGATATAAGCAATTTATTCTGATAACTTTACAAAGGAGACATTATTTCTGCATCACTGAGTAGATGCAGAGATGGGAGCTCAGAAATGATAAGTAAATTGTTCATTGTTATAATGTGAGTAAAATCTAGAGAAGAAACCAGAGCTAGGTCATCTGGACCTCTCTTGCCCAGTTTTTAGATCTTAAAAACCCTGGCTCTCAAGAAGGAAACAACCAATGAAGAGAAAAAGCATGCAGCCTTGTGTGTGGGGGATCTCAGTTGTTAGAGTGCATGGAGTATACACGAGGCCCAGGTTTGATCTCTAGCACCACACAAAACTGGCATGCTGTGAGATACTGCACACTCGAGGTCTAATAATCAGAAAGTGGAAATACGGTGAAAAGAGGCACCAAGTTTCCTGATGTTCGTGAGACCCTGACTAAGAAAATAAACAAATAAAGCAAAACAAAATCAATAGCAAAAGGATGACGAGACCGATACCTGCTAAGGGCCTTCTACATGACAACACGAGTCCCAGGTTAAACATTTTAAAGGCCATTCTTCATCCAATCCTCATTGTCAATCTCTAAAAGGGGGCATTGCCGTTATCCCAAATTTACAAATAGGGAAATTGAGGCACCGAATGATAAGTTGCATAGCTGATAAATCAAATTTTGGAGCAAGCAGCCTAGTCTCCTAGCAATTCCTCTTTTGTCCCCTTGATGATGTTTGAAGAGTTGAACTCAAAGGACTGTGATTCCGAGGGAAATATGTCAAAAATAAGTTAGGAGAGAGATGGTGAAAAGTCATATAGCATCGATAACTCACATTAATCTTAGAGGCTGGACATTATTGGGATAGGTGATGACACTTATGGGGCTAAAATGACAATGACAGAAGTGGATCAGGGAAGGACTCAGTGGCAAGAGGGTGCTTGGTTTACTTAGCAGAACTACAGGTCCCTTTGTTCTTATATAATCAGCATGGAAGATGAATAAGAAATATAATGAATTATGTCTGGACAAGGGCTAAAAAGCACAATGGGGGTAGTTGGATCATGCCTAGGTATGAAAATCCTGACTTTTAAGCAAAGCAGTGCAGATTTCAGATCTCTTTTCCAATAAAGGCCATTTTGCCATATAAGGGGAACATGAAGCAGGGTGATACAGCTGTTCTTGGAATGGGACACAGTAAATTGCCCACAAAGGTGGCAAACTGGTCAAAGAGAAGATGTTTACAAAAATCTTTTTGTAATCAGAGATGTTTACAAAAAGGAAACCTGACTGGGTATGTGTGAGGGCAATGGGAGAAGGGTGAAAGATAACCCCATGCATTGGGCTTGAGAAAGTGGGTAAAAGGTAGATTATTTGCTAAGGTAGGATGCTGGACCAACAGTTTCCCTTGAAGGCACATAGAGTTTAATTCAGCTATTGGGAAAACCTGTCAGCTGCCCAATATGATATCAGAATTTGGAAGGCACCTCTAAGGAATTTCAGGTTCTGGTACTGAAAACAGGATTGAACTGAAACAGAGCTATATCAGAACAGGAGCCATTTATTAGGAAAACCTATACTTTCAATGGAGGAAGTTGCCTAGGCTAAAATAGGGAACTTTACAGCTCAACTGTCTTGCAGAAGGATAGTAGTTTTTATGCTTTCTTGTGAATTCTGTATCTGTTATATGCTCTGTTATACACAACTTCATGCATCAGATATCTCATTAGCCTTTTGACTTTTTGTATTTGATTTTAGTATTACAATGAGCTACAGGTATCATCCTCAGATGTTCTGGAGCACAGTTGTGCCTTTAAGAGTTGATGTGGGAATGTCTTTCTGTATGCTGTGAATTATCATTGGATAATAAAATTACTGTTTTGGCTTATGGTAAGGCATCTTAGAAGCAGGTGGGAAATCCGAGCATAGAAAAAGGGGGAAAGGGGCAGAGTCAATGAGAGATGCTGTGAGCTGCCTACAAGAGAGGAAGGTGTAAAGGAACTCAGGTAAGCCACAAGCCATATGGAAAAACAGAGATCAGTAGATATGGGTTAATATGCAAGATCCAGCTAGCAATAAGCGTGAGCCATGGGTCAAACAGCGTGTAATTAGTATAAGACTTTGTGTGATTATTTGGGACCAAGCAACTGAGGGCAGTTTATTTGGGACTGTTGATCCAGATCTTGGGGCTAGCCAGGCTAGAAACTTCATACTACAAAGAGTGGCCAGATTCACTTTGCCTCAGCCTTCTTAGCCCCTAGGTCTATTTCCTAATTTGTGTCCTTTATACACGTTTTCTGGAAGTCTGATTCTGGAACTCTGGAGAGCCTGTCTAGACTTCTGTGAGATCTACGGAAAAACAAAGTTATCCATCCCTAAAATGTTTAAGCTTTAAAATACGTGGAGAAGTCAGCTTGAGAATTAAGTAGCCACATTATAACTGGGGAACTCAAATCAAAGTCTAAAAAAGTAATTTCATCTAGTATCACAGTTCATTTTCTTTTGGAGAAGTCAGCAATACTATTCTGAATCATCCTAGCCTCATGCTATCTTTCCAAGCCTCTCATATACATGATCTCGTTAATATGTCCACCTGGAAAGCCCCAAATTGTTGGCTCTTCTCTAAAAATAGGTATGGTATTTTAGAAGCAGAAAGAACTCAACATATTTCTGGTTAGGCTAGGACAGAGCAGAGGTGGATACAGAGGTGCTCAAGATTCCATAAATTTATTGGGATCCTTTAGGGATCTGATGGAACCTGACTTGGTGTTGCGAGTGACCAGACTCTCACATCTAAACCACTCCAGGGTAATGTGACTAGTCCTGGCTGGAAAAACACTGTGAGCTAGATGGCTATACAATATAATTTCTCTTTTTCTCCTTGCATTTACTTTCTTATAGATGGAAAGAGATAGTTTTTCCTCCCTTCCCTATAATCCAAACCTCAACAGCAGCTTCAGTTCTCGTGTCCTAGGAGGAGAACTCACAATAGGGCACCACCAGAAAAGACAAGTCATTAAGTTTGTTTGTTTTTTTTCAATAGATGAGAAAACAAAAGGAAAAAGTGAGGATTCCATTCACAGTTGAGGGTGTATAAACCACACGGCAAGCGGTTGGGGCTGTGTCTAGTATATGGCTTCTAAATCTGATCATTTCTTCTCTCTTATCCATCTGAGGATAGTCTGGCATGGACTCTTTCTTGGGTTAGACAGAAGAGTTCTTAAAAAGCCATTTTTTCCCTACAACCTAGACTTTGTTTGTTTTCTTTATAATGAATTAACTAGATTCAAGAAAGTATGTAAAAGTGTAACTACCCATAGAGTTGAAAGGTTTACTGGGTGAAATGGCAGGATTTTGTTTCTTGAGTTTCCGTTAAAAGACTTCATGGGAGTCAGCTGGCACATAGGATGGGATTTGTTGCCTTTTTTTTTTTTTTTTTTTTTTTTTTTTTTTTTTTTTTTTTTTTTTTTTTTCCCGAACCATGTCCTTCCTCTTTCCTAGTCAGTTTGGCTGTCCCAATTGCAACCTCTTTTATTTACCTTCCCCAATGTTCTCAACATCTATGTTTTAATCCTAATATTTATTTTATCCAGAACATACTCATTAATTCATCTTAGATTTAAATATAAAGCTACAAGTAAGCCATGGTGAGAGACATCAATTCCAGGACCCCAGGTGACAGAAACCATCAAGTTTCTACTGTCAAGCTCAACTTTTACAGAAAGAGAGTGGCTATGATTTGTTTTCACATATTATACGGTGAAATACTAACTCACAGTGTGATATCGATGGGAAGGAACTTTAGAAGATAATTCAGTTGTGAAAGTGGTGCCTTTAGGATAAAATTAGTATTTTTTTTTTTTTTAAGAAAAAGGCCCCAGAGAGAGCTGCTCTCTCCTGCCATTTGAGGCTACAAGGAATAGAGACCTCTACAAACCAAGAAGTGAGATCCACAATATCTGCAGCAGCTTCAACTTGGGTATTCGAGTGCCCAGGACTTAATGACACTTTTTTTTTTCTTTGCTTTGCTAGTCACCTATATGATTGACATTTTACTATAGCAACTTGAATAGCTTGAAATAGGGACTGATATACCGAAAGAATAACAGAACTCACCATCTCCTGGCTTAAAATTTGGTGCTTACAACAATGCACGTTTTCCTTCATGCAGATTTGGGTTTCAACAGACTTGGTGTTTAATTCTCAACCTTATTCATTGCCCTGCGTTGTACTTGAGAGGAAAGGCAAGCTCCTTTCAGAGGTAATTAGTAAACTCGAATAGAAAAGGAAAAAGGAGAGGAATTAATTCTGGTTGTTAATACCAATCAGACATTGTACCATTCCTAGCCCTTAGTTCTTTTAGGAAGCTTGGGGTCCCTGCACCCTGATTTATTTCTGTGCCCCACTACCCCTGAATTATAGAGTTACACTTTCAAAGCCCAATTATTCTGTCTGGGAAGTGCCTTCTGTGACTCACATTGGTATCATTTTTCATGAGATGATCTTTACTTTCGAATTTAGGACCAGTTTTCTTTAATTTAAATTTTGCTGAAAGCAGCCATATTGCAGTAAGTGTAAATGAAGGTAGATGAACATTTATGGTGTCAGTTCACAGCTGTTCTTAAGTTAAATAATTACTGCTCACTCCCATGGATCTCAGTTTGCAATGCCTACGGTTGTCAATTAGAAACAGAAAGCCCTTTTCTTTATCATTGTGATTAGGAGTATGCTTGGGTGGGTGGAAGAACCTGCACAGGCTATGAGACAGGAAAATAAGGCTAAAACATAGTTAACTAAACAGAACTTGTATGCATTTGCCAGAAGTCCAGAAGCACTGTTGCCTTTCTAGATTTATTGCATTTTCTTAAAAGGTTCTAAATTAATACCACATTAATTACTGCTGGGTATGCACCCTGCAGCATATGTTGCTATTAATTGTATCCATTATCACAAAATAAACATCTCTTTATAACAACAAATGATGCTTCGTTTTCATATGTGGTTTGAAACACCCTCCTCCCCAGCTGCCGCTACTTCTGTCTTGGTGCTTTCCTTACAAAGAGCCACCTGTTACAATAGATATGTCATTCGTTTTCATTCGAAAAGAGAAAACCTTAGAAAACAAAACCCTCCCTTCTTAAAACACAACACTCATACTGGCCATAAGGCATGGTGATATTGTGAACTTCAGGGGAAATTATTGTTTTTCTGTTACACATTCTCAACCTGTGGCTTCTATACCTTTCCCTTCTATCTCTCATACCTCAATCTGCATTTGTTCATTTGTCAATCAGATCTAGACATAGCTCCTTCTAGTCCAAATATCTTTATGCTGCAAACCAAGAAGCTAAGAATAGCTCCTTTAAGCTCAAGGCAGAACTTATGTCCCCTGGGTATGTAATGGTTTATTCTGTGGCTTAGCATTTGGCTATTTTGAGTGCTGTGGACTGCCCAGAGGAGCCGTGTGACCTTGTATAAATCACCCTACCAATGTGACCTTCAATTTCCTTCACTTTACAAAGGGTGAATAAATAATTAGTTAGAGCTTATGGGAAGATCAAATGAGTTACACATGTTTATTGCTTAAGATAGTCTTAGGAATTTGGTTGGTCCTCAAAGCTATTGATTGGTGTGATAATTGATTTATTACTGTTAGTGGAAGTAATGAGCATCCCATAATCAACATTTAAGGCATCTGTGAAAGTTGTAAGTTTTTCTCCTCACTCTCATGTGTCCTTCAGAGACAAGGGGTGTCAATTTTACACAGACCTCAGGGCTGAGGATTGAATTCAGGTCCTTAGATTTGTTGTTCCAGTGTCTCAGGCTTACCATTGGTATTATGAAACACTGTGACCAAGAAACTTGTGGAGGACAGGGTTTATATGGCTTACATTCCTGTATCCTGTGTTGTGGTTTGAAAGAAAATGTTCTCCCAAAGGGAGAGGCACTATTAGGAGGTGTGGCCTTCTTGCAGTAGGTGTGGTCTTGTTGGAGGAAGTGTGTTACTGTAGAGAAAGGCTTTGAAATTTCATATATACTCAAGCTATGTCCAGTGAGAGAGATTTTCTGTTGCTAGGGATAAAGATGTAGGACTCTCAGCTCCTTCTCCAGCACCATGTCTGCCTGCAGACCACCATATTCCACCATGATGATAACGGACTGAACCTCTGAACTGTAAGTCACCCCATTAAATGTTTTCCTTTATAAGAGTTGCTGTGATTTAGTGTCTCTTCACAGGGATAGAAACACTAAGATTCTGTTCATAAATGAAGAAAGTTAGAACAAAAAATTAAAATTTTGCAGGAACCTTGAGGCAAAAGATTATGCAGAGGTTATAGAAGGGTACTGCCTACTAACTTATTCCTTATGGCTCGCTCAGCCCGTTTTCTTATAGAACCCAGGGCCCCAGCCAAGAGATGGCCCAACCACAGTGGGCTGAGCCCTTCCCCATCAATCACTAATTAAGAAAATGCCTTACAGGCTTGCTTACAGCCCAGTGTTATGAAGGCATTTTTTTCAATGCCTTCTCTGATGACTTCAGCTTGTATCTAGTTGACATAAAATTATCCAGCACAGCAAGCATTTAGCCATGAGCTATTTAATATTAAGCTATGCTCTTAGTATTTATAAACAGAAGAATATGGTTGAGAATTAAACTGACATTGAACTCAGGTTCAACTTGTATTACTGGATACATCACAAAGATTAAAATTACTGCCATTATTAGCAAGATCTTACCATTGGTCATTTTGCTGTCTCTTTATATAAAGAGATAAAAATTACCTTATTATGTTTATCATTCATCCATTTGTTAGCTTTGAAAAAATTGTTTTTAAAGACTACTTGGCTATGTCTATCATAGAAAGATAGAGTAGTGCATGTTAAACACTTGGAATGAAAAAAGATGGGTCAGAATTATAGCAGGCATAAATAGCTTACAAGCTATGGACCACATACAGTCAATGACAGCTCTGACTGTGATCAAACACCAAGCAATAACTTTACTTAAAAGATTATTACATTTTGTGGGCTTTTGGCAGCTGAACTATACAATTCTCAAATATGAGCATTGTAATGACACTCTCCTATTACAGCATGAACAAGCTTGGTATAAGTATACTGCTTAGAAGCTAGCAAAAAGAGAAAGACTATCCCTGGTGGTGTCATCCCAATATTCTTTCCCCAGTGTTGTCCCTTTGACAGACCTTTCAGGTTCTCAGCCAGGAGAGGCAGTACTGCTGTGTTAGGGCTGCACTTGTATGTTTATATGCCACATTTATAGATCATTCAGTTGGCTCATCATCCCCTCATGTCATAGTGTTCAGGAGATGTTCGCACCTTTTTGTGGAATAGGCTTTGAGTGAAGCTGAATATGGCATATGCACCTTCTCAGAGATACAGTCAGTCAATACAGCTATTTATTGTTACATCAATTAAATTCTGCTTATTGCTATTATTTTATTTTTATTATTATTTAGTGCAGTATCTTTGTGCATCTCCAAGGACCTACTGCTCTACACTGAGGCAGCTTGGAACTTGATGGTGGCCATCTGCCTCCCTTTGAAAGATGTGGGGAGTCTTTTGCCTGTCCTTCCCTAACTCCTCAGCTAAGACTCTTGCTTACTCTCCTCTTTCTTCATTCACTATTTCTAAACAGTTAATGGGAATGGGCCAGATTTTTACCTGATTTTCACAGCAGGTGATTTTGGGAAATCTCTTTCTTTTTTAAGAATTCTTTCTCCCCTACATAACACACCCAGTCTGTCTGCCTTCCAGATCCTTTGTGTATCCTAGCCTAGAATGCAAGTTAAGATAAAGCACACTGAGATGTTTTGACTGGCATGATACCAGTCTTATTAATTATACTTAATCTTATTCATTGAGTTGATGTGCTCCTACCTGTGCTGCTTCCCTGACCTACCAATTGGAAAAACAAAGTAAAACACCAGCAAATCACTTGATCTGTCTGAATGATTACTCTGCCAGGCCTTTAATCCCAGCAGAATGATCCCTATGCTTTCAAGGCCAGCCTGTCTACAGAGTGAGTTCCAGGACAGAAAGAGCTGTTACACAGAGAAACCCTGTCTTAATAAACACAACAAATAGACAAACAGACAGACAAACAACATCACAAAAGAAAAAGAAAGAAGAAGAAAGAACAAGTTTACTGCCCTTTATAGTCCTAAAATTTCCCTGTTGAACTTATACCACAACCTGCTTCACTTTGCACTTAGAAATGAAGAAAGGAAAGACATTAAAGAAACATCAGATACACAGAATCGGAAAAGCTGATGTCTGGTAGGATATGTAGAATATCTGTAGTCTGATAGAGTAACAGCAACTATGCAGCAACTGGCATTCTCAGCATGCTTATTATGCAAGTATAGAGAGAGGGACTAGCAAGCCTCAGAAGGAGGACTCTGAAGGTGAGAAGTTTCAGGCTGTAAACATCTAGAAGGAGATGTCTGCAGTTGCTAGGTTCTGCAGACTTTGGCCAATAATTCATAAACTTCTCTGCTTGCACAGTCAACATTTGCACTTGGACCAAACGAAGACTTTGCCATTTTGGAACCTGGACAATATAAGGAAGATTTGGTCAGTTTCCCGTAGGTTTGATGCCTTGGCCCTCTCTCAATATGGCCATGACCATGTTAACAATATGTATCCACTCAGGACTGCATTTTCTCATAATACATTTACTTTGCACTTTCTCAGCTCTTCCACAAACCCAGTCAACACCTCTGAAGTTTGTGAGCATGTGCCTCCTCCAGTGCCACTTGGCTTTGTACCTGTGACACTTTGTACCTAGTCAGTTGATCAATATCCTAAGGTATCTTTTAGGACATACAGGTTTTATTCAATTTCTCATCCACTGCTGCTATTTTTTTTACTCTCAGCCTCTTATCATCTCCTAAAATTTGGAAGGATTCTCACAAATAAAAAAGAAATAGGAGATACAGAAAAGAAAAAAAAATAAATTCAATACATAGTATCTAACAGCAAAAAAAAAAATAGTTCTGTGAAAATGATGCTAGGCACATTTAGTCAAGGAAATCACTCTAAGTGTATGCAGGGGTTACTGTGCCAAGTATGGTAATAAAAAATGGATTTTAACAGATTGTTTTAGTTAACAATCCATCTGCTTAAGCCCCCTGACACAAGACATATGTATATTCTGATAACTTTAGAAGCTTCACATTAACAACAGAGATGGATGGATGTGCTTCTGGGGGAGGGGAGAGGGGATTTTATCTCTTGATAGGGATCAGAAATTGACACTTCAAAATGTAATCAGGCATAAGGATTGTTTTGAGATGAAAACAATCAAGAAATTCGAGAAAAGCATTCTTTGGTCCTCCATGTACCTAAAGGTAAGGTGGGGCATAAGCTTGTAAAGGTGCCACCTTTCTCTAACAGAAATTATGCAACTTAGTCATTGACATCGACTCTAGATTTATATTAATTCAGAGGTGACAGCAGGGGGAATTTGTAACAAATTTTACCAACCATTCCTTGTCTTCCATTTGCCCCCCCCTTTATCTGTCTTCTCCAAGTTGGTTATTCTAGACCCTCAGTGTGTCCTTCCTTAGTCTTCTCAATTCTCTGAATATGCATTGCTGTTTTGTGAAAATGTCGCTTAACCTCCAGTTCCAACCACTCCTTTGAAATACTAGTTTAAATGTTCACATCTGTAACTAAAATTCACTGATTAACAAATATTCTTTCTCTTCCTTGTTTGTCTTTTGCTAGATCCAGGCCAGTACAGCTACATGGAGGAATAACATGAACAGCTGGTCTGTTTGCTTGCTTTTCCTCCACTTCTGCACTGTCCCGGAAGCAATGGAGAACATTCTGTACTCAAATGAGGACTGTGGTAGGTTAGAATGTTTCTTTCTAGCTTGGAGATCTGCAGGCAGAAATCCCTCTGTTCGATGCCTCCAAAATTCTTACATCGACCTACGATCCACTGCTCAGCTATAAAAGCTCTATTTACATGAACTGAAAAATTTAATAGACAAGAGTCTTAAAAAAAAATACGAGATCTATAGAGGACGCTTTTTGTGAGGAAAAAAAATGTTATCTGTTCTGAAAACAAGAAGTTAGTGTTTTGCTACCTTAAAACTTCTAAGGTTTCATAGAGATTTCTGAGAGTAGAGAATACAAGAGTACTTTTAAAAATCATTTTCTAACTGACTAGAATGTGAAATGTTTAAAAGACACCTAGCATCATAATCAGCGTTATCCCACAGACTGTCTTGCCTTTCTTTCTAGCTTATTTTGCTTATTGCGGTAACATTCAAGCTTCTGTAACTATTCCCAGATTCCCCACAGGTTTCTGCATATATATCTGCATATAAACATTTTGTCTAAAATTCCTTTCCTAATGACCTAGGCTGTTTTTTCCTCTGTTATGGAAGGGATTAAACCAAGAGCTTCATACATACCAGGCAAGCACTCTGTTACTGAGCTAGAGCCCCAGCCCCTCAGATTCTACTTTGGTTTTGGAATTTCTGTTCAGACCGCATTTCTTCTGGGAAATCTTTCAGTCTCCTCAGGCAAATTCATCACATTGCCTTTTGATGCTTTGTTGGAGAGGCTATTGCTGTGTGCTGCAGGGGGATTTATAGCTCCCAGTGTAGGTGCTACAGAGGGCTTATTGGTTTGGTGAGTCATCTGTACTTTTTAAAGGGATTTTAGAAAAGAGAAAAAAGAACAAACATAGACTTTCAGTTTCAGAATTAGTCATTTATGTAAAATCTGTTATTTCAATTATGTAAAGATGATGCCAAAACAGTGAACTATACATTGTGATGACTAAAGTGTGGGGGAGTGACATTATTATGGGGGATTTGGAATAGGAATAAGGAAGGTTGCATATAGATTGGAGAACAACTACCCAGAGAGAGTTTGCATGTTCTTGCTGTTGGTTTTTATTACTCTCTTCCCATGAGAATGGTGAAAAACCCTGCGGGTGGGGGATTTGCAATAACATGAAGAGTTGAGGGCTTTTCGAAGTTCAAAGCCACTGAATCACCTTGGATATCTTGTCAAAGCGCAAAGTCTAGACCAGAACCTGAAACATTACCTTTTTAAATAAGATCCCAGATGTTGTAAAAGAGAAGATCAAGGCGCACTGTCAAGATTAAAAAATATATACATATTTTAAAAGTATACTCTCAGCATAAGGAAGATAATTCCATGATTAAGAGCATTTGCTATGCATGAGTATAATGTGAAATGTGAGTTCAAGTCCTCAGAGCCTACCTAAACAGCCCAGGTATGCCATGAATACTTGTAATTCCAGCAATATAGTACATAGAGTTTGGAGAATTGCTGGGGCTTGTGAACTGCCAGTCAGGCTGAAAAATCAGTGAGATACCTTGAAGAAGTTAAGAGTGTGAATATCCTCCCAACATTCTTTCCTGCCTTCTGTATATGCACAAGCTTATGCACCCATGAACACACATGTATACAGAGATACATGTGCAGATACCACACACAAACACACACACAGAAATCTAGACACCACACATACACACACACTCAGAGGCATACCTACAGATACCATACACAAACATACACATCTGTTTACACACACACAGATACCCCACACAGATATAGACAGATACCACTCAAACACACATACACACACAAATACATAGACAGAAACCACAGACACACACACACACACAGCACACACAGACATATATAGAGACCACAGAGAGAGAGACACATACACACAGACATAGACAAGAGACCAGAGAGAGAGACATAGACAGAGACCACAGATACATACACACACAGAAACACCACACACAGACACACATAGACATAGACACATACACATACACCCCATAAAACAAATACACACATACAAACAAACACACAGAATCACACAAAGGTTTCTCTTAGTTCAGAGCTACAAAGCTGAAGCTATTTAATCACAAATAATCACTCAGGACTTCATGTAGCAAGAACATAAATTCAGTCTTAGGCTTTTTGCCTTTCTACCTGTAATTCAGATATAGCCATTTAATTTTGCCCTCTATAAGTCTGATCTTGAATGTGATTAAATATAAATTGGTTGCTAGGAGAAACAGTAAATGAGACTTCACAGTGGGAATAGATGGAAAATTTAGCTGTTAGGTAGTCAAGAGAGAAGAATGGAAAAGTAAATCATTAGCTAGCTTCATTCCTATTCATCATATAACTTTTAATAATAACAGGATATCAATTAGGTGAAGATACCATCTTCTTCCACATTAAATGTGTTAATTGACACTGCATTGCTTAATCAATCTTGTTAAGCTCTAATCACATAGCTGCAGCTTTTCTTCTTTTTTCTCCAGCATTTTTTTGGGGGGGAGGATGAGAATGGTAAAAGGAAAATTGGTACCCAACTCATAGCAGACTTCCCCCAGACTTCCTACCCTGGAAGGGGAGCTTGTGCTTCTCACTCTATCTTATGATACGAGGAATCTGTAAATGATGAAACATTAGAGATGAGAGAACATGACTTGTTTAGCTACTTGCTCCAGGATCTAAACAATACCTATAAAATGGATCTTGTTCTATTAAAATAATAATAACAAGGAGGAGGATAAATATTAAGAATTCTGAAACAGTTTTGTAAATACAGTGAATCAAATCATTTGGTAGAACATGGTCAAGGGCTTCGCTGGAATCATGAGTGCAGAGGTGGCAAGCACAGGACAGACGAGTGAAGCTCTCAGCCCTTGTCAGAGAAGCTTCTTTGTGCAATGGATAGTGGTAAATACATACATTTGTAACTTACCAGTATTCAGAGAGCATGTATCAGTAGGGTGCTCAGCCACAAATCTAAATCACACCCCTATCCTTCTACATAAGCTGAGAGAACATCTTGGAGAAGGAGAAAGAAAGTTTCTAAGAGCCAGAAGTGGGCGAGGGCCAGAGTTAAACATTGTCTTCTGTACATTCATGGACTCAGTGCAGCTGTGTTTGCCACAGTATCTGCACAAGATCAACACAGTCAGCACTCAGGCATGGAGGGGGTAGGAGCTCTTGAGCATCACCACCAACCAAAGAGCTGTGGAGAGTTGGTGGAGGAGGGAGAATCAGCTTTTATTTTAAAGATGTGGTCCTTGTTAGGTTGACCACCCTCTATTAGATGTCATTAGATACTCACCAGCTGTGAGTATGTACCACTGGACTTGATGTGCTATTAAGAAAAGAGAGGCCAGAGAGTTGGGAGAAGGTGGAGAGGTGGGATGAATCTGGAGGAGTAGGGGGAACGATGGGGTATGAATGTAATCGAAACATACTGTATGGCATTGGCATTCTCAATTTAATAATATTATATGTTTTAAAATGTGGTAGGAAGAGGGGAGCAAGAGAAGATGCTTGATGGGTGAGCTTATCAAAGAGTTATATGCATGAATAAAAGATGCCACATTAAAACTGAAAATTTAACACTTATGTTTAAATTGGACCAAATGAGATGGACATTTCTTACAAAATTGGAATGTTTATTTGGGAAGCACAAGAAGGGTCATGAATGAATTCACTGTGAGGCCAAAACCTTTCCAACTCCAATCTCTAAATCCACCCTTTGGTACTGCCATTAGCATAAAATGCACAAAGAGATTCCAAAGTACCAAGAAAAGTACAGTGGCCTATAAAACACGACTCAAATTATAGTTTGTATTTTTCTTATATAGTTGGATTGAGGGGAAAGAAATCATAAATGAAATTAAATGCTTTCTGAGTCTCTGTTGAGCCTATTTTTCAAGAATTGCAAATGACGTTTTAAGCATCCATAAGAATGCAATTATGCCTTCATTGCTTAATGTATGGACTCGGATTCCGACTTAATTATTCTGTGACTAAATTTATATGTCATTTGTGTAGTAAATCTTGGCAATTGCTCTCCCAACTATCATTGGAAATGTAATTAACTTAGGTTAGATAAGTTTTTACAGTGAGAACTAAATGCAGTGTAATACCATGGCATTACTTAAAAGGCAAAGGCCAAATACATCTTCTTTCTAAACTTTCTTCTTTGGTTGCAGTTTCCTTTCCCAGAAGGCTAAATGCTGAAGTTTTTTTTTTTTTTTTTTTTTTTTTTTTTTTTCCTTGCTCTGCTTTCACATCTTTGTCTGTTAATTGGCTGCTTCTTTTTATTTTCTCTTTTCTTTTGAAAGAAAAGAATTCTTCTCTTTGTATTGCATCTTTTATGAAGAAAGTAGTTTATTTTTGAAAGAAGCCTTTATGATAAAACTGTTTGATTGTTTTCAAAGCTAAACGCGCGTTGCTTCGCTAGTTAACTATTAACCCTCCCGACACACACAGACACAGACACACAGACACAGACACACACACACACACACACACACACACACAGAAACACACACACACACACACACACACACATTTCATTGTAATCTGTAGCTGAAACTTCCCCAGAAGGGATATTCTGCTGAACCTTTAAAAAATTACATTTTTATGTCAGTGAAGATATGACACCTTGTATTACTTTTATTGTGACAGGCACAAGTGATAATTGAAGGAGAAGGCACACAATGAGAAGGAAAATCACCAGGTAATGTAGTCAGCCTCTATTTGAAGCTGAATCAGAATGGCCTGCTGGATAATCTGTCCAACTTGCTGTAAGAAATATCATAGTCTGCCAAGCTCAGACAGCAGAAATTTGTCTCATGTGGTTCTGAAAGATGGAAATTTCAGAGCAAGAGGTCAGTAAGTTTGATGCCCTTGTCAGGGCCACCTTACTGTCCACAAATGACCTTTATTTGTGCTTCAACTGAATGAGAATGTTCTTTAATTCTTCTATTTAATGAGGGCACCAATTACACCCCTAGGGCTCTACACCCATGATAGAATATAAAAGCAATTATGCTCCAAGAATTCCACCTCTAAAAGGCACAAAAATATGAATATTGGAAAGGAAAAATGCACATCATTCCATAGCAAATAACAATTACCTTTTTCGAAGTTTAAGATTTTGGGAAAGCATGATATCACATCACAATTACAAGCTATCATGCCTGGTCATGATAAATCAGTTTTTCTGCCTCTTGTTCACAATGGAACTACTGAGGGCAGTAACACCTTTAGGAGGTGGAGCCGAGTACAAAATCCTTAGATCACTGAGAAAGTGTTTTTTTTTTTTTTTTTTTAAACATTTTATTTTAATATTAAATTTAAAACATAATTAACTATTATGTGTTATACATTTCTCACACTAAGATGAGAAATGAAACAATTCCATTATAGAAAAAAATGAGTTCTATTATATATATATATATGATATGTAGTATCTATCTATCTATCTATCTATCTATCTATATATATATATTAAATAATGTATTATCTTTAAATACATGATACCATTAAGTACAGGACAAGCTGTAAGGATTTATAGAAACATACCACATGTGTCAAAAACCAAAACAACAAACAAAAAATTCTAAGTAAGACTTATTACTATCCCCATAAAGGAGTATATTTTTAAGAGGGATGATGGAGCCTGAGTGCCTCTTGTGTCTGTCTAGATGTTTGCTTTCTGGTCTCTCAGAGTGAATGTCTTGTGTTGACATGTATTCCTGCTTTGATGCTTGTCCCAGAGGGCCAGATGTAATAGGGTCCCCTGATCTTGTAACAGAACCTTGAAAATTGTATGATAGCCTTTTGTGTGTGTGTGTGTGTGTGTGTGTGTGTGTGTGTGTGTGTGTGTGTGTGTGTGTGTGTGTGTGTGTATGTATATATATATATATATATATATATATATATATATATATATATATATATATGTTTTTTTCTCTCTTTTGTCTCTTTTTCTCTTTATGAGACCTACCACACAGCTCCTAAGTATATTACACATGGAGGCTTCTTCATAACTACAAATGCCCAGCTTTAGCTCAGCTTGTTTTTAGTCAGCTTTTCTTAACCTAAATTATTCCTTCTACCTTTTGTGTCTGGGCCTTTTCCTTTTCTTACATCTGTAATCTTAATTTCACTTTTACTCCATAGCTGGGTGGCTGCCCCTGATGTCCTGCTCCTTCTCTTACGACTTCTTCCTCCTAAATTTCTCCTTCTATATATTCTCTCTGCCATCCAGCCCCACCTGTCCTTTCTCTTGCCTTCCCATTGGCTGTTCACCTCTTTATTAGAGGATCAGGTGTTTTAGGCAGGCAAAGTAACACAGCTTCACAAATTAAACAAATGCAATGTAAGCAAAAGTAACACACCTTAAAAGAATATTACATAACATACATAAGCTAATTTCCCCAGAAAGCATATCATAGCAATAGAAAACTTGTGACAACACGTTTGTTTAAACTTCTAGGACAAAAGAACTCAACACTCTAATGATCAGAATTTTCTTGGATAAGATTTTAATGTTTTATTGAAATGGAATATAATCAGTTGTTTAAGAAGCCAGAGGTGACAGGTGTCAACTGCTAACTTGGCTATCTGTTTGGACAGATGGCTAGCTGTTCTTTCTTTAGTTGCATCTTTAAATTATAGTGCTTTCTGTGAGTTTCATTCAGCTGAAACACAGCAATACAGCATTAGTTTCTTTAATATATCTGTTTAACAGATGATAAAGCAGTTTGGGTTGATGAAGTGCTAATTCTGAATAGACACAGGTATGGTAAAGGAACAAAAATTAAATATGTATAATAAAGTTTAATATAACTTTTTGTTAATGAATGAAAACCCATAGCTTAATCATTGGGTACCAAAAGCATGGGTACCAAAGTTTTTTCTTTTCCATGTTTTTACTTTACTCTATTTAGCATCATGTAGAACAGGTTTGAAAATGGCTGATGAAGCTGTTTCCCCAGTAATTCATTTTTAAAGGGACTGTTTAATTCTTTTGAATCTGAATTAAAATTTAAACAAAAAATAACTAGCATTTTAAAATAATGTTTTAATGACATCTTTGCATGCTTTTATCTATACAACCAGGAAGTACCAGAAGTAAAATGAAAAAGGCCTTATTTTTCAATTTAAAAATAAAAATTAGAAACAAACTTTCTCAGTGCTTAACTAAGTGCCTCTTTAGGGTATATGAACAGAGAAGATGAGAAAATAAATCATTTGCATAAAGCTGGAAGCTTTAAATCTACTTGCTTTGGCCTCATTTATAAATGTGATGGTTAGTCTCCATTGTGGAGGGCTTGTTAAAAGAATTTTCTGGATTAGATTAATTGAAGTAGGAAGATGGACAGTAAATGTGAATGGTACTGTGGGCTGATGTTATGGAAAGGGAGTTGCATAGCAACTTTCTTCAACCTGTTTCCTAACTGCAGGTGCAATGTGACCAGATGCCTCCTGCTCCTGGCACTGTGCCCTCCCCATGATGGACTGTACCCTCAATCTCTGAGCCAGCCTGAGTCCTTCCTTCCTTGAGCTCTTTTGTCTAGTATTTTGTTTAAGCAACCAAAGGCAAGTGATTAACTGGCTAACAGTGTTCTAAATTTGCATTTTTCCCTCTATTGAAAACAGCATTATTTCTCATATAATAATCCTAGGTATTGTTTTTCTACTTCTCCTCCCAACTCCTCCCAACTTCTCATCCAGATCCACCCCATTTATATCTCTCATTAAAAAGCCTCCGGGCTCCATCTATGCACTCCAACATGGCCATAGCCACGAACACAAGCAATAGATAAGTAATTGCAATAAAACAATACTGATACATAAAATTTATTTTTTTAGAAATTCTTTTGAGGGTTTTGTCAGTATACTGTTTCAAATAAATCAGTCTTATTAATGAAATTAATATAGATTAAATCATACAATCTGCTTTTCTGTTTGCTTCTTTTGCTTGCAGACACCTCTCATTACTGTACACAACAGTTTCAGAGACAATAATATCTATCTATTTTTATATATTTATAGAAGTTCTAAAATTACACCTTCAATATCCATGCATAATGTGCCTACACTAGTTCAAATACTATAAAAATTCTCTTCTGTCTTCCTTAATATATGTGGTGGTTTTTAGTAGGTAGCTTACTGGTTACTTGTCAGTGTTTCCCTGTTCATGATAGAGTTGTTAATTCCATCCATGGGAAAACTTATTTAAATTTTAAACAAGAAAGACTCTCCATTGAGGACTCCTTTGATTAATTTATCTTTTATCTTTGCTCGATACAGGTTTCTGACCATGTTTCCTGTTCATAAATAAACTCTATGTTAAGATGTCTTTGTTATAAGGGATGAAATTGATTACTTTATTATTACCATGCTTTGCTGGTTTAAAATATTATAGCCTAGTATATTGCTGTCATCTTATTAATTATGAATTAATTTAATTTGTGGAGGTTGAAATCATCAACTCGTTTTCTTTAATTAACTGTTTTGCATTGCATTGCTAGAGAAGTCCTTTATAACGGTGATGTGAGCTAATGACAGGGTCTTCTACTGTGGGAGACTGGTCTTGAGTTTCATGAGTGTCATAAATAATGTGAATGCAGTCATGTTTCATTGTCACTCAAATGAAATGATATTAACTCCATCAACTGACTTATTATCGAAAAAACATGGAAGGGAGTTCCTGAGATTTGCCACTGGGAGGTTAACAGGAACTTCTTTCTGCTGTTGGTAGATTTTGAGTTCTTATCAATCTGTCCTTTCAGAATTTCTAGAGTTTGGTTCCCCACAAGTTCATGTGTTGATGACTTGGTGCTATGGGAAGGTGGTGGAAACTTCAAGAGGTAGGATCTTGTCAGAGGACGGATTTGTTGGTGTTTATCTTTGGAGGATTATTGAAAAATCCCATCCCTTTTTCTCTGCTTTCCTGTCAATGGGTGAGCATCCCTACTCTGACATATAGCCCACGTCCATTCAGGGCTACAGCATTTTAGGTAGCGTACCATAGGGTAACACTTCTGAAACCATGGGCTAAAACAAATCTTTCCCCTCTTTAAGTTGGTTAAATTAAATATTTTGTCATAGTAACAG
Organism: Phyllotis vaccarum; assembly: GCA_033318265.1. Taxonomy (NCBI): domain Eukaryota; kingdom Metazoa; phylum Chordata; class Mammalia; order Rodentia; family Cricetidae; genus Phyllotis; species Phyllotis vaccarum. Next base: position 51,930,363 of record JARWLC010000006.1, read on the forward strand.
AAAAAATATATATAAAATCCTTGGATTATAGATCCTGCATGATTTTAGGCAAGTTGGTTCAACTCTCAGGCTACTATTTATTCAGTTCTAAATTGAGAAAAAATTTAAAAATCTCAGAGAGACAATGTTTTAGTCTGTTAGTTAAAAAAAAAAAGCAGGAAGGAAGGAAACAAAGAAAGAAAGAAAGAAGGAAGGAAGGAAGGAAAGACCCAATACCTGAGTTGTATAATATGTGAATGGAGTTAGAAACTAAAGTCAAGACAGGCAGAATCTTGTCTGAGGAGGAGGTCTTCTTGGCTAGTAGGCAGCATCTTGAGTAGCCCCAGGAAAAGGTGAATGCTGCTTTCTTCCGTTACAGAAGGAGCAGAAAGAGAAGGGGAACAGGGACCTGAGGAGTTCCATCTAGCTTATTTTAGCAGGTCTTAATCCACATGAAAGGAGCTGCTATGATGCATTGACTTTATAAAGGTCCTACTTAATAATACTATCACATTGGCAATTAACTTTCAATATATGAGTTTCAGGACCACATTCAGATCATGGCATATGGTGATGGGAGTGAATAAAGTCACAAATGGATGACGTTGCACCTGACATACAGTGAAATGCTCATTAGAAGTTAGTGGTGTTGAAACAATTGCTTTTCTGATTATTCACTTCCCCTAAGAACTCTGCTTCTTACCCTTCAATTCTCTCCTCTTTCTCCATTTATTTTTTTTCTACCAATCTAGGATTCTCATATATTCTTTTACTTGGTTGTAAGGACACCAAAGACAAGTAAATTTCTTTTAATGAAAGGGTTTAAAGATGCATTTTATTATTCTGCTCCTTCAGATGAACCTTTTAACACAAAAGAAATTTTCTTTGTATTTTGTTGACTGCTGAATGAGTGAGTGAATATATTAATATGCTTAAAAGTTGATTGCTACATTTTAAACTTGTGTATTAACATTGTGTGGAGGGGTAGAAAGAGAGAGAGAGGGTAGAGAAATACCTTATAAGAGTTTGGAGCCATAGGTTGATACTGTTTGTCTTCTGTAATTACTTTCCATGCTGTTCACCGAGGCAAGGTCTTTCGTCAGCCCAAGCCTTGCTTAGATAGTCTAGCTACTGAGTTTGCCTCAACGATCCACAGTTTCTGCCCCACTAACACTGGATTACAGGTGACTCACCATGCCCACCAGGATTTTTCATCTACAGTGGGGATCTGAATAGATAGCAAACACTTCATACACTGAATCCTCTCTTCATTAAGACATTTTGTATATACAATGTGACAAATGTCATTAATTTGCCATGCATTGCATGTGTAACTCTGGGATATATGATTTAAAAAGCCTTCCTCACTGAAAGCTAGCACTGTCTACAGATGACGCCAGTATTTCCTGACATGTGCCAGGCATTCTTGCAGTTACTAATGCATAACACAAAATTTATCCTGTGTTTATCAATGAGGGTCATTGGTAACCTTGACACTTGCTAGCATGGTTGGATTTGACTGAGAGGAAGGAAAGAGTGGAATAATTGAAGAAAACATGTGCAGATAATTCCTTTGGAGATTTTTCCTTCAGAAAAAGGAACAACACACAAAATATTGGGGAAATAAAATGAATTTTTGATTTGTGGATAGTATTATTATTTATACACTATTGAGAGTAACTCAGCCAGGCAGGCAAAGGGTGTTGCTACAGAAAAAAAAGGCGTCTGTTGGTGCTGTGTCCTTGAGCACTGAGGCAAGGTAAAATTTGTCCTGAAGTAATGCTGGCCTGTGATAGGTCTTTGATAGAAAAGAATCCCTTAGAGTGAAAGGGAGACGTTGAGTGTGGAACGCCAGTGCCCATTATCAGCTCAAGCATGCTCAGCTGCACTTCTCACAGAGGTATGGCAGCACAAAGCTGTTGTCCACATGGTGGCTGTTTCATATCTGCTTGAATCTACGACTTCCGCTGCCCTTACAGGGTCCTTCTTTCTATCCCCAGGCTGTAGGCCTGTCTTTGCAATTAGCACAAAGTTGAATTATGGTGTGCCTCCAGCTCTTTTATTAACAGATAGCATCATCAGGCCAATAGTGCCTGTTCATCTGTAAAATCCAGAATACCATGTGAGCCCTAATGAGTGAGAAGAAGTGGTTTTTTTCAACAAAATCATTAGTTAGCATTTGGGGTTTTTTTTTTTTTTCTTTCTTCTGTTTGTCCTAATTAGTGCCTACTTATGTAGTCAGAGTTAACCAAAACATAAGTGATATATTCAGTGTGTGTGTGTGTGTGTGTGTGTGTGTGTGTGTGTGTATGTGTGTGTGTGTGTGTGTGTAATCTTTTTACCTAAAAATGTTTTTGAATAAATTTGGGGAAACTGAAGTGTTTTTAAAAGTACATGGGAATAATATCACATTAACTTTTTAACTCTTTGTATACAACTCTAAGTTGCATAATTCGTGAGAAACTCACATGCAGACGAAAAATGTACATTTGACTTCTGGTGTCGATGCATGGACTTAGATACTGATTCATTGACAGGGTACTGTGACATCATGGCCTTTGGTGCAAGCGTGGGTGAGTGACAGAACTCCACTGAGTGGAAACTACTCTTTTCCTTGAGCCACAGCATATGAGGGAAGTTTTAATTGCTTTAGCTACTTTTGCAGGTTTCTTTGAAATTCTGCAGCTCCTCAGCACAGTCCTGATAACATTGCAACCTCTGGGAATCAGCGCCATGAGCAGTGGGGGCCACTGATGTTACTCCCAGGAAGTAGCCTTTGATTTTTTCTTATGTAAAGCTACTTATCGTGGCTTTTGCTCTGAACTGATTTCTCATTCCTATTAGCAGCCTGATGTTTTATTTAAATGAAACCGTCTGAAGAACTCTTTTTGTTCGGGGGGGGGGGGCAGGGAAAAGAAAATTATATTCATAAAATTGTTTCTATTCAATAGTTCTTACAGTGCTTGACGATCCTGTTTAGAATCTAGAATCAGAAATAGACAATGGGATAATAGATGAAATTTGAGTAACTAAGGGTGTAAAGCAGACAACATTGTCAACATCACTTTCCTGATTTTGAAAATTGTGCTCTGGTTGCTTCCATTTGTTGGTTTCAGGTGAAAACTACAACAGGATTCTTTGCACTGGGTTTGCGACTCATTTGAAAGTTTAGAATTATTATTATTATTATTATTATTATTATTATTATTATTATTATTTGTTGTTGTTGTTGTTGTTGGGAGATAAACTAAATTGCTGCTCTAGAGTTTTTGTGTTCTTCTAACTCTGGAAGATGAATGCCTCAATAAAGCCAAATCTAAATTTTCCCTGGCTGCATAACAATGGGGAAAAATGACACTATATATTTGGGGAAGATGATGTATTTTAGAGTAAAGGCATCCAAGTTCCTGGGGATGACTTTGAGGAAGACCTTAAAGATAACCCACAGAATTCCATTAATAAAGATTGTGGTCACTTGTGACTTGCTGTCTTGAGGGAGAAGAAATTATGTTCCCTCCATAAACTTCCCAAGTTAATTGGGACCAGTGGGTTGAAGATACAAGAGCTAGATTTGAGCTTATTATGTGGAAGGGAATTGTCACTTAGATGTATTCAATTGTAGCATCTTTTCTAACATAGACTTATTGTCTACCTATAGGATTTAAACTAAGAAACCTTTAGATTTTTTTAATACTACAAAAGATCTAGAATTTTCTACAGAACAATAAATAAACAAGCTCTGAAGATTTTGCCAGCTTTGGTAGCCTGTCAGTTTGTCTGTGTGATAAATTACTTATGCTCCCAACAGTATGATTTACTACTTTATTAATAGTTCTGATTGAACTAAAGCACTAATATAGGACATGTGTAAACATGTGTATTTATATGTGTGTGTTTTTTCTCCTTAAGGCATAGTGTTGAAAATCCTTGCCACAAAGTGATTATTTGTATGGATTATTTATGTGGCTAATATTAGAAGCTGCACAGTGGCTATTAAGTATGATTTATTTGTCTATAGAACAGTAGCATAAGACTGTTCCAAATATACCTACAGGGTGCAAGTTTGAAATTAATGTGCTAGGGTACTCTAATATAGGGAATGTGCTGGCTGGGTTCACTGACGATGTTTGGTGCAGCCAAAGGTTCTTACCTTGATGAATGGTTGTGTTTCCTCTTGATCAATGAATGAAGCATCTCTTTAGGTCAACAAAGAGGGAAAACAGTAGGTGGTCCTGCCTACTGCTGGATTAAGTTCAGAACCTGGAAAGAACTCTGCATTTGTAGGACAGATACTATTAAGGATGTTTATTTGAATCCACCGCACACCTTTTTTCAAGTTAATGCTGCCTGTGTTAGATGGAAAAAAAATGTATTCTTTCTTTATTCATTGAAATGTCTTAAATGAGTTAGATAGTATCATGGAAGTAATCTTTATGTCTGTATCTCAGTTTTTGTTTTGTTTTCAGTAAATAACAGTTCAGTTTTGATTATATTTCATTCATTCATTTTGTGGGGCATGTATGTGCCATGGTGTATGTGTGTGGGGGGGGTCAGAGGACAACTCAAAGGGGCTCCTTCTTTACATGTTGTGAGGCTTAGGAATGGAACTATGATCAGTAGGCTTGGCAGTATTTTGTTTTCTGCATTGAACCGTCTTGCTTGCCCAAATTTTTAAATAAAAATAAGACAGGTTATATTTAATCATACTAAATCCTTGAAGATGTCTTTATTTGACTGAGAGAACAAACGGAATCTCTGGTGATTGTGTGTTGTTTGACGTGGCATAGCCGTGCCAAGGACACCAACATCTCAGCTCTATGAGAGTTGCAAAGCCTTCCCTTGGTGAGGCTCAGAGGGATGAGAAAGCATTCCTTTGGTCTGTGTGTGAATATTAATAAGTGTTCAGAAAATGGCCACTAGAGCTACCCCCATAGATGTTTACAGCCTTTAGATTGTTCCTTTCCAGAGATTGATCCTTCTGAGGTTAGCTACACCTTTCTCCTTGTTCACAAACTATGCCTTTCTGTTTCTGTGTATGTAATAAGCCTGCCTCCTTGCTTACCTGTAAACACTAACCCCACCTTCCTGTCTACCTGTGCATCATAGAAACCTAAGCTTCTAAAGTTGCCAAGCCTTCTTTATCAGAGAACCAAAGTCACCCAATTCCAGCTCTTCTGTCTGTATGTCTGTCATTTTTCATTCCCTCATTTTCTCATTTAGGTCAGCCTCTGGAGCCAGGCAGAGCACAACACTTAATAAGTCTAATTTTTCCTTAGACAGTCAAATAAGATCCCCAAACAAAATACATTATCATAATTGGTCAGTTTAACTTCAATTACTAGGATGTAGGAAAGGAACCCTCTGCTTCATCACAGAGGCATAGATGGAACTCTCACAGCTCTCAGCTTGTAGGTAGCCATGACAAAACTCTATGTGGAATATTTCTTTACACTGTGTAAATATATGTGGCTGTGATTGGTTTAATAAGGAAGCTGACTGGCTAATAGCTGAACAGGATAAGATTAGGCTAGAGAACCAGGCTAAGAACACTGGAAAGAAGAAGGGCACAGTCAGAGGAGTCGCTAGCTAGACACAGAGAGGAAAGAGGAGATACAAGATATAGAACATTTGGCTGAATATAGATTAATATAAATGGCTTGACTTAAAAATGTAAGAGTTATCTAGTAACACGTCTGAGCTATTGGCTGAGCATTTATAATTAATATTAAGTCTCTTTGTGGTTATTGGGGAGTGGGCTGACTAGACAAAAAAGTCTACAGTTCTACATAATGTAATTAACAAAAGTCATTGGGGCATCAGGAAGTGGTTAAAAATAGTAGATGAGGGAAATATAAAGAGATATTCTACGAAGTAAATTCCCACTAACTTAAATTCAACAAATAAAACACTGGTGGCAAAACAGTTAAAGAAGGACTCTGTGCAAACAAGTGGCTGCTCTAGAGACAAAATGGGCCCTAAAATCAGATTGACCTTTTAGCAATTCAGATATTTTGCTTAGCAACTCTGCTATCTCGAAAAAATGGCCAGTGTTTCCCAAGTTATATTTGCCTTACTTGTAAAGCTGAGAAATAGTTCTTTCAAAAGGGTTGTTGAGAATAGAAGGGATATTTACAAACTTCCATCATACTATCTTTTATTAAGCTGACACCCAAAATGTAATTGTTTTTGCTAAATAGTAGTTTCTTTCAGAACAAGAAAAATGATTTTGGATTTTGGGATTCTATGACTCTAGCAGAGTTCCTTGAACAAAATAACTGACCACTATTGATAGATTTGCTTAGTTCAGGAATTTTAGTTCTTATTTTATTGAGAGGCCAACTTGAGTCATAGTTGCCAATGATGGAAATGTTACTAAAGTTGGGTTGGGAGGCTAATCATGGTCCTGAAGTGCTGTGATTGTAAATTCAAAGCTATCTTCTGGGGGCTGAGTGTGGTGGTACACACCTTTAATCCCAGCTCTCAGGAGGCAGAGAGAAGTGAGTCTCTCTCAGTTAAAGGCCAACCTTGCCTTCAGAATGAGTTCCAGGACAGCCAAGGCTACACAGAGAAACCTTGCCACAGGGGAAAAAAACAAAACAAAACAAAACAAAAAACCCCAAAATAAGATTATCTTCCAAGAAACAAAGATCAATCACAAGGCAATACAAATCAATAAATGTACCCTTCCTTTTAGAACAAAAAAGAATCAGTTGGCCCTGTATTTAAAACAAAGCACTAGAGATTTTGTTGAAAGATTAAGAAGTGGTCAAAAGTTTCTGAATGATAAAGCAGGATTGTTGTTGAAAGTGTATCCTTCTGACTACTTTCTTTAGGTGCAGTAATGTTAGGTGCTTTGAAGCCCCTTTGCAAGGCCTTGGGAAATCAAATCTTTCTGGAACAATCTTCATTAAAAGTCAGATGAAGGCAGTTGTTTCTTAAATGGTTGGGGCTCCCATTTTTCCTTCAATATTTGGATATTATCTCCATCTTTCAATTAATTCTGAAAAAAAAAAAAAAACAGTGACATTAACTTTTCTCACATTGTCTTTAGTCTTTTCCTGGAAGAGTCTGGGCTCCCACCTGCTTCCCATGAACACAGAGATTGTGATCCCCAAACAGATGAGGGTCCCATTATGCAGATAAATTAGTTCAGAAAGAGCCTCATTAATTTTCAAAATTTTGTCATCAGGTCCATGTAGTTATATTTCCCAAATGACCATTTCTAATTTTAAAAAATTATTAACATTTTTTTGCTTCCCTATCATTTTTTCTTGTTCTTTTACATCTCCACAGCACTCCTGAAATTTCTGAGCTACTTTTGACATTTTACTTTTTTTTAATAATGATTTTTACTTTCATTTTATCTTAAATGAAGTGAGTACTTCTATATTAACATCCCAAGCCTTCTCTAAGCACTCTGCAAATACATCTGATTGTTCTCAGAAAAGTTTAAACAAATGCTTTTCTTACCATGATTGGCACTTCTGCTCCACAACAATATACAAAGCAAAACAAAACAAAAACAGCATGAACAACAGCCCCTCTTGCCATTGATGAGCAGTTTGGAGAAGAGCAGTACTGTTGCCCTGTGTTGACTGTACAGGTCTATAGGGACTTCATTATCAGTACACGAACTTAGAACGTTGTGCTGTATGTAAAAATTAATGAAACTAATTGGTGAATATACCAGGATAAGCATTCATTGAGTTCATGATGTTTATCAGAATCTGTGAGCTTTGAAGTCAAGAGGCACCTTGGTTTGTACTCTAGACCATATACACACATGGTGCCTCTGAATCTCCTTTTGTCTCTTCTGGAAGGTAAGAAAGCTTATGCAGACACCCTGGGCAACAATTCCAACACCTAGCTGAGAATGTGAAAAGAGACAGCTTTTGCGACAGCTGTGTTTCCTTTGTCCTCTTTCTCACTGTGATATGGGAAGTAGGATCTAGATTTGAAATTTATCTATCATAAGCTACCTACTAGAATGTAGGGCCCTTGCTTACCCTTTGAGTTATTTTGCTTATGGAGTAATTCAATTTGCTACTGTAGACTGGATCAGTCACCTCCTTGCTTCATTAGATATGCAGTTGGCGAATGCAAAGATCCCTTTGTTACATCCATGCATTGCATTTTCATCCATACTGTTCTGTTTCTTAAATGCAGCTTTTCAAAACTATTGTTGTGGATGTATAATCTGTGTATGTGTGAATGTATGTATGTATGTATGCTGCAGTGTACTTGTGATTCTAATTTTGAAATGTGTTTTTGTGCTATTATAAATATATATTCATGTGAAACTCATATTACTGTTTTGATTGCATATAGTACTAATTTTACACATAATATTTAATAATTTTTTATATCTATAAAAAACATTGTATTTTATAATATCTATCTTTGTTATATGTGTTAAAACCTCAACCTTACTCTAAAGCACAGTCTACTATATTTAAGCATATATTCATTTATATCCACTTATTCAGGTATATTTATCTATATTTTTTTAGTTCCCCTATGGATTGGAAAAACTAGAAAACTGAAATTTTTCTAGTGATAAGGGCCTAGAAGCCTTATGTGTTCCCAATGAGAAGATAGAGAGGCTCACGTCTGAATAGCAACATGTGTGTGCTCACTTTTATATAGTTATATACAAATGACTTCGCATAAATGGAGAGACATGTCTGACTATGATAGATATAGAAACACACAACCCTGCATGCACACAAATGCACAGTTTGATCTATCAAGTGTGTTACTGGAAGCATGTTTCCTTTTTAACCCCGGCCCCTCATCTCCATATCACAGCCCCTTTATTCTTTGTGGACATCCCCTAGCATTTAATTGAAGTTCAGGAAGAACAGTTAGGTGGAGTCATAAGTAAGGGGTAGGTGTCAGATCATCCTTTTTTACACATGTGGCATAGTAAACTCAAGAGTCCTTCTACGTTCCTCCTTGTGATGTTAGTGCATGGATATTCATCCTTGTGCTGTGGCCTATGGAATGACTTAGGAGAGCCCACAGAATCCTTGTGAAAATAAGGTTTGTAAATGAATGAAAACTGACATGATTTCTCAGGTGATCAATTGTGTTTAAACTATTATAAAATACAGACTGTGTGGTACTGTATTAATAGTGTGTTTTAATTAATACATTAGATAATTTACAGTGATATATACAACAAGCACTTGCTATAAATGTGAAGGGATGTTGACTGGAAGAACTATTTTAAGGTCTTAAGTAACTTTTATAAGATATCTGTGATCAAACTGGCAAGAAGGTCATAGGTACTGCTACAATTCTAAGATGTTCAGGACTCTCATGAGCTTTAGTTCATACGAGGTTACTAATGAGAGTGCCGGTCTCTGGGCTTTCCCTGAATGCTCAAAGAGTGAATTCACATTGAATTCTCCATTGAAAGGCATAAGATCCCTTCATGTTGCTCTGGAAGTTTAGAAGTAGGGAAATATAAGGATGCCAGGGCACCAAGATCTGCTGCATCACCCTATCATCCCAATAGTGTGAACTTCAGTGACTGTAAATTTTGTGGATGATGGTGTAAGCACAGCTTGTTCTCCCCAATTGTGTGTTGACAACATGCAAAAAGCACTATGGAGTTCTCCTGATGGTCTCCTTCCTGCCACTCTTTGTAGAAATCCCCCAGAAAGCAAGAGTTTTAGATTTCCCAAGAGTGTCTGGCAGTTCTGTTATTCAGACCTCAGGTCCACAATCCCCCTTTGATTCTGGAGCTTTTGCCACCTTATATTTTGAGGGGAAGCAGCCAAGAGTTCCTAATAATTTGTCATTGTGACAAGGACATATTAGTTTACTATTGGAAAAATAGCGACTTAATGTCGTCTTTGTGGGACTGCTGAGAGTGAAATGAGGCAATGCAAGGTCACACAGCTTAGCTGCTGTGCTGAGTACACACAGTAGGTACACATACCAACTTCCTTATATCTTCTGAGCTTGTAGCATGGCAACAACAATCTGCTGTGTATCCGCCGCTGTAGGAGAGAAACAGTGAAAGTCACTCACCCCGAGGAAGCAATTTTCAATAGAGGCTAAATCTGCCTCTGCCTAGGTGTTTGTAAAATGTTGACTTAGTTCCCTGATCACAGCCCTTCAAATAAGGACCTAGGTAAGTATTTGTTTTGTTCTGCAGGGGTTTTTTGTTTGTTTGTTTGTTTTTAATTGTAAAATAAGCCTTATTATGTAGTCATAGCTGTTCTGGAACTCACCATATAGATCATGCTGACCTGGAACTTCCAGGAATCTACTTGTTCTACTCCCAATTAGTGGGTTTACAAGCAAGTACATCTTCTTTGGATACAAGTATTTACGTTAAGAAAAGGTTAGAGGATTTAAAAATTAAGAGTTTGAATGGAGTCCTTGGCTTGATTTTTATTTATTTCTGTTACCTTATGGTAATATTGCACACACAAATTCTACTTGATCTTATAATAAAAACCTGGAGCCAGATATCAGGAAAAGCTAAAATATCAGAGAGAGAGAGAGAGAGAGAGAGAGAGAGAGAGAGAGGAGAGAGAGAGAGAGAGAGAGAGAGAGAGAGAGAGAGAGAGAAACAAGCCACAACCACTTCTTACATAGCCATGCTCCACCAATCCTCAGACTGAATGCCTTGGAGTCCTCAGCCAATTGGGAAGGGGGCCAAGAGCTGAGCTCCTCCCATCTCCATCCTCCTGCCTTATCTTTCTTTCTCTGCCCAGATATCTTACTCCCTAATTCAGCTTTCCTAGAGATGTGTGCCATCACCGCCTGGTTCTGTTTGGCCTTGAACTTTCAGATACAGATGAATGTCTGCCTCGTGCATTAAAGGTGTAGATTACCACTCCCTGTTCTCTAAGGCTAACTGTGTGTGTTTCTGCCCTCTAATTTTCAGGAGAACTGTATAACATAGACAACATATCATCACAGGTGATAATTGGGAACAATACCATTTCTAGGTGAATTTCATTTAAAATCATTTACTTTAAAATTTAATGAACAAAATACACCTACAGATATGATACGAATAGTTAGACAGGTATTTAAAAACACTGAGAGGCAGGATTCATTTGAGGAAGATGGGATGAGATCATGACAGTTCTAGAAAATTCAGGATCTAATCACATGTTCACAATGAGTATAAAATTCCTAAAGTTAGTGAGGTGATCCATTTGTAAAAAGGTTAGCTAACCTAAACTTGATAGAAAGAACATAGCAATATTCTTCAAGATGACGGTACCATTCATTTTTATGAGGTTTTACTTGTAATTTTAGGTCTGCAGGAGATTTGACATGCTCTATACTGTGACTCTGGTCTGTGTGATTGATCAGTCATTCTTTTGGCTCTATGAGATATGAAATCTACCCGACTTGGAAATGTATTATCTGGAGTTACTATGAACTCTAGTGTCTGATGTTGCCTGCCAACTCAGAGTTATGTCTGTATGCTCTTTCCTGAGAGTGAGGTGTGGGAAGAAGAGACACAAAGATTTGGCATGTAAAGCCCTTCTTAAGGGAGGGGAAGAGGGGCAGATGGCCTTGCTAGTAGGGGAGAGGAAATAAAATCTAGGAAGAGGTGATGATTGAAAATAGATTTGAATTTCCTTAGAAAACATTCATAAAGCAAGAGCCAATGGAGCCAGTGGAGTTTACATAGAGATACAAATGTAAAAGAAGACAAAGTTGAACTCATAAAACTTCACAGTTCTTCCCTCCCTCCCTCCCTCCCTCCCTCCCTCCCTCCCTCCCTCCCTCCCTCCCTCCCCTCCCTCCCTCCCTCCCTCCCTTCTCCTCTTTTTGTCTTTCCTTTTTCTCTCTTTGAAATAGTGTATATCCATTGCTTAAGGTCACATTTTCAGACCAATGAAGAGCTGGAAGCTGGCAACTTCATTTTTTAACTCTTGGATTTTCTTTATATTTTATGGTTCTGTAACCTGGCAGCCAAGAGCAGAAGGCTACATAGAGACAGAACAAATAGCACAAAAAGAAGCCAGTACTGTTGACTTCTCAGAAGGAAACTCTGTGAAAGGTAGGATGGCTAGAACGTTGTTCTCTACTCATGACAAAGTAAACATTGCCAGCAGCTCAGCAGTCAGCATGAGTGTGCGCCCAGTGTGTCACCGGCGCTTTGTTTCTTCCTCTTTCTTAATCATATTAAGTTCTCTCTGTCTTCTGCCTCAGTTTCTACTCTGTTGAATGTCAATTAATTCGATAGATTATTCTTTGCTAATAGTTTGAATGTTAATGTAGTCATTAAAAACAATAAAAACACCTATCGAATGCTTCCTGGTGTCAGAAAGTATGTTAAAAAGCATCCACATATATGATCTCTAACCAAGTTAGTATTTTCATTTCTAAGGAATCTCATTTGATTCCGAGAGAGAAAATGGTTAAGATGGCAGCAGACCTTTGGATTCCTGGCAGACAAGGGAATGTGTATCTATTGTCTCCCAAATGTGACGGAGCTTCATAAATCACAATGATAGTATGCCATCTATTTAATCTGTGGCAGCCTGTTAGAAAATATACAAAATACAGGTTAGAAGCCTCAGGTTAGACAACTGCATCTTTTATTTCCCATCATTCTTCTCCATACTTGAAGTCCTTGAGTCTAAGTTTCCTGTCTATAACAAAAGAAGTAGAGTCAGTAAGTCTTTCATGGATGGCTGCAGAAATAGGCATTATTGCTCTATTTGTAATTTGAAATGATCCATGAGTAGTTAAATTGTCCCAGTGCTTGTTACTAATGAGGCTTAAGTTAGTTTTCTTTTTCTCTTTTAATGGTGGTGTATTGACATCAGGGCTTGCACATGCTAGGAAAATGTCCCCAGAGCTGTTGGACCATCCCTTGATCAGGCTTTCAGAAACAGAATTCCCAAGGCCAATTTTATCATTTCCATGGACATTTATTAAGGATGATAGCTCAGAACTCTTTAATCTAGCAAGAGCTCTACCCTGATGTAAGATAGCATACTAACATATGCCATTCTTATTATGATTCTGATTTTGTTGTGGAATGTATGGTTAAAAAATATGTGAGAGGAACTATTTTCAAGAGGTGTAGTTATCTATAGCAACTGGCATTAAAATCTTATTTTTGTTTAATGTGCTGATCATACATATTAAAGGATTTCAGATAATAATCTATCCCAGGCATATGGCATATGCTAATAAATTCCAGCTTCCATGCCAAAACCTTCTCAACATCCAGGAATCTCTATTTTGTATTCTGTTTGACTATTCCTTAATTTCCACATTTAAGAGAAAACATGTCTTTCTGAGTTTGGCTTATTTCATTTTGTATAATGTTTTCTGGTTCCACCAATTTGCCTGAAAATGGTAAGATTCTGTTCTTCTACGTGGGTGGACAATATTCCATATATCTGACATTATCTTTATGTGTTAATCCATTGGAATCTTAAATGGACTCTGTATGTTTGGTATTGTGAGTGGTAACAGAATAGCCCTGGGCATGCAGGCTTCTGTTTGTATGTTAATGCTGTATCCTTCGGGAGTATATTCTTGGGAGCAGGGCAAATGTGAAATAAGTAGATCAATTATTAGTCTTCCTGAGGAAGTTTTATGCTGTTATTTGTAATAGTTGAACTGGTTAGTGTTCTCATAAATAGTGCTTGAAATTTCTATTGTCCCTCCATTCTTTTCAGACATTTTTATAATCATCACACTCTAAACGGGATGAGATAATATCTCACTGTAACTTCAATTTGTATTTCTCCAAATCTGTTTCTGTATTTGTTCATTTGTAAATCACATGAAATTATTTTTGTTCTTAATTGAAAGTGCCCCTGACTTTTGTGTGCTGATTTTAGATTCTCTGTCTTTACAGAACTTGTTAGTTCCAATAGCTTCACATGAAATGTGTACATTTCCTTAGATACAGAGATCATATCTACACATATGCTTTATTATTTCTCTTACTGTTTGTGAGTTCTATATCTCTTTTGATTGCCTGGTTGCCTTGGCTAAAATTTTTACTACTATAGTGGGTTAAAAATCATTTCTTTTTAATTTTAGATGCAAAGGTGATAGGTTCTCAACTTTCCACTCTCAGTATCCACTCTCAGTATCATATTGACTGTAGGGTTTCCATCCACAGCTGTAGTTATTTTAAAGTACAGTTAAAAACAAATTTGTTTTTTAAGTGTTGTTTTTATTTTTCTTCATCAGTTAAAATCTCACATGGTTACTCTTCTTCATCCTAGTGATGTGATATACATCATTCATTTTCATATATTGAAGTATTCATATATTAATAACTGGTATAAACTTAACTTGATTTTGGTGAGTGAATTTTTACATGCTGGTGAATGTTTTGCTATTGTTTCGGTGAGAAAATTTGAATTTAATTTTTATAAAGTATAAAAATCTGTGGTGTGTGTGTGTGTGTGTGTGTGTGTGTGTGTGAAATGTATATGCCTATAGAAGCCCAGTGGTCAATATTAGGTGTCTTTCTTCATTGCTTCTTGATCTTATTTTCTGAGACATGGCTTGTCAGGGAATCTGGAGTTCATAGATTTGGATAGTGTTGCTAGCCAGCAAAACCCAGGGATTCCCCTTGTCTCTGGTACTAGAATTATGGGTAAGCACCATCATTCTTGCTTTAAAAAATATTTTTAACTAGAATGTAGTTACATGACCTCTCCCTTCACCTGCTCCTTTCTCCAACACCTCCCATAACTTTCTCCCTCCTCCCTCTCAAATCTATGGGTTATTATTTTCTTAATTATTATTGTTACATATATACAGAAAGAAAGGAAGGAAGGAAGAAAGAAAGAAAGAAAGAAAGAAAGAAAGAAAGAAAGAAAGAAAGAAAGAAAGAAAGAAAAATAAAGAAAGAGAAAGAAAGAAAGAAGGAAAGAAAGCCCGCTGAGTCTGTTTAGTGATGCTTGTATTTTGATTTTAGGACTGACCACATGGTTTTGGATAACCAGTTATGGGCTTCATCTCTGGAGTAGACTAATTCTCCCTTTCTTGGCAGTCATTAGCTGCCAATACTTCTTCATGTAGGGCTGGGGCTCTGTGAAGGGACTTGATCCATCTTGGCAAATTGACGGATATTGTCATTATTCAGGTTATGCTTGGATTTTTATAAGGGTTGTTGGTATTCACTCAAGTCTTCATGCTTACACAAATAAGTTTAACTACTAATCTATATCCCCTGTCTTTAGACTTCAAAAAATGTATTTTATTTATTGTTATGGGGTACATATTATCATAGCATGAGTGTATAAATGGGAGAATTGCTGGTGGAGTTCTCTTCTACTGTGTGGGTTCTGGGCATTAGACTTGGGTTATTATGTTCTGTGGCAAATGCTTTAGCCTCTGAATCATCTTGCCTGTCTCAATTTTGGGAGGGAGAGGAAGTATATATTGCCATAAATGTTCCTTGTGTATTCCTTTTCATAAATCTCTCTTTTTTGTACTTTTATTTTTATTTGTTTCAGGTTGTCAAATCCCTACGATTTACATAGTTCTAAAGTTTCTTTTTATATGAAGTCTCATTTTTCCCATTATGGTCAGAGAAAATACATGAGATAATTTAATATTATTAACTACTGAAAGTTGCTTTTTGGTCTGTCACATCAAATTCATGTGTCCTATAGTGGAATGCAACTCTGTTTCACTGTTGGCTTTTTATCCAGACTCTTTGTCCATTAATGTGAGTGCTTTAACATCTCCAGCTGGTGATAGAAATATATCTTTTTCTGACATTAAATCTAATCTTACAACACTGGGTGCTCTGGAAGTGGCACATAGGCATTTGTAATTGTTGAATCTCATTTGTGGATTGACCTTTGGTCAATCTACCATGGCTTCCACCAGCTCATTCACAATTGCCATCTTTACACTTTTCTTCTGATAAAGTAGCTCCTTACATTTGCTTTTGCTCTCCATTTGTGTGAAATATGTTTACATCTTTCCAATTTTACTCTCTGTATTTCTTGGTTGATGAATTTTTGTAGACAGCAGATTGTTGGATCTTGCTTTTATATTTATTCATCTCACTCTATATATCCTAATCAAAGATTTTAATCTGTACATTAAAGTCAATGCAGATATCTAAGAAATTACTGCAGTAATTTTTATTACATTTTTTGTTTGTTATAAATATTGTGTGCTGTATTATTTTCTGTTTTCAACTTTGTAGTTTGATAGCTTATAGAGTTAACAAATCTTGGTGCTATCCTACTTTCTATTTTGTAGATTTAATTTATCAGTGACTTTTAAACATTGTGAATTATTGTTTTTGAATGGACTACCTTGTATGCTTTTTGTAAAATTAACTTATCAGTCATTAATTTTTTTCAATTTCTATTTATGTTGAAAAGTTCTAATTTCTCCTCTATTTCTGAATGACAGATTTGCCTGGTATAGTGTCATTGGTTGATATTTGTTGTTAAGAAGTCCTTTGTGTCATTATTTGGGAGCTCTTTAGTGGCCCAAAGAAAATTCCAACTACATTCAATTTTGTGTGCTTTTATTTTGTTTTTCAAGTCATCAGGACCAATCAATGAGTGCTACTCAAATATTCTTGGATATGTGGCCTTCCACTGAAGCATGGTCAACTTACCAGCAACTACATTCTCGGGAAAACTCTCTCTCCCTCTTCTAGACAGCTCCATGGCTATGTGTGAGATTTGGAATGTAACTCCCATCTTTCTGCTAGGGTTTTGTCTGAGTTGGGCTTGCAGCTACTGGGAATTGCTGTGTGCAGCTTTCCTGCTGTGCTCAGGCAGGAAAGACTCTTCTGCCACCTCTGGCTTTTAATTTGTTTCTGCCTCCTCTTCTACAATGGTCTGTGAGCTTTGAATGAAGCAATGTGTTTGTTATACGTGTTCTATTTAGGGATGGACATTCTTCAGTTTCTCATTCTCTGCATCTTGGTTAATGGATGCTCTCTGTGTTAAGCACCATCTAGCACAAAAGAAGCTTCTAGGATGAGGTTTGGAGGATTAATCTATCTGTGGGTACAGTGATACATAATTAACATGTGACCATTTAGTATACTGATAGTAGTAGGTTATTCTTTGGGGGCTGTAATGTGTATATTCATGTGTTTTGATCCCCAAATGTACTAGGTTTAAGTTTTATGATGCAGAGTGGGCTGAATCTAATCAGAATGTGATTAATTTCTACTGAGATATCAGAGTCATTATTGCACCACCCAGCATGTCTTAATACATTAGTGATCACTAGAGCTTGCTGTGTTCACAACTGAGGGGAGGGGCAGGAGAGTGGAAATGTCAGGGAGCAGATTGGTCAAACTGGAACAAGGATGGAGTGGGAGAGCAATGAAAGAGATGTTTTCATAGAGGGAGACATCTTGGAGTTAGGAAGAAACCTGGTGCTAAGGAAGTTTCCAGAAATCCACAAGGATGACCCAGCTTAGACTACTAGCAATAGTGGGGAGGGTGCCTGAACTGGTCTACCTTAGTAATCAGATTGGTCAGTACCCTGTCATCATAGAGCCTTCATCTGATGGAAGAAGATGTAGAGAGCCATAGCCAACCATCAGGCCGAGCTCTGGGAATCCATTTGAAAAGAGGAAAGAGGGATTATTTGAGCAAGGGAAGTCTAGGTCATGATGGGGAAATCCAGAAACTGAACTAAGCTATTGGGAACTCATGAACTTTAGACCTACAGCTGTAGAGCCTACATGGGACTGGACTAGGCCCTCTATATAAAAGGATAGTTGTGAAGCTTGGTATGTTTAAAGGACCCCTGGAAGTGGGATCAGGATCTATCCCTGGTGAATGAACTGACTTTTTGGAGCCCATTACCTATGGAGGGACACCTTGCACAACCTTGATGCGGGTGCAGGGAGAGTGGTGGGGGGGGTGGCTTAAACCTGTCTCAACTGAATGTACCAGGCTTTGCTGACCCCTCATGGGAGGCCTTACCTTTTCAGAGAGGGGGATGAGAGATGGGTTGGAGGAAGCTTGGAGAGGGGAGAGGGAGGAGGGATGAAAGGGAGAATTTGTGGTTCATGTGTAAAATGAAGGTAGCATATCCAGTATGATCTAAGTGTTTTAGAGTCTGATCAGTGCCTCACAAACATATATGCCTCGTTAATAAATAACAATGACTTTCAATTTTTATGTATAAAATTTTCTAAATGAACTTGCTATGCTGTAAATATTTAATAAGCTTGTTGGACCTTCCAAGTTAATAAATAAGTCTGCCTAGTGTTTCTCTTCACAAAATGGGGCCCCAAACAATAGAAACTGTAATAAACTGTGAAGGAAATCATGAAACTTTGGTATCTGGGTGATGCAGAGAGCTTATCCTTCCTATTATGTTCAATGGATGCTTTCTTCCTGAAATACCTATGCCCAAAGTCCTGATAATGAGTTTATATTAGCAGGATTCTATTTCACTTCAAATTCCTGAAGTACATAGCAGATCACAAAAAGAGAAAAGCAGAAAAGCAGAAGACACTGAGCCTTGCATGTGGTACAGGGGTGGTGTGAGATGCCTCTGTTCAGAGATGTAGTGAAAGATTTCCCCTCAGTTTTGAAGTTATAGGTCAAATTTAAATTATAATTTTCAGTCACTCTCCTTAGGAAGACTTTTCTATGTTTCTGGAATCTTCAGTGTCTGAGGCAAAAGAAAAGAAAAGATATCTGACAGCTTGTCAGACATCTGGAATAGTGAAAACATAAGTCAATGAAGGTCCGTGACAGTGTTAGGCTGAACTCCAGCCGTAAGTTCATAAGACCAGTAACAATGAGACTGCTCACAGGTTTGGGTTTCTAGAGTTACCTTATCCATCACCTTTTCCATGACCCCTTACCATCATATTCCTGTACACACACACACACACACACACACACACACACACACACACACACACACGGACACACACGGACACACATGGACACATGCATGCACATACATGCACGCACATATGCACATTCATGTGTGCATACTTCATCCGCATACTATAATTATTTTAGACAAGAAATCAGTTGCCACGTCAGCGCCAAACCAAGAAGTTTCTTACATTTTGCAGAAAATATTTCAGGAAGGATTTGTGCGTATGTCACAATGCTTTGTAATATGAAGGCATAGGAATTTCTTGTTCCCACAGATGCAAATGTTCCCATATATGAGACATTTTCTTAAAAGGACAGATCAGAGTGGAGCATCATGGGAGAGTAGACCACAAAGCCCAAACTGGTGAGTATTGATTGGCAAGAACAGATGGGTAAAAGAAGGTAGAAAGGGCCCAGGGAGAGCACTGTAGAACAGAGAATTCATGCTCAAGATTTTACAGTTTTGCCTCAGGCCAGCCCTGGAGCAACCGGGCAGTCTGTCACTAGAAACATGGATCTGTGGCTTATTTAAGCAGACATGAGCCTTACAACTATGCTTCATCTTTACTTGCAACATCTGTGGGCACATAATACTAGTTTTCCTGCACATTTGAGGGCTGTCTAGCACTCACAATTGTGAAGAAATTCAATAATTTCTGACAATGCCTCAAAAAACTTGTTACACATATCATCTTGTTTTTAATCAAATTTTAAATTATTACCATAAAAAAAGCAGGTTAAAAGAGGTCTTGTGGTGATCCTTAGAAAATGGTTTGAGCATTAAATGTGATGTTTTGAATATAAAAGTATTTCAATTAATTTCAAATTTGGGAATAGTGATATGTGCAATTAATATTTCCTGAAAATATTAAGACTGATAGTAGATATATTTAGGTACCATAGGCAATTGGGAAGGGAATTACTCTAATTAGGAAAAGAAAAAAATATCTGAAGAATGGGATTAGAGTTTTCATTTTTTTAAAAGATGATTCCATGTCCTTAGATTGTCAAACTAAAGTAGCTTTTACCCAACTTAGGAATCTAATTAATTATTCAGAACACTCTTAAAAAGAAAACATGGTAAATCTTTTCATTGGAATTATTTTTCTTTATTTGAAAATATGAGAATTACTGACATGTTTTGATCATATTATAGTTTCCTTCCTTTTCCCCTTTTGTCCCCACCAGATCAATTTGTAGTGCCCAAATACTCGTGAATGTACAGGCTCCCATTAGACCATGGTTAACATACTAGGTAGGAGCTACACATTTAGAGAGAGCCAACTTTCCCTTCCTTCTCAGAGAGAAAGTATTGCTAATAGCTCTTTGACTGGGAACGGACCTTCTGACTTTCCTAGAACACACATTTTGTTGATTTTGTCTTTACTACTTAAAGTCCATCTATAAGAAGTTACATGTTAACCAGTATATGTCTCTTTAAATAAACAAAAGGTTATTATGTGACTGCTCAATATGACAATTGATTTTGCATTTCCTGTCAAATTAATTTTGGCATTCTTTAGATTAGATATATTTAGATAAATCATTTTTTCTATGATGTTTAAGTACCTCCATTATCTTAATTAAAGATTTGAATAAATCGTTAGATATATTGCTTAGCCTTTATTTATGTAAGAGCCATGCTTTTAGTTTTGAAAAATAATATCGAGATAAGAATCAGACAGATAATCATTGCAACATTTCTTAACCCACCTCTTGAAATCAATCAGATTACTCCATTAATTGTTTAGAACTTCAGGCAGGCTTAAGCCATAATTTTGATGAGAAAGAAGTACTCATTAGGAAGCTGACTATGTGATTCAAGTTATTTCTTGAGGCCTGTATGTTCTCTGCTCAGAAATTATGCTTTATAACTAGAATATATGTTATATCCCTAAAGCAGCAATCGGATCATCTTGGCAACTAAATGAAGCATATCTGGGAGATGGAAGTGGCAGGCTATGAAAGAGGCAATTGCTGAGTGCCTATCACATGTGAAGCAGCTGTTAATTATGTTCTAGATGAGCTTTTACAATGAGCCTGTGTAGAAAGATTATCATCTTAAAGGCAAGAAATCAAAATGCAAAGAAACAAACACTTTCCACACTCCCAAATCATCTTTCCTACCTGTTGCATGGGCCGAGGATCATTAGTATTTCCAAGCCAGATGCCATTAGATTAATGAAACCACTCACTGATTCACCAGGATAATCATGTCTTTCCTTTTACAGACATCAAAAATTTTGTTCAAGAATTTTTAATGAGATTCCCAGCATGGTGATTCTATTAGTTCAGAATTTAGAATCCATTAGGTGAGAATGAAGGAAGGAAGGTACATGACAAGATGTTCAAAGAACAATTTAAAAGCAAGCACTTCCCTGTAATGATATATTTTTGAGCAGATATCAGATTTCCTGTATAAAATTTTTCATTCCATACTTCCAATTTGGCCATTGTTCATCATGTCTGTTAGGTAGGTGCTAATTCTGATTCTCATGATGGAATTGGCAGGTGTGATGGACCTTTCTTCTTGTACCAATGAATGTGTGGGCAGGACACTCTTCAATGAGACACTCTTTGCTGAGATTCTGAAACCTTAGTGGACATCATAGAGTTCTAAGGACAGGTGGAGAATGAAGAAGAACAGAAATATTGTTATATTTATACACCAATGCTTCTAGTTGCTTTTTCTTGGGTAGCCATTTGGGGTTCGTTTGATATAGCTGAGACAGTTGATATTTTCAGAATATTTATTTTTAATAACCTTATTTATTTTTGTAAATCTATATCAAAGCAAATGTTGATGATTTACATCTGAAATTCCCAATCTTCCCTGCAGTTAAGTACAGGCAGATAACCATATACTGGACAATGGGCAATAAGCAGACCTCCTGAGAAACTCCACTGTCTTTTCCATGTCACATCTAACTTTGCTTTCTCCTTTTGCATAGTATCTTTTAAATTTACTTATTTATTCATTCATTCATTTTTAATAGAGTTTAGCATTGGAGCTCAGACTGGTCATGACCATTCAGACTTCTCCTCACTTCTCACTACACCGAGATTAAAAGCGTACATGAAAATATCATGATGAAATAAAGACAAATGGGACAATTTTCAGCGAATTTTTGAAAATTATTTTCTTTATTTTAGAGATTAGAATTTATTTGCAACATTTCTCATTTCACCCCTGTTCCCTTCAAGCCCTCAAATGTATCTATCTATCCCTCCCATCTCTCTTTCCAATTCACAGCCTCTCTTTTTGCATTTTTTTGGTTGCTTGTGTATTTGTGTTTGTATAAACACATATATTTCTAATTATAACCTGTTAAGTCCATATAATACCATACAGTTTTAAATGAGGTCATTATAACAAGGAAGCTTTACTTGGGACAAAGGCCATCTCAGTGTATGAAAGAGCAGGAGAGACAGAAATAGGGCCTCATGCAAAGGTCCCACCAAGATCTCTCATCCAGCATTGACTTAAAGTTCAAAGTCTACACCAATGTGGCCTCTTTATTATGGTGGCTTTATTCCAATCTAATTAATGACTTAGATTCTTCCATCTTCTTCTGTCATTCACACTGCATATCTCATATGATTCCTCAGACAGCTGCAGTGTCTCAGGCACAGTGTGCAGCCATGTGACAGCGTTCTTATCCCAGAACTGATTACTAAGGAGCTGGTGGCTTAGGTACAGCTTGCTTTGTATTTTTTTTAACTTTGCATTTTCATTCAGGATGTCCTCAGTGGTTTTGCCATCCCCTCCATAACATTGAAAGAGACGAAGTCACTCCAGTCAAGGTTTTTTTTTTTTTTTCTAATTAGTTACTATTATTTGTTGTTAGTGTGAATGTCAGATGCAGTTCACAGCAGAAGCTCATGTGTGTGTGCATGTGTTTGTGTGCATTTGTGTGTATGTGGTTTTTTTTTGTGTGTGTGTGTGTATGTGTGTTTGTGTGTGTATGTGTGTTTGTGTGCATTTGGGTATGTGTGTGTGTGTGTTTGTGTGTATGTGTATGTGTTTGTGTGTATGTATGTGTGTGTCTATGCATAGATTAGAGAAGAACTTGGTGAAGTTGTTTCTCTCCCTTCACATTTACATGATTTGGGGATGAAACTCAGATCACTAGGCTTGAGGAATAAGTGCTGTCACTTGCAGAGGCCATCTTGGTGGCCGCAAAGTCTTTTTTTGACTAATAGTCAAATGTGGCTTCTTTTGCTTGCTACCAAAAAATCTGCTAAGATTTCTATCACAGTGTGACTTAGACTTTAGATTCTCCCAATAATTCTGTATCAACAGTTTGGTTGATTATTCCCCATATATCATTGGCAGACTCTAACATTTGTCTCCAAGGGCCTGAAATGAACAAAGCGTGAGTTTAGTAAACATGTGGCAGCTCCCACTACCATGCTTCGTCTCTTTCAATGTTATGGAGGGGATGGCAAAACCACTGAGGACATCTTGAGTGAAAAGCAAAGTTAAAAAAATACAAAGCAAGCTGTACCTAAGCTACCAGCTCCTTAGTAATCAGTTCTGGGATAAGAACGCTGTCACATGGCTGCACACTGTGCCTGAGACACTGCAGCTGTCTGAGGAATCATCATCCTTACCCTGTTCACTGACTGTCTTTGCACCCTCAACCCCAGGAGGAAACAGCTTCCACTCAGTTCCAAACTCGGCAGCTTAAAACCAACACTTAAATCTAGAAGAGGCAAAGAAGGTGCTGGTTTCACTGTACATGTAACTTCCTCAATTACTTATCAGAGCTGGCCTTTAAACATACAGCTTCTATGTATTCATTCAAAAGAAATCTTTTTTCTGATTGCTTCGGCCCAAGGAAGCTGAAGGATACATATACTAGCTAGTTTTATGTCAGCTGGACACAGTTCAATTATTTGGGGAAAAAATTGAGAAAATACCCTTTACCAGAGTGGCTGTGGGCAAACCTGTGGGACATGTTCTTGATTAGTGAATTATAAGGCAGGGTTCAGCCCATTTTGAGTGGTTAGCTGGTCCTGGGTGATTTAAGAAATCAAACTGAGCAAGCCATGAGGAACCAGCCTGTAAGCAGCACTCCTCCATGTAGTGGGATTATGTTACATTGTAAATAATTGCCCTGCCTACTAGTTTAATAAAAATGCTGATTGGCTGAAGGCAGACAGGAAGTGTGGGAGGAGCTACCAGACTGGGAAAACTGAGAACAGAATTAATAGAGCAGAAATGTCACAGAGACACCAGGCAGGGCAGTAGATGCAGAGGACACCTATGCTGCTCTAAAAAAAAAAGGTACAGAACCTTATGACTGAAAAGGATAAGAATCAAGGGTTAATTGAATAAAGAGTTAGCAAGTTATATGCTTGGGTCTTAGGCTAATCAGCATAAAATTAATACAAGCATCATGTGTTTCCTTGGTACTTTGGGACTGCTGGTCCAGATCGTCATGCTAGTCTGGGCCAGAAACTTAGTACAACACCTCCATGGCCTCCTGCATCCAGCAGTTATCAGCTTCTGCTTCCAAGTTCCTTCCCTCCTTTAGTTCCTACCCTGGAATTGCTCAGTGATGGAGTATGCTATGGCAGTGTAAGAGAAACAAACCCTTTCCTCCTTAAGTAGCCTTTGCTAATTTTTCATCACAACGACAGAAGCCTTAAGAAAATACATTAGTACTTTGCCTGCATGTTTAGCTTCCTATTGAATTTCCATTCTCTAGTGAAGAGTCCTGGGGACAGAGAGAACTAAAAGCAGGGTCACATTTCACTTTCCTTTGTGAGGTGCCTGGAACGGGGATATCTTGCCTGAAGAACACCATTTCTCTTATATATTCTGATTCTTTAATTCATATGTCCCTTAAGTGTGAATTAATGCTGCCTGAACTCAGTTCTGGGCACAAAATGTCAATAATTCCAATACTGTCATTGTGGGGTACTGTACTTTCTTTTTTCTTCTGAAGTCTCATCCTTTTAGTAATTTGTGTATAAGAAGGCCTTCCCTGTGCTATTCTGCTTTGTGTATATTTCGTTTGTCCCCTAATTATGCCTGACACTATTTGCATTTAGAGTTTGGAACGTTCATGTTGTTAGATGGCTGGTAAACCAACAGGGAGATCCAATATACAGCAAATTAAAAGGAGCTGGGATTTATTTGCCATTCACATGGCCTTCAGAAGACTGAGCAGTGCAGAGTCAATAGCGGCTGTGCCGTCTTTACCCAGAGAGGAGTCAAGTTGGCTGTTGCTGCCTGCACTGTCTCCCATCAACAACAGTAAAGAAAACAAAAGGAGCAGTGGAGTTTATATTCAATGCCATCAACTCCAAGACCCCAAATAGCACTCATCCTGCCTACCACAGGGCAATGAGAATCAGGTGTAGTAACTACAAACTCAGTCAAAATCAGACTGTGTATATAAGTGAAGAGAGGTGGGGTGTGCCCTTCAGAGCCAGTCTTAAAAGCTGGGGTAATTGAAGTGCAATTGATCACAAAATAATGGAGTTTATCAGCCTAAGAGTGGAAAAGGGAAGAGCAAGAAATAAAAGGATAAAATAACCATGAATAGCAGAGTTAGACCAACACAAGGGATCAGTGAATAAGCTCTAATGGACTCAGAAATGAGGGCTAACAGGATTTCAGCTTCCCCGAACCCTTCTGAAGGGTGTATTAATTCAAAACCACGATGAAAGAACAACCCGTAATCCCAAAGTGTGGAGAAAATAACAAAATATCAATATGTGTGTAGCAGGTGGATTTAAGAGCATGATAATGGAAAGGCCATCGAGCTACAAGGGGAAAATTATAGGGAACAAATGGCATCTGAGGAGCAGGTGGGAAGTGACAGGGGTGTGCTTGAGACTTTCATCAAGGAGAACAAAAATAAGTCATGCTGGAAAGGAGACAAGATCCAGAAAAGAATGGTTTCATTTTTCTTCTCACCCTATGGTATCACAAATCACAGCTAGCAAGGAAAGTACTGTATCCTGGAGCTCTCATAGGGATGGGTCTCCAACTTGGCTAATGGGAGCAGTGAACATAGGATGTATTGCTCAGACAAGAATGCTTTGAAGGATAAAGTGCTACTCACTAGATCAGGCATAAATGTGGATGGTAATTACTAAGACATGATCATTTCACCTGCAGAAAGGGGTACATACCATAGTGTTATTCTGGCTATGACTGGAATCTATCACACAAATATGAATGAATACAAATAGAGAGGAGATGGTTTGGCTTGATAACATCTGCATCTGTTGTGCTAGATGATGTTGTGCAGATGTTATCAAGCTAAACTCACTTTCTCTCAGACAGTGAAAAATGATGTGACTTCTATGTTAATGCCCAAATGATAAGTTGGACCAGTAAATACCAATGTTCCAGCAACTTGAAATAGATCAGGGGAAGGTGAAAGAAAGATATGTAGCCAAACTTAATACTTAAGGAAAATATTTACGGGCTGGTAGTTCAATTGGTAAAGTGATTGCCTTGCCAAAGAACCTGAGTTCAGTCACCCAGAACTGACATAAAAAAATGCTTGGGAGTTGTGGCAAAAATATGTTATTACAGCATTGGGGAGGCAGAGACAAGCAGCTTCTTGTGTCTCAATGGCCAGGCAGCCTACAGCTTCTAGACCAATGGGAGATTTATTTCAGAACTCAAGTTAAATGATGCTTTCTGAAGAATGACATGTGGAGCAGACCTCTATCATACATGCCCACGTGTGTGTCCCTATGCACAAAACGTGCATACGATGACGATGATGACTACTGCTAATAATAATAAAGTCAAGAATAAATATAGAACTAATAAGGAGGAAACAATGCTGTTGTGGGATATGCCTCTTTGAACTGCTAATCGATATAAAGCCAACCCAGGGAGCTGGACAGTGAGTGGGATTGAAGGCTAAAGCTAGAGATTACAGATTCCTCTTATCCTTAGACCTGAGTGGTTGATGGGTTTATAGTCCTAGAGGAGGCAGGCTGTATAACTGAAGAAATAAATACAAATGCTCATAGGGGTCAGGTAGATAGCAAGAAAGTGGAAGTCTGACTGCTGTGAGAATAAGAATTCAGGGGAATGGACACAATGGAGACAATATTGGAGTTCATAGTCAATAAGGTCAAAATAAAGCAAAACTAGACAAATTTATTGCTAAAGACACATCTGTAAATCCTTGAGTCCCTACCTGTTACCCTTAGTATTTATTTGAATTCTCACAAGTTATCTCCTTATGTTAAAACAAGAGAATACTTGTCATTGTTTGACCTGTAGAGCAAAGAAGGTTTGATTTTGAGAGGACTCGGGGTTCTGGTTAGTTTAGACTGAATATAAGCCTGATTTTGTAATAAATGTTTATTTCTAAAAGTTCTAGAGGCTGAGAAAGCCAATATTAAGATGTTTCCAGATCCTTATCTGCTGAGAGAAGGTCTGCTTCCCAGTTTTCAGATGGGTATCTTCTCATTTGATCCTCACACAGTGGAGGCCAGGAAGACAGGAAGCAGCTTTCTCCCATCTCTTGGTCCGAACATTAATTACATCAACAGAGTTTCAATCTCCTGATATGATTGCCTTTTATAAGTCTAAATTCTTGAACACTGAAAGTTAAATGAATGAACAGGGAGGAGGAGCAAGAGGCAGCCTATAACAGCAGAGGTTCATTCTTGACATTCAGACTTTGCAGCTAATCTTCTACAGTTTTAGGTGTCCTTGGTATGGAAATCAGATGAAACACGGAATTCAAGTAAACACTGAGTAATCTTGTTGGAGATTTTACATGGGAATCATGCTTCAGAATTGCATTCATTTAGCAAATATTTGCTGAGTGTTGATTATGTGAACGACTACACACTGAATACAAGAGGAATGAGAAAGATAAATATCTAACACTCCTTAGGTAAGTTGAGAAGCTGCATATTTAACCACTATTGAAGTGTTACAATTGTGAAAGTGTAGAGTATTATAGAACACAAAGAGGCCGCCCCCACTCTTCAGAAGTGGATGGGGATCTAGAAAACAATATTTCCTTTCTCTCTTTATGTGGTCCATGCTTCCTCCCTCTCTGTCTCAATTTTTGCTGATTATTTGCTCTTTTATTATTAACTTACACTGAAATATTGACTGAATGCTAACCAATTTCCATTATAATGTACATCCTTCAAAAAAAAAAAAAAGTGCAAGGGACAGAATCGTATGACTGAATTTCCTCACAGAGTTCTTTTACTTTTCTTTTCTCTCATCTGAATTGTATTTTTACAATTTTAAAAATTAAAATATAATTGTATCATTCCCCCACTTTCCTCCTTAAACTCTTCCCATATCTTCTCTAGCTCTCTCTCAAATTCATAGTCTCTTTCTCTCTGATATTGTACATGTTTATGTATGCTTGCATTTATAAACATAAACTTCTAAGTTCATTTAGTGTTACTTGTGTGTATGTTAATTCAGGGCCAACAACTTGGTACTAGATACCCAACTAGGGGGTACCTCCTTGTGAAAGATTAATTCTTCCTCTCGTAGAAGTCCTTGGTGTAATGATATGTTATATATCTAATAAAACCAGTCTGGAATATCAGAGAACACATCCACCCACAGTCAATCATCCAGGAGGGTCAGAAAGTGGTAACTCATGCCTTAAATACCAACATGGTCAAAGACCAGGAGTGGTGACCTTTAATCCCATAACTCCAGAGACAGAGAACTTCCTGTGTTTCTGCGAGTTCAAGGCTAACTACCAAAAAGTAGTGGCTCACACCTTTAATCTTAACCTGGATATGAAACAACTGGATGAAGAAGGTATTTAAGGCAGGTGTAGAAAGACAGATTCATTCTGTAGCAGCCTCTCTCTGATATTCCATCTTTTCCCAAAATCTGGCTCTGAGTTTCATTTAATAACAACCAGAATTCATGCAATACCTTAGTTGCTCAGTCCTTTGTCTAGGAGTGGGATCCAGTGATATTCCACCCTTCCATATTAGCTTGTCAGTTGGTGCTGGATTGTTCAGGCCCTTTTTAACAGCCATATTGCTGAGGTATCATGAGTGTAGCTTCCCTTTAATTTCTAGAAGGCACAATATCACAGCTTCCTTGTTTCCTGGCTCTTTTAATCTTTTAGTTTTATTTCCAAGATGTTCCCTCAGCCTTAGGTGCAGGAGCTGTGTTGTAGATGTATCAGTTGGGATGGATGAACCATGATCAACTGTTCTCTGCAGTTGTGGATTTCTGCAGTGGGCTCTGTCTGCTTCTAAAAGGGTCTTTGATGAGAAGAGGTGTGGGGATATGTTTCAAATTTAATAAAAAGTCGGAGCTATCAGAGGGATCCACCCACAGCCAGGCCAGGAGAATCACACAGTGGTAACTCACACCTTTAATCACAGCACAGGGAAAATCTTGGAGTGGTGACCTACACCCTTAATCCCAGCAAATTTGAGTTTGAGGTTAGTTTAGTTTACAGAGGGAGATTCAGGCTCCCAGGCAGGCAGTGGTAGTGACACGCCTTTAATCTTAATCTGGATGTGAAACAACTGGGTGAAGAGGGTATTTAAGGCAGGCATAGAAAGACAGAGCATACAACAGAAGCCACTAGGAGTGAGGCCGAGGGAGCTGGAAGACAGATGGGTGAGATCTGACTGTGGTGTTTCCTCTCTTTGATATCTCAGCCTTTCCCTGAGATCTGGCTCTGAGTTTCTTTCATTTGTGCAAGAGAGTGGAGCTATACTTAGCTGCGGATATAAGGATTGGTGTTTAGAATGCAGGTGTGGATTATACCGATTTAAATAAATGGCAGTAGTAGGCTCTCCTCTAAGGTCCATAGTCAAGGGGAGCCTTACACCTTTGAGGAGTAGGTAGGGAGTGGGAGGGAGTTGAGAGGAGGTGGGGGAAGAGGTGGAAGGTGAGCAGGAGAGGGAAGAGAGGGAGAACAGTGGAGGGCATGTAAAAGAAAATGTATTAATAATTTAAAAAATATTTATTTTTTAAGAAAGATCCATGGCCTCACTAGGCATGGTTAGTTGCCTAGGATTCCATTGCTAGGTATGATTTCCTTACTTTTGTACTACACCTTCCTTTTGGTCCTTAAGTCAAGTTGGACAGTGGCCGATCATCATCAAGGTAAAGGTGCTACTGAGTTCAATAGCAGTTTGATAGAAATACGCTGCTCCTGTCTAATGTCTGAGTGGGAAGGACTCTTTCCATTTATTGGTGTCAATTTCTCTTCTCCAGAAGTGACTATATCTTTACAGTTCCTGGATGCTACTCATGAAGCTAACACTTCCAATTGCCTTAGGGCATGTCTGATCCTTCCTCATCATTTGATTAATACCAGTTTTGCCATGTCTTTTTTTTTTTTCACCACATGTGCCATATATGTGGTATCAGAGGAGCTGATATATACTGGCTGTCTCAAAGTGAGAGTGTAATAGGCAGAATTTAAAACATTTTCTTTTAAACTGTCCACGTCCTCATTATGCAGCGAAGCAGTCAATGGAGGCATTATCTAGATAGAATTATGGTGGTAATCAAAGCTGTATTTTGAAAGGGGATTATCCTGGATTATCTGGGATAGTCCAATGCAACCATCAAGAGAGGAGATGGGAGAATCTAAGGGATAGGGATGAAATATGAAGCATATGTAAGAACCTTCGCATCAAGGATGGAACTGGCTCACTGTCATTGTTTTGAAGATGAAGGAGAAGTTCTGTGAGTCATGGAAAGTGGTAGGCATTTAGTAGCTCAGCAAGACCCATGACCATCAAGGAAATGGGGGTCTTAAACTTCACCCCAGAAGCTGGACCCGGTCCTATTAGCAATCTGAAGTGCTTGGAATCAGATTCCCCTCAGTGTCTTTTGATAAGAATCCAGTCTTATGATATTCAGACAGTGTTAGAGCTTAAGCATCAGTCTAGACAACTGGACTCTTGATCTGTAAAAGTGTAGAGCAACGCATCTGTGTTGCTTTCAGCTTCATATTATAGAAATTTGTTCAGAATCAGTAGAAAATGAATTCGGAGGAAAGACACTAGATCCAATAGGCCTCAGAGAGCAATCTCAGCATCTTTTGAGTTCTGCATGTCTACATCCAGCATGCTTCCACAGATCTGTGTCAAAATGAACAGTTATTGTCACAGAAACTCTAAAGCCTAATTATGTAAGTCAAGTTCATTCTCTGCCATTTACTAGCTACATGACTATGCAGTTTAGTTAACCTGCTTCAGAATATTAATATGCAAATGAGGATAATAATAGCATTTGATCATGAAGTTCCTGTATAGGATAAATTGCCTATGCATATATGAGCATGTGTATAATGAGTCTTTAAAATGTACTAAATAAAGTTCTCATTTGCTATTGTTTCAATACTGTTGTCATTGGTTTGGTTTGTGCTATGACTTCTGGTCAGCCAGGCATCCATGCCTTTTCATTACTGCCTCATCACCAGCACCTCATGTA
The DNA here is from genome assembly GCA_033318265.1 of Phyllotis vaccarum. NCBI lineage: Eukaryota > Metazoa > Chordata > Mammalia > Rodentia > Cricetidae > Phyllotis > Phyllotis vaccarum. The sequence continues at coordinate 51,961,623 of JARWLC010000006.1, forward strand.
CGTAACTGCTTTCCAGAAGTTTCTTTTTCATAATTAAATGATAGGTAAATATATAATTTCATCTCCCTAGACAAATAAACTCAGTAGAGGCTGTTAGGTATTGAAGGAGAAGGAATTGGCCTCAGTGAATTTTCCTGGAGACTTTTTTTTTATATGTGAAAAACATTCTAATATAGGAGCATTTTAATTATTTTCTCAGTTCTGATAACTATGCATTATATTAAACAAATTGACATCAATTTAAATTGGTAAAGTAAGTTTCCTAGTTTGATGAGCACTGCCTCATTCAGAGAGTCAGTGAGGAGCTATTAGAGGTACATGAGGAATCTTGAAAACAGTTTTTTGTTTTGTTTTGTTTTTCTGGGACAGGCACAGAGCTGAATGTAAATTGGTGAGAGGCCTTGACAAGCTGTGTTCTGTACTGGTAACATGTAATGGTGACACAGGACCAGTTCCTGTCAATTAAAGGGAATTTAAAATATCTCTTCTTGACATGAAGACAGAATCAGGCTTGCCACTCCATCTCAAAGATGGCAGGTGACATGGTCCCTCTGCCCCAAAAAGTTACTGAACAAAGGAGATACAGGAGCCATTTTTTGGGCTACAGCTTTATAGAACGCTACAGCCTAAGATATGGAGAAGAAAATGGCACTGTCATGGTGGGTGGGTTCTGGGTGAGAACCTTTGATGCTTCCAGTGTTTGTGAGGGACAGAGCTCTGAAAATTATATATTCTGAGACCTAGGTCTAGAATATCAGAGATTATAATGAAGGGAGGAGATAAATAAAATGCATAATAAAGAGCCAACCTCTCCCCCCCCCAAACCCAGCAATAGTTACAACAGAATGAAAAGCAAACCAATAAGAGAACAAGAGAACCTGATCACTGCTGATGAGATTAAGTTCACACAGCAATCAAATCAGTTCTGGTTTAAGATAATCAAGAAGACAAATACAAAAATAATAATTAATTAAGGCATGAAATTAGGTACCTAATTCAGGTATAAGTAGAAAAACAGTTGTGATGAGCCAATATAAATCTTGGAATATCTGTAGGTATTTAAATTAAAGAGAATTAATATTGTATAAATGCCTACCTTCATGGAGTTAGTGAGATAAAGAACTGGAATGTATTTTGAAATTATTCATCCACAATATAATCAGAAAGCTGTGAAAATCTATCTGGAGAGACAGAAGAAATGGAAGGTAGACTGAGCAACTTCAAGTCACACCTTGATGTGGCTTAGAAGAATGACAGGCTCAGTGGGAGAGAAGCAGAATTTGAGAAACCTCAGCTCCTGGGTGTCTAATGTCCAACTTCACACTTGAACTCTCTGCATTAATCATTTCATTTCATTCTCACCTAACTCTGTGGTTTGATAGCCCTTTTCTCACATGCAGCTAATTACCTTGCTTTATTTCACAGAGAACATATACTTCATTAACAGAGGCTCCACATATTCAGATGACAAGTTCTCTCACCATATCCATATCAGGACCCATTGCTTCTGCCTCCTCCTCCTTTCCCAGAAAGCTCATACTCCAGTCAGCATTCACTTCTGCTTTTGAATGCCAGTCTTTTCTCATCTCTCTCTAGGGGTAGCCATCTGTTTCTCTACAATTTCCCTCTGCTGAACCATTTTATCTGAATTCAGCATGCTGTGTTTCCCACTCTTCCTAAAATGCTACTGCTCCAAAACAATTTAAAAGGACAATATATTCAAGAAACAGTTAAAAGACATGAAGCATCAGGTGAAACTTCTGTCTCAAGACCTTGGTGTTTGATGATTCCTCTGCCTAGATCAGTTTCCTCATACATCAGCATAGTTTTTCTTCAGCTTCCCCAAATCTCTCTATCAAGCCCTCTGTTTTAGAAAAACCATGTTCTTCACCTTTCTACCTTGTAGACACTTCTTTAAAAATTATCTTTAAATTTTTAATTACTTCTTTATTTGCTTATGCTAATCTTTCTATACAAGTATTCAAGCTTTGTAAAAAAAAAAAAAACCAGAGTTTTAATATATTCTGTGCATTGCTACAACCTTACAGTCTAGACAGTGGAAGTTAATTGGAGTTAATAGCAAACATTTACTAATATATGCACACATTAATGGATGTATAATGAAAATACATAAAAGTTTCTGGCCAGTCTGGCCTGTGGCCCTATAGTCCCATAGACCCACAGTCCCAGAGAAACACACAGATGCTTGTATTAATTCTATGCTGATCAGCCTATTGCTCTGGCATATTACTAGCTAACTGTTCTCTTAAAATAAGCCATGATTCTTATCCTCTTCAGCCATGTGGCTCAATACCTTTTCTGAGAGTAGTATAGTTGTCCTCTGCATATGCAGGCTTCTCTGGCATCTCTGCTCTGCTCTGTACTTCCTGTTCCCAGAGTTTTCTTAGTCTGATAGCCCTGTCCATACTTTCTGTTTTCCTTCAGCCAATCAGCATTTTTATTAACCAGTAGGCAGGGCAATTATTTACAATGGAACAGAATACAATCCCACTACATTTCCCCTCTTTTTCTTTTGAAAACAAGAACCCCAAATCTAATTCCTTTGTATTATTTTTTTACTATTGTCTATAACAACTTGTGACCAACATTGTAAACAAAGACAAACATCCATAATCCATTTTGGGGGGAATGTTGGCATGGTTCTCTAGGCTAATTTCTGCTGAATGGGGATGTTGGTAATGGGGACCCAAAGAAAAATGTAGGATTATGGACAAGTCTTTAGTGAAGTAGTCTCTAAGGCTGGATCAGCTCAGCCAATCTCCTTGAAGTTGTTTTGGACGCAGAGCTCAGAGGAAGCTACAGCAGAGGTGTGATGTGAGAATGCCTTTCTGTATGCTGTGAATATCAATTTTAAATAAAGGAGCTGTTTTGGTACATGACAGGCACCATAGAAAAAGTAGGAGGAGAAATCAGAGCATAGGTAGGAGAAGCAGGGTAGAGTCAGACAGACCAAGCCCGAAGCCCAAAGGAGCAACATGTAGGAACACAGGTGAGCCATGGGCCACGTGGCAGACAGATTAATGGAAATGGGTTGAGTTAAGATGTAAGAGTAAGCTAGCAATGTGCCTAAGCCATAGACCAAACAGCATGAAGATAATATAAGCATCAGAGTAATTTCTGGGGGCCTGAGCAGGAGCGGCAGACAGCTAAGGGGTCTGGCATGGCAGGCCTGTAGGTCTGGGCCTCAGGCTGCCCAGGACCAAGAAACTGCAATACTACATAAGGTGTCCAACATGGGTCGATTATCCACATAAAGCCTGAGAACGATTAGAAAGGGTTCTAAATCACAGAAACTGAGCCAAGCCAGCTTCCAAATTATGTATACAAAGCGGGTCATTGTACAAAGAAAGCGTGGCATCCAGGTCACATTCAAAATGGCACCAGTCGACTGGCAGCAGGCAGTGTAAGCTGCAATCAGGCTGGTTCCTGAAATCTCACAGAAGACTCAGTAGCATGTGATTGATTTTATATTTCTGTTTATTTTGAACAAAAAGGAAACAAAGACAATTTCTTAGTAACAGCATTTTCTTGGGTCTGCTCTGTTTGCTGGCCACGAACAGAGACATGCTCCCTTTAAGAAAACTTACTGATTCAGCTTTATCTGCAAAAGTTATGTGACTCTTTAAGAGAGTGCGAGTATTTTAAAAACTCATCTGGTTAAAAGATGATTAAGGATTCACAATAAAACAGATTCAGAAAAAAAAAAAAACCTGTAAATGGGTTACAATGTGTGCAAAAGGTACATAGGCTTCAGAGAGACAGGAAAGAAGGTAGAGAAAGTCTTTAAAAACAGAAATAGAGTAATAAAAATATAATAAGCCTCATAAAGATGGAAAGTAGACACAAAATCTGGATTTTAGTTATTATTGTGTTTTCTTTTAATTTTTTCATTGTTAATGAGCTAACTGCAGAAAGACAATGGATTGTAAATGCAAAGGCTACTAAGTTAAACAACAATATATATTTTAAAGGTATTTTGATTTTGAAATTTATGTCTAAGGATTTATTGCTTTGGAAGAGTTCTGCTTTTGTTTCCACAGAAGATGAGAACATGTGGATTGCCTCCAGGCAAATATGGTTTCATCAACCAAGACACCCTGAAAATAATTTCTGATGGGAAGAGATAGACTTATCAGCTTCAGGACTGCAAACTATGATGCAGTCTGAAGAACCCCATGAGATTTTCGACATCCCATAATCAGCAGGAAATAGTAATAGAAAACTACGCCCAAATTCCCAAAATAGTGTTTATAAATATTTGTTTTCATTATAAATGGTTAATGGTCATAGTTAATCTCTTTCTAAGAGGAAAAAGAGGATATAGTATATGAATGATTTTAAAAATTAGATTATTGAATTTACTTAGATCAGGAAATCAGCTGTTAATCTCAAATTGTTTTACATTAGTATGGATTTTGGCTTATTGACACAAATTTAAGGTCAATTCTCTTATGCTGTATGTATTTTTCTACTCTTGTTTAAGATATGATGTTTATGTAACTGATTTAAAATTGTAATGTATAATTAAGAGATGCATGTTAGTTAGATTTTTAGGTATAAAAAGATATATTTCAATTAGATAGGTAATCTTCAAATACTTCTAAGACCTACAGAATATGGCATTTAAAATGTTTTAAGAACTTAGACTTTTCTGGACAGTGAGACAGGTCTGCTCCTGGCAGCACTAATTTACTTCAAGAGAAAAATGCGCATTGAAGAAACTCCATATAGAGTCTATTTGTGGCAATGGTTAGCCACTAGACATGAACCTGTTCTTATATTGACTGCTTGACAGTATGCTGTTAAAAGTGGACATGCAATTTCCATAGAAAGGTGACTTCTAAACTTTGGCAGAACAAGCGGAGATTGTTCCTGCTTTTCAGAGAAAGATGTCAGACATTCTTCAGGACTCGAGGAGAAGCAACTGATGAATGGGCAGAGCAGATTTCCTGCTTTACTAAAATAAAAAGAGACTCTAGGCCTATAGGCTAAAGATAGATGCCTCAATTTTAAGAAGGAACTTTGGGTGACTGTCCAGGCAGATAGATGTCATCTCTGTCGTTTCTTGATTTTTGAAGTTGCTTGCACATCCAGTTTACTTGGGTAAATATATCCTTCTGTGGTCTTTGATGTAGTTAAAGATCAGATAGTTATAGGTATAGTTTTTCTTAGTCATTTGAAAGTTATATTGGATATGAAACTTTAGATTCACAATGATAAGGTAGATGATAGAGTATTTTCTTTAATTTTGCTAAGTACAAATAGACTAGATATTGTAACTGTAATTTTGCTTGATAGCTATTTTGTTATATGTAATTTTGCTATGTTAAAATTGAAACCTTCCTTTTTGATTAGACAGAAAGGGGGAGGTGATGTGGGAATGCCTTTCTGTATGCTGTGAATATCAATCTTTAAATAAAGGAGCTGTTTTGGCCCATGACAGGCACCATAGAAAAAGTAGGAGGAGAAATCAGAGCATAGGTAGGAGAAGCAGGGAGGAGTCAGACAGACCAAGCCCGAAGCCCAAAGGAGCAACATGTAAGGAACACAGGTGAGCCACGGGCCACGTGGCAGACAGATTAATGGAAATGGGTTGAGTTAAGATGTAAGAGCTAGCTAGCAATGGGCCTAAGCCATAGACCAAACAGCATGAAGATAATATAAGCATCTGAGTCATTTCTGGGGGCCTGAGCAGCAGTGGTGGGCAGCTAAGAGGTCTGGCGTGGCAGGCCTGTGGGTCTGGGCCTCAGGCCGCCCAGGACCAAGAAACCGTGATACTACAGAGGTGCTCTGAAATGCTGAATCATCTGGGTCACCTTTTCCATTGGGGACTTTTCATGGGGTCTTTCTCCATCAAACTTTCATTTTCTTTAACCAGGAATAAATCCACAGGCTCTCAATTTCTGTGAAAATAAAGAGAAAATCTCTTTTCCAAAGTAGAATAAGTTTTGATTCCAATTGTAAAGTCAACTCATTTATGAAATATATAGGTTGAATTAATTCAGAAGCATTTGTAATCAAATGGCTTTTAGCAGCTTTTATAACTTCATTTTCAGTCAAAAAACTTAGACAAGACAATAACAGAGTATCCAGACACCCTTTGTATTTTCCATTTTTACATGGCTTATTACTATTTCTTTTTACTCTATTTCTTTTAAGGACTTTTTCTATCCCTTTTCCTTTTTTAAAAAAAATTTCTCTCTAAAGCCTATTTTTTTTCACACTCTGTTTTTTTTTTTTTTTTTTTTTTTAAATCTCTCTCATATCTCTTATTCTTTTGTTTCTGACCATACCTTTGTTTGGTTAAGATAGCTGATTCCACCAAGCTTCCCCTATTTCTCTGTTTCTGACCCTACCTTTAATCTGCCAAGGTGTGGCTAAAGAGTAAAGACTTGGCTAGGATGGTTTACTGGCTCCACCCAGCTCCTAGTCTAGCTTCATAGGATTTATCTTTTTAGCAGAGGTACTGGTAGAACCCACAATTACCACTCAGGAATTTTAGGTTCCATATACTCACCAAGGAAAGCACTGCCATCTGCTGCTCACGAACTCCATTTAAGCATTTGGCAGCAGGGCCTCTTAAAATACTCAAAAGTGTTTTGTTCCTAAGGCTGAATCAGGAAGCTTCACTTAATAAAGTCTCTCCTCTGCTTACCTCCAGCAAACAGAACTGACCCCAAGAAAATGCTGCTGCTACTCAGAACCAATCTTTGAGTCTGTTTTTTTTTTTTTTTTCTTTTTTTGTCTACATAAACAGAAAGCTTTAAATACATCATTTTCAGCTTGTTGTTTACATCTAGGCTCCAGGAACTAGGCATTTTGGAGCTTAATCTATACTCCAAAAGCCTGCCATTTTGTAGCTCAAATCCATATGCCATGCCAAGGCATCTTTGAACCATGGCTCATGTGACAGACACTACTTGACTACTTGGAATTTTTTTTTTTTTTTTTTTTTGCTCTAGTTCTGTGCCCTAGAACCCCTTTAAACTTCCTAAGGCTTTATGTGGATATATATCACCCATGTTGTGATGCCATCTATAATATTAAGTTTCTGGCCTGCTCTCCCACTGAAATACACAGATGCTTATATTAATTTTATGCTGATCAGCCTATGGCTCTGGCATATTACTAGCTAGCTCTTCCTCTTAAAATAACCCATGATTCTTATCCTGTTCAGCCATGTGGCTAAGTGTCTTTTCTCAGAACAGCATACTTATCCTCTGCATCTGCTTGGTTTCTCTGGCATCTCTGCTCTGCTCTGTTCTTCCTATTCCCAAGGTTTTCTTAGTCTGGTATCCCTGCCCATACAGCCTTCAGTTAATCAGCATTTTTGCTAAACCAGTAGGCAGGACAATTTTTTAGAAGGGAACAGAACACAGTCCTACTACATTCCTCACCTTTCTCCCTTCCTCACCTTTCTCCCTTGTAGACGCTTTTCTTAAATTCTTAAAAAAATTTTAATTACCTCTTTATTTGCTTATGATTATCTTTCTATACAAGCATTCATGCTTTGTAAAAACATAGTTTTAATATATTCTGTTCATTGCTAAAACCTTACAGACTAGACACTAGAAATAATCAGAGTTAACAGCAAACATTTAGTAATATATGCCCACATAAATGGATGAATAGTGAAAATACATAATTCTAAAAATAAGAGATGGTTTGAACTCTAACATGAACTTTATCCACAAAATAATTATAAACCAGAATCAGATTTCTCATGAATCCTTATAGACATGAAGACATTGGGGGCATTATCTTCAGGACACAGACAAAAATATTAACCTAGAAAGAAATCTATATGCAGTGAATTCCAAATATAAGCATGCTTGCATAAAATGCCTTTTTCAGCTATGTGAATGAATGAAGTTATATTATGTTTTGAAGATAGAAGAACTAAAGTATTAGGTTGAGCAAAATAAACTAGATACAGCATGATATGCATTACATTTTCCCTCTCATTTGTGGGAATGAATACAAGTAACTTGAAAGAAAAGGGTACGAGGGTCTCTTAGGGAAGGCAGGAAGGCTGGCAGGAAGAAATAAGGAAAAAGCAAGAGAGGGCAGAAAGGAAGTCATTAACAAGGCTCACAATAAACATGTGTAAAGCTGTCTCAGTTAAATCTGTTTACTCTTAAAATTAGTCATTGTTGCTAAATTAGAGCCGAATTAACCCTCCTCTAGAGTACCATATCCATATCATACCCTGATGACACTCAGCCTTAGCTGTTCCAGGGATGGTCAGGAGGGTCATCTCCACTGAAATTTATCCTTTCCCAAAATGACAAAGCCTCTCTAGCATAATTTTAAAGAGGTATAGTGGTTGGTACTTTCATAGGAACATATATTGACATCCCCTTGAATGGTATCCATCAAAAAATATCACCCATATGTATAAACAGCCTCAGGAGTATATGATTCTTCTTTTGGGTAACTGAAATTATCAATAAGATGGATTTAGTCAAATAATCGGAGTTTGCATTTTAAAACTCTCTAAGAAAATATCATGACATGTTACACAAATCTGCATTTGCTTCCTTTCCTGTCATATTGAAAAATTATAGTATTTATTTTATTTATTCACAGGGAGTCATCTTACACCACAGACTGTAAAGGATGAGAATTTGTGTTTCTTCTATGATTAGTTTTGAACCAAGACTTGGCAAATTTTAGAATACATTCCTGAGAAACACCTACTCTTTAATAACAAGAGAATGTGGCTTACATAATATGTAATTTAGAAAATAAATTATTGATGTTACTTCAAAATAACTTCATAAAATTACTTTAATACAAAATTTAATAGATCATCTTTAATAAAATACTTCCCTGTTTTCTTTATTAGATTATAGCAGAATTGATTAATCTTAAGTCTGCAAAAGAAAGCACCATTAACATACATGCTTTTAAATTCATTCTAAATTATGCTTAGAATTTTTAATCAAAATTATTTAAATATATAAGTTGTCAGGTGACTTCTTACAGTACTAATTGGTGGTAAATATGATCAATATGTTTTACATACATGTTTTAAACTATTACAATGTAATCCTTTAATACATAATTAATGTATGCTAAACTACAGAAATAAAGTCTGCTTATTATCTTCTATTTGAAATTCTTAATTCTTACAGTTTCTTTTTAAATACCTAATCAGAGTTGTCTAATTTGTGTTTTTCTTTAAACTTAAGAAATTAAAGAGATGGGCCTCTGTTTTATAGAAATATTAGCCAGTTCATTTCAGACCTAGCTAGTCTTTTGAAATGCTAAATGTTCATCACTTTTCTTTTCCAAACAGAAATGAGAGACACCCTGCTTTACTAGATAAGAGCTCCTCCAGTTTTCAGACTGAAGGTTTTATGAAGGTCATCTTACAGAACATTTGCAAAAATGTTTTCCTTTAATAGTTTCAATCACTTGCTTTCTCCCCATTGCCTTATCTCATACTTCTATGATGGAAATCTATGATTGAAATACACAAGATGACTTTGAACTATAACAGTTTGAAGTACTACAGTTCTAGGAGTCACCTTTGTGACTGGTTGTCCACGTTAATCACAGGCACAGTGTTGGGACTTAGATGGCTTTGAGACAGGGGCTCTGTGATGTGGGCATGTCAAGTCATGAGACCTAGGGCAGGGATTTTGTTTCCTGTTTGGGTGGCATTTGTGACATATGTGCTAATGGAGGAAGTTTATTTTAAAGTAGAATTATAATTTAACTTAATATAATGTTACCCAATTAAAAAATTTCATCAATAAATATAAATGACTAACATGCCAAAGAGTATAACAATTCCTCTTAAAGACGAAATATAAGTCTTTTGTCATAGTTAGGGTTTCTATTGCTGTGAAGAGACACTATGACCATGGCAACTCTTATAAAGGAGAATATTTAACTGGGGCTGGATTACAGTGTCAAAGGTGTAATCCATTATCATCATGGTGGGATATGATGCTGTACAGGTAGACATCATTCTGGAGAAGGAGCTGAGAGTTTTACATCTTGATCTGCAAGCAGTAGAGAGTGTATGCCACACTGGACATAGTTTGAACATATTAACATACTCAATGCCCACCCCCAACAGTGTCACACTTCTGAATAATGTCATTCTCTATGGGCCACACATGCAAACATGAGTCTATTGGGACAATTCCTATTCAAACCACTACATTTCTCCATTCTCTCTATATCCAATTCTCTCTATAGCCATTTTCATGGAGTAACATGTAAATAAATTATCATTGAGACCAGACTGTCTGGAATGAGAAAGCAGTTGAGCCACATCTATCTAACCTTGATCTATTTTATTCTCAGTTTCCTCATCTGTAACCCAAACATATTAACACTGTATCATGCTTACAGTGTTTATGATAAATGTCCAATGTACAAAAGACGGCCTAAAATTAAAATACCAGTTACTTTGTTGCAATTGTAGCATCTCCCTTTGCTTGTTAAATTTCATTAAATACAAAATCTACCTTTTTTTACTGGCCCTAGGGTAAAACAAAACATAAAACAGTATGAAGGCATTTATACACGTTACTAGTCCTATCTAAATTATATATAGAAGTATAAAACTACAGACAAATTAATGCTCTATTTTTGCCTCATTCTGTTGGGTTGTCCAATATGCTATGTAGGCAACATATTTTTTTAAAAAATTCTAAAACAATGACAAAACAAAGTGTGCAGACACTAACAACACAATAATTACTGGAATTGATTTTTTCTTTTAATACCACTGATCCCAAACATTTTTCCCTATTGCATATATGATGTAAAGGCATGTATATACTCCACATAGTTTCTACTGTTCAGTATTTATGCTTCAGCAAAGGTGGGTTAGTTTAGATGTTTTATTCCTTGGTGAAGATGTGATTTCTTATCAACATATACTGTAAGTTGATTATTCATTCTATGAGCAGCAATTATCTTTTCCAGAATCTAATTCCTGAGTCATAGTGTGGTCTCTGTAGGTTTCATTTACAATTTTCAGAGTTGTAGTTGCCAAATAAAAAGTTAAAAAGGGAATCTAAGCACGTTGTTATCTTCTGTTAATGCTTTGTTTACTGTGTCACCTTCTCCCCATATTCTAAAGCATGTGGTGGGAAAAACAGTTCTTTTCTTTGTAATAGGTACTCCAGGGATGACAGAAGTCAGAAGCAAGCTGATAAAAGTAGTCAGAGAATGAAAAATCAAAGACCTAACACTACTGAAACTCACATCTAGGCTGGTTCAGAGAAGGAAATAGTTGTTCCTATTCAGATTCAGGCTGTTCCTCTTCTGCCTCAGAGTTAAAAAAAGATGCACAGACTTGTTCATGCCAACCCACTTCATCATGATACTTCATTGTTCTAGAAATGGCTGCAACTATCGAAGTTGCAAAGCCATAAATAGAAAAACAGGAACCAGGAATCCTGCTCGTAGGCAGCCAGAGCTATTGCTTCCTTCTTTCCTTTCCATGTCTGACACCCTTATTCTGTGTCTGAAGCAGCAGCAGAATCAATACACAAATATTTTGGCTTGGTAAAAGAATTGAAGTGCATTCTGCTCTTTGGTATAACTTTGTGTCTAAAATGTCAAGGGAGAGAGACAGGATATTTGTGATAAAGTATACCTAGGGATTCAGGCTTCATGAAGATCCAACCATAGACTCGAGGTACTGAGGCCAAGTTTTCAAGTTTATGAAACATTAGTATATGTGTGTCACCACACAAGTCAGGTAGAATTAGACAATGGCAGTCTTGAAAATAGCTTGATGTAGTATCTGCGTAGAAATCCTAGAGAAAAGTTCCATGCAAAAATATAAAAGATTTTTCATAAGGTTATACAAAGTTTTGCACTAGGTATTCTGTTAGGATTAGACCTCTTCTCATGAAAATTAGCTCTTGAAACTTGGTAAAGTTGTGCATTTTGGAGCATTTCCCTGATTTGTAGCACTCTAATAACTTCAAGGAGAAGAATAATTAATTTTTAGGAATTTAACCTACCTTCTTCCTCAGCAACTATATCAAGTGAACCTAGATGATCGTTCAACACCTGTAGAGGGTTTGTGTGTTTTTAAACAAGCTGTTTTATTCTCATTAAATCCAACATTGAATTTTTTTAAAAAACAGATGTATGAAACACGTGTATTATTTTCAAGTGACATCTAATTAATTAAATGTTTGCAAGCTGATTCTAAATAGAACTTTACCCTAAGTGTTAGCAATATGAGTTGAATTTCCCTTGAATCTTCTCCTCAAACTCAAACGAATACAACATACTCTATATTGAGAACAACTTTTGGGTAATTTTCAGGTAATTTGGGAAATAAGTTATATTGAAAGACCTTTCTAAGTCATTCTCTTAAAAATGTGGCAATAGAATTATTTTAGAAATTGATGTCTAATCTGTCTGTCGGATGATATTATCTATCCGAGGCTAAACATTTTCTGGAATAGAAAATGCCATTCCTTTAAATGTTTGCCTTTGGTCTAGCCATGCAGAGGGAGTCAATAGCTTCACAGAAAGGTTGAGGAATGGAACCATTTATGGCCCATTTCTCTTTCTTTATGACTGGCACCGTGAAGTCATTCTTAAACATCTTAGAAAAAACCAAAACTCTCCAATGTACCAAGTGTAATTTAACAAGTAACTTCTAGTGTAGCATGGGTGTGTGCACTTCTAAACTTAGTCTTCTGTAGCTACATTAGGGCCTTCCAGACATAACAGGATTGATGCACAAATGACCTCACAGAGACTGGAGCAGCATGCCAGCTCTGTGAGGTGTTGTAGTGAAGTTTCTTGGTCTCAGCGGCCAGAGGCCCAGACCCACAAACCTGTCGCCCGAGACTGCTTAGCTGCCCACCGCTGCCGCTCAGGCCCCCAGAAATGACTTAGATGCTTATATTAACTTTATGCTGTTTGGCCTATGGCTCAGGCACATTGCTAGCTTGCCCTTACATCTTAAATCAACCCATTTCTATTAATCTGTCTGCCATGTGGCCCGTGGCTCACCTGTGTTCCTTACATGTTGTTCCTTGGGCGGCTTGCTTGATCTGCCTCTGACTCCGCCCTTCCTTTCCTACCTATGCTCTGATTTCTCCTCCTCCTTCTTCTATGGTGCCTGTCATGGCCCAAAACAGCTCCTTTATTTAAAGATCGAGATTCACAGCATACAGAAAGGCATTCCCACACACAGGTCTATGTCAGTGCTGAGAATGGAAGTGGACACAAAGCCCTCTCCCTAACATAGAAGTTATCTCCAACTGACAAGAACTTACAGTTAAGTAAGTTCTCTGCAGTCTCAGGATATACAAACCACACTTAGGGAGGCCCCATGTCCTACAGGAGATGCCAGCATAAAAATAATTCAGAGGAATTATTGGAAATGTCTCAAAATGCTTTGCTTGAGCTGCTGTTTCTTCTTATTCTTGTTAATCCTTATTTTTTTGCTTATCTATCTATTATAGTTTTTGATTTTGTGTTTTGATTTTTTTGAGATGTGTGTGTGTATAACATGTATGTGTTTCTTATGCTTTGTTTTTTTTCTTGGTTTGCTTATTTTGTTTGTTTTTATCCTATTTGTCCTTTGTAGAGAAAGAAAGAAGGCCTGGAATTGAAGAGGTGGGGATGATATTGGAAGAGATAAGGGAGGTAAATCATGCTGAGAATTTACCTTATAAAAAAATCTACCTATAAAAAAAATATTTTCAATTTCATCAGAGAGCTACAGAGCTTCCTAAAAAGAGGCAAGGTAGATTTAGAACAAGAAAGAATGGTAATCAATGACTAAGTTGTTTACAAAACTTTTTTCTGTGATACTTTTGGCTTTGGAGTGTTATAGTGTATAGTTTCTTCTGGCATTATAAAAAATTAGTCTGATATTACTAGTTGACTATCAGAAAAGAAAATCAATTGTGTTACCCTTCATTTGCACCAGGAGGGGAACACCTTTCTCAGCTTTGGTACTGTGGAAAGGCACTTGGTCCTACCTCAACTGGATATGCCAGACCAAATTGACTCACCTTGGGATTCCTTGTCCTCTCTGGGGAATGGATGAGGGGATGGTGCGGGGAGAGGTTGGGGGAGGACTGGGAGAAGGAGGGAGAGCAAGGTGGTCATGGGATAAAATTTTAATAAAATTAATAAAAAACTTTATGATGTAATATTGTGCTGGCTATTTTTATGTCAGCTTGACACAAGCTATTGTCAACAGAGAGGCGGGGACCTCAGCTGAGAAAATGCTTCAATCAAAGGGGCTGTAGGCAGGCCAGGAGGACATTTTCTTATTTGTGATTTATGTGGGAGGGCCAGGTCTATTATGGTTAAAGATGTCTGGGCTGTCAGTCCTGGATATAAGAAAGCAGGTGGTCCAAACCATTTGGAGTGAGCCAGTAAGCAGCACCCTCCATGGCCTCTGCATCAGCTCCTGCCTCCAGGTTCCTGCCCTGCTCAGTTCTTGCCCTCACTGTTTTGGTTATGAACTGTTATATGAAACCATGAGTGAAATAAGCCCTTTCCTGTCCAATTTGCTTTTGGTCCTTGTGTTTTATCACAAGAATAGTAACTCTAATGAGGACAGACATTAATCGAGGGGGTATTCTTCTGAAAAATCTGACTGTGTGTTGGGGAGAGGGCTGTAGGACATTTTTACTTTGATCTGGAAAAGCCATTGATTGCTCAAATCTTAGTGAACAGTTCTGTGTGGGGGGAGGGATAGAAGAATATTAGCAGATGGAGATCTGGTTTATGAAGTTTGAGAGTCACTTAAAGACTCTACCAAGGCCTTTGCATATCTTAGATTAAGACTCTGTGGTTCTGATCAGCTGGGAATGAACAGTCAGCTGTGAGACCAGCACCATTGAAGTGAAGTCTTTGCATTTCTAGCTACTGGAACTGAGCAGTTCCTGGTGACTAAGAAGAGAACAACAGAAGGACAAGAAGTCCCCAGGTGGGTCAGCTCAGCATGGCACATCCACTCCTGACAAGTCCAATTTCCTCATCCCAAAGTCAAGGTTGGGTTAGGTGTTCCTCTGCAAGGAATGGGCTCCAAGATGCCAGGTCACACACAGGAACACTGTCTGATCCCACTCCTTGAGGCTCCACATACTGCTCATGCCAATGGACAGTTAGTTGCCTACCCTTGGAGGGCCTAGCTCCCTTTTCCAAGGGACTCTCAGTGGCTGTTCTTTATTCAGTGACCTCCAACCTCCGTGGAGCTCCAGCCAGCCATCACTGTAGGAATTTTCCTCAAAATCCCTATCTTACTCATACAGACTCTCCTCTCCAGCTCTCAGCTTGACCAGGAGTTCTGCCCAGTGTTCATCTGTGGATTTCTGCCTCCATCTCTCTTCGTTGTTGGATATAGGTTTTGTGATGACACTTAGGGCAGTTATTCATTTGATCCTAGGGGAAGTCATATTTAGGCACCCTCTCCACTATTGGTCGAAGCCCTAGCCAGGGACATCCTGTGAGTTCTTAGAGGTTTCCCTAGCACCTGGTCTCTTTCCAAACCCACAATGGCTTTCTCTATTGAGATATCCATCTCTTTCTATCTCCCTCTTTGCTCCTCTCACTCAACCATCTCCTTTTATCATGATTTGTTCCCACCTCTTTTTGGTTGCAGCCTGTTATGATTCCAATTTGATAAGGTAATCTTCTCTATTTTCTTTTCTTAGGGGAATCTCTGGATGTCTCTGTTAGGTTCCTTCTGATCCCAAGCTATTCAGGGGTTGTGGTTTGCAGCTTGGGTATTCTTTGCTTTATGTGTAAAATCCACTTATGAGTGAGTGCATCCCATGCCTCTCTTTCTGGGCTTATGATACTTTGCTTCTGAAGATATTCTACAAATACAGCCATTTGCCTGCAAATTTTAGGATGTCATTTTTTTTTCTGCTGAGTATTACTCCATTTTGTAGATGTACCACAGTTTGTTAATCTATTCTTCAGCTGAGGGGCATCTAGGTTGTTTCCAGGTTCTATTAGGAATAATGCTGCTATGAACATAGTTGAGCTAATGCCTTTGGGGTATGAATATGCATCCTTTGGGTATATGCCCAATAGTGGTATTACTGGATCCTTGGGGAGATTGATTCCCAGTTTTCTGAGGAACCACCATCCTGCATTGTAGAGTGGCTGTACAAGTTTAGGGGATGGGGAGGGTGAATGCTGAAGGTTGACTGGGAGGGACTGGGAGGAGGGAAGGGAGGGGAATCAGGGTGATACATGGATGAAAAAATACTTTTTTAAGTTAAAATAATAAAATTAAGAAAAAAAGAAAAAGTCATTAATAGCAAGAGAAGCTGAGTAGCTATCTTTGGGAGGAGGAAAGGAACCTGCAGTATTCCGGGAAGGTTCTATATCATCATGTGGGGGGGTTAGTTATTAAAATGTTTCCTTTGTGAAAAATTCTAAAATGTGTAATATAATTTTGTGAGTGTAAAAAAATTTAAGTGAATTCACAATACTAACATGAAATATGAAAATTCTCTGTTTGCCTAAAATAAATTCTATCAGTTTCTGAAAAAAAGAAAGAAAAGAATAGGAGAACAGACTCACTGAGGCAAAGCCTAATGACTCCCTAGAGTCAGAGTGCACAGAGGCTGTGTTCTGGAGTGTCAAAGGTTTACCTTGAGCTGGTAGCCAAACTTTACAGTGGAAGAGTCACCCAGGTGGTACTGGGTTTGAAAGCACGAAAGGCATAAAAGCAGCTGAACCTTGGCAGTAAGAGGCCAGGAGAGGCCAATGGTAAAAATTCCGTCTCAGTGGCAGTTATAAGTCCAGGATTGAAGGGGTCCTATGGAGAAGATGAGGCTTAGCATCAGGAAAAGAGCATATGAGAGACTACTGGTGAACGTGTATATTCCAGTTGCAGCAGAAGACCCTAGAATTTTGGAGATGCCAGTACCATGAGATGGTCACTAAGAACTGCAGCCTTGGTGGAATGATGCCAGCCAGAGCCTAGAAGACAAGCTGTGTGTTGTGTAGAGGAAGAAACTTGAGAAGATAGTTAAGGCCCTTGAAGGAGCCCAGAAGATCATGAGTGAATTTCAAATATTGGACACTGAATTATTCACATTGCTTTAGTCTGCCATTCCTTTGACTTGATTGTGATTGTGCTGTGGTTCTTTGCTCTTGAAGTAAGAAAGTTATTTTATTTATTTGTTGATTTTATAGGAGCCCACAGTTGAGAGGTATTAGATTTTAAAAGACTTGGACTATTTTAAAGAGACTGAATATTTTAAGTGTTTGAATTTTTAAAGACTGTTGCATTTTTAAGTTTGGTAAAATGTTTTCTAAAAACTGGTCTGTAATCTTGGGGTTGAACAACAAAGGAAAGGTTATGGCTTTACAGTGATGTGTTTATGTGACAGGCTGATAAGTGATAAATTGTACTGGCTGGTTTTATGTCATTCTGACAGAAGCTAGAGTCATCGGAGGGGCTTCAGCTATGGCAGTTTCAGGAGGAACTGCCTCTGTAATATGGGGCTGTAGGCAAGTGTGTAAAATAATGAAACCATTTTCTGAATTAATAATTGACGGGGAAGGCCCAACCCATTACCACCTCTGAGCTGGTGTCCTGCGTTCTGTAAAGAAAAACAATCTGAGCAAGCCATGTGGAATAAGCCAGTAAATCGCATTTCTCCATGGCCTCTGCATTGGCTATGGCCTCCATGTTATTGCCCTGGTGGAGTTTCTGTCCTGACTTTCTTCAATAATGAGCAGAGATGTGACAGTGTGGCAGTCCCTTAGTTGTTTTTGGCCATGATGTTGTATCACAGCAATAGGAACCGGTATTTATAAGGCATTAAAAAGTTTTAAAAAATAAGGAACTGTTATTAGGACATAAGCTGTTATTAAACATTCTGTCTGAAAGGATAGATTCAATCCCCCATCTGGAGCGCTGGCCACTATTCCTTTGGCAATCTGACTTTGACCTAGCATTTCTGTCTTCTTATCTCCTCAGGAAAATGAATTGATTTTTATTTCTTTTTTTGCCTAGTAAAGTTGAAAAGGGCTCTTACACAGAGAAATGAGCCGATGACATTTCCTGACAGTTTGTGACATCAGGTTCAGTCAGGCTTTTGTTAGAAAACAGTACTCTCAAGACATGAATGAAGAATATTTAATCAAAGAATGATTTATAATGCTGTGAACAGGGCAAGGGAACCAACAAGGGGTGGTACAGAACCCAGAATCTACCCTAAGCCAAATCATTAAGGACCTAAGAAGTCTTTGCTTGTTAGAGTGGGGGCTGGTGGACAGCTGCTGGAATTTCTAGCTTCATGTGCCCTGGAACAAGAAATTGGATGGAGATGTATGGATAGTGGCAGAAGTGGGGGCCGTTTATTAGGAAGAAAAGAGAAGCTCAGTTGTGCCTGTTTCATATGGACTTTATTGTAGATCATTTGTGTAGGATTCCATTACTGTGCATGCTCTGTGTGGTCCACAGTGGCCATTCTGGGTGAGCTTCCAAGTCTTTTTCTCTATAGAACATTTTCATATGTTAATTTTGACCTCACTCTCTGTTCTACCCACCTGCTAGTAACAGCCCGGTTGGAGTTGGACTTTATAAGAGCTTTAAAAATTTCAAGAAGTTGTGATCCACTTAAGGTCCAGCAGAATAGAAGGTTGAAGAGTGACTACTCCAGTCAACCTTTGCTCTCACCATTCTGTGAACCTGCTGATGCCTCCCACCATTTAAACCCCAGAAGTGGGAATAAGAACTTAGCTTCCTGATAATGCAGCCTATGGAAATCAGCTTGAGCAGCTCACAGTGTATCTGATTCATGAAACAAGTGAGAAATGGAAATGAAAAAGTCTTATTCTGAAACTTAGTGCAACACAGGAGAATGAAGCCTCAGTTGATGAATTCTGCAATCAAATAAATAGATTTGAGTTTAGGATTTGACAAGATCAAGAGTGATACTAGGCAAGGGATTTAGCCCCTCCTAATTACCCCCCATGCATTGTGAAATTGTCATTACCTACTTTTATAACTATTATAGTGTTTTTAAAAGTTAGAAACATATAATCATGTTTCATTAACCCTAATGGGTTGGGTTGTAGAGTTTTGTTGTTCACCAGAACTGTTTCCATTTGCAAGATCAGATTGGGTTTTTATGTGAAATTGTCTTCTTGAAAGATTCCCTTTGTAAAGATGAGATCATTCCAAAAGAGCATAGGTCCTCCATCTAATGACTAATGTTTTCATAAGGACCTGCAAAAACAAAACAAAGCAAGATAAACATCAAAAACCCAGATGAGACATAGGGTGAGAATTCTGTGGTGAAAGGGTCAGAGATGTGAGCAACAAAAGCTGCAAGCAGCCATCCGAACCCTGCAGAAAATGGGTGTAGGATCTTTCCCAGAGTTTCCAGGGGAGCATGCCATCCTCCAGAACTGTGATAATGAGGCCTTTTGGTTTTTGATACTTTATTTTGGCAGAACTAGAAATCCACAAGCTACATTCTACATCCCACTTTTAACATATCAGGGATCAATATCTGTCTGGAAATAACATTTGATAAGCTGTCAACCAGGCACAGCAACCTGGCTGAATAAATGTCAACAACAATTTTAAGACACTTGTGTGTTGGGGCACATAAGTCCTTGTACTCACAAAGAACCAGGAATGTGAATCATGCAGGGGTGTCTTTTCAATGGAGGATAAAAAAAATCAAATACCATCCAGATGGCTAGGAATGAATTTGGTTAAGGGCCTGGTGATCTTTTGCTATCTGTGGAGGTAGACCTCATCTACCTTTTGCTATAGAGACAGACCTCACACAAATTCTCTGGAATCTTTATTCCAGATATTTCTCTCCCTAGATTATTACTGTCTTTGGGAACATGTCACATGTACTTTATAACCTGCTGACCTCTATGCTATAGGTCAAAGACCACACTAGATTATAGACCTTTTAGCTATAGAACCCACCCTCCTGGTTACATGTACTCTGTAAAAGTGTTTCTATGAAGTCACACCTTAAGCTTTAATGTGCCCCTGGAATTAGACTGATTGTTGCTTAGAAACCTTTTCCCAAACTGTACTCTTTTAAATATGCTGACAACGGACTACCTTGCATTAGACTCCCCAAAGTCTGATCCAAGTTGACAAAGTCAATTCATATAGGGTTTTCATTCTCATCTCTTTGCTAGGTTTGCTCCTCTGCAGGGACCCCCTCACTTGTGAAATAGTTTTTATGGTATTTGGTTTTTAAATCCAGGAAACAAACATTGAGAGAAGGTGTGGCACTTGACAAGTCCAGGACTTGCCCACAGCAAGAGTCAACACTGATGTTAATTCTATACAACTACATGCCTGCTTCAACTTAGCACTACAGGATTTGGATAATTCTTAATTGATCCTTGAAGAAAGTCTATTACCAATGTTCCTGATGACACTGTCAATGACTTTTCTGTAGCAAAACCTAGAGTCATGTCTTTAGGTCCAAGACTGATTTGAAGATGAGGATCCTAAATGTGAGGAAATTTGAAGAATTTTACAGAAATTTATCTTATTCACATTTCATTTTAAGTATGCATAGCCAAGCTGCATGATTGGAATTTATTTCTTCTATTTCTAAATATGTTTGAAATATGTATGAAACAAGTATTTTAAATAATAAATATTCATGCCATAGTTTAACTAAAAGTTTGTTTGGTGCCTAAGAGAATTTATTTTTTTTTAATTCATAAACTCTCAAGTAAATGCTTCACTATTAGGTATTACTATTTCAGTTCAAATTATTCAAATATAATTTATTTTCTATGTTTAAGTTTTTCAGTAGAAATTAACTCCTGTAGTTTGTCTTTTAGAAAGTGACATTTGAAAAGGCTTAAGAATAAAATTTGCTTCACCATAGCAGCCACACCAAAGATCTTTTAAAAGATAATTATTAAACAGGGTGCAGTGGCACATACCTAGCACCCAGAAGAGTGGAACCAGGAGGGTCAGTAGTTTAACTGTGATTGAGTACATCTTGGGTTCTATATGATCCTGTCTCAAAAACAAACAAATAAATAGATGGTATTTGTTAAGTGATGTCTTTTAAAGATAAGGTGATACAAGGATGAGATTCTACATGAGATTCTAGCATGAGATTCTACAATACTGTCATTTCAGTAAAGGAAGCATCCTGTTTTCTTTATGTACCCCATGAGACCCAATACCCTTTTCTATCTAGTAGCATCCAAAAATACCATTTGACAATCCCTGGCATCATCCTTTCTGGACACAAGAAAGTGGTCACAAGTAACTTTCCATTTATAACTAAAATTTAGACAGACGTATTAGTCAAATTTATCTCTTAAGGTAAAAATAAAGCAGAACAAAAAAATACTGTGCATATTCTCTGCATTTCAGACCCATAAATTAGTCTCATGATGTTGGCAAGGCAATGTAAATATTTTATGATGTTGTAAAATGAAGATGGTATGCATTTAAGATCACAGTTTAATAATTCTTAAAAACCTATCCCATTAAATTTCTTTTCACATATAAAATTGTAAAAATTTAAAGCTAGAAGGAGCTGTAGGTAATCAAATCCACATTGTATTTTACTATATAACCTATTACTTTGAATTTGAACTGTCTTTATTTCTGTCATTTTATAAAATCTTTAAAGAAATATGACTCTTGTCTCTGTCACTTAAGTTTACTACCATAATGCATGACGGTCTCAGAAACTGGGGTTTCAATCTCAGGCATCAAGAGCCAGCATTCAAGTCAGATCATGAGTAACTCCAGCCAGGTGATGTCTGAGGAACCCAATTGTAAGCCTTTCTAAGCAAGGAGAAGAAACAGTGAGAGTAGGAGCTCCAGCCTGAATGTACTTCATCCTCCACAGGGGACAGAAATCCAAATGCTTAGCCAGCATTCTTCAGATTAAAATTCTTCAGTGCGCATGTGCGTGTGCGTGTGCGTGTGCGTGTGTGTGTGTGTGTGTGTGTGTGTGTGTGTGTGGTATTTCCCTGGGATATGAACTTCTTTGGGTATAGTGATGCATACCCATGATCCCCAGGACTCAGAAAGCTAGGACAAGAGGATTGGCAATTTCAGTTCAGCCAGCCTGGGCTGCACAGTAAGAACCTCTTCCAAGACAAGTCATTTTAGATCATCTCTTAGAGATTTGGGCCAGTGATAAGTTGAGTTAATGACTTGCAATGAAAATATACATTGTTTTTAAATACACTGTTATGTGCATCTTGCATTATTGCTACTTGCATTTGGCACACAATCTTGAAAGTCAGAATCTATCACCTAATTGTCAAACCTACTGTTTATATTTTGCAGGTGAAGAAGCTGTAATGTAGGGGAACAGCTACCCCTACAGAGACCCCATTTTGTTCTAGGACTAGCTGATTCCAACAGTGATGTGATTTTACGCCAATATGCAAATTAATGGTAGAAAAACGGTATCAGTTGTGGCTTGGGTATCAGAACCTTTCTCCTCTGGACTTAGCATTGAAGGCGGATCAACCCCAGGTATCTCACATTAAAACTAATTGGAAAAGTTGGGGGGTTTTTTGTTGTTGTTGTTTTCTACAAAAAAAATCTTTAAGTTTTTGTGCTTAGAAACCTTTGAAAAACCCACTTGCTTAGTACTTAATAAAACTATTTACTTTATTAGTAATATCAGA
Organism: Phyllotis vaccarum; assembly: GCA_033318265.1. Lineage (NCBI taxonomy): Eukaryota > Metazoa > Chordata > Mammalia > Rodentia > Cricetidae > Phyllotis > Phyllotis vaccarum. Next base: position 51,984,279 of record JARWLC010000006.1, read on the forward strand.
AGATGTTTAAGGAAACATACATATTTTATAGAACTCAATACTATTGAAAAAGGAATGAAATATGATTGATGTGAATGAAAATTGAGAAAGTCTAGAAATTCCACATCAGATCATGACTTCTTAGTTCTTTACTTCACCAGAGTGAGGATTTGCTGTTGATGCATGGACAAATTATTAGCTCCCTTTATTGACATGTTTTAAAACCCCATTTTGTTTCCTGTTAAGGATTTTTATCATATGGGTGAGCAGAAGACTCATCACACTGGTGGATCCTAGTTCAATAACTGTTGTCATTATATAAACCTATAAATCAGATGTGTGAACACTTTCTACTCCTCAGCCATCTGTTTGCAATGTATCAAATTATCTGCCAATCATGTCATCTATAATACTCTCCAAGAACCCAATTGCCTTCCATAATATGAAGTAGTTTCTCAGTGAATGTTTACTGTAATTATTTTTGCTATTTTCATGGTCACCATCATGGCTTGGCTGAGCTATTGCAGTAAATTCCTATATTATGTTCTATTATCAAATGCACTTCTCCTAGATTTCAAATGGTTTTCACATTACGTATATATAAAGCATCTTTAGAATGCAATAATAGAAAGAAAAATTGGGCTTGGGCAATAACTCAGCAGTTATACTGCTTGCCATATGCATTAGAGCTAGATCCCTTAGCAGGTGAATGTGATAACTTGCCTGTATCTACCAGGATGTGTGAAACAAACTGGCTAACTAGTTAAACTTGCTAATTAACTAAAGTTAACTATCTAAACTTGCTAATCTGCAAGATATAGGTTCAGTTAAGAGACCCTATGTCAATAAAGAAAGTGAAAAGAGATCCAGAACTCTGACATCAGCATTGGCTTCCACATTCACAAGTATATACACAGCACACACACACACACACACACACACACACACACACACACACACACACACACACACACACACATGCATGATGACATAAACCTGCACATGTATATGTACATTCAAATGTGCAACTACATACTTACAAAAGAAAGAATAAGATGCAAATATAGACAATATACATTTTTAAAGCATCCTTGGGATGTGTTGGTAGCAACAACTCACTCTACAGTGTAGACATCTGACTTGAAGCTTCAGCAATGTGCCTTCTCTGCTGACAGAGCCCTTTTAAGTGCTGGTCTCTTTAAGTGAATTGTTTCTCTCTTTAAATCTACCCTACTTCTTCTATCTTCTTTCATCTGGCCTTGATCACCTTGAAAGCCCCTTCTAGAGATTCTGCACTGAAAAAATTCTTCTATTTGTATGGCACGTCATTTTTAGCTTTTGAAATTTTTATCCTAATCATAATTTTACATATACCTATATGTATCGTTATTAATACATTTCTATTTATATATTGCAAAGTTCATGAGGTTGAATGCTATTTACATTTAATAATATCAAATAATAATTATGAATAAATATGAGACAATATGCATGGTAATTTATTAGCTCCTGTAATATATCAGGATAATGTGAACACAGAAGTTGATCATCAGAATGTGTTGCCTTTATTCTGAAGGTTTACGGTGTTGTCTTTATACTTCACAGGAATGGTTCTGAAAAAAAAAGTTCAAGTTTCTGGACTTTACATTTTACATTTAGGGCCACAAGAACAAATAGAGTTAATTATGAATCAGCCTGAGATCAGTCTAACTATATTTGTAGTGCCTGCTATTTGAGTCTGCCTAATCCCTATTACAGAGTAGACTAGTATTGTTCCATTCAAAAAGGAGTAGATGGAGATTTATGTATCCCTAGACAAAAGAATGCATTATCATGTGCTCACAAGTTCATGCAAAGCAAAGCAAACTTAATGAAGATTTATATCAGGATCTACTTCCTGGCTTTAAAATACATTATTTCTTGGGCTTATCATACAAAGGAAGTGGTAGAAACCCCATCCTCCAAGCTATTAAGACTCCATGAACACTGGATTAGAAAACATTCCAGGGACTTGTTTTTCATGACTTGGGGCAGGGGGTGGTTGTGGATTTTATGACATAATCAGTCATTTGTCCCCTGCACCATTCTTTGGAAGAAGACATTGAGAAGAACTTTAGTCATCATTGAATGGTGCCGTTAAGTACACAGTTTTGTGGGATGGAAGAGGGATTAATGTTTTACTTTAATCAAGATGTTTTACCTGAAGTGACATTCCTGACTCACTGAAGCAGATGCCTCTCAACCATGAGTTCGTAAGCCTGGTGCGTTCTCGCAGTCTGGGCTATGAGAACACATGTTTCCTTTGCTCTTACCGTGTCCTAAATCCATTCTCAGTTATCCTGTATTCCCAGATATTAAGCATACTGCCTCTGACAAAGACAACATTGATCATTTGTTGGTGGTATGAATGAGTGGAGAGATGGATGGATGATAGATGGATGAGTCAAATTATCTATCACTATTACTGAGTAACTTTAAAGTTACACTGAATAACTTTGAACTTTGAGTAACGAATCCCAAACTTTGCTACCAGCGTCAGTTCTTTTTAACTTTCTGTTTATACCTCTTTTTTGTTACGTTGTACCTTTTCCCTGTTTTTTTTTCTTTCTCTCCCCAAGAGTTTCTGAAGCTACTGAATCAAAGGCTAATACCAGTGCACCTTAGCGTCCGCATTGGAACCCTACTCTGACTCACAAAATCCAGCTGGCTTTTGTATTCTACTTTTTAAAACCTTTGACATGGGTTGTGTTAGAAAGTATTGCTACACAAGTTTTCCAATTTGAAAATCGGTAGAAAAGAGATAACTTTTAATTATCTTTGAATTGGGCAGCTTAACAGTTAAACCTAGTTCTCAGAGGCTGCCATATAGAAAATCCATTTGGGGTCCTGTTTGAAAAGTCAGCCAGCCATTCTTTGAGCCATTATAAAACCTTTTTTCATCTGTATTCTCCTTTCAACTTCAGTAGTGTATAAAGAAAAGCACCTTTAGAGAGCTCACAAGCTGAAGTTTAAGACATCTAAGACATTTGTTTGAATATTTGTGGTAATGTATTGTGATAGTTGCTTGAAACCTCAGTATAATTTATCCTTCCTGAACAAAATAATAATGATACATCCAACTTATTTGAAAGCAGCCATTTAATATGATTTCCTTATTGTAACATGTAAAGATATTTAAAATGTGTCCTTCAAAATAGCTAAAGCAGTTGGTCAGTGCTAAGAGCCTATAATATAGGCATTATTGCTCCCCCTCTGTAGATGATAAAATTAAGGCTTTGTGAGGTTATGAGAGTTGCTCAAGGTCACATATCAGAATGCAGATTTTTCTAACCACAAGCCACGTTTAATGCTGATTCTTAAGGTGCCCATGAGATGTAATATTGTAATGTCAGGTATCCTCAGTGGAAACAATGTCTTTCTAGATCCTTTCTTCATTTCATCTGCTTTATAGTAGCTAAAGGTACAAAATAAATTATTTAACTTATTTCATTACATAGCTGATAATGAATTATAATGGAAGTATCAAAAGAAAGAAAGATATGATGCTCATGTCTATAAGTAATGCATGGCTTCTATTAATTCCTGGATGAAGGCTCTCCTGGAGCTTAGGAAGAAAAAGTGGTTGTGGTGCTTTGAAAGAAAATGGTCTCTGAAGGGAGTGGCACTGCTAGGAGGTGTGGCTTTGTTGGGGTAGGTAGTGGTCTTGTTGGAGGAAGCATGTCACTATAGGCTGACTTTGAGATCTCATATATGCTTAAGCCAGGCCCTGTGTCTCAGATCACTTTCTGTTGTCCACAAATCAAGATTTAAGAATTCTCAGCTCCCCTAGCACCATGTTTGCCTACATGCTGCTTTGTTTCCCTTCGTGGCCATAATGAATTAAACTTCTGAACTATAAGACACTCCAGTTAAATATTTTCCTTAAGAGTTGCCATGGTCATGGTGTCTTTTTACAGCAATAGAAACCCTAACTAAGACAGTGGTGATGGTACTTTAATGTATGCTTGATGTAAACTATCTTCATTGTGGGAGGGAAGTTAGAAAAATCATTAATGGTGTCCACTCCTATACAAGGTACAGAATAGACCATGTGAAGCCTTTTCATATTAAAACATGTTCTTGTGTTAGACCTTTTGCTGTATTAGTTAAGGGCCATTTCCTCTGCAAAGGAACTGTCTCAAAACCTCTTCCCTAAACTCCTTTGAAAACTTATTTTATTTGCTTCTGACATTTTAATAGATGGTTACCACTTCACATATGTTATAATAGCCGTTTCTGATTGTGACTCTTATTTTCCTTAGATAGGTTGAAAACTTCTGAACAGATAATAGAGCCTAATCATCCTTTGTTTTTATCTGATATAATATACTATACTTTCTCTCAATAGATTTACAATATAATTTTTTAGTGCAACTGGATATTTATATTGAAATAATTGTTTTAGCTTTTTCTGGATATGATGAAAAATTCTAAAGAGCATTTTATCATTGTGTATGGATTTTGAACTGTTTTGAACTCTGGCTCAACAATATGTCAAAAATTGTACCTTAAGTAAGTGAGTATTCCTAATTTAAAATATACTACAAAGGTAGAGTTCTTGGCCCAACAAAGAGCATTTCCTTTTTCATTTTGAGGAAAGAAATGTTGGCAAAAGGAAGATAATATTTTCTCACATCTTCAAGTATTCATGTTAAAATTAACATAGAATCTGTTTAAGATTTCCAATGTTATATCTCTAATAATTTAACCATGGATATAGTTGTGGAGGTCTTTGGACATGTGTAAAAATATATTATCCTGGAGGGATCTTCAGACTTTGTCATTTCTATAATTTCCTGTAATTTACATGATAAAATGTGTGAATGCCGACAGTTGCTTTACATAAGGGCACTGAGGCAGAGATGCTATCCAGTTTCCTAAAGTCCTACCTTGGCCAAGTGAGCCATACACACCTCAGTCTAGAATTTGGACTCCACCAAAATGCCACTTTACCACATTGTCTTAGATTTTAAAAGATACTTTGTGGATAGTTTAAATGACAAGTTTTAGATGGGTGGATGCCAAAGGTTTATTATTTTGTCCTATACTATATACAATGTATTGTGAAATAGAATTATGGAAGACGCAGAGGTTTGTAGTACATACATTTCCCAGAACTTCAATAATATAAAGTACCATGCAAATATGGTATTCTGAGGAATAAAAATTGACCTGATCTGACAAGAAAGAAAAATTCATTATAAAAAAGAATGAGCTCAGTTGGGGCACCAAGGTTGAACAGAATTTTTTAAAGGGATGACTAAAAGATGAAGAGAAAGCTAGGAAAGTATTGCACAGATTCTATTTAGTATTATAATAAAAACCTGGAGCCAGATATTTGGGAAAAACTGGAATATCAGAGAGAGGAAACAGATCACACTCAGTCTCACCCAGTCAACTTCTCAGGCCAAACAGGGTAAATCCTGTCTTCATGGGTCCTTAGCCTGACCAGTCACTGAAGCAGAATGGCTGAATTTCTGCCTTCTCCTGTCTTATATTTCTTCTCCTGCCCAGCTATTTTACTTCCTTGTTCAACTTTCCTAGAGCTAGGATTAAAGGTGTGAGCTATCACTGCCTGGCTGTTAGGTCTTCAGCTCACAGAGATCCAGACAGATCTGTCTCTTGAGTGATGGAATTAAAGGTGTGAATCACCACTCCCTGACCTTCATGGCTTGGCTGCGGGTGATTCTGTCCTCTTATATTCCAGACTATTTTTATTAAATATACACTATATTACCACATATCCCCTTTTTATCAAAATAAAAAAGGTTATACCTAATTTAAGAACTATATACAATAACTATATAATATATACAAACAATAATTACATCATCAGTAATGTCCAGTCTATTAACAATTGACAAATTCAAAAAATATTCCATTATTTATCCTATTTTGGAAAGTCCAAAGGATTGTACTTAATTTGCTTTCTATCTACTTGTATTACTAACTAAAAACTATCTTTGATGTCTCTCAAACTTAAACACTTTCACCTCTTAGTGAGTTTCTTTTCTGAAGTTGTAACTAGAAAATTATAACTAAAAGTATCCCATCTTTAACTTCATCAGAGACTCAATAAGAAAATAATATTAACTAAGTAAATAGGAAGTGAAGCAAGTCACTTGGTGTGGGTCTTTCAGATTCACTTAGCAACTTGTATGTTGTCTTCTTTCTTAGTTCCATTCACTGTAACAACTTCATTTTTCTCTGACAACACACTCTTTCCAGAACCCCCCTCAATATATCTATGAACTGCTTGCGTAAATATATTTATCCTTGCAATTGATGACAAGCATGTTCCTTGATTGCTGTCCACCTAACATATTGAGGTAGAATCTCTCCCTAGAGTCCAGATGTTACTGATTCACCTAGTGTAGGGAGCTTGTTCCAAGGGATCCCTGCTTCTGCCTCATGAACACTGATGCTGCAGGAGGGCAGCCTCACCAACTCAATACCAGGAGTTTATCAATATTCTAGAAATTTAAACTTCATTCCTTATGCTTACATGGCAAGCTTTTCACTCACTCAGCCACCTTCTGAGGCCGTACAATTTGTGTATGTGTGTGTGTGTGTGTGTGTGTGTGTGTGTGTGTGTGTGTGTGTAAGAGAGAGAGAGAGAGAGAGAGAGAGAGAGAGAGAGAGAGAGAGAGAGAGAGAGAGAGAGAAACAGAGAGAGAAACAGAGAGAGAAACAGAGAGACAGAGAGAGACAGAGAGACAGAGGTGCTCTATTGTACATGTGATGTGTAAAGGCCAGAAAGCAACCTTGGGAGTGAGTTTTTGCCTCCAACTTGTTTGAGACAGGATTTGTTCTTCCCTACAGCATATGCTAATATATCTGGTATGCAATCTTTTGAGGGTTATCTTATCTTCATTTCCCATCTTTCCATAGGAATGCAGGCTGGGATTATAGATGTGCCACCATGTCCAGAGCTTTTTATGTGTGCCTGGCATGTGAATGCAGGACCTCATGCTTGTATAGCAAGCCACGTTTATCTACTGAGTGCTCTTCCTATCCTAGAAGTAGTGTCATTTATGTCTAAAACTCCCAGTATCAGAAAAATGTTATTTCTGTGACAAAATATCCAAACAAAGCAATTTAGTGAGAGAAGAGCTTATTTTGGCCACAGTCTGAGATTACAGTTCTTTATGGTATGTAGGGAGATTAAGTTGTTCCATTGTAAATAATGTCCCTGCCTATGAGTTTAATAAAAAGCGCTGATTGACCAAAGGCTGACAGGAAGTGTGAGCAGGGCTACCAGACTAAGAAGACTCTAGGAACAGGAAGAACAGAGCAGAATGCCAGAGAGAAGCCAGAAGATGAGAAAAGGTACTGAGCCACATGGCTAAACAGGATAAGAGTCATGGGTTAGATTAAGGGTAAAGAGTTAGCAAGTTATATGCCTGGGCTTTAGACCGATCAGCCTAAAAACTATTGTGAGCATCTGTGTGTCTCTGCAGGTCTGTGAATCTGCGGGCCTAAACCTTAAAGCTAGGCCCAAAAGTTCAGTACAGAAACCTTGTACTACAATGGTAGGTAAGACCTTTGGACAAGTGGATGAGGGAGGCAGCTGGTCACATGGCATCTACAAAGAAAGAAGAACATGGTACTCAGCATGCTTTCTCTATCTGATTCAGTCCAGGACTTCAATCGATATAGCACGGTGCCATTTTTAGGATGGGTTAATGATGTGGGAATGCGTTTATGTATGCTGTGAATCTCAATCTTTATATAAAGGAGCTGTTTTGAGCCATGGCAGGCACCATAGAAAAAGTAGGAGGAGAAATCAGAGCTTAGGTAGGAGAAGCAGGGCGGAGTCAGAGACAGATCGAGCCAGCCACCCAAGGAGCAACATGTAAGGAGGCACGGGTGAGCCACGGGCCACGTGGCCAACAGATTAATAGAAATGGGTTGATTTAAGATATAAGAGCTAGCTGGCAATGTGCCTGAGCCATAGGCCAAACAGCATGAAGTTAATAGAAGCGTCTGTGTTGTGGGATTCAGGTGTCAGCTGATAAGGTCAAAAGACACTTATACAGGGCACCGGGCCCCCTGAAATGGGCGGGGAAAAGCCCATTGAAAAGGGGCTGCGGAAACACAAGACGCTCTCTTCCTGGTTCCTGGATGATTGGGGTAGCATCGGCGACTGTCCTCACCGTTCCAGACTCCAGTCCTTCTTCAGGTGCTACTGTAATCTGTTAACTGTACCGTGAGTTCTGATTTATATTTTAATAAATATTTATCTGGTACTGGTGCCTTCTAAGTAAACTCCGCCTACATCTGGCGCCCAACGTCTCCTACCCTCCCTCCCGGGCTGGCGGACCTGAGGGTCGGGCTTAGAACGCACTCAGGTCAGGTTTTGAGTGTGAGCAGGTCGTATCCAGCGGCTTTCTCCCTCTCTAAACCCAAGCATATTGGTAAAGAAATATGAAAAATTCTGTCTCACATCATAAAAGCCACCTGGTGTGAGACAGAAGGCAAAATATTTAGGGACCAATATTATTGTGACTTCATCTTAAACCTTGTTCCTCCCTGTTTCTGTACCTCTCAAACATCTCATTCTGTCTGCTTCCAGTCTCCTAAAGTCATAAAAGATATAAATATCTTTTGAATATCAACAATGCTTAAGTTTTCCACTGTAAATAACATTTCCTCCTATCAGCTATCTACAAAGAATCTGGAACCGAGATGGAGCCTCCACCGGAACAACTCCTGCTAGTAAAACAAAAATAAAAGAAAGAATATGAGAGAGAGAGAATAAGAGACAGATAGACAGACAGAGACAAAAATAGAAAAATCAAGAACCTGGTGCGCACCAATCAATAATTGCTTTCAAGAAATAGATTATTCAAAAACAGCTGCAAGATAGATCCTTATGATTATCCTTCAGATCACACTGCTAATTAAGTTTCCAGATGGAGTTAACCACTATCCTAAAAATGGTTATAGATGTATGTGGTCAGTCCATTAAGAACTAACCATTGTTTTAGCTTTTACAGGATCCCAAAGAGATGCCATCGCCCTTAAGTCAGCAGGAAGCAACCTTATAAACGACTACGCCCCCTTTCCCAATAAGTTTTATGCTCCAAAGGTTGTGGGTAAAACTGGGTAAAGGATAAAACTATAATATAACATCAGAGATCTTTTTTGAAGAAGAGAGGGGGAATAGATAGGATAGATAAAGGTAGACTGTTCTACCTACCTATACTCCATTCTAGCTGAATGTATGGGCTAAGCTAAAGACAATTTGCACTGTCATAGATATTTGTATATTGATACTAATGCGAAATCATTTTATATGTTTAATTGTGATAATTTGTACATTGGTACAAAGTTTAATCTGAGATTGTTTTATATAACCAAAGCAACTTGTACTTCGATATAAATCTGAATCTGTAACTATTATGTAAAGCTGAATCTGAAATTGCTATATTTTATGTATGCTTCTACCTTTGTTTAAAATATTTGCACATCATTGTCATGTATACTATGCAATTACTACCTTCATTTAACTATACTAGATATAATGTATGATTGCACTAGTTATGATATATGCACAAGATGTTTTATATACCTCTGGATGATATATATGTATTTACATATCTAAAATGCTGTGGACACTTTACCTGGTAAAATACCCCTAGTTCGATAGTTCTACTAAGGGTCATTGTTCAGGGATTGTACACCCCTTATATAGGTATTCTAATTTTTAGAACAGGGTTTATTCCTTAAGATGATAAGATCTGCAGTCAATACTATTTAAGGTATCATATCCCAGTCATGTCAGATACAGGTTAGAATATCATAGATAGACAAGAATCTTCAACCGTTTCATAGACCCAGAGAATATGGCATTTAACATTTAAAATTCGGCCACGAGAGACACGACTCCTCCTGGTGTCACTGCTCCCTTCACGAGATGATGTTGAGCATCGAAGATACTCCATTAGAGTTGGTCCTTTTGGCAAAAAATGGCCGGTTGAGTAAGGAACTGTCCTTACCTTGATTGCTGACAGTATACACATGATGTCAAGCTGGATGAACAAGTTGATAGATGGAGACTGACGAAACTTGCCTAGACAGGATAAGACAGTCCCTTCAAAATTGTTCTGCTTGTAAAAAGATCTGTCAGATACCATAGGCCTATAGCCAATCCGATAGATGCTCTAACGGCGCACAAATCCAGAGGTGATTGTCCAGGTAGCTGTGTTGCTGTCCTCTCCCAAATTTTGGAAGTAACTACTTCCATGTACTTCTGTCTTTCAGACAAATTCACCTTCCTTCTCAGGTCTTGAAGAGGTTGAAGAATAGATGTTTAAGGTTATCACCTTAGTATCCCTTAGATAAGAACACTCAGGTGTTAAATTTTCACTTTCCCAGATTAACCCTTTAATATAATCTATACACCCTACTATCTACCAATATTCTAGAACTATTAGATGTACCTTATATAAGTTAGGCTTTGATTAGCAATTGTACTTTGACCTCTCCTAGATACTACCTCATAATAATTCCTACTGTACATAGTCTTAGTTTAGAACCTTCTTAGTTAGAAAAAAGGGGGAGATGTTGTGGGATTCAGGTGTCAGCTGATAAGGTCAAAAGACACTTATACAGGGCACCGGGCCCCCTGAAAGGGCGGGGAAAATCCCATTGAAAAGGGGCTGCGGAAACACAAGACGCTCTCTTCCTGGTTCCTGGATGATTGGGGTAGCATCGGCGACTGTCCTCACCGTTCCAGACTCCAGTCCTTCTTCAGGTGCTACTGTAATCTGTTAACTGTACCGTGAGTTCTGATTTATATTTTAATAAATATTTATCTGGTACTGGTGCCTTCTAAGTAAACTCCGCCTACACGTCTGAGTCATTTCTGGGAGTCTGGGCGGCTGGGCGGCTAAGCGGTCTCGGGCAGCAGGTCTGTGGGTCTCTGGACCTCTGGCTGCCCGGGACCCAGAGAAACCCTACTACTACAGGTTAACTTATTTGAATTAACCCATTCTAAAAACTCTATCAAAGACTTCCCTAGTGATTAGTCTCCAAGGTGATTCTATATGCACCTCTCTCTCTCCTTAAAAGGAGATAAAAAAAAAAACAAGCCAAAGTTAATTAAAACTCAACAATGTTTTTTATTATAAAAGGAAAATGTAATGAATTCTTTTAATGATAACTTTGTAATTTTGAAAAATTAGAAATGTAATTTCAATATTATATCACAATACCACATTTCTTTAAAGTATAAGAGACGTCTTAAATGAATATTGAAATTTTTAATGTTAGTAGTTGATTTTTTTAGACTTTTTTTTTTGACTTACTTAAAACAGAGAATGTTTACTCAGAGGAAAGTGAGGAAGAGTAAAGAGTTTGAAACCATGAAAATATTCTATAGGTGGCGTTAAGTCTCTTTCTCAAATGTGAAACCAAATCTCCAGCCATTCATAAGTATATAACATGTACTGTGCTTGCCCAAGCACACTTAGGGAATTCAGCACAGGCAAAGGCTTAGATAGTGAGGTGATGTTAAGGGCTCTGAGTGGAGGGCTTCTTCCATAAAACTCAAAGAGAATGGAACAATAAATTCATGTCTTTAACTAGAAGGGGGCCTTCTTCCTTTTCTATTTATTTCTCACCGATTGGCCATGCTAAGCAGGGTAGTCTCCCTTTACTGTAATTCACAAGTCTGGCCTCAGTTCAGATTGCTTTTGCCCCAGAAGGAGGCATATTTATTGTGTCAGCAAGAATTGAGTATGCTCTGAAATGTAACCTGCTAGCGGATAAGTGTAGCTTAGCCTTCCCTCACAGAGCTGGGGCCAGCATGGTACAAAGCTGTGCTCAGCATGACCATCCATTTATAGAGAATTATTGGGTATTTGAGGCTCATCTATTTAAATTTCAGCTCAAGACATTTTTTTTTCCTTAAGCATTGGTTCTGTAATTAGAAAGCAAAATTCAACTTGATTTTTAGTATGTTGACTTAGCTGTTGTTCCTTCTTGTGTTTAAAACTTTCTAATCTACTTGTCTTTATCATTTGATAATAGGAAATCTGATGTGAGAATGTCTTTCTGTATGCTGTGAATATTAATCTTTAAATAAAGGAGCTGTTTTGGCCCATGACAGGCACCATAGAAAAGTAGGAGGGGATATCAGAGCATAGGTAGGAGAAGCAGGGTGGAGTCAGACAGATTAAGCCAGGTGACCCAAGAAGAAACATGTAAGGAACACAGGTGAGCCACGGGCCATGTGGCAGGTCAGAATAATGTAAATGGGTTGAATTAAGATGAAGGAGCTAGCTAGCAATGTGCCTGAGCCATAGGCCAAACAGCATGAACTTAGTATAAGTGTCTGAGTCATTTCTGGGGGCCTAATCAGCTGCGGGCAGCTAAGGGGTCTGGAGCAGCTGATCAGTGGTCTGGACCTCAGGCCACCCAGGGCCAGGAAACCATATTGTAACAGAAATCAGGATTTTATGTATACTAAATGATGCATTTTACACATTTCTTCCTCAACAATGAAAATTACTGGAGGACTTACAAATGGTGCATCCACAATTTAAATAGCTGCATTTAAGGATGTAATAGCAGTAGGTAACAGGCTATCACTTGAGTCTCAGGGAAATTTTCAGTAAATTTTTAAGTAAAAATTACCTTTGCCTAAATTCCCTTCCTTGTTTATTTATGACAGAAGTAAAAATCTCATATAAAAACCATATTGACATTTTGAAGTGTCTTCACCCATATTATTTATACTTTTCAGTTTATTGAGTTTTATTAAACCCGATCTTTCAATCTTTTGTTTAGTATCTTAAAGTTATTGGGCTGAAAAACATGTAACCTTCACAATCCCAAATTAACTTTTACATGATTTTGTTAGCCATTGGAGCAGTATGTACTACGGAAAAGAGATTTATTAAAGTTTAATAAATGATTCATGGCTGCATTTCCTATTGAGAAATGAAAGTTTTATGACCCCTGAGGTGAAGCACACCATCTTTCTCTCTGACCTAAGGTATGATGACATTTGTAAAGAAATAGAGAAATTATAATAAAAATACCAAGGTTGGAAACATTTCCCTTCTGTGAATTTTGAAATTATTTACGATACTACTCACCATTTCTTTGAGTCCTTGTCAGTGTCTTATGTTTCTAGGCACACCAACACCTGCCAGCTAAAGAAATCAGATAGGATTAAGTTGCTTATTTTCTGAATTAATAAAGGGAAAAATTATATGAATAATATAAAAATTCACAGTAATTTAAAACTCACTCATAATTTGCCCCTGAATTCACTCTGCTTTTGTAGACAAAGCAATATATTTACCATGGGGAGGCAATCACATTGTGGGCGTACCTCAAACTAATCTGTTGCCAACTGTACAGACACATTTTATTATCCATGTGGCTAGCAGTGTTGCAAGATTTAATACATAAAAATACAGGTAGATAAGTTGTATTTCAGACCAAAAAAAAAAAAATCTCCCCTTTAATGTAGTGTATTTCCAATATACAAAACAAACTTCTGCTCAAAATTCAGGCTTGTTTATCTAACATCCACACTTAGTGGCCCATCCTCTATTTAATACTATAACTCTAGAAAGTAATGTTGCATGTGCCTTCATTTACTTGGTATCACACAAATTCCAAATGCTGTTTGGAGATGCAGAGTAGAAAAAAGTGTAAGACAGGTCCCACGGAAGAATTGAGGTAATGTGGGAATGGTGCCTGCTAACTCACCATAAGAAGCAGAGAAAGAAGAAAATGGCCCAACTTTGTGGCCAGCATTGTCTAATAACAGGCCCGAGGCCAGCTGGAGCTGACTAGCAAGATGCTGGCTCAAGAAATAACAAAACAGAAAACAAATATTAATTCAAGTTAGTATTACCATGAAAGCACGTTGGGCTGAAAAGGACTTCTCTGACTCTTCAGAACAAGTCAATGATAGTTTTATGCAAAGGTCATAAATAATGTCTATTTATTTATTTATGTGTTTGTGGTATATATGAGTATGTGCATGGCACATTATGGTACATGCCTGTGATTACAATTGCAGAGGCCAGAGAAGGATGTTGAGCATCTTCTGTTGCTGCTCCCTGTCATGATTCATGTCTCTGAGTAGGAACTTCTCCATTTTAGCTATGCCTGCTGGTCAGCAAGCTCTTAGGCTCTTTCTGTTTCTGCCCTTTACTGTTGGGATTACAGGTATGCACAGCTAGGCCTGTCTTTTTTCATGGGTGCTAGGGATTCAAACTCATGTCCTTAGGTTGCAGAGCAAGCACTCTTAACTCACCGAGGCATCTCCTTAGCTCCATTTTCCATGCTTTTAGAAATCCATCAAAAAAGGTAGAAAGCAGCACAAAAATAAAATGCAACAAGAAAATCATGCTTCCGAATTTCTTCTCCTCCTCTCGGTGGTAAAATCATCAGAGTAGTAAATGAAATTCTACCATAAAATTTGCTGTACCACTGTGAATGACCGAGTTAATGAGGACTAGTCTGTTCAAACAGAATTCCTGTATCTGCTCCTGAAATTAAAAGCCAAGTGTTTGACCCTAGTTAGGGGAAGTTACATTATTCGGAGTTAAATGATTTCATCCTAATTTTAGTTTCAATTGCTAGTTTTAGACTCTTTACAAGATTTAGGTACCTCAGCTCATTGCTGAGCTGTACATCCATTCTCTTCCCATGTATTATAAATGTTGCATTAATCAGAGAAAAAGAGGGAAGAATAGTTGTCAGTTTTGGAAAGGAGCAAGGTAATATGGGTCAGTGTTAAATTTAATGACTTAATTTATTGGTGACTATTTTTAGAGTACTTTCTTTTTCCTTTGAATTAATTTCCACAATACAGGCATGTTTGACACATATTCTTTATTCTGCTTCACAAATGTAGTGTACTCTTCCTACCCATCCTTGCTTGACAGTATTGTTTATTTAGCTTTGTTAATGGATAAATGCCTTTATGACAATTACTTACTTTTTTCCTCATCTTCTGTTAAAAATGCCAAAAAAGGAGAAAACTATTTCAAAATTGTTTTAATGTTCTATGAAAAGCATTTTGTCTTTCTATATTTAGATAATTCTTTTTCTAGTGTTATAAGGTATCAGCCGTTCTGGTCATAGATATTTAATGGGCTTTATAGCCTTATATATTTCTTTGAATATATGTTATAAAATTTCCATAGGTCAAATATATTATCAGCAAATCTAAATCTGATGCTATTTGTCATTATTATCTCCAGTATTAATGCATAAGTACTTACTATTAGTAAGAACCAATGTACATAATAATTGACATTGTTAGCATTTTGAGACATTGACTCTGCATTCAAATAAATGGTTTTAATGATACTTATGAAAACATTATCAATAAAAGTAACTGAGTCCTTTAAATTAAATGCCACATACTTCTGTCTTATTTCAGAGTTTTCTGGGGAAAATCATAGGGAACCCCTCATAAACCCCAAACCTCATTCTAAAGAACAATGTTCCTTATGAATATGACTGGAGAGAGTAACATGAGTTGAGGCAAAATGTCAAAAGAAAGTAAAAAGTAAAATGGGGCATGTTTATAGACTTACTTGATTTTTGATGGCATCCCTCCCAGGACTCCAAGTGATACTAGTAAGCTGCAGACCAAGTGGGCTTCCCCTAACACAATGCTGAGGAGCCTTTACAGTGTGTGTCTATCTGTATCTCATGGAACTCTGCACCGAGAGACCTTTTAAAGTTTGTATTGACAAGACCTGTAAGACTCCAACAATTAGAACTTAGCAAAGGCATGAATTAAGATACAGATAGATCCATATTTACAAGTTTTTATTCTGGGACATGTTAACTGCCTCCAGATGCCTTGAAGCGCCTTCAGTGACAAAGCGGCAACAATGTCCTAAGACTGTACAAATTATCAAATGTACTAGAAAAGTTCTGTGGTGAACCTCTGAGGTTTACCTCCACATTAGGAGTCAGGCTGAAGGGCTCTGTAATATGCATTCTCTAGCTTCCACACAGGGTTTAGCCAACTAGAAAATTAAGGCACTTTTTTTTTTTTTTTTTAACAAAACAAATCTACAAACTTACTCTCAAGCTATTTGTGTCTTCTGTTGCCCACATCTCTCAGTTCCCCTGGCTATTTGCTCACATCTCCAAACATGAATCAAAAACTTGAAGGAATTAGACTTTTCTTCTGGAATTTTCCCCCTCATTGATGAATAATATTTCTTTAACGATGTAAAGGCATGTTACATTTTTTATGCTACATTTGTTTAACTAAAGACATCTTGCATTTGTTTTACGTGGTCTGCCTAAGGCACCTGATTTGTCTAATAAAAAGCTGAATGGCCAATAGTTAGGCAGTAGAGGAATAGCCAGTGTTGGTAGGCAGATAGAATAAACAGGGAGAGGAATCTAGGCTTGTGGGTGAAAAGGGGATAGAATGAGGGGGAAGAGAGGGAGATGCCTGGGGCCAGCCAATCAGGCAGCCACCAGCCTGCCAGACATGGAATAGGACGTACACAATGAAAAAAAAAATAAAAAGCCCCAAGGCAAAACATAGATGAAGATAAATAGGTTAGAATAAGTTATAAGAACTAGCAGGACAAGCATAATATAAGGCAAAGCATTCATTGCTAATAAGTCTCTGTGTCATGATTTGGGAGATGGTTGGTGGCCCAAGAGAAAGCCCGTTACA
This sequence comes from Phyllotis vaccarum, assembly GCA_033318265.1. Lineage (NCBI taxonomy): Eukaryota > Metazoa > Chordata > Mammalia > Rodentia > Cricetidae > Phyllotis > Phyllotis vaccarum. The sequence goes on from JARWLC010000006.1 coordinate 52,000,978, forward strand.
CTTCATGACGGACTGCTTCCATGAGTCACTTAGATCAAAATCTGTATATTATTCCTTACAATTTTTTCTTTGCATGTAATCCATTGTTCAGTAATACAATTTTGTAACAGTAAAATGTTGTATCTAATTAACTTTTATATTTATTCCTGAGCTGGGGACTATAAATCACTCTTATTTAGAACAAATATGAATTTTTCATACCTTATAAGGATATTACTAATAAATAATTCAACTTTTGAGTTCATTCAACTGATATATTCTTCATCCAGTTATTATGTCTCAAGTCAAACTCTATTATCTCAAAGAAACAGCTTCAATATGCTCCGTACCACCTGATCCCAGAACATCAGGATAATTTGGATCCTTCCTGTCTAACACCAGAAAGTCAGTGCTACCCTGAAATTTCCTCCCCCCGGAACTTAGCATAGGGCCTGGCACAATACATATGCCAAAACAATAAATAAATAAATAAATAAATAAATAAATAAATAAATAAATACATACATACATACATACATACATACATACATAAATAATAAATGGATGGATGGATGAATGAATAAATAAATAAATAAATAAATAAATAAATAAATAAATAAATAAATAAATAAAAAAATTAAACATGTAGTTTTCATGTGATGTTTCAAGTATAAGGATTGGTTTGTGCTGTGATGGAGTTCACATAATGGAAGGATGGAAATCTAAACACATCAGTGGGCTTTAACAGCATAGGAAAATGGAACAGATTCAGAGGGGTCATGGAAAGGGGACGTTCTGTTTGAAGGATTCAGGACCAACCACAGAGGAACAGGTCAGTGCCTTAGAACAGTAAAGTATGTGAAGGAATAGTATCATATTCCAGGCACTTGGGACAATATTGGATTTTATCAGATCTAGGACACATTGTAAACTACATAATAAAAACCAAAGTATATACTTGGGGAAAATGTATTAAGGAAAAAAATCTATACATATGGTATTTTAAATATTTGGAGACAACTTGGCCCGATGCAATATATTCAGTTAAATCCTAGAATGGAATGATTACCTTAGACTTATCTGAAACCAGACATTAGGAGGTACTTTGGAAGGCAATTATCATTTCTTTGTTTTTCATTTATTTCTTTCTCTTGTGTGTCTATGAATGTGGGTGCGTCTGCCATAGCAATCGTGTGTCTGTCAAAGAGTAGAAGGCAAAAGAAAACTTTCAGAAAGTGGTTCTCTGCGCTCACCACTGCATCTTCCACATCAAACCCACATCTCTAGGCCTATTGACAAGTAACATTACCAGCTGAGCCATCTTTCTGGCTATCTTCATATGTCTTAAGACAATATTACATATTAATTTTATGCTCCTTTGTTTTATGTCTTTATAATATCAAACATCTGTACTATTGGTAAAAATTAAAAGAATATATATAATAAGTAGCTACTAACTGAACTAATAAAATATTAGCAGCAAAAATGATAGTTAATAATTTTATGCTGGGTATTTTATTTGATATTTATGTATTGTCCAGTTCTTTTCTTAACGTTCTTTTAGATGTGTGTGAGTGTTGCATGTGTGTATGTGAACATGTGTCACTGATGCTCTTGGAGTTCAGAAAGGGTTTTGAATTTCGTGGAATTGGAGTTACAGGTGGTCTTGAGCTCTGTGATGTGGGTGCTTAGAGCTGAACTTAGGTCATCCATGAGAATAGCAAATGCTCTTTACCACAGATGCATCTTTTCCATATTCTATCCCCGTATTATTGTTACTAAGAGCATTAACACTATATTACCCATAATAACTAACATTGCATGGCTCCTTTTACAAACACAACATTATCAAACTCTATAGTTTCCTTTACTCAATCCTGTAACAATTCTATTATTGTTGAAGTAGAAGTTTAGAAGTGAGAAAGCTAGAGTATACAATCATGGTTTACCTAGCAAAGCCATATGGAAATTTTAATCAAAGTTGCCAATCATGCCAATATGAATACATTTTCAGGATTATTGTTTTTTAATGAAATTTTGGAGGCAATGGAGTCTCATTTTAGTCCAACATTCCTTCTATCTATTCTGCTACTATAGATTGCTGCGTTACTGGGTATGATGGGGCACACTTATGGGGTCAATTTAGGGTTAATATAGGTTACAGAGTGAGGTTCTGCCTCAAAATAACAATGAAAAAAAATATTGCATACATTAATTAATATCCCTATTGAATTTTAATTTTCTTATTAGCAAATGTGACTAATAGCATATGCATTTTGAAATATTAGAACTAATAAACTTTAAGTCTATATTGGAAGCAAGGTGTGAATAGAATTTAGAGTTATTAATTCCCTCCATTGCAAATTTCACACCTAAAGCTACTTTTTGGCTTAGAGCTCATTGTAGAGAAAAAGCCAGTATACACTGGTAAGGACTCTCCTACAAAATGGCAGGTCTACATGTGGATAATATCCCTGGTTCTCACCAGGTACAACTGTGACCACTTAAGCCAGTATACTAGGGCAAAGAGAAAATCAAGCTATTTTGAAACAGTTATTTTTATGTGTTTTTTTATTTCTCAATAAGTGGTTTCATGTATCATTTCATACTTGCAGTTACCATTAATACTCACTTAATAAAATATCTCTTTAATTCTTTTCTATATTTTCTAATTAGATGATTTTCTTAACATTGAAATTAAGAGTTCGTCATATATTGTGAATGCAAATCCCTTATTGACTACATTGTTGTATCAGTTTCTGGCTTGTCTGGCCTGAGGTTCAAACCCACAGACCCACAGACCACAGTCCCACAAAAACACATAAACGCTTGTATTAATTTTATGCTGATCAGCCTATGGCTCTAGCATTTTACTAGCTAGCTCTTCCTCTCAAACTAATCCATGATTCTTATCCAGTTCAACCATATGGCTTGGTACCTTTTCTCAGAGCAGCATAAGTTGTCCTCTGCCTCTGCTGGCTTCTCTGGCATCTCTCTGGCATCTCTGTGGTATTTATGCTCTGCTCTTTCTGTTTCCAGAGTTTTCTTAGTCTGCTAGCCCTGCCCATACTTCCTGTCTGCCTTCAGCCAGTCAGCGTTTTTGTTAAAACCAGTGGGTGGGACAATTATTTACAATGGAAAGGAACACAGTCCCACTACATTACATGCTTTTCAATTTTTCAATTTTTTGTTTTTGTTTGGGGTTTTTTTTTGAGATAGGGGTTTTTTGGTTGTTTTGGTTTGTTTGTTTGTTTGTTTGTTTGTTTGTTTGTTTGTTTGTTTGTCTGGTTTTTGGCTTGGCTATCCTAAAACTCACTATATAGACCAGACTGGCTTTGAAGTTGGAGTTCAAGGAGATCCACCTGCTTCTGCCTGAAATCTGTTGGTATTAAAAATGTGTTCCACTCCTGGCCTGATTTCAATTTTTAAATTTTACTAGATGGATTTGTTTTCACCTAAACAACAGAATTTCAAGTAAGTTTTTTTATGGATTAGTATTTGTCTTCCCTTCTTGGTTCATAATGTTGGTAAAAATTTTCCAGAACTCAGCATAGCAATAAATCACAGGGTTATATTTACTTTGTCTTTGAAAAGATTCATTTTCAGAACACATTTGTTTGACATATAACAGCTTTATTGAGATACAGTTCAGTTATTTTCAATATTTTGATGTAACTGCTTGTTCAGAGGACCAAGTTCTGATTTCAAGCACCTACATGGTGGCTTCAATGCGTTTCACTTGACAGAGACAGTCAAGACTCAAAACATCCTCAAGACATGAGAGAGAAGATAGGTATGACTACAGTAAAGAATGTTGTTCTGTTCCAGTATTGACTCACTGGACATGCACTGTAGTGGTTGAGGCTAGCCCATTGGCCATTGAGAAGGACCAAAGATCACTGTTGAAAGATCAGATGAAAAGATCATAGTTGTGCTAAAACCTACCTATTTCTCATTGTGAAGTCTACAGGGGAAAGAGAGTGACCAGAAATGTGGGTAGTGAAAAGTAGAACTTCACATCTGAAGGCCTTATACTTTACATGATGTAGCAGGCAGCTCGAGTCATAGATAGATTTCACAAAAGAGGATGAGAGTGAGCAGATCACAGACATGAATGTTCACTCTGTCAGGATTAGGAGGGAAAGATGGTGGGAGCCACTGCTGATGACTAATGCAAGGGTGCAAAATAAGAAGTTTGTGAAGTAAGGGTTCTAGACAGAAGTAAAGATACTTAGGAGATAATCTTAAAGCAGATGTGATTGTATTCGGTGACTAGACATACAAGAGTGACATAAGTGAGAGATAATCCTTGGATTTCTTGTTTGAGAAACTTCTCTATCTTTTTACTTTCCCATCTCAAGATTTCTTTCTATTATATATATCATGACTGAAGGAATATATATATATATATATGTATGTGCACGCCCACATGTGTATGTGTGTGTGTGTGTGTGTGTGTGTGTGTGTGTGTGTGTGTGTGTGTGTGTGTGACTATCTTAGAAACTGGAAATGCCAACAAATAAAACTGAAGTAGAAAATTTAGCCAAGAATTATAGAACCCAGGTTTGGACATATGGAGCTGCAGATAATAGATAGACACATGGATGCCCCCATTCCTTTGAGTGACTTGTATTCAGTATAGGAATCAAACTGTCTAAGCACATGTGGGTGTTACCAGGAACATATCATGAAGGTAGGAGTGATAGAATCTTTCGGCACAATATACAGAGACTAAGGAGAAAGGGGAGGAGTGATATTTGGAGGGGGAGGTCAACTGATGCACGGTAGGGAGCAGGTGTGGTTAGAAGCTGAGCGAGCACCTGTAAAGGGCACTATCATGATTGATAAGGACAAGTGTGAGTGGTCCAGAGCACTATGTATTGCGAAAAAAAAAAAAAAAGATAAAAAGCAAGAAGATAGGTGACACACACAGATACAGGTCCTTGGACCACAGGGACTCATATGAATCTTTCTCACATTTCCCACCAAAGTTTTGTTTAATATGAACTGACTAAGGAGCACAAAGGTCCTTCCTATGACCTTCCAATGTGCAAGTCTCTCTTCTGCCTCAGGACCTTGTACTCATTTCTACTTACACAGATGAGTCTCACCCAAGCTTTCTTTATATCACTCCTGTGCTATTAGTTCTTAGACTCCTTATCTCATGCTTCCTCAAGATGAGGTCTTCCTGTCACATACTGTCAAGATGTATTGCACCCAATCTTGTTGTAGCGGGTTCGGGTCCCATGCGCCAGAGATCCGGGACCCACAGACCTGCCGCCCGGGACCGCTTATCCGCGCACCGCCGCCCAGGCCCCCAGAAACGACTCAGACGCTTACATTAACTTTATGCTGTTTGGCCTATGGCTCAGGCACATTGCTAGCTAGCTCTTACATCTTAAATCAACCCATTTCTATTAATCTGTTGGCCACGTGGCCGTGTGGCTCACCCGAGTTCCTTACATGTTGCTCCTTGGGCGGCTGGCTGGATCTGCTTCTAACTCCGCCCTGCTTCTCCTACCTAAACTGATTTCTCCTCCCACTTCTTCTATGGTGCCCGGCATGACCCAATACAGCTCCTTTATTTAAAAATTGAGATTCACAGCATAAAGAAGGGCATTCCCACATCACAATCTGATTCACAAGAGTTGGGGAGTAGCATGTGAAACACTCCCTTAAGCAATTGTTCACCTTAACTGTAGTTCTGAGGCTTTGTTTTAAGGGTTTTGTCTCCTTTGCTCAGATTTGTATTTCCAATACCTTACAAAATGTCTACAACACAATCAAGCTCCAATATACACAAAATATTTTTATTCATTGGTAAAATTCACTTGCCTTATAGCTTTAAGGGATGTTTAAGGAAATAAATAGGTGACTGGAACGTTGTGGGACAATTTCTAAGAATTTCTACCGGAGATGTTATCAGAGAAATGAGAACAGATAGAATTTAAGTGACAGCTGAACTCAAGGAATAGTGACTGAAAGCATGTGGTCAAAAGTCACCTCTGTCTAGGAACCAATGTGTATTTAGAGCAATCGCATAACAGTTCTGATCACCTAACCATATCTGTCATTTATCTGTGTCACAGGTATGACAATTGTGCTCACTAAATTTGTCAATATAGGTATTCTCTAACATAGGTCAGAAAAAACCACTCAGGACAGTGTCTGGTATGGTACTGATATGTACATATTTAGCTTTTACTTTTTATAATCTGTCACTTCTCTGTCCTGCCCCGTTCAAGGTTTCTTTCTATTACATACATGACTAACTTAGAAATAGGCCATTTCTTGGCTATAACAGATACTAGAAAATTAACTTTACCTTCAATCATATTCTAATTACAGGTCTTGGTTAATCTTCCAGTGACCCGGGTGAATTTCAGACCCTTGGGTTTTCATCAGTCCATTTTGTGATGTTCTGGTTGAAATCACCCAGCTACTGCCTATATTTAGGATGCAATTATTTTAGCTGGCATATGCACAGGACTATACTTCTCCATTTAAAATTACATAACCCTTCCATGGGCTATATTCACTTTTTGAGGTTTCCTGGTTCTGGGGCAGTCAGAGGTCCAGACCCACACACCTGAAGCCCCAGACCGCTTAGCTACCCACCACTGATTAGGCCCCCCAAAAGATTCAGACACTTATATTAACTTTATGCTGTTTGACCTATGGCTCAGGCACATTGCTAGCTAGCTCTTACATCTTAACTCAACCCATTCTCATTAATCTGTCTGCCATGTAGCCCATGGCTCACTTGTGTTCCTAACATGCTTCTTCTTGGGCGGCTGGCTCAGTCTGTTTCTGATTCTGCCCTTTTCCTACCTATGTTGTGATTTCCCCTCCTACTTTTTCTATGGTGCCTGTCATGGGCCAAAATAGCTCCTTTATTTAAAGATTGATATTCACAGCATACAGAAAGACATTCCCACTTCACCTCCCCCTTTCTGTCTAATCAAAAAGAAGGTTTCAATTTTAACATAACAAAATTACATGTAACAAAATAGCTATCAAGCAAGAGTTACAGTTACAATATCTAGTCTATTTGTATTTATCAAAATTAAAGAAAATACTCTATCATCTACCTTATCATTGTGAATCTAAAGTTTTATATCCAATATACCTTTTAATATAACTAAGAAAACATCTATTACTATCTAATCTTCAATGACATCAAAGACCACAGAAGGATATAATATTTACCCAAGTAAACCAGAAGTACAAGCAACTTCCAAAATCTAGAAATAACAGAGATGACACCTATCTGCCTAGACAGTCACCCAAAGTTCCTTTATAAAGTTGGGGCATTCATCTTCAGCCAACAGGCTCAGAGTATCTTTTCATTTTAGTGAAACAGGAAATCTGCTCTGCCCTTTTATCAGTTGCTTCTCTTCAAGTCCCGAAGAATGCCTGACAGTTTTCTCTGCAAAGCAGGAACCTGAATGACCATCTCGGCTCTTTCAGCCAAAGTTCAGAGGTCAGCTTCCTATGGAAACTTCATGTCCAGTTTAAACAGCAATAAAGAGCATTTTGGACTCAGTCTTCCAAATGCACAAGAGAGAATGGTGGCAGCTCTTTGACCTCCTTCATAGCATGAAATCTACCATTTATGCCAACGGGATATGCTCCAGGATCTTGAAGCAAATTTCATATCATGACACGGAAGCCCAGAAAAATGAAATTTTTAATTAGAATAAATTAATTGCTTATTTTAATAGAACATCCATAAGCAATAGATGGCTATATTAATATTTATGTTGAAAATATCTTTATAACCTTAATAAAAAAGGTAAATTACTAAGTGGAATATATATATATATATATCAAATATGGATGTAAAGATGAAGATAAATCATATGAAATTACAAAGCTATTCTAAATATAGTTAAATTTATCAAAATAAAAAACAGCTAATAACCAATTTTTAAAAAATTGCTGCATATGGTGGCACATCCCTGCTATATATAAACTAAGAAAGTTGCCTGGGAGTATCAGTTGTTTGATGCCAGCATATATCTGAGTTTTTCCAAAAAAAAAAAAGAAAAAAGATTATTTATAAAGTTTATAAAATTTATAAAATTCCCTAAGTAGGGTTGATATTTCAAAGAATGTATGGAATAAGGCTTTTGTTTCACAGTGACATAAAGAATCTAAAGGTTTATAGCAATCTACAAATGCACACATTGGATTTTGTCCTTACGAAGTATGTCTTGTGTAATGCAGGGTGGTGGAGAGAAGCACTGTGTTTTCTTGGTGCTTAACCAGAAATCAATTCTAAAAGAGCTCTGAGTGTGATCCCAGAACAAAGGTAAGCAAAGCTGGGTACAATGAATTACTTATAATCTCAGCACAGAAAAGGATGAGAGACATTGATCCTGCAGCTGGTGGCAGGCCAGTCTACCTGGAGAGTTCAGTGCTAGTGACTAATAGCAAAAAAAAAAAAAAAAAAAAAAAAAAAAAAAAAAAAAAAAAAAAAACAAAAAAACAAACAAACAAAAAAAAAAAAACCTACATGTGCCACCACACCCAGCATGCTTGTATTATTTGTATGTCATGCTTTTAATTATTTTAATAATTTTCATTATTATGCATGTAACAAGTAGTTCTTACATTTGTTCCCACTACCAAATGATTGAATTTACAAAGAGATGAAATAGGGCTCTACCCCACAAGAACCACCCTGGCTGAGTGAATGAGGTGAAGGTGGAAAACTCACATGGTCTCAATATAGTTAATGCTGTGATATATAAACTGATCAACACATGCTAATGCATTTTTATTGATTTAGTCGTTATCCATGCAACATATATTTATTGAGTTCTTCCTGGGTACTAGAATCAATGCTTAATGTAATGCTAAATAAAAAGAAATCCATAGGCCCTACTATCATGGAGAAAGTGGTGATACTATCAATTTAGAAGCTTTATTATTTATTTTAATAATACCATTTAAAAGTATTATTGTAAACTCAGAGAATATATTTATGGTCCTTTGAAAGAAAACGACTCCCAAAGGGAGTGGAATTATTAGGAAACGTGGCCTTGGTGGATAAAGTGTGTCTCTTTTCCTCAAGCTTCCCTCAGTATGATAGCCAGTGGATTTCTTGCTGTCTGCTGTTCAAGATGTATCTAGTCCCACATTTGCTGCATGCTACCACACTTCCTGTCATGATGATAATGAACTGAACCTCTGAAATTTATAAGCTGCCACTTCAGTTAATGTTTTCCTCGTGAGAGTTGCCTTGGTGATGGTGTCTCTTCACAGCAACACATAAAGTCTAAGACAGAAGTTGGTAGCGGGACTGGGGTATTGCTGGGATAGGCCTGACCTTGCTGTTGTTTGCAATGATATGAACTTCTGTACTTTGGGTTAGAAAAGCAGTAGGGTGCTTTCAGTACTGCTTAATGGGCCATACTAATAGGAGCATAGAAGTCAAAGGTGTTGATAATGATTTGAAATGTTGTCAGCTGCCTCAAGAGATTTCTGAGAGGAATTTTAGTATATTGCCTAGAAATATTTTTTTTTTTTTTGGTATTTTGGTGAAGTGGCTGCCTTTTGCTCTTGTCTAAAGAGTCTGCCAGAAGCTAAATCAAAGAGTTTTGAGATTAATTCCTTTGGAAAAAGAAATCTCAAAACAGCCTAGTATAGGCTCTATTGTGTGGATGTTAGTGGTAACTCTAATGAGGATTTATAATAAAAAGGAGCAAGCTGAGCAGGGTAAATTACAAAAAAAAGTAAGTTTTGAGGAAAAGGAGTACCAGGAAGGGAAACAGAACTAAATTCTGTGTTCAAGGAGATAAACAGATTAAGAAATGGAAGAAAGGGAGTGGTGGCCTCGGGGCAAGATCCCACCCAGCTAAGTTTCCAACTTCTGAAAAGGAGGTAAGGAAAAGATTAGAGCCCAGGTTGTATACCTTAATATATTAGTCTCCTTGGCAATAAAGACACTTAATATCTGCTTTGCTGAGAGGCCGTTTCAAAGAGTAACATGAAAAATGCCTATTAATACATGAATATGTAAATGATATTTTAAGTGAAATGACAGAATCCACAGGATCATTTCTACCTTTGCTTAGTCTGGTGATACGGAGTAAATGTTTATGTTAACCCCCCCCCCCACACACACACACACATACACTGTGAAAGATTGTAAAGGAAAAGCTAATATCTTAAATTGAATAGATGTCTGGTTTTTTTTAACTTTTTATTTGTTCTTTGTGTCTCTCATGTAGTGCATCTTTATTCTGTTAATTTCCATCCCTTCATATCTACCTACTGCCCTTGCAATTTCCCCAATAAAATTTAAGAGAATAAAGAAAAAATGTTGAGAAAAATCTCATCATGGAAGCTATAGTGTAACATAGAAAGTCATGCCGTAAACTCTTTTGTGCATATATCCTTAATTGCAAGTGTTCATTGCAAAGAATGATCGTTCTGGTTCAAGGCCTCTGACTTATGCTACATTATGGATATGGGGCTCTCACTGGAACTCTTCTTGGTTATTCTGCTGTTGCCCAGAGCTCTGCAAATTCTACAGCTTTGGGTCTGCAGGACTGGTACCTTCACCTGCTTCAGCAGAACACAAATGGGGTGGATATTGGAGTGGACCAACCCATAACCCTGGTTCTAGGCCTGGATAGTTGTAGGGTTGGTTAACCCTCCAGCTCTTCATCGCCACCAGGGTGAGTTCTCCTATATTGCCTTGGCAAGTTCACCCTTTGCAGCTCTGATCAACAGGCGGGCCAGTTCTACTATTTTCATGTCCTCAGAGTTGAATCTACCACACTGTGTTTTACAGGTGAGGAACATGAGTGCTGTAGCTAGCTGATTTGGGGCTGGGACAGCTCTCTTGCTCTTATGACCCTGGGGCCAACTCTCCCACAAGCCTCAGGTGTTCATGGGTGTGGGGAGAGACACATTTGGACAAATGACAGGTGAGTAATGGTGACAGCTCTTCCATGCTCACAATATTGAGGCTGGCTCACCCTCACCTCTGCCGATGGGTTGTATCTATTATGCTGCCCAGGCAAGGTGCAGGGCCTGCTCTCCTAAGTGTTGCAGCTTTTGGTGGGGAGGGTCAGCTCTCCCACCTGCCCCAGGGGTTTCAAGCCATAAAGCCAAAAAGCAGTGCTGAGTTTGATATTACTCCTATAGCAGTCCAGTCTCACAAGAACTCAGGGTCCGAGAACAGCCACAATTCCCTCAGAGGTCTAAGTTTCAAAAGACCTAACACCTCCCTGTAGGCCAACCTCTTAAAGGTCTAGGACACTTCCTTATTTCATTACACTGGCTACCAAGTTCCCATTACATGAATGCTGAGGGAACAAGCCTAATTAAACAACAAGGAGAGACAGACAAGCAGACAGACAGGGGAGAGAGAGAGAGAGAGAGAGAGAGAGAGAGAGAGAGAGAGAGAGAGAGAGAGAGAGAGAGAGAGAGAGAGAGAATATAGGTTATCTCTTAAAAGAATATAACATCTCATTAAAGGGGTAATTATTCCACATATCTCTTTAACATATATTAAAAATAAACATGCCTTCTTAAGAGCGGTCATACATTCCTGGGGAGCTGGTCCTATGGCTAGTTGTTTGACCGACACAACTGGATCACCTTACTTATTTATGTTATGCATATCTTGGAATGCTAGGACTTCAGTTATGACATATTGTAAAGGATTATGCCTAAGTCTATTTCTAACAGAAGCTACTATTGTTTACCTTGTTATAAAAATGGCTATAATGGAAACAGCTAAAGGAATGTTTATTCATGATTGACAAAGAAGATTCTGTGAGTGGAAAATCTCTGGTAACTCCAGCATATTTTTTATAGACCCTTATTTGCTGAGTACTGATGAATGTTGTAAACATCAGTTTTCTAATGTTTTACCACATAAAACAATTAAAAAATATAATTACCTAAGGTCTTTTCTACAGCTTATTAAATTTTAGTTAATTAAAAATTCATTACAGCATATATACTCTTTATATAGTGTGCCAATATTTTAGTAGACTAATGTAGAAATTAAGTAGATAAACAATGTTTTCACTTGTAAAAATAACTAGAATTAATGCATTTATTCTTTCTGTCCAAGTTACATATATTAATTGGTATTAGAAATAAAACCAGAAAAAAGACCAATGATTAAATCAAATGAAATGATATCTCTGATAATCAACTGATGAATGACATTAATGAAATTGTCCATATAAATATCTAAAATTATGCAAGGCATTTCCCTGGATTTTTATTTTGTTATTTTTAATGCATTGCATTTTAGCAATGGGACTGCAGAATAATACTCTAAACGTAATTTAGCTTATGTTTTGTTTGTGGGAGAGTTAATGATGTTGGAAAGTAAGTAGAGTTAAGAAATTATAAAAGATAGATTTCCTTCTTTAATGGAGTCATTAAAGATCATTTTGCTTTTGATGCTTATCTTAGAAAAATTAGTTTCTGGGATCAAGGAATTTGAGCATTGTTTATAAGCCATTATATCCCATCCATAATAATTATAACCTCATAAGAGGAAGTGGAAGAGGCAGAGGGGAAGGAGAAAAATAGGACCTGTGTTGATGAGCTTTCTGGAAACCTTTAAAATATTTTAGAGTGTTATGAATAGTATCAGTCTTCTAATCTGCCTCAGCCTTTCAGGTCTCTAGCTGTAAACTTGGGCAAAAGGTATCAATTCAGGCATGTTACCTAACTCTGTTGGACAAAGATAGGCCCTTCTTGGGATAGATAGGCAGGACCTGAGCTAAGATTTTTGAAAGTGGTAAGTTTCTACTTAGGAAACCTAACACTAACTAGAATCAAAGCAAAAGGCTGATAAGTACCCAGGACAAATGGAGCAGGGGACACAGAAGGAGAGAAAATCTGGGTCTCCTCTTCCTGCTGTCTCTCTGGGGAGGGATAATCTAGTTTCTGGGGGTCTCTCTGAAGTCTGGAAATACAGAATTTCTGTATCTTATTGCAAACAGTGGGGCACCCTGCATATTCCTTATGTTTGGTAACTCTCTAACCACACATTAGAGAGTTTCTGCTGTGGCACGCACTTTGCTGTGGCACGCACTTTGCTGCTTCTCCTTCAGTCTTCCTTCTTCATCCTTTGCTTTTCAGAACCGATGTGAACACATTGGACTTGAGGTTGTTTGGATAAGAAGTTAGATGTGGGGTATCCCAGGGAACAGCAGTTGACCCTCATGTCTGTTACAATTGCACCTTTTGTGTTTAAACATTTTCGAAGATTCTAGTAAGTTCTTCCTGTTAAAGCAATGGGCATGGGGTGGGGTGGTGGGTTCTTCTTATCCATAACACATGCATATCTTCTGCATCTTCAGAAGTTACCAGCTTCATTATAATATCATTAGCAATGCTCTTTGACCTTCCTTGTGGGTTTGCCAATAAGATCTTGGGAAAGAAAAATATAAAAGGGAAATCTGTTCTCCATCATGCTGTGGGAGATAGAAACAGTCACTTTAACACAAGGAATATGCAATGCAGCTCAGTAATACTCCTTAAACTGCTGTAGGAAACTCAGAACCTTTAAGCTCCTACCTACTTCTCTAGTTAACTTGATCCTGAGTCTTCACAGTATGTGTTTGCTTTATGTCAGTGCACTAAATCTTCTCTAGAGTGCGCATGCTTGCTATCTCTCATTGCAATAAATTGGATTCTTTGTTGACCACTCTTGAATTCCATCCTAGGCAGACCAAGTCCATCCTAGACTCCCAGTTGCAATGGCAGATTCACCAGATAATACAGGACTATCTTCCTATTTTTAGTTAGTGATTAATGACCTTAATTATACCCACAAAGTCCCTTCACTATAGTACTTAGAATAGTGTTCGACTGAATAAGTGGGAGACAAGAGTCTTTTGGGGATATCTTTCAAGTTTTGTCTTTAGAATTTTAAGACTGTGATAAATCTCCTAATATCTACATGTATTAAAGGGACTGTTGAAAGGCAAGATCAATAAAAATAAAAAAAATAAAAAACTCTTGAGTTGGTAAGAGGTATACTAGAAGAGAATGGCATCCTGAGCTCAAAGGAATTTTGTATCCACTTTATAAAACTGCTCCATAAAAGAAACAAAGACATTTAAAATTTATCGCTGGAGCACAGAGTCCCCACTTCAGGTTCTTGGACTCATAAAAGGCATTTGAACTTGGACACGTAAGAGAATTCAGCTGCAGGATAGTATATTGGAGTCAGAAAGAATGGAGGCAGGCAAGGCTCCACCCTCAGTAGTAGGCAGGGAGAAGATGGAGAGGGGAAGAGTGCATTTGATGATTTCTGACTAGGAGTCAGAAAAGAGGAAAGCCCAGCAGACAGTGTTTACAGATCCAGGGAGGGGGTTCTGAGGTGCACGGGCAATTGTCTGTTAGGAGGACAATGTACCTTGCATTTTCATACCTTGCTCTCAACAGTGTCATTTTTCTTTACACGTTTGGTTTAGGCTGATCTCTTTTAGACTCCAAAACACTGTTTCCTCTGTAGCATGAAGAGTCACATCTCAAAGGGCTTCTCACCTAGTCTGTGTACCTCAAAGTGCATGTTGCTGTGATGATTAATATTGAATGTAAATTTAATGTGAGTTGGGCTCGACTAAGAGATACTTTTAGGAAGGTCTCAGAGGGTATTTATGTGAAGAAATAACTGGAGGGTATATATTGACTTTCATAGTGACCAATATACTCCTGTGACAACCCAGATATAAAGAGGTCCAACAAATAAATAAAACAAACAAACAGAACTCCCACTTATCAATGTGGAATATTAAATTCATCTTTAGGTATAATAATGGACTTTCAAAGTAAGTATTTTCTTTTGAAGACAAGATCTATCAGTTTTCTTCATTTCTTTACTCTAAAATTATTTACTTTTTATTTTTACTCATATATATGAGTATATATGTGTAGTGAAGATCAGGCATTACTTGCCTTGACCTAAAGGTGGGGTCTTTAGATCTTGAGGACCAATGTAGGGGGCATGGCCAGGCCAGTTTAAAACTGGGACACGCTGTCTTTACTCCCTGTTTGTCCCCAGTGTTCTGGGAGGCAGGATTGCTAACATCACGTAAAACAACTCAACTCTCCCAAAATTACCCTAGGGTTCATCCTTATATCGGTAAGTGTTTCATATAGACTCCTTAGTAAATATTAATCCTTTATATAATCAATTGCTAGCAATTAATTCTTACTTTATATATGTCTTTGTGCATATATGTCTGTGAGTATATGCCCAATGTTTGCCGGTGTCCATGGGTGCTAAAAGATGGTAGAGACCCCCTGGAGCTAGAGTTAGATGCTAAGGCATCTCTCCAGGCCCTCTGTACTTTTAAAATAGGCAGCTAAAATGGTCAGACCAAAATGGTCCTTCAGAACTTCAAGGGGCAAAAGATAAATCCAAAGTCACACAAATTTGCTGGTTTGCCTCTGCAAGAAAGAAATGGGTGACATCTGGGAGGAGATTTCATTTGCTGCCTAATTAATTCTCCATGTTCCCTGATATGCTAGTGCATAGCTCTTAGATACAACTGGCAAAGGGAACAGATGGTGTTGTGCAGTTACCTATTGCCTACTGTGATCTTCTCCCTAATTAATCTAAATACAGCACCCATTATTTAATCTTAATCAAAACTTCAACTAGCTAAGTTTTTTGGGGTATCATTATGAAGTTATTTTCCTTTGTTCCCATTTGCTTAATGTGTCCTGATGTTTGCCTTGAGTTGTAAGATTTTACAAAGATTGCTGAAGTATCAACATCAGGTATGGTATTTCCTTCTGTGACTGCACAGTAAGCATGGTCTCAAGTTGTTAATTTTAGAACTCTAATCCAGGGACAGCTATCACAAACTGTCTGAATACTTTTAAGTTAGTGAGTCACATAAGCACAATAAATCTCATATTATTTTTTGAAGATTTCATTTTGTGTTCATGTATGTGTCTGTGTGTATGTCATATGAATGCAGGTACTTGCATAGGCTGGCAGAGGGTGTCAGATCTGGGAGCTGGTTTTACAGAAGATTCTGAGACACCTGACAGGGACACTGGGAACCAAACTCGGCTCTCGTGAAAAAACATGTACTCTGGACAGCTGGGCCGTCACTCTAGCCCTTCAGAGTCTTTATTTAAAAAAAAATAGCAATAAAGATTCTGTAGCTATGCCTAAAATTATATGAATAGGACTTAGGACTGTGAAATATCTGATTTTCCTTGTCAGTATTGATAAATATTAAATTTTCACTTTAATATTATTCTCTTTGGCTTTCAATATTTGTTATGGGCAACAAATATTCAAATTTTATTTAAATTTTTTCTGATATTGTTTGATAATATCATCTCGTCAGCTTCTTCCACCCCCCCCCCCTTAGAACTGGAGAAATTTAAAAATTAGGGAGCTTGTGATTTCTCATTGAAAATGATTTTATAGTATTTTCAGCAAGCCAATGAAAGAAATATACCCAAGGAAGGGTAGCTATGAACCACATGAGAGTTACTTTCATTGTGTGTCTTTTTTTCCTTTTTAAGATAGGTTCTCATTTATTGAAAATAGACTATTTTCCCATGCAATATACCCTGATTACAGGTCCCCCCGAACTCCGCTCAGTTCCTCCCCACCTTTCTCCCCTCTGGGTCCCCTCCCTTTCTCAGTGGAAAAGAACAGTCTGCCAAGACACAAAAGACAAACATGACAAAATAAAGTAGAATACAATGAAGTTAAAAAAAACTATCATATTGATGTTGGACATGGCAACCTAACAGGAGGAAGGGGGTCCCAAGAGCAGGCACAAGAGTCAGACAGAGACTCACTTGTTCTCATACTCATAAGTTCCATAATAATACTAAGTTATTGCTGTATTATGTACAAAGGACCTGTTGCAGACCCATGTAGACCCCCATGTGCTCCTAGCGTGGTTGATTGAGGTGCCCATGCTCTCCTGGTGTCCTCTACTCCCTCTGCATGTTACAATCTTTTTGCCTCATCTTCCATGGATTCTCTGAGTTCTTAGGGGAGAGATTTTATGGAGACTTTCCATTTAACCTCTTGCCACATAATATTTGGCTGTGGCTCTCTGCATCTGTTCCCAGGGTAATTCTTCTGTTGATGGCTGGGTAAGGCACTGATCTGTAAGTACAGCAGACTATCATTAGGAGCCATTGTATTGGTACATGTCTTTGTGTGTGAGCTTAGACTTGAATTGTTTGGGTTTAGCCTGGGTCTATGGCTACCTTGTCTCTGGTTCTTCCCAAGCAGTATCAGGTATGTGTTCCTTCTTGTGGAGTGGGCCCTAAGTCAACTCCCACAAGGCTTTTCTTTTGGGGCTACTAACCAGCTCCCGAAATCATAACACAAAGACTTTTTAGTTATGGATAAATGTTCAGTCTTATCTTACTTCTATTTTAATCTGTTTCTCTTTATTTAAGCTTTGCCTCGGGGCTGTTTACCTTTCTGTATATCTTAGTCGCCTGGGGTGTCTAATTCCGACTAGCTGGCAGCTGCCTGGCTTCTGGCCCCAGGCACGTTCCCCTCTCTCCTTGTTCTCTTTTCTCTTTCTATTCTCACCTTCTCTCTTCTCCTCACCTCTCCCCTCCTCTCCCCTTCCCCTCCTCTCCCCTCCCTCCCCTCCCCCTCCCCTCTCCTCCTTTCTCATCTCATCTCTAGCTCAGATTTCTCCCTTATTTATTCTCCCTTCCCACCAGCCTCACCTATCCTTCCCTCTACCAACCTCTTGGTCATTCAGCTTTTTATTAGATCAATCAGGTGCCTTAGGCAGGCAAGATTAAATAGCATACATATTTTCATAATTAAGAAAATGCATCAGAAACAAGTGTAGCACATCTTCATATAATTAAAGTAATGTTCCCTAGCATAAACACATGTAACACATCTTTGCCTAGTTAAAATAATATACCACAACACATCGCTCTGGCATGTTTTTCAGGCTGGATTGGTTTACATATCTCTCTTTTTGTAGCCTGGACAGTATCTTCTTTCAGTAAAGAGATTAGAGTGTAGGAGTAAAAGCTCCATGTAGGCATCAACTCAGCTTCTCTATTTTCAACTGTCCTCAGAAATGGGGCCAAGAAACCAGTTTTTGAATAGAAACTGTTTGTCTTAGCAACAGACTGAATTATTGAGTATTTCCATGTGATTGGACAACAACTAAACTAAGTGCAACCCAGTACTGCCCCTGGAGAACTCATCTGATGACAACAGGTGGCCTGTTGAGTTCCCATATCCCTTATTACTAGGATTCATCACTGGGATCACCTTCATATATTTTAGGAAGTTTCTACTGAAATAGGAGAAGATCCCCGTGCTTTACTGGGGATGGGGTCAAAGAGAAAATGGAGACAACAGCAGGTTTGGGGGTGGGGTGTTATATATCTGGAGCTGGAGGAGAGGTATGCATCAGCCTTCAGCCCACTTGGTACCCTTGAAAGGAGTGCCCCTTGGGTTAATGACAGATGCTTACTGGGACTGGATTGGGGTCTGAAGGAAAGCAAAGTATTGGGGGAAGACAGTTAGAAAGGGAAGATCTGTGGGATCCTCAGAAGATGGCATGCAAGGAAGGTTGCCAGGAATATTTTTCTGCAAAGCTGGGAATGAGGCTGGGGAATTGGATCTGGAAAACAGGGAGTTACTTTCATTTCTTACAGCTAGAAAAGGGATAACTAATTATGAATTAGTACAGAAAACAACCTCAATTAAATAACCTTACATTTTATTTTAATAAAGTAATTAACCTAATGATACAGTGATTATATATAATATATGTTTATATATATTATAAATATATATTTATATTCACAGTAAACAGATTATGTTTCTTACATCAGTCAAGGTAGGATAATTTCTATTTCTGTACCCTTGACTTCTTTACCAAGTCAAACTTAAATCTGTTTAGAGTAACATTTTTCTTTGGGAAATAGCTAGTTGGAGAATTAATTCATTATGCATTCCATTTTTTGCTACAGCCCACCTACACACTTATCATTCTGCATTGCTATTCAACTTTGGCTTTTTACATGACTCTTCTGCAAATCCAAGAGGTAGGTTCCAGGAGTTAGAGATCATGTCTAATTTAGTTTTTATCCCCAGAATCAAGAAAGGTGCTTGGTGCATTGTTTGGGATCAATGGATATTACAAAATGAATGAATGCCCAGATTTACCAGAAAAAGTGATAATAAGATACAAGAAAAACTCAACATGCATTTTACTCAGGTGGAGAATAATGAACCTGATTATTCAGTGGATGTGAAGAAACTTATAATTCCCTCCAAAACATCTATTCTTTCCATGCCTGTGGTGATATATTTTATATCTGATAAAATAAGCCTGGAACATCAGAAAAAAAAATCAGGGCTACCAGACTAAGAAACTCTGGGAAGAGGAAAAGCAGAGCAGAGATGCTAGACAGACTTGGGGAAAGACAGAAGTGCTCTGAGAAAAGGTACTAAGCCATGGTGGCTAATTATGGGTTAGTTTAAGAGTAAGAGTTAGCAAGTAATATGCCTGAGCCATTGTGTGGATATTTTCAATTATAATAAGAGCATTTGGAGATATCAGAGGGATCTACCCACAGTCAGTCTAGGAGGATCAGACACTGGTAACTCACACCTTTAATCCCAGCACAGGGAGTATCCCAGGAGTGGTCACCTGCACCCCTAATCCAATCTGAGTTCCAGGTCATCTTAGTTTACAGAAGGAGTTCCAGGCTCCCAGGTGTGGTAGCACCATGCCTTAACTGAGCAAAGAAGGTATTTAAGGCAGGCATAGAAAGACAGGCAGGCAGAAGAAACCATGGGTCACACTGTTAGTCTCAGCACTTGGGAAGCAGAGGCAAAAGAATCTCTGTGAGTTCAAAGCCAGACTGGTCTTCAAAGCAAGTTCCAGGGCAGCCAGGACTATTACACAGAAAACCTGTCTGGAAAGAAGAAGAAGAGGAGGAGGAGGAGGAGGAGGAGGAGGAGGAGGAGGAGGAGACAGGAGGATGTGGATTTGTCCTCTGATAGCTCATATTATTATATTAAATATTTATTATATTTGAAAATATCCCACAAGCTATAGGCCAAATAGCATGTAGTTAATATAAGATTTTGTGTAATTATTTGGAACTGTGGGTCTGGACCTCAGGGCTAGACTGGACCAGAAATTTCTGACTACAAAACATGCCTAAGTCTTTTAACCCCTTCTGCTTCATCCTCTTCTATGCTCCAGGGAAGCAAAGACAAGCCTAAGCATAGCACCCTGTAAGGCCTCAGCCTGGCCTCTCTGTTGGTTGTGTACTGCTGTGTAGCTGCAGTACAGTGAGTTCACTGCTTCTATATCTTACAACATTCTGCCCGTGCCCTGGAGTTTCCACTGCCCTCATCTGAAACTTTCATCACTTCTCAATCGATAATAAACAATGTCAATCACCTTGTATTCTACCTAAGGTATTTTCTTCCACTTCCTGCCCATACATCATAACCAAGGGATAAATTCATCTCTTATGTGTGGCCTTTATATAACTTAGATGAAAGAAATAACCAAAGTATCTGATTAAGAGAGGACATTAACCAAAGTGTTACTGGTTTTAGTACTTCTGAATGATACTATTCTAGACTCGTCTGAAATCTGTTCATCAGAAGAGAATTTATCACCTCCAAAAACCCATTCTAGTATAATTTAGCACTTTGTGACATTTTATCCAATACTATGCCAGTGTATATTACCTTTTAATTTGTTTGGGAAAATTTTTACAAATCATATTATAAATCCAAAGGTAAGACATCCGTATATGAGAGGGACTTCCTAATAACTTATTTTATTGGTATCTAGAACTCTTTAGAGCCATCTTTTGTGAGCTTCCTAAATAGTTATTAACATTCAGGTTTTTGGAATGCACTTGCTTCTGCATCTATTTCTCCACTCATTATTTTAATACAGTACTTATTTTTAAACGATGATTTAATAAGCCAATACTTTTGCTATAATTTTTTGTGTATGGTATATTTGTATGTATGTGTTTCTGTGTAGGTGTGCCTGCACATAGATGGGTGTGGGGGCCAGATCTCAATGTCCAGTGTCTTCGTTAATTACTCCCTACCTTATTTTTTGAAGTGGAGTTTGTCATGAAAACCAGAGTTCACTGATTTGCAGAGACTGGTTGCCTCACATCCTCCAAAAAGCTCTTGTCTTTGTCTCCCCAGGACTTGGATTACAGGCAGTACTGCCATGTTTCAGCTTTTCACATGGTTCCTGGGAATCTGAGGTCTGAATGCCCAGTAAAAGCACTTTCCCAGCAGAGCCATCTTCCCAGCCCCTTCAATAGAAGTTAGGAACTTTTGTTAAGTTACAAATTTAAGTTTTAAGTGTTTTTGTTTGTTTTTGTGTTTGTTTTTTTTCTTCTGTGACAGGGTCTTTCTCTGTCACCCGTGAATCATCAAAATCACTGTGTGACTCAGGCTGGCCATGGATTTATAGCTTAAAACTCCTAAGTACTGAGATTATATTCATATTCAGCTCCAAATAGGACTTTTAATTTACATAATATTTATTTAGCCATTTTTGTGACTTCTTAGTAATTATATATATATATATATATATATATATATATAAAGGAAATAAATAATTCTCCTTTTGATTGAATAATTTGTTAACATTAGAAAAAAGATACAGAAGGGCTGATGGCTTGCTATGTCCTATTAGCTGTATAGGTGGGAACTGATCCACAGGAACCTTATTCAGGAGTAGTGAGAAATGAATGGAATAATGGATGTACACATTTAGTAAGCTATCAACTCAATCCCTTTGGGTGTCTTCATCTGTTATTTTCTCATGCCACTCGAATGCAAGTGTAATAAAGCAAATACTATTGTATTCAGGTGACTAAAAGTGAAGGGCTGAGAAGTTCTGATGCTCTAAAAGGCAGCAGTGCATTCCATTCTCTTGTCCAGCTTTGGGAAGCATTGATCTTGTCCTAAATCCCATTCAGACCATAGCAGCATCAATTGCTCTCTTCTCTTGAAGTGCTCTAAGAAAGTCAGACACACAGCCAAACATTAGGCAGAAGAACTTCAGGAATCCCACAGAAGAGGAGTATTATGTATTGTGGGAGCCAGAAGGGTCAATGTCATCACAAGAACATAGCCACATGGCCAACTGACCAAGGATCATAGGGGTTTACAGAGACTG
This sequence comes from Phyllotis vaccarum, assembly GCA_033318265.1. Classification (NCBI taxonomy): domain Eukaryota; kingdom Metazoa; phylum Chordata; class Mammalia; order Rodentia; family Cricetidae; genus Phyllotis; species Phyllotis vaccarum. The sequence goes on from JARWLC010000006.1 coordinate 52,023,147, forward strand.
AAGTGACAATCAGTGAGCCTATATGGGTCTGACCTAGGTCTTCTGCATGTATGTTATGGTTGTGTGGCTTAGTGTTCTTGTGAGACTCCTAACAGTGGGAGTGGGGGCTGCCTCTGGCTCTTTTGCTTGCTTTTGGGACCTTTTCCTCCTACTAGATAGCCTCATTCATCCTTATACCTTGTTTATACCATGCTTTGTTGATATACTTGGGAGACCTGTTTTTTTTTTTCTAGAGGAAACAGAGGAGGAGAGGGTCTGGTAGATAAAGGAGGTTGAGGGAGAGACAGAGGATAGGAAGAAGGCAAAGAAACTGCAGTTGAGATGAAAGAAAAAAATAGTAACCCCGAGTCAGAATGCATCAGGAAGAAAAAAAAAAAGAAGTCAGACCTTGTGTTGTGTCCTAGGTCCTGCTCAGGTTACTGCAGACTCAGTGAAGGCTTTCTGTTATAGATTTGTGCAAGTTTTCAAAGTTCTTCAAAACTAGATGGTCACAGCATTCACACTGAAAATCAGAGGCCAATACTTAAGGCAGCTTAGTAGTGAATGCTTTGGTAACTGCTAATTCTATGCAATATTCTTTTAGAAATAAATAAATAAGTAAATAAATAAGAACCCCCTGAGAAATGATTTTTACTTTACTTAAACCCAAATTAAACAAAATGAACAGCAATGAAACCCTAAACATTCTAACTAAACTCATAACAATTCTGCTCAAGAATGAGTTTGGTATAGTGTCCAGTGGGTAAAAAGGAATTATATGGGAAGACAAAAGCACAAGTATTCTCTCCTATTTCTTGAGAATGTACAGTAATAACTGAAAGAGCTCCTTATACTTGCAGGTTCCTTGCTTTCTAAAGTTTAAATTATCCTTAATAACTGATTAATTAATGTTTCTGGGGGAGCAAATGTGCTAGTTAAGTGTAAGCCATTTGGTTTCTAACGATTTAAAAATTTATTTATTTTAAAATTTAACTAAGTATAGATAACATTTCTAAGAATCCAACTACATTTCCAAAACTTAAGATGTCATAGTTGAGTGAGTGAGCAGTGAAAAAAGATGTAAGTAAGAGATGCTTCAGGCCTTTCATATCATGAATGCCTGAGAAAATTAAAAACATCCATGCAAATAGGGTGATAGTCTCACCTGGTTCATGAAAAAATCGATTTGTAAAGAAAGAATTTGTGTTCATCTCCATCACAATTAAAATGACAAGTCTCTAGGTTTTGGATGCAAAGACAGTATGAAAGGAATATATAAACATATCATTATTCCAAAATTGTAAAATCTCATCTCCCATTCAGGCACACAGCTTATTAAACTTTTGGATGATTAAGCCAAGAAAGAATTAGAAGCAGCAGTTTTCTTTTGTTTCTGCAGCAAATTTCTAATAACATTTTTATAGCCCGTCTAAAGCAGTGGCTTAAATCCTAGTTTATCTCAACATTTAAACTCCTCCATCTTTCCATTTACATACTGTAGTAAATATCCATCTTCATCACTGTGGAAGATAAACTATTTGTTTTCTCATCTTATTCTTCATAAGCAATCCCAAATATTGCCACAAATAAAAGGGGAAATAAGCTGGGAGTTAAATAAGATAATGGTGAGTTAGATACTGTACAGTATATTTCTAAACCATTAACAAGCAAATGGGATATAAACAAATCAATATCAGAACCTATAAAAGCATAAAAAGGCAAGACATCAGCATTTAAAGAATGCTCTTGTCAGTATGTTACTGGAATCTGCTAGAGACATGTGCCCCGGGGAGTAGTCAATTTACTTTTATTGCTCTGGTTATGAGTTGACTATTCTGGGTGAAATGGTCAGAAGATGTTGAGAGAACATTTGTTGTCTCTAGTCATTTGTGGTGGATTCTTACAAGGTGAGATACAAAAATCGCAGCAATACCTAAGCAAGATGCCACAATGTTCCAGGAATCCTAGGGGACTATTCAGAAGACTTTGCACATGCAGTTTTAGCTCACTAGAAGCCTCCTGAGCATAACATGAAGATTTATGACAAACGTCTTGACTCCCAAGACACTGGAAGTCGAATTTGTGCTTTGAAAACATTAACCAATAAGAAACAGTATGACGACAGGGTGAGTTTTAAGAAACCTGCTTGATCTGTTCTACAAGAAGAAAGGGGCTACTCCAGGCAGAACCCCATATTCTTTCAGCAAATTATGGTGTCCATTATCATCAATTTTTATAAAACCCCCGTTTTTGTGATGGGCAATGAGGCTGGTTTGAAATCTTGCTTAATAACGAAAGCCTGGGTTTACTTTTAAGTTTTTCAGAATGGCAATTTTCATTAGTCTTTAACTGTTGTAACTCAACTCTCCCTGGGATCCATTCTCTCTGCTACCTCACTGTTTTACAGTGGTAACATTGTCTGCATTGGCATCTTAAGGGGCATTATTCTGCTCAGCTTGCCATACCAGAATGCATAACAGAGTGAATGGCTTAAGCAACAGGTTATTTATGTTTGGGAAATTAGAAGCCCAGGACCAATGTGGTCCCACAGGCTGGTGGTTTTTTCTGATGTGTCCTTTCTTCCGTATTTGTAGACAGCCTTCTTCCTATGGTCCTTTTTTTTTCTTTCTTTCTTTTCTTACATTTGCCCTCAAAAGAAAAAATACTTTTATACAATTCTATTGCTTCATTTTTTTTAAGAACATCAGCCCTGTCAGTTAAGAACCTAAGTTAGATAAAAATCATTTTAAGTGTCTCATATCTAAAGCTATATCACATTGAGGAGTCAGGCTTTAAGATAAGAAAGAGATGTGATATGTGTTCATAATTTAAGTCCAGGGCCCAAGACTTCCCACTTTTGTGATTTCTCCGAAATGGCTTTTTATTTATTTGCTTTTTAAATGTGTGCATATATGTGTATATATATATATATATATATATATATATATATATATATATATATATATATAAATGTTTGTGTCTGTTATTTATTTATTTATTTATTCATTCATTCATTCATTCATTCATTCATTCATTCATTTATTTATTTATTTATTTATTTATTTATTTATTTATTTATTTATTTATTTATTTATTTATTTATTTATTTAGTGACAAGGTCTTGCACGCCCAAGCTGGTCCTGAATGCCCCATACTCATGCCTCAGTCTCTCCAGTCCTAGGATTACCAGTTCACATGACCACACACTGCTCAGTTTTTTGTTTGGTTTGGTTTTGGTCTGGGTTTGTTGTTGTTGTTGTTTTAGATTTGGTATTGAGGAGTTGATGTAAAATTTTACTAGGGATTTCTAATAGAGCAGAAGCACTGTATAAATTACTTTGTTTTCTTTGAAAGTTCTTGCAAACAAAAGAACACAGTCATATGATCTCACAGCTCTTTTATTAGGTCATAGTTTGTTTTTCCTGAGTCATCTAGTTGGGAGGTTGAAAAAGGAGAACTGAGGAATTTAGTACTGTGCATATTCTTATCTACCAGGATAAGAGTGCAGGTCTCTTAAGATCTTTCACTGCGTCTACCAATTCCAAACTATGGGGCATAATTTTTGCCCAGGTTTTACCAATTTTCTTTGTGTTTCCTTGAATCTCTAAGTCTCAGATCCTATGTGATGGCTTTGTGCTTGCTTTCAAGCTTGAATTTAATACCTGCCTTCAAGATCATAGAAGGAAAGAACCCGTTCTGGCCTACTGTAAGATGTATGTACTCTGATACACATCTACTCACATGATTATGCATGTGTGGGTATACACATACATACAAACACACACAGACAAGTAGCTGAAATATATTAAGACTTTTGTAATCTTTTCAGTTCAACCACAAAACTGTATATACATATTTTTCTTTGTGTTTTTCCTTTTATATTATCATAGAATTTAGATTCTCAAAAAATATCAGTCTATCTCATCCATAAGGGTGTTTGACTTTGTTTCTAAAAGTTTAAAAACTTGATGTTTCTTTGATAGTGTAGGCAGAAGTTTCTGTGTCCTTCCATGCAGCCAAACCCAAATAATCACTTAGAGATTTAATATTACTTTTAAATGCTGGCTATTAGCTCAGGCTTGTTACTAGCTAACTCTTATACTTTAAGTTTAATCATATTTCTATCATGTTTTGCCATGTAGCTCATAGCTTGTTACCTCATTTTTATACATCCTGTTTGCTCAGTGGCATCTTCCTGACTCTACACTTTCTTTTCCCAGAATTCTCCTAGTCTGGTTACCCTGCCTATACTCCCTGCCTGGCTACTGACCAAGCAGTATTTTATTAAACCAATTCAAGTGATAAATCTTTATAGTGTACAAGACTATTATCCCACAACATATAGTGTAATAGGAAGTGGCTAGTGGAACATCCA